>JAZHEH010003061.1:11327500-11927500 GCA_036589455.1 Ateles fusciceps
GCTCAGACAAAACTCCACCAAACAGTTGTAAAAGCCCAGACTTCTACTAGTATTTAGGGATATGCTGAGTGTTGTTTCCTGTGAGAAAACGTGTTTTATATATATACACACACAAACACACATATATATACATATATGCACATACATATATACGTACATATACATGTAATTCATTACATATATAGACATATATGTGTGTGCGTGGGTGTGTGTACGTGTGTGTGTATATATATATATACATGTATGTATGTATTTGAGATGGAGTCTCGCTCTGTGGCCTAGGCTGGAGTACAATGGAGTGACCTTGGCTCACTGCAGCCTCCATCTCCCGGGTTCAAGTGCTTCTCCTGCCTCAGCCCCCCTAGTAGTTGGAACCACAGGTATGCACCACCATGCCCAGCTGATTTTTGTATTTTTAGTAGAGACAGGGTTTCTTTCATCATGTTAGCCAGGTCGGTCCCAAACTCCTGAGCTCAAGTGATCCTCCCACTTTGGACTCCCAAAGTGCTGGGATTACAGGTGTGAGCCACTGTGCCCAGCCCTTGTATTACACATTAATCTTGATATTTTTGGGGATAAATAAAAATGAGTGTGTTGATGAGAACTATCACATAACTTGCCTTATCTACTTAGCTGTATCCCTTGAACATCTTTCCATGTCATTAAATGATACATGAAGCATTTTATGGTTCCCCCCTCACCAGGAGTCTGCTGAGTCTGGAGGACAGTATGCTGGGCTTGGAATCAGAGCTTCAGTCCCGGTTTTGGCAGGTGCTGGCTGTGTTTGGGCAAGTTATTTAACCTCTCTGAGCTGCAAGCTGCATGGGCGTAGTACTTACCTCCCAAAGTCTCTGACAGCCTAAAGGAAATCACTCATCTAATCATTCCTAGCTTGGAACGTGCCTTGGAGTGACCTCTCAATTATTACTCATTTCTCCCCACTTAGTTGATGTCATTTCTTTCTCCCTCCAAGCCACACCACTCTGTACCTTCCTGTGCCTCCATCCTGCGAGATCTCGCCTTAGAGGAGTTTGGGGAACTTGCTGTCCTCCCACTGCCAGAGGATAAGAACACTCCTGAAGGTAGGGCTGGCCTGACTCCTCTGACTGGCCCCAGGGATCCCCTTGCACATGCTGAGTTCCCTACAGACACCAGGCATCTGTGGAACTGAAAGAAGAACCTAGCCTCCCTTCGCCTTAACCCTTGCCATTCTGGGCCTTGCACTCTCGCAGCCCTGTACACAGCTTGTGAAAAAAAAGTCTGGCTTCTTTTCAGGCTCTGCCTTGACTTGATGTTAAAAAATGTTTTCCGTCTGGAGCTTGGCTCTTTGGGGTCCTGATGATACCTCCCTGCCCAGTATCCTCTGCCTACAGCTTCACTCTTGGCAGCCAGCTCTGCCTCCTCTTCTGCAGGTTCCTCATCTGTAGTAGAGGATGTAGTAGCACCTTGCTAAGTGAGAGGAAAAGCAGTGTCCTCTCTCTGTCCCTTCCTCACACAGTACATGGACACCACAGCTATGGCAGGGAACTAGTCCATGCTGAGGCTTTCTCCAGCCTTTCTAGCCTTCATGTTTCTTTATTGTTATTTGTGGCTTGGTTTTGTTTTTCCATTTTCATGAAAAAAAAGGCTTTCCTTTTTGGGCTCTTCTTTCAGCAGTTGATTGATTGCGTTGGATGCTGAAGCCACTTCCTCTTTTTCCTTCAACATCCCCAGCAACTGTCTTCCTTACAAACGGCCTCAGAAAAAAAAAATAATAATAAACAGCTCACATTAACAGTACAGGGCACCTGGGAAGAAAACTGCATTGGATTTCTCATCCCAGGGTGGACCTTTCTGTTGACACTATCAAGCCTGTAAAAGTGAAAAGAACCCCCAGAAAGCAGCTGTCACTTGCAGTGTCCATCAGATTCGTTCTTAAGTGTGTGTACTAGAATTGGATGTGGGTGTGTTTACGTCTGCACTGCCTCCTAGCTGTGTGACCCAAGGTGAGCTGCTGTGTCTTGCTGATCTTGTTTCCTCATTTGTCAAATGGGTGGAGTCACAAGACTTCCGGTATTAGTTTCCTCTGGTTGCTGTGATCAATTACCACAAACGTAGTAGCTTCAATCAGTACAAATCTATTAACTGTTCTGGAAGTCAGAAGTCTTCAAATCAAGGAGTTGGCAGGCTTGTATTTCTTCTGAAAGCTATAGGGAGAAATCTGTTTTCTTGTGTTTTCTACTTTTTGCAGGCCACCTGCATTCTCTCTGCCCTTTCTTCCACTTTCCAAGCCAGCAGTGTAGCACCTTCAGATCTCTCTTTCTCTTACTGTGTGTCCTATGCTTTTGTCATTAAATCTCCTTCTTTCACCCTGACTCTCCTGCCTGCCTCTTATAAGGACCCGTAATTACACTGGGCTCACCCAGTTCATCCAGGATCATCTCCCCCATCTCATGGTCCTAATTTAATCGCATGTGCAAGGTCGTTTTCCATGCAAGCTAACATATTTCCAGGTCCTGGGGGATTAGGGTGTGGACATCATTAGGGGGCCATTATTTTGCCAATCATACTTCTCTCATAGTCATTATGAAAATATTAAAAAGAGCATCTATGTGTATTTTTCAGCACAATCCTGGCACGTTGTTAAGAGCTCCAAATATGTAGCCATGATTATATCAATATACTAATACCAGCACTAGCAATCAGAAGAGAAGTGGCTGTTAATGATTAGTTAGGTAAAGCAGGGCCATTTGGATCAACCTTGAATGAAAGCAAAAGGAAGTGTAATTGGGCTGGATAGTGCACAGAGACATCCTTTTACAGTTCCATATCCTCACCCTTCATTATAAAAACCAATGTTTATTGGGCACCCTCTGGATATCACACTTTTCATTCCTCATAATAGTCACTTCTGGTAGCTATTACAGCCTTATTTTACAGGTGACGACAGTCAGACTTAGGTTCAACAATTTGGTCAGACTGTTCAGCTAGTGACCAGCAAAGGCAGGATTTGAACTTGCTTTTGTCTGATTTAAGCCTATCCTCTTTCCAGGCTCCAGGACTTGGCAACATGCTGGCTCATGCACACTTTGATCATCAAAACTGCATCAGACCTGCCCCACAGGCAGCTGGCACACTTGGCTTTCAGGGCAGGAATCAAGTTCTTGCTTCTTCAGCGTCCTCCACAGCCCTACACCCATTCAGGGGGTCACATGGTGGGTGTGCCATTCCATCCTTGCGATCTTGCTAGGAATAGGAAAGCCCAATGAGAGGCATAAGTGCTTCTGGGGCAAGGGTTCTTAGCCCTGGCATGCGTCAGAATGACCTGGAGAGCCCGCTAAACCAGACTGTTGGCCCCACCCCCAGAGTTCAATAGGTCTGTATTTGCATTTCAAATATGAGCACGGGTGATGCTGATGCTGCTAATCCAGGCCCACACCCTGAGAACCACCCCTCTGCAGGGATCTGGAAGTAAATATATTAGAGAATACATTGCTTAGACGTGGAGTATGAACTCCCCACTGGTCCCCATCCACTCCACTTTTGAACTTCTATGTATCCGCTAGCCCTGCTTGACTAATACTTCCCAGCAGAGCGGCAGGGGTGGCCTTCTCCCCCATAACCTATGACACACTGCTCATTGTCCCCCCAGTGCTCATCGAGGTGGCCCCCCACTGGCAATCTTAGCTTTACCGGCCACATCTTTAGCAGAGAGGCCTGGGTCATCTGTTCTCCCTGTCTCTTCAGCTCAGCCAAATAATAACATACAGCACAAGACACAAAACATTGCCTTTGGAAATGAGGCAGCTGGGGAGAGGAACAATGCCTTTAAAAGGGCAAAGTTTCTTCGGGACACCGATCCTCAACATCTCCCCCTGCAGCTCCAAGTCACGGCTTGCCAGGGTTCGAGTTCTCAAGTGTGCTCCAGTGGTGTTACTTAGATGTGGCCCTATAAGCTGAAGGGTATGCATATTAGCATGTTTTGCAACAGCTGTTGATGAAGATTTTAAGTTTTGCTCAGGGGACCAGTTGCAGTGAGAAGCATTTTACGAGAACAATACATATTGTAGACATCCGAGTATATTTCCGTGAGAAAATAAAGATGAAGAAACAAAAAAAAATGGTATAGTGTTCTTACACAGCAGATGAATATTTAATATACTGGAGGTTATCTTTAAGAGAAAAAAACACCCTTTACAATTTTACATGCTTCCTACAATAGCAATCCATATACAAAATGACAACCACTATAGCCACCTATATAAATACCACGTATTTCATTATCCCTTTCTCACAGTGGCACAAAGACCAGTTGCTACATGAAGTATCACGAAAACATAAATTAGGGGTTATAAATAGCATATTTAAAGGATGAGGCCGTCTATATCAGTTGGCTTAACATAGGCCGAGAACAAGTCTGAGGAATTGATAAGACAGGAGGGAAACTCAGGTAGTACATGCCGATCCCAGGACAGCAGCCCACCGATGCTCCAAGAGGGGCTCTCAAAACGGAGTCTGAGGGGGCTAAAGTGGATTTCTCAGGGGCCCGGAGGAACGATCCTACTTTCCGGTGACCCTTGCCACCTCAGGAGGGACCAATTCACACACTCCTTATCACCACTATTTTTAACTTCTTGGCAATATAACCAGTACAATGGGAAAATCGCCCAAAGTAAATACATACTCTCATTTGATTCTTCTCCTGGCAAGTAGTTTTCTACTATTTTCTATTAGAATCATTTCCAGGATAAATCACACTTCAGAGGCAGAGCTTAAGTCTAAGGGTCCCCTAAGGAGCATGCATCCTGGGCTGGGAGGAGCTGCAAGAAGGCGTGTCTTTGCTTTCTGCTGTAGATGCTGTGTCCAAGCAACTCCTTTGAGAAGCCTCTGCAAGTTTTTCACCTTCAAGCCTCCTTTGTTACTATTATTTCCCCTGAGTTTTGCTACCAAAGAAAATTACCTGTGGTCATATATAATTATTTTTCCATGAGACAGTGTAATATTGATAACATTTTTGTGGTTTTTAAATTGTATTTTGTTTTTCCTTTTCCATCTCTCTTTCCTGGTATTAATCACATCTTTGAACATTCTCTTCACACTAGGCAGTGTACAAGGATCTTCTCACATAATGCTCATCTCAACCCTGTGAGCTGGGTACCACTACTACCGCCATTTTATGTATAAGAAAACAGGATCCACCCAGCAGTGAAGTAACTTGGTCAAGATCTTGCAGCTGGAAAGCGCTGATATGAACCTAAAACCCAGATCTGTCTTCAAAGGCCATGCTTTCAACCACTGCACTGGGCAGCCTGAATTCACGCATGTCACCATGTTGCTACGGTTTCCTATTAAAGAGAAAACTATTTAAACTACTTTAAAACTTATGAAGGAGAAATGCATAACTTGCCTTAGAATTTTTTAAACGCCTAAAATAGTTTTCAGGCATCCCATTCAAGTCTTCATGGACCCCTTAGCTGTCCTAGACCTCACATTAGAAATCACTGACCTAGACTCAACTGAACGTCATTTGCCATGTGAATCTTCTAGGTCTGCTCAAAATACCTGGTTAAAAATATGTCTGATGCTCTGGAATATAAAGTCAAATAAAATTAAAATACTGAATGACATTCAAGTCTCTTTTTCTGAGCGTGTGAGATAAGGACCCGCTTTGTCACCCAGGCTGGAGTGTAGTGGTATGACCATGGCTCACCGCAACCTCCACCACCCAGATCGAACAGATCCTCACACCTCAGCCTCCTGAGGAGCTAGGACTATAGAGATGTGGGGCCTGTGCTACCATACCTGGATAATTTTCTGTAGGGAGATGTATGTTGGCTGGGTGCAGTGGCTCACACCTGTAATCCCAACACATTGGGAGGCCAAGGTGGGTGGATCACAAGGTCAGGAGCTCGAGACCAGCCTGACCAATATGGTGAAACCCCATCTCTACTAAAAATACAGGCGTGTGCCACCACACCTGTAATCTCAGCTACCCGGGAGACGGAGGTTGCAGTGAGCCATGATCGTGCCACTGCACTCCAGCTTTGGTGACAGAGAGAGACTCTGCCTCAAACAAAAAAAAAAAAAAAAAAAGTGCTACGCTGCCTGGGCTGGTCTCCATCAAAGCTCTTCTTAAACTGGTCCTTTCTACCTTTTCAGATCCATCTTCCAGAACTGTGGTATGCATACTGTGTCTGAATCACAGGTGAGAGGCCTAGGAATCTGTGCTACAGGCAAGCTCCCTAGGACACCTTTACTGGCAGAAATTTTGAAACACATTTCCATCCTGTTCATGGCCATTCACATACATGGTAACTCTGACCTCCTGGGGCAACTTACCATTTACAAGGCACATTACCTACTCTCTCAGCTTTGTGCCAGGGTTCGTGCCCATTCTCCAGCCTGATATGTATGTCTCATGTTTTCCTCCCAGGCCTGGCTCAAAGGTCTCCCCTGGAAAGCCTTACCTGCTGGCTTCTGTTAGAGTGTACCATGTCCCACCTGCCCCACAGCACCCAGCTTACATTCCGTCTTCTTCCATGGTGAGCCATTTCCTAGTCTCACCCAGTGGACAGTAAGATCTTTAAGAGTTAGGCTGGTTCTTACTAACCTTGGCTTCCCTAGCTCTTAGCCAACTACTGGCTGTAGAATGTTCTTAATAAGGATCAGCAGATTTGATTTGTCACTGGCAACCACGAGTAGCCACTATTCTAGAAACAGACTTCTCCCTTCTCACACAGCTTATGCCACTGGCAAAGGGGGGCAGGAAATGTGATCCAGGATTAATAATGCACAAATGGTTCTCAGGAACTAGTATATCACTGTGTCAAATCTTCCTGTCATAAATTCTGACAAAATATTTTAGTATTTGCATTTGTCATCATCAACCACACTCGTACATGAAATGGAGCAAACGACTCCTGCGCCTGATTAACCTTCCCAGGCTCCAGTAAACCTCCGCCACACAGCCTTACATTTTCATCTTGCATCTGTTCCCTAGGGAAAGAGAATTTAACTGATTACCAGCTAATATTTATTGCATTCGTACTATGTTTCAGAGACTAAAGCCTCCACTCTTAGGTATATCTGACCCTCATAATGGCTCTCTGAGGTGGTATTATCATCATTTTCCAGGTGAGAGCACTCAGCCCAGAGAGTTTAAATAACTTGCCCAGTTGCACAGCTATCGAAATTGGGGCTTGAACCCAAATCTGCTTAAGTGCCAAGCCCATGTTCTCAACTACTCTGCCAGTTTTTAAATAACAAGAGCCCCATGATTTTAAAGGGTATAATCAATGACATCAAAATATAAGTGGAAAAAGGAAAGTCTCTGGGTCTATGCTATGGCTAGCCTGAAAACAATATTTCAGAGGTCATGGCTTTGCATCAAATAAGCTCACCCTGTCTAGAGCACAGGGATCATCAGGCAAAAGTCCTAGTGGGCAAGGACAGCACTTCAAGATGCCATGAGGGCTGTGTCCGTGGTCCTGAAAACTTAGGACTCAAATTTAGGAACTAGTATAAGGCTGCCCAGCCCAGACCTCAGTGAGCACAAATGCCAAGCTGCCTCAAGGGCAGTGTCTCAAGAGGCTGTACAAAACACAAGGCCCAAAGAGACTAGGGAGATCCCTCATCCCATTTTCTCATTTTAAAGATGGGAGCCAGGCACGGTGGTTCATACCTATAATCCCAGCACTCTGGGAGGCTGAGGTAGAAGAATTGCTTGAGTCCAGGAGTTTAAGACCAGCCTGGGCAACATAGTGAGATCCCATTTCTGAAAAAAAAAAGAAGGCCAAACATGGTGGTGTGTGCCTGTGGTTTCATCTACTTGGGAGGCTGAGGTAGGAGGATCGCTTGAGTCTGGGAGGTTGAGGCCCGGAGTGAGCCATAATTTTGCCCCTGCACTCTAACCTGGGTCACAGAGCAAAGCCCTGTCTCAAATTAAAATAAAAAAAAAAAAAAAAGGAAGATGTGGAAACAGGCTCACCAAAGTTTTGTGTTTGCCCAGGTCACAGAGGTAATGAGACACAAAGCTAAGGCTCAAACCCTTATTTTCTGCTCTGAGTAGGGCTTGTCTTCTTTCCTTAAGATTTATTTTTTAATCTCTTAAGAAAATGTCACAAGTTATTATAGCAGTGAAACAATAAGGGCATACACAATGAAAAAAAACCTCTCCTATCTCACGCCAACCACAGGCTTCTGTCCTGCAAAGATCACCAATGTCAATAGTTCGATAATACGCCATCATACTTGTTCCTAAATTCATATACATATCCACAGACACACACACACACACACACACACACACACACATTCTTTCTTTAGCAATTTGGAGTACACAAACATTTATTTACTTTGAATCTTTTAGCACTTAACATGTGTTGAACATATTCCCAGGTCAAGTGGATCTAGCTCTTTGTTATTAAACGCTGCTGCACACACCACAGTCAAGAGGTTGCACACGTGTTCAAACACTCTCTTCTTGGTAGACAGTCAGACTATGTGGTGTTCCCTCTGCATACCACCCTACGGCCATTTACGTAATAAACTCTGCTGATACAGGAGTATCCTCTAACTCATTTAGTTTCCTGTGGATCAAAATAAAATCCTGGTCTCCTAAATGTGTGTGGCTGGGAGATCACTTGCTTTTCAGAGAGTAATTTCCATTTCCTGTACATCAGATGGTCAGCCCTTTAAGCAAGCCAATCTGCAAAAAGAAAATATTTGTTTCTACTTTCATGTTTCAGAGATGGGGTCTTGCTTACTGCCCAGACTGATCTTGGACTCCTGGGCTCAAGTAATCCACCCTCCTTAGCCTTCCAAAATGCTTAAGGATTACAGACATGAGCCACGAGGCCTAGCTAAAAACGAATTTTTTTTATCAACTGCTTAAAAACATGCTTACTAAGCCGTATGAACTTGCGCAAGCTGCAGTTTCTTCATCTGTAAAACGGGAAAATAACACTTATATAGTTGTATAATTCATAATTAAATGACATGACACATATGCCTAATATGAATGATGTCAGGAACACAGTAAGTAAAAATGACTACTATTATTGTTGTTGTTGTCAAAATTATGGCATTTATACATTATCAAGAGAGGTACAAAGGTTTTAACATGAAGGTTCACGCTTTATAGGTCCTGGCCTTGTATTAACACGTTACTGCCCTCTCAAACATTCATCGCCCTACGTTTGCTGAATGCCTGCCCTCGTGGGTGGGAGGAAGGGGATGACAAAGAGGAATCAAACAGGATTGGTTGGCCTTGTGTGGATATCAATGGTTGAATATTTAAAAGACATCGAAGACATAATCCCCACGCAGCCATTCAGAGTTTATAATGCACCTTCTGTGAAATGATGGAAGGAGTTCTGATGTTTAATTCTACAACTTTTCAGCATCCACAAATAATGCTACTTCCAGCAGAGAAGAGGAGGATTTGCTGCTCTGGGTTAAGGCTACTGAATCCAAGTGAGCACAAAGGCACTTGGAGGAAAATGCAATTAGAAAAGCAGGTGAGTGGGGAGTTAGGTTTCCAGAAATGCATGTTTAGAAATACTGACAGGCTTGGGATTTTCACCCAAAATGTTTTACATCTTTGAATATGTTTGAAATTTGTGTGGTCTGCACACTCCAGCTTTTGTTTTGAAAGGGAAACTTTATAAATCACTGTATTATTATTACAAATAATTGAACTAAAGACTAATGTGTGGTTGCACACATGTTTACAACTCTGTGAAAAATACAGCTGTCAGCACCAGGGCCCAGTTTCCATCACATAACTGTTTGTGCATTTTAATGGATATTTGAGTGTTACAAATCAGGGCAGGGTGGGAGTCAAAGAGAGGCATAAAATCAAAACAAAAAAACAAAAAAAAAAAAGGAAGAAAGGAACCAGAGCCTGACACAGTAATAATCCCATGCAATCCCAGCACTTTGGGAGGCTGAGGCAGGCAGATTGCTTGAGGTCAGGAGTTCGAGACCAGCCTGATCAAGATGGTGAAACTTCGTCTCTACTAAAAATACAAAAAATTAGCCTGGTGTGGTGGCATGTGCCTGTAATCTCAGTTACTCGGGAGGCTGAGAATCCCTTGGACTCAGGAAGTGAAGGTTGCAGTGAGCCAAGGTGCACCACTGCACTCCACCCTGGGCAACAATGGAAGACTCCACCCCGACCCCCACAAAAAGGAAAGAAAATAAAGGAAAGAAGGACAAGAGGGAAGAAATGAGGAAGGGAGGCAGAAAAAAAAAACCTGTCTTCCATTTTCTTATTCTTAGCATTAAAGAAGACTCCAAGTGTTACACTGGAAAGTGTGTTTAAAATACTTGGATTCTAAAAAAGAGCAATGAACCTAATGTATGTTTTCAAAATCCTTTGATTCTAAATCCATTCAACTATAAATCTGAGTTATTACTTTGAAAGCTAGCTACACCCTGACTTTCCTAAAGTGATACAAAATATTCAATCCCAGGCCAAGAAAAATCCCAAACCAACCAACAGAAGGCAAGAAAAATTGAATACAGAAGCTTGCAACTTGAATTATTTGGATCCAAGGAAATTAAAACTCTTTCATCCTTTCTACCCAGTTAACTTTTAAAACATTTTAAATACGTTGCCCTAAATATTTCAAAATATAATCTGAAAGTGCTCAAATTCTATTTTATGAGCAGAAAAATATGGATAAATATACCAATTTTATCTAGAATGCTCACAGCCATTTCTTTCAAGAATACTGTAAAATACTGGTAGTACTGTGTCTACTAAAACACTTCTAAGTCATCAGAGGAAAAGCTTTTTGATACTTTGACTGACTTAACTCTAAAATAAACCATCACCCCAAGATTCACTTTACAAATAAAAGATACTCTATGTGAAGAAACCACAAAAAATTATGTAATTCTTTCAATATATACACAAATACTAAACAGGAATAAATAGGTTGTTAGTTATTAAAAAGAAAGTAAGCCTCTATATGAATGGCAAGCAACAACCTACCAGGAGACAACTGACATTAACAGACAACTGACATTAAATAGAAACATGGCACCAATGGCAAGTCCTTGAATACTAACCATACATACGATACACGCTTTTGAAAATATCTTTTGATGGAGGAAAATGTATTGCTATATCTAACCCATTATTTAATGTTTTTACATGACCCATCTATATACTTCTTCCTTTGGTACAAAAAAATCTAAACACATGCAGTGTTTTTTCTTTTGTGGATTCAAACCTAAATAAACGTGGTCACATGAAGGATTCATGGTCTAATCTGCTGGGATGTGATATGGACCTGAGGGCCTCAGCTCATGGCTCTGCCTCCTCGGGTTCTTTTCATGCCACCTCCAGGCCTCAGCATCTCCACTTCATAGACGGCAGGGGCATGATCTAGCCCAGCAGTTCCCACAAGCGTGGTCTGTGGTCCCTTGTGGGGGGCGTCACCTCTTCCAAGGAAACTCATGAGGTCAAAACAATTTTCATAATACTTTCACAAGTAGTATAGTTTTCCGGGGGTTATATGACGTGTGATACCATGACACACTGAATGCAGAAGCAGAGCTGGGACCCCAGCTGCTTTCTATTAAGCCAGACATAAAAGAGATATGCAAAAATAAAAAAGAAAGCCACTCTTCTAACTGATTTTTGTTTTAGAAGATTTTTTTTTCATTACAATACGTTATTTATGTTAGGATGCAATAGGCTTGTAATATTTTAAAATACGTGTATTTTAAATTATTTTTTCTCATTTCCTAGATGGTAAATATAAATAAATATGATTCACATAGATGAAAGCTCTTTAAGATCCTCAATAATTTTTAAGAGTATAAAGGGGTCATGAGACTTTCAAAGAGTTTGCCAGCCAGTGATTTAGCATCACGCCTGACATCTAGTAAATGTGTGGCAAATGGACAAACTGATTGATTAAAGGGTTTTAATGAGTGCTTTAAAATGTTCAGAGTTCAATAAATGAACATGGCCAGTAAAGATCTTTAGATAACCACCTTCAGGTCCTCTAAACCCGCTTACACATGATTTAAAAGCAAACGATAGTAAGAAGACAAAACTGTAACCTGGGCGTGGAGGCTCACATCAGTAATCCCAGCAATTTGGGAGGCCGAGGCAGGAAGATCACCTGAGGTCAGGAGTTTGAGACCAGCCTGGTCAACCGAGTGAAATCCATCTCTACTAAAAAAATACAAAAAATAGCTGGATATGTTAACGTGCGCCTGTAGTCCCAGCTACTGGGAAGGCTGAGGCATGAGAATCACTTGAACCCAGGAGGCCGAGGCGGCAATGAGTCAAGATTGCACCACTGCACTCCAGCCTAGGTGACAGAGCAAGACTCCATCTCAGAAAAAAAAAAAAAAAAAAAAAAAAAAAGACAAAACTGTAGAGCAACAATTGCTACACTAAAGATGCCAGGTAAGTATGGCTTAAAGACAAGTAAAGGGAAGTAAAGGGAGGATCCAGGTAGGTACAGGTACAAATAAATTTTCATTATCTATGGCTTCATTTATCCATCCTATCACTACTTATTTCTTGTTTCAGAGAAATATCTTCTACGAATTTAGAGAGCATGTTGTTCTCAAAGGCTGTATGAGATTTAATACATAGGCTAATTAAACTATGTAACACCTTACATGGTTCAGTGCTTATAACCCAGAAGGTTATAGGGTCATTTGCGTGGACCAATTAGTTACCTTGCTGTGTTCTGTCACCATTGCGTTTTCAACCTTCTGCCAGTTTTCTTCCTGGCAATATCTTATTCATCTTGCAAAATTCAGTTTGGACAATACCTCTTCCAAAAAGCTTTCCCTGAATTCTCCTTTTACAGAGACATCTAAAAATTCCTTCCCCTGTCTTACCTCTGTATGTTGTGCCTATGTCTGTGGTAGCATGTAGCACATTCTATTGACATTCTGTATTTTTGCTGTCTTCCTTACTAGACCATGAGCACCTTGAAGTCAGGGCCTGTGGGTTGTCCACTGTTGTGTTCCACCACCTAGCACACTGCCAAACATGGTAGACACTTACAAAATCCACACAAGGGCCAGGCATGGTAGCTCATACCTGTAAACCCAGCACTTCAGGAGGCTGAAGCAGGTGGATCACCCGAGGTCAGGAGTCTGTTCGAGACCATCCTGGCCAACATGTCAAAACCTCATCTCTACTAAAAAATTAGCTGGGTGTGGTGGCATGTGCCTGTAATCCCAGCTACTTGGGAGGCTGAGATAGGAGAATTGCTTGAATCTGGGAGGTGGAGTTTGCAGTGGAGTGCACTGCACTCCAGCCTGGGAGACAGAGCAAGACTCCATCTCAAAAAAGAACACACACCCACACACACACACACACACCCACACACACACCCACACACACACACACAATCTAGTCAGTCATCTTACAAGCCAATAGGACTAGTATCAGAATTAAGTAAAATGCTAAGGAATACTAAGAGAGTAGTAACATTCCATTTATTTCCAGCCAGGTCAGAAATCTAGCATGTGTGTCTCACTGAGTTGGTCTTAATATGTTTGAGAATGAAGAGTAGCCATTTAAAGAGAGCCCTTTCCTAAAAACAGACCTCCTGGAAGAACATTTAGCTCTTTTCATCCTTCTGAAAGGATACAAATTGCAAATGGTAAGGCAAGAATTTCAAATGATAAATTAAGCCAAGGTAAAAACTCAAAGGCAAAAAGCAGTACTCAAGAGAAAAAGAGTCAATTAGCAGAAAATGACCAGAAAGGGGGAAAATGTGACAATCTGGAATGCTTATGTGATGCCAAAGAGGGTTCGAAATTCATGCTCTGAAATCAGTCAGACTTTGTTGCCACCTTTTAAGTGACATGCCCATCAGCAAAGAACAAGCATTTTCATTAGCAGAGCAAAGAAAAAATGTGTATGCCTAGGATTAGCTTTGGCAAAAAAAAAAAAAAAAAAAAAGGATAAAGTAGGTCATTTCCATGTTCAGCTTTAAGAATACGGCCATATGGTAAGAATTAAGAAGTTGCCCAGAATCTAATATGGGAGAGATGTCTGCATACTCCAAAAGAAGAGAGAAATACCAGTAGCACTAGAATGGAAATTTGAGATTGGGTAACTAAAGGCAATCTCATCTTATGAAAAGCTACAGAGAGGAAAGATCTTGAACATAAAGACCTTGTCCATTCTTACAACCATCCACTATAATTGGATGTATATCCTTTTGTGAGACTTTGAAAATAGCTATTTATTTCTCATTCATTAGTCTGATTTCAAAATACCCTTACTGGATGTCTCAATTATAGAGACTCCAAGGTCATATAACACTCGGACACCTTTCCTATCTGTTTTCTTTACTATATTATAACTCAGTTTTCCTTATTAGAGGTAGAGTTCTAGCCAAGAGGGAAATCTCACCGTGGAACTGCAGAATGTGACCAGTGAGTCACTCTAGGAATTGACTAATCTGACCTCAGCCACTTCAAGAAAAGTGAAGCCCAGAGAACTCTAGTTTCTTGCCTGAGGTCACACAGCTCAGTAGCATCAGGAACACACCAGTCCTCAGGGCTTCCTTCCTCCACTTCAGTGCTGTTTCCATGATACCAAAACAAAGTAGTGTAGATCTCATTTGGAAATGAGTGTTTGGACAAATTGCTAGCCCTGAGCACCACTTCCTCTCTACATAAATAAAACCAATGCTTTACACCTGCTACCATTACCCTGGGAACATCCATGATGTGTGAGTTTATTCCCTGGAGCCAACTGCAGGAAGATGGAAGACAGAGCATCGCATGAAGCCACCGTACTGTTTCCGACAGGAGGCAGGTTAGAATGAACCACGACAAAGGACTGAAAGGAGCTTGTGGTAAGTTTAAGGAGAAGTGGAATATTTCCTAGCCTCAAAGTATTTGTTGATTACGAAGGGAAACTTAGTGACTTTATAGTGGAGATGCCTGGCAGATACCTCCTTAACTAGGGAATCAGATCGAGGGTCACATCACCAGAAATGGGACAACTCGGCGTCATGACACAATTTACTGATGATATACGTTAAGGAGAGCCCCTCACCTCTGTGTGGTGTTCTTCCCCCAAATCCACAGGCTCCCTCTAACTAGGAGAAAATGCAAGAGAACCCAAATTGGGGGGGGGGGGGCTTCTTCAAGGTTCCTAACCAATGCTCTTCACAGGGATCAAGATCAAGGTCATAAAAAACAAGGAAAAGCAAGGAACCGTCACAGGCTGGAGGACTAAGTAGACAAAGCAACTCAATGCAATGTGGAATCCTGGAACAGAGAAAGGACATTGGCAGAAGAATGAGTCTATCCAATAAAGTCTGAGGGTGGTGGCATTCTGCCAATACTATGTTCTTAGTTGATAAGTTGTACCATGGTTACAGAGGTTAACTTTGGGACAAGCTGGGTGAGGAGTGGTGCAGAGTTGCCTGTACTATCTTTACAACTGTTCTGCAAGTCTAAAAGGTATTTCCAATTTTTAAAAAATGTGGCCAGGCACGGTGGCTCACGCTTGTAATCCCCGCACTTTGGAAGGCTGAGGCGGGCAGATCACTTCAGGTCAGGAGTTCTAGCACAGCCTGGCCAACATGGTGAAACACTGTCTCTAAAAACACAAAAATTAGCTGGGTGTGGTGGCATATGCCTGTAATCCCAGCTACTCAGGAGGCTGAGGCAGGAGAATCACTTAAACTTGTGGGGCGGAGTTGCAGTGAGCTGAGATCACACCACTGCTCTCCAGCCTGGGCAAAAATAGTGAGATTCTGTCTCAAAAAAAAAAAAAAAAAAAAGTGGCTCACGGATGGACAGAGAACAGAGCTGAAGCCTTTCCCTCCTCTCAATCCCTTGTTAGAATCATTCATGCATGACTCCTTCCTTTAAAAGCAGTTAGCACTAGTTCTTTTCCTCATTTATTCTGATTTTGTGTACCCATCTTTTAAAAATGGTAATGTTTTAATGGCAGAGACCAGGGAAGAATCTGTATCACTGCTAAGAGTACCTTGTCCTGTGTTTTTCCACAAAGTAAATGCTCAATAAACAACTCTGCTACATAAATGAATGAGTTACAATCAATAGGCTCATATCCTCCTTTCATCCCTCTGCTCCCAGCAATTTTATCAGACATGCCTTGTCTAACCTTCCCCATCCTTGGAGTGGGAAGGTGAAGTTTCCTGGATGCTCCCACATACCTCTGCCCTAACCCAACGACCCCTCCTCATCTGTCAGTTGAAATGGCTGAAACGACACAGAGCCATCTCCTGTCAAAGCCCAGTTACCAAGTCCACAGAACTCACAAACACATCTCCGAACAGCTGATGTGAGAATACACTTGCTTCCCACAGATCAGTTCCATGTATCACGATTTTGCCCCATCTTCCCATTCCGTAAGTTAAAACATAAACTTTGTGTTTGCAACCATGTGTCTGTCTCTTCACAGCACACCTCCCTTGCACACTGAATGCTGAGAAGCAACAGCTATTCACACTTCCCTGTGCTCTTTGCCTAGCCTGCTCTTCACTTCCTTTTCAGTCCAGAAAAATGGCCAGTTACCTTCCCAAACTTCACACATTGCATCGTCTCCTCCAGGAAGCCTTCCCTGGATACCTCTCAACTTCCCCCCCTAAGATAAGTCTGTCTCCTCAGCATTAAGGAGAGTCTCTTTCTCCTTAGAATTAATCACTTCCTGCTCTGTGGTACCTATGTACCTGGTATGAAATTCTGTTGCGGCACTTGTAACACTCAATCTTAATTATCTATACACATCCATCTCCTCAATTATCACAGGAGCTCCTTGAGAGAAGTAACTTTGCTTTATTTATTATATATCCTTTTCCCCTAGTAGAGTACTTGCCATAGAATCAGCCATACAGTAAAAAAAGGTTTGCTGAATCAAAGAAGGACTGTTAGGTTGGGAGTGGTGGCTCGCACCTGTAATCCCAGTGCTTTGGAAGGCCAAGGTGGAAGGATTACTTGAGACCAGATTGTTCAACACCAGCATGGGCAATATAGCAAGACCTTTATTCTATGAAAAATAAAAATAAAAATTGACTGGGCACGGTGGCATGTGCCTGTAGCTGTTGCTAATTAGAAGGGTGAAGTGGAAAGATACCTTGAGCCCAGGAGTTCGAGACTGCAGTGAGCTATGATTGTGCCACTGCACTCCAGCCTGGGCAACAGAGGAGACCCTGTCCCTAAAATTAAAAAAGGAGAAGAAGAAGGACTGGTACTTCTATTCTCTGGCTCCCATCGCCCAGGAACTTAGCAAGGTGGCAGACACGTGGAATGTGCAGGCGTTACCTGGAACAGATGAACACAGGCTGCAAAGCTGTTCTGCAGGTCCTTTTGCTTGTGGCAGAGAGCTCGTGATTTGGGTATGTCCCTCTGTAAACAAGGTTTCAGCACACTGATGAAGCATGAAGTGATTATCTGCTGACAATCAGATATCTCTGAGCCTCTGCAGCAAACTAAATGATATTTAGCCTCCAGACCCGTTGATCCCATCTTTTTATTTTTCCTATGAGCATTAATGTTCAATAAGAGGGACAGGAAATGAATTTAGGCGACCAGATTGGCAGAATCTCTAGTGACACCAGGGTTACTCAAGTATAAAGAAAAAGTGAAATCTTCCCAGAATGTTCTCATCAGAAACTTCGTCTCTGCCAACTCTGTAATCAGAGTGGTTTTCCTTGATTGCCCCTGATGTTGGCAAAGCCTTAGGATAGCTCCTAAACTTCTGGCCAGCTAGGCTGCTATCTCACTGGTCCCCCAAACTAGAAAACTTAGATTTGTCAGTCATTGAATTTTCTCTCTCTTGGCTCCCACATTCCAGTGAAAACCTTATGCTATTGATCATGCAGCAATTGAAATAAGCTAAACTACCACTCTGCTCCATTCTGAGCAGGACTCAAGTTGCAGCCTTGGTCCCTTAATTCTGGGACATCCCTATCTGTACCTCAGGTCCAGCCTAATCCCATCACTTCCCCATGGCTGACGGCCTCACCAGGAGGACGTGGTCTGCAGTCACACCCTTCTCTCTTATCTCTTATCACACAGGCACCATGAAATGCCCAGACCAAGACCTGCATTGCTGCTGCTCCTCTTTCCTGGAATGCCCCACCTTGTTTCTCTACTAAATAAACTCCTATACCTTCTTCACCACCCAGCTCTAAAGCCATGCTGGTTAACCTTCACCCTCAGAAAAACACATCTCATTATTCAGTACGCAATACTAAAGTTCGCTCTGTGGCTGGCTCCTCCTAGAATGTGAAAAATTGACCATTCATGATTTGTCTGCAAAACACAATCTGTTTGTTGAATTTAATTATTTAACTGCTATCATTTAAGTCTTCATATGCATGTGTCATGTCTTTGATTAGACTACAATTTCTTCCTAGCTCAGCATGCTGCATCCCTCGGCCATCTAAAAAGATGTGCTGGTTAAGTGACTAAAAAGCAAACACCATCCTGTACCCAGGGATGAAAGCCCCAGAACTGTCCCTGTAGTCCTCAGCCCATGGTGTATATCAGAAGCACTTGGGAAGCTTGTTAAGAATCCAGATGCCCTGGCCAGGTATGGTGGCTCATGCCTATAATACCAGCACTGTGGGAGGCCGAGGTGGGCAGATCACTAGAGGTCAGGGGTTCGAGACCAGCCTGGCCAACATGATGGAACCCTGTCTCTACTAAAATAACAAAAATTAGCCTGGTTTGGTGGTGCATGCTTGTAACCCCAGCTATTCAGGAGGCTGAGGCAGCGGAACTGTTTGAACTCGGGAGGCTAGGCTGCAGTGAGCCAAGATCACGCCACTGCACTACAGCCTGGGCAATGGTGCAAGACTCTGACTCAGAAAAAAAAAAAAAAAAAGAAAAGAAAAGAAAAAGAATCCAGATGCCCTGGCACTGCAGATTTGGATTCAAAAGGACTGGGGAGGGTCTACCAAAATCTGCATTTTCCAAGAGGTTCCCCCACTCCTGCCTCTTAACTGTGCTGCTCTCCAAACATGAGAACCACTCCTTCCTACTGTGGTTTGCTGAGCTCCAGTGCCCTGCTTGCCCTTCGAGCTCCCTCTGTCTGGGGCCAGAGGTGAGAGGTAAAATTAGGAGGATTCACTAAAGAAGAGAAAGTTCAGAGCCCTCTGTGCTTCTCTTGGGAACTGGCTCCCGCTCTTGGAGGCAGCTGAGAGGTGACTGTATCTGGAGAGCACACGGACTACTTGTCTGCTCTCTCTGAAATGCCAGTGAGTTTGAAAGGCACTTTGTCCAATTAGAAGTGTGGAGAAATATTCATCCTGTCCATGACAAAGATGAAGTGCTCCTTTCAAAAGTGGCGGTGGCAGGCTGCCAGGTTTAAGAAGTCCAACTATTCCACATCGAGCCAGCAGTTATTAATTAGTTTTATTAGTGGCAGGGCCTTAATGCAAAATGACAGAGGAAGAGAGAGAATATCCCCGTCACTACGAAAATACAAATTGTCCGGATTTAGGTTGTGTTGTTCCCCCAACATGTGCAGGCGGCCCGCCAGGCCCAAGCAGGGACCGAGAAGGCAGCCAGATGCCTTTCCGCAGAGTTCCGGACTATTAATGGCATGACAAAGAGACTCGGATCCTTACCTCAGGTAGCTCTCCCGGGAAAAATCCACCAATTTTAATTATCAAGGAGGGAAGGGCCTCCAGGGGGAGGATGGGGAGATCTGAGGGGAAACACCAAGAGGGAGAGGGAGGAGGGGTGGCGGCAGGGATGGGAAGTGGGCCCGTGTTATTCACGCTGTTCAACACAGCCTCTGCAGAAGCAGCCTCTTCCACAGGGAACAGTGCAGGGCTACGTTGCTGAGAATTAGTCTTACACTGTCAACCAGTTTTTTATGACCATTAATCACATTTGTATTTATAAGCGCTAAGACAGGATAATCAAATCTCATGCTTCAAAGCATATGTTTATCACCACAGGCATAAAGGGAAGGAAAAAGTTTACAAGCCTGCACTGTTGGCAAGAGCTGCTGCGTATCTGGTGGCTTCCCCCAGAAGCACCCTGGGGGGGGGGGGCTCTGAAGAACGTTTTGTGAGGGAGAAGACGGAACTGCCCAGTGTCTCGCTTTGTTAATGTTTCTCCTTCTTTCGGCACCAGAAGTTCCTAAGGCAGGAATTTAAAGGAAGTCCCCCAACATCCTCTCCCTCAACCCTCCCCTAACACACCCCTGAACTGCATGCCTCAGGCCTGCCAGACCTTCTTCCTCTGCCCCATAAGATAGACAGATCCCGACAGGCTTTGCGTGATGTCATTCTCACCACAGCTTTTCTTTTAGCAGCTGGCACACTCCCTGTTGTTTCCCCCAATACCCAATGACCCAACCCCAAGCGGCCTAGGCTTCAAGGAGGTTTTCCCACCCCCACACACCTCAGGGACACCTTCCTCTAGACGGGAGCGGAGATGGGGGAATTCTTTCTGCAAGAAGTCAAAAAGTGTATTGTCTTTGCGGGCCAAAAGGTCTCTGTGGCAACTACTCAACTCTGCCGTGGTAGCCTGAAAGCAGACCCAGGCAATGTGTCAACAAGTGGGTGTGGCTATGTTCCAATAAAACTTTATTTACAAACCAGGCTCTGGGTGGGCCGGGTTTGACGCACCAGTGGGGCCTAGTTAGCTGACTCTTACTCTGGAGTAGCAGTGCCCAATCCAAGAACCCAGATGCCAATGAGTTCTGCAAAACTGGAGGGGAATATTTAAAAAATTCTAACAGAAAACGTGCAACTGCCTTCATCACAACCACCCAGGCTGACCCAGATCTCTTGGCTGGAAGCATACGGGTAACCTGTTTGACAGTACCTACCTCACACTGTCTGAGTAACAATTGGGAAATAATCATTAATGACTTGAAACTAATAATTTAAATAAATAATTAAAAAATCAAAATGCAGCTGGATAATCAAAGTCTTTCAAAACATGGGTCCACAATGGGGAGAGGGCAGGTGACAAAACTGGCCCCACTTGTCCTCTTCCTTCAACAACGAACAGGGATCTCAGAAAAGTCTAACATCACACGTTTCCTAGGAGATTCCCTCAAGCAGCTCAACACACTTTTAATGAAGTAGAACATCATCTCCTAACCTGTGAGTGACCAAGGTCAAGGAGAAAAAGCCTTACCCCCCTGCTCTCAATATTAAGCACTAATATTGCGAGTACTCACCAAGGAAGAAAAAATTGTATAAGCTCAGCAGAATCAATGGCATTACCAATCTACTCTCAGATTTTCTAGAACACTATGAAAAAATATACAACACTTGCGAAAGAAAACAAGGGCAAGGGGAACACAAGAGCAAGGAGCCCCCGGCTTCTCTTGCTGAGTTGCTGGGTGATAAACAGCAACTCACTGAGCCTAAAAGTCACGTCGTCTTCATCCTTGACTCCTTAGTGTTCAACACAGTTCTTAAATGTCCCTTGGATAAATGCATTCTTACATTCATGCTAGATGTTACAAAAGATTTAAAAACAGGGAGAGAGATCCAAGATGGTCGATTACCAGCAGCTCAGGATTGTAGCTCCCACTGAAAGCGCAGAGAGTGAGTGGACGCCACACTTTCAGACGAATTTTTATTGCCCACGGACCAAGAGATTCTTGGCGGAGGAGCCCCACAGGTCGCCAGCGCGACTCTTTTGGAGGGCGCGGCCGTTTTGCAGGCGCCTCGACGCGGTGGTTCTCAGTCCGG
The DNA here is from genome assembly GCA_036589455.1 of Ateles fusciceps. Lineage (NCBI taxonomy): Eukaryota > Metazoa > Chordata > Mammalia > Primates > Atelidae > Ateles > Ateles fusciceps. Next base: position 11,349,178 of record JAZHEH010003061.1, read on the forward strand.
AGTATACGGGACTGAGTGCGCTTTTGGTTGGCGTTGGAGCTCCGGGAAAGCAGAGTCTCCCATTCAGCTGATTAAAAAGCGGACTGAAGTGGGGGAACCAGACTGGGAGATTCCCGGGCAGAAAAGCGACACGAATCTCAACGCCACTGTTTCAGCCGGCGTAGTGGGTCGCTGCAGGGGAAGGCTGGTACCCACCTCCACAAAAAAAAAAAAGTAAAAACAGCAGTTGGAACTGCTGAAGATTGAGAGTTTCACAGCAAGTACAGCTGAACCCCAGGAAGGTCCAGCTCTGTGGGGGGAGGGGCATCTGCCGAAGGAAAATTAAGGAATAGAAAAAACTTTATCACCAATAAGCTGGACGTCCACTCAGAGACCTAATCTGAAAGTCAGCAATTACACAGACAACAGGTGGATAAACCCACAAAGATGGGAAGAAACCAGCGCAAAAACGCTGAAAACACCCGAAATGAGAATGCCTCTCCTCCTACAGAGGATTGCAGTGCCTCATCACCAATTGAGCAAGGCCTGATAGAAAATGAATGTGAGGAATCAACTGAATCAGGCTTCAGAAGGTGGATAATGAGAAACTTCTGTGAGCTAAAAGAACATGTTCTAGCCCAATGCAAGGAAACTAAGAACCTTGAAAAAGGTTTCACGAAATGTTCATGAGAATGGACAATTTAAAGAGGAATATAAGTGAATTAATGGAGCTGAAAAACACAATACAAGAACTTCGAGAAGTATGCACAAGTTTTAACAGTCGAATTGATCAAGCAGAAGAAAGGATTTCAGAGGTCGAAGACCAACTTAACGAAATAAAACGAGAAGACAAGATTAGAGAAAAAAGGGTAAAAAGGAATGAGCAAAGTCTCCAAGAAATATGGGACTATGTGAAAAGACCTAATCTACGTTTGATAGGTGTACCCGAATGTGACGAAGAGAATGAATCCAAGCTGGAAAATATTTTTCAGGATATTATCCAGGAAAACTTTTCCTAACCTAGCAAGGCAAGACAATACCCAACTCCAGGTAATACAGAGAACACCACAAAGATATTCCTCAAAAAGAGCAACCCCAAGGCACATAATCATTAGATTCATCAGGGTTGAAACGAAGGAGAAAATACTACGGGCGGCCAGAGAGAAAGGTCAGGTTACCCACAAGGGGAAGCCTATCAGACTCACAGCTGATCTCTCAGCAGAAACCTTACAAGCCAGAAGAGAGTGGGGGCCAATATTCAACATCCTTAAAGAAAAGAACTTTCAACCCAGAATTTCATATCCAGCCAAACTAAGTTTCATAAGTGAAGGAAAAATAAAATTTTTTGCAACAAGCAAGTACTCAGAGATTTCATTACCACCAGGCCTGCTTTACAAGAGCTTCTGAAGGAGGCACTATGTATAGAGGGGAACAACCAGTATCAGCCACTTCAAAGGACCCATCAGTAAGCTGCATCCAGACCCATCTTGCATGCAAGGATATACAGAGACTCAAAACAAAGGGATGGAGGAAGATTTGCCAACCAAATGGAGAGAAAAAAAAAAAAAAAAAGCAGTAGTTGCAATTCTCATCTCTGATAAAATAGACTTTAAAGTAATAGAAACCGAAAGAGATAAGAAGGACATTGTATAATGGTAGAGGGATCAATGTAACGGGAAGAGCTAACGACCCTAAGTCTATGCGCACCCAATATAGGAGCACCCAGATACACAGGGCAACTTCTTGGTGACTTACAAAGAGACTTGGACTCCCACACAATAATAGTGGGAGACTTTAACATTACCTTGTCAATACTGGACAAATTAATGAGACAGAAGGTTAAGAAGGATACCTGGGACTTGAACTTAAACCTCAAACAAGTAAACTTAATAAACATTTACAGAATTCTCTACTCCAAATCCACAAAATATACATTTTTTTTTCAGTAACACATCACATTTATTCTAAAAGTGACCACATGGTTGGGAGTAAATCACTCCCTAGCAATTGCATAGCATTTCATAGGTTTAAATGAAATATTGGTTGGCTGTTTGTTTGTTATTTTCCTCCCTTATTCCTTCCTGTCTTCATTCTTTAACACAATTATTAGTATAAAAAAAGCTTTTAATATCCATTTGTAGACTGCACTCTAGCCTGGGCAATAGAGGAAGATTCCCGTTCTCGCTCCCTTTTTTTTTTTCTACTTCTTTTTCTCTTTATTTCATTCTTTTTTTTTCTTCCTTCTTTCTCTCTTTTTTGAAAAAAAAATAAAAATAAAAATAAAAATAAAAGATTTAAAAACAAACATGAGATGATCTTCACCTTCTTAGGGTTAATGGTATAATAATGGAGAGCAACAAAGGAGCACGACATAAATAACACCCAGTGTCTGTGTCCAGGCACTCTATTTGCCGGCTTGCACTCAGCAGCTATGGGCTCTTGTTTTCGAGAGGATCTTCTCCAGACTGCCCATCTGGCTTCCCAGCTCCCACCTGCTCTGCAGTAGATGACCCCAAGGATGGCTGGAGAAGGAGCCCTGTGGGGCCAGCACAATGTCAATATTCCAGCAAGAAGAAGACCTGCAGGCCGGGCGCAGTGGCTCACGCCTCTAATCCCAGCACTTTGAGAGGCCGATGGGGGACAGATCACAAGGTCAGGAGTTCAAGACCACACTGGCCAACATGGTGAAACCCGTTTCTACTAAAAAAATACAAAAATTAGCTGGGCATGGTGGCTCGTGCACTGTAATCCCAGCTAGTTGGGAAGCTGAGGTAGGAGAATTGCTTGAACCGGGATCTGGGAGGTGGAAGCTGCAGTGAGCCGAGATCTCACTGCTGCACTCCAGCCTGCGCTACAGAACAACACTCTGTCTCAAAAAAAAAAAAAAAAAAAAGAAAAGAAAAGAAAAAAAAAGAAGGAGACCTCCAGCCTACACAGGGCCCCAAGTACTGAAGAGAGAATAGATATCCATCATTATTCCAGCATTATTCATCATGGAAAAACCAACAGCAAACTGCAAACAACCTACATGTTTGTCAACATTAACGTTTACCTACACTAGGGGAAATTTTGCAATTCTTAACAAAAACAATAAATGAGATTTATATCTATTGGCCTGAAAAGAAGTTCATTATGTCTTTTAAAGTATATCCATTCCTCAAACTCCAAAAGCCTGGTGAGGCTAATTCTCATGCTTATCAAAAAAATTATTTTTCTCCATCAATTAATATTTGCTCCAGAAAAAAATATCTGCATGTCTTGCTTTAAGAACCATCAGTGTGCTCAGACTTAAAACCAGGAAACACACACAAAAATAAAACATGACTTTAGAAGGGGCATTGTGCTATTAACAAAAGGGACAGCAGTAGGTTCTATAAAATTGATTGTTTTACATGGTACATGGAAAGCATGACGTTGCATAGAAACTAACGTGATATGAACTTTACAGAGACATGTCCTGCATAAAGGGAGGCCTACCTTTAAATATCAGAAGATGCTTTCCTAAAAGATAAAATCATGAGAGAGATTACATAATGAGTTTGAAGGAGGCTGGGCATGGTGGGTGGTTCACGCCTATAATTCCAGCACTTTGGGAGGCCAAGGTGGGTGAATCACTTGAGCCCAGGAGTTTGAGACCAGCCTGGGCAACACGACGGAACCCTATCTCCACAAAAAATACAATGACAGGCTAAGGGAGGCTAAGGGAGGCTATGGGAGGCTATGGGAGGCTATGGGAGCTAAGGTAAGGAGGATCTCTTGAGCCCAGGGGCAGAGGTTGCAGTGAGCCAAAATGGCACCACCGCACTCCAGCCTGGGTAACAGAGTAATTCTGTCTCAAAAAAAAAAAAAAAAAGAAGAACTGACATATCACCCAATGGGTATATTACAGAATGCCGTGTGTGTGTGTGTGTGTGTGTGTGTGTGTGTGTGTGTGTGTGTCTGTGGTTTTATACATATTATATAAAGTATAAATATTTCATTTATATATATATGACTCTCATTTTCCCGCTGGCTTTCCTTAAAAACTAAACAAAACAAAAACACCTTACTGATCTTTAGTAGCTCGTGAGCTAAGATTCTTAGCCTTTCAGCTGAGAGGTAATGGTCTACAAACAAAAACTAAATGCATTAGGGAGATTTTTCAGACATTCGCATTTCCACATGGGAAGCAGCATTATACAGTGGAAACAACATAGTCTTTCGAACAGAAGAGATTTGTATTGAAAGGCTGGTTCCACCGTTACGGATTTGGGCAAAGCTCTGAACCTCTGTTTCCTCATCTAAAGATAGAAACAGCTGCACTTTCCTTGCACAATCATCATTCGGAATGGAAACACTACACATGAAGCCTCTGGTACAACTCTTGGCAGAGTACGCACTCAGGAATTGTCATCTGTATTATTATATCACAAGTTGACATTTTTTAAAGGAAAGCACATCTAGGCTGCCATCGCTCTCCTTGTAGCAAAAAAAAAAAAAAAAAAAAAGAGAAAGAAAGAAAAAGAAAAGAAATGAGTTCTGATCAAGGGCACATCTGATAGTTGGGAGTGAAATGTGAAATGGGAAGATAACACCACACACACCCAGCCCCTTTCTCATTCATTTAGATGTGTCCCAGGACACCACAAGGCTGGCTATTGTACTTCTTAGGCTGTGTCAAAACCATTTTAGTCAAGCCCAGTGCTTTGCAGATGAACACACTACCAACCTTTAAAATATTCATCTTCCCCTCTATCGTTCCTTCCAATGGAATTGAGACAGCGACTTCTTATCTGTTCTCCCTTTCCAAACAAAGGAAGAACAGTAAAGTGGTACTCATGCAGACGCAACACACATAGTAATCCAAGGTCAACTCTGTCCATCAAGGAAACTTCAGCAAGACCCAAGGTACCAATGGGCTCATTTGTGATTTTGTGTCCTCACATTCTGTAGTCTGGCATCTGTTCTGAAAACTTGATGGTTTATAAAATAACATGAATATTTAAAAATTAGGTCTGTAGAGTGGGATAGGTCTGAATGCCAAGTACTACTGCCATTCCAGCTTCCCTTCTCTCAGAAAAGGCTGCCTAGAATGAAGATTACAACTGCTGTCCAGGCTCAATCTAAACCTTGTTTAATGGTACACAAGGTACTTGGCTTGATAGAGCTACGTGCAGCTTTTAAGGGGTAGCTCTCCACAGAGCATGTTGTCTGCAAACAGAGGTCATGTCGGCACATGTCACCCTTAACCAACATGGTGCTATTTAAGTAACTGCCAACCTGTGGTTTCGGCAATTGTGATTTATTGAGGAGGGTGGTGTGAATAATGTGGAGGACGTGACCATTGGCCTTTAATTCCTCTCATTTAGACAGGCTGCTCTTCGCTATAAAATAGTCATTCTGTAAATTAATGTGTTTTATTTTAAAAGTGACACATTGTACTGGCTTGTGCTTAAAGGCAAATTACTCTGGATTACCAGCTTCCTAACCAGGGTACAAGGGGTCCAGCACACTCCAGCCAGAGAATAGGAAAAACCTACATGATCAGGAAAAGATGACATTATCTACCATCCCCACCCAAGACCCAGGTACCCCACTCACGAACAAGGACACACCTGCTACAAAATAAGGGGTCCAGTGCTCAGTAACTGAGGACCTCTCTGCATCTCAGCACTGAGCCCTGCCTCATCTACCTGGAAGCACCCTAAATACAGTGACTGCCACAATTCGCTGTGGTCTACACTGCCCTGAGACCCAAAGCCAGTCAGGCAGTGAGTGAGTCTACTGCCTTTCCTTGGTTAGTGCTGAATAATGATTTATAGAATAAATGATAATGCACACTGCTACCAGTACACATCCCAAGCCACCATGCTCCTCACTGGGTATGTGCTTTGGTTCCTAGAGACTTGAGTTCACCTCCCAGCTCTGAGACTCTGGTTGTCAGAGAGCTCCATCAAGTCCCTTAACATTTCAGAGTCGACATTTTCTAATCTGTGAAACAGAGCTAACACCTGCCTTATAGGGCTGTTGTGAGGTCAAACAGACAAGGTACCTATGGCCGTGACTGGCCAATGGAACGGTATTTGCAAAAACTAGTTGTTGCTGTTCCTATTATCTTATAACTCCTTGGCATGAAACCTTCAACAACTCTCTATTATCCAGTGAATAACAATGAAACTGTAGCCCAACAATCAAGCCCCTTGCCAGCCCCTATTCTCTCTCCTACCTTATGTCTTTCAAACTCCCAATGTGAATCATCTTTTCCAAACATATATCATCTTACACATCCCTGAACACATAATGCCAATTCCTACCCCTTACACTTTGTTCCTACCATCCTGAAATACCTGCACTTCTGTCTTCAGCAAAGCTTAGGCTATCTAAATTCTATCCCTTCATAAAGCAATAATATATTTTTAGAATCTACTATGTGTTCCACAAAAATAGGCACAAGACCCAGTCCTGCCACTGGGTGTACTCCATCCAGGCCCCCTAGTCCACAGTTATTGCTGCAGGGGTGGAGAAGCGGCATCACATGAACTAGCCTAAGCTAATGAGTATTTTTTTAAGGATTCATTACTGCAAAAGTTAGACTGTTTCCCTTGGGTCTCCTGCTGTAGAGGAAACTGCCTGTGAATGGAGAAAGGCCAATACAGAAACCCTTGACTCCCTGGATCCAGCCCTTCCTGAAGTTTGATCTCCTCCTTAAACTTTCTAGTTACATGAGCCCATTAATTCCCATCTTTACTTAAGAGAGTTTGAGTCTGGTTTTTCTCATTTGAACTCAAGAGCGGCAACCAATACCAATAATAATAACAGCAGCTCCATTTGCTTATAAATCAACATTATGTTAATTGCTTCATATATGCAATACCCTTACAATTCTGTAATTTGACGGTTGTGGAAGTTGAGACCCAGAGAGGTTCAATCATTTTCCCAAGGTCATACAAACAGTGACAGTGTCAAGGGTCACCAGTCCTAGCTTAAGGCTTCATTTCCACCATATGCCACCTTGAGACATTAACCTTAGTGGACGGCTCCAGGGGCATGTAGGAAGGGTTGTTGCTCTTAAAACGACCTCTTTTTCAAGAACTGCTGTAGTTGGATGCAGCTCCACAGCAATTTCCTATAGCCCTGGGGGAGTGTGCTTTTACCAGCGGCACCTCTAGCTGCCCTTCACTCTTGCAGCAGGGCCAAGACTGATAATGAATGGCCCATGGGAAGTGCATGACATCCAACGTGAATCAACAACAGCACTAATGAAATTGCTTCACGTTCTAGAGCAGAAGGTAAACGGGATGCCTTTCAGAGACGTTTGACCTTGTGCCCTTCCAAGTCCCGAGAGAAGAAAGAAAATGCACATGGGGTCAGGCCAGCAGTAGGAGCAAGCTATCACATATTTCTCATTTTGACTTAAAATCTGTAATACTTCCTCACTTAGACCATATTGGTGGAGAGGCGGCATTCCACATACATGACTTCAAAGACAACGGGCTTTTGTTTATTGTCGCATGGTTCGTATTTTTGAATGCAACATTGTACATTTCAGTGTGTCAGTAAAAGGGCTTCCTGAACTTTACTTCATCATGGCCTATGGCTTGGAGGTTATTAGGGGTAAGGAGTATTTTTAAAGCACAGGTACAGCCACACGGCCTGGGTTTGTATTCCAGTTATATAATTTTCCAACCATGTGACCTTGGGCAAGTTAATTAACCTTTCTAAGCTACAGTTTTCACATTGTAATATAGGGATAATTGCAGTACCATTCTCAACGAAGTGCTGTGAAAATTAAGCCAATGCAAGTAAAATGATTAACATACCCCAGAACAAAAAAAAATAGCCCTTTAGTGCTATTGTTGTTAATAATAATATATTGTTAATGTTGTTATTTCAACATCATCAATTATGATTTCTTTTGTGACACAGTGATGTCTTCAGGAGCTATAGAGGCATGCAGGTGGATTTACCTTATCCCTAAATGACCGCAGTCTCTTACTTTTTAAAAAATGCATTCTGTAGTTCTTTTGACTCTGTAAGATTTTAGGTTGTCAGCTATTACTGCTGTCAGCTTGGATGTTACTTACACTCTGCTTCCGATGTATAACAGTGTAGCCAAGCTTGTGAGAGAGATGCATTAAACAAGATTCGTGCCATTAAGGACTGCAGTAACTCTCTCCGCCACTAGAGGTCTACTCCGCATTCATGGGTTTGCTGCTGTGCTGGGCTTCCCAGAGGTCTGCAGGTCTAACCAGAGCTCCATGCTTTACCAGACCAAATCACACAAGCTACGGCAAGGATTTCCTTAACCTGGAATTCACAGTTCTCCACAGAGGGGTTCCGATCTACAGTTCTAATCTATCCCACTGTGTATTTCACACACATCATTACTCCCAAAACAAATGCATATTCTCACTGTTTTCCATAGGGACCTTGGCCTCTTCATCTCTGTGCTTTGACCCTACTATTGACCCCATGGATAAGCAATTGTCAGCCTTCCCCACACACAACCCCAACTGTCTTTCCACCTATCTAAATTTTCATTCTTCCAAAACTGGTCAAAATCCACATACAAGAAGCTTACCTAGTGATCTATCTTCTCCTTGGAACGCACTGAATTTTAGGTCTACAACGCCCACTAGTCGACGAGTCACAGCCTATTTGGGACATTCCTCGGATTACTCTGTGCCTTTATTTAACTCAGGGCCTACTGACACTTTCCCTCTTTGTCTAGATGGTAACCTCCTGAGGCCACATATGCCTTTACCATCTCACATGAGCGTCCAAAGGCAGGGAAGGTCTGCCTATTGAGCACCCAATATGTATGTGCCCAGCACAATGTTGGTCATTTTATAATCTTGATCAATAAGGCTACTTGACAGATATGTCTATTTCCTTTGTAGAAATTGAGCCTTAAAGAGACAAAATGATTTGGCCGAGGTCTCACTGCTACTTAAACAGCAAAACCCATGATTACGTTTGCACCGACCTAATAGTAAACCAAGAGCCACAATTCAAATCCAGATCTGACCCCTAAATTACTTATTTTTGTCCCATTATATCACATCTATATGATACCTATCCAATATTGTGGGCAGTAACTACTCAACAAATATTCAGGGGTAACTTGAGAGCTAAGTCGCAGTTCATGCTGAATATCTGCAATATCAGACTAACAATCAAACAGTAGCTTGCATCACCAATCCTCAGACCCCCGAGTCTGTGTGACATCTCAGCAGTGCAGCAGTTTACCCAATCAGCCAGGACTATTTAGGGATGGAAAAGCCTCCTTCTCCAGCATTCCAGTATTTCTGAAGGTCCTATGCCTGGTCTCACCAGCTCATTAGAGGTTGCAAGGATCTAATGATGTTCTCAGATGGAAACCGAGGAGACAGGAGTCACTGCAAAGCTGCACAAGCAGCACTCAACGATTCTCAAAGAGTACATAAGGCTAACGCACACATTTCCCTGCTTGCAGCTTTGTAATTCCAGTAGCACTACGACTCAGTTAGCCATAATATTATGAAATATGTCGCAAACAACTGGATTTCATTTCAAACAGCATAAATTAACAAATTGCACATGTGCACACAGCATCTGCTAACCTAATAATTAAGACATTTAAAAAGTCACCTAATGGCACCAAAGTCAGAATAATGGAATAATTGTTACAGTGTTTTAAAAAAAATTTAAAGACACAAAATCTAGTCAGCCGTGTATCGCACCAAACGGAGGGAGGGCTGCTTTTCCTGGTCTCTTTGAGCACCGTGTTTGGATTAGCATGATGTGAAAAGCAGCAACTGCTGTTATGTAACTAAACCCTGCATATACAGTTGTCAGTCTGGGTAAATTTAACTCTGCAGGTTTAAGGCAGAGCTTGCTTGCCAGAGCAGAACTTAGGAAACAACAAAAATTTAAAGTCATATGGCCCCATGGACCACAGGGGAAAGCCGACGAGGGAGCTGTTCAGGCAGCAAGGTGCAGAAGGCCAGAGTGACTTGCCAGTGCCACACCGGGCCCTTAGCCCCCTGTAATAGCTGGTTTGAAAACGATGAATACTGACAAGAGCATGGTTGTTCAATTACAAAGCTGTCTGCATTTTCCCTCTCCCTACATGGCAATAAAGGCACTTAGGGGGCCTAATGTAGTTCAGAAAGAAAGGCACTGAAACCTAGAATCAGGGGGAGGCTTTAATAACAGGTTGCCTTACAGGGAGGACAAAGTGGATCCCGTCTCCAGGCAAGGGCTCCACCGTTCCCATGGCAGGGAGAAGCCTGCCAAGAGCTGAGCCGCGTGGCCTGAGTTCTAAGCACTGTCGGTCATGTGGCTCACAAGGAGACCATTCCCCTGCCCCTCAGGTTTGCCAGATGGAAAATAAGAGACGAGAGTTAACTCTCCGGTGGTCCCTTCCAAATCTATCATTTCTCTCTCTGGTTTTATTGGTTTTATTCACTACAGAAAAGGAGTAACTCTGTAGGTAACGTCTCATTCTAAACCAGGCTCTGTCAGGTGAGGCTGAGAGGAGGACATTCACTGGGAACTGCCAGGATGTCAAAGAGTATCAATCCAGTGGACCATGTTTCCAGTCCTCCTCCCTAACCAGCTGAACTCATTACAAAGCAGGTTTGTCCTGGATCCCATCCAAAAAGACCTGGCGAAGTCAAGCACGACGAGGAGGTTCCCATTTCTAAGAAGTCTCTCCACACACATCTCAACACCTTAGGGAGGAGGGTATAACCAGGGGAAGAACCCACCACCACACGCTGAAGGGAAGATACCCTCCCAGGGGGCTCAAGGGAGGCTTGAGAGTGGTACTGCTTTGCTTGCTGCTTGTTTTGTGTGGTGTCGAGGACATATTTTATAAGGATGCGAGTAGACTCGAAGAGATGCTTAAATGACTCAGAGCATTTGTAAGATTTTCCGCTCTGTTTTATAAACGCAACAGGGCCAGACCAGAGGAAGCAAGTGAGATGCTCATCTCAGGCGCAAGAGTTAAGGGGAACCCAAACAACTCAATCATCGAGATAAAGAATATTTGAGTGCAAAATTTAAAAAAACTGATATGAATGCAAACAATCCATGATGAGCAAAATACCAAAATGTTAAATAAAGAGAGCAGCAGTCTAGGAATAAGCTGACAGCCAGGTTCTTTTAAAAGAGTAGGTCTGGCTCGTGTAAAATAAACCATTGTAACGTCTTCCAATCCCGCTTTAAATTTAGATCTAGGAAGATAACCTAGATCTCGGAGACAGGAGCGCTGATGGTTTATCCACATTCTCATCTTTGTCATGTCCACATCTGCATTTGCTAAACATTCTGATCACGGATGTTCGGGAATGCGCAATACCAGCCGCAGAATTGTACTAGGAGGATACGCCAACAGGAGGTACGCAGCTTCCATCCTTCAAAACTAGACCGAACAGAAATTTTCAAGGATGACTGTAGGAAAATTCAGGTCCTGGATAGAAGTATTATCCCAAAATTTTCAATTCTAAAATGGTATTTCTTTGAAATAATTATTATTTGAGTAGAGATAAAGTTTTGGCCTGTATTATATTCTCTCTAAAAAGAAAAGACGACTACTAGAGATACTGATACATATTTATTTACTGGAAGTGCAGTTCTGCTGATGTCACCCCCAACTCAAAAACCTCAGGGGGCTCCCGACTGCCTGTCAACTTGAATTCAAATCCAGAGCCCAGCAATCAAGAGCCTTACTCTCCATACCAGTTCCTAGGATTTGCCTTCACTCCCGCCTCTTCCACTCAGTCTCCAGCAGCCCTGTCCATTCTCCCCACCCCGGCTTTCCAGCCTTCCTGCCTTTGCTGAGGCTCTTTCCTCCGAGGAGCAGGAAGGCCCTTCTCTCACCATCCCTAGCTCATCTCTCCTTTTCTAAATTCTTATTCCTTCTTCCCACCTCAATTCTAAAACTGCCTTCCCTGTGAAGCCTTCGAACTCTGTTAGGTGCTGAATTATCAGAAAAATAAAAGTTAGCAAGCGATGGCCCCAAGTAGCTTTTGGATTTTAGTTTAACCCTAAATTAACCAGAATGCTTAATTTACCCAAAACGCTTCATTTTCAAAGCATATGGATTACTCCTTCTCTGCCCTGGGGGAGCAGTGCCAATGGGGGAAAGAAAGAAGGGAAAAAATGGGAAAAAATAAAGCTTCTTTTCCTCATAGACTTCTCCTGGAACAAAGCAGGTATTCAGTAAATGAATAAACAAACAAATGCAACTTTTTATGGACAAGAAGTCAGTCCAATGGCCCCAGGAATCAGATACAGATACACAAGATAAGTATTCTATTTGTAAATATTTTTATAAAATATAAATATTCTCTTGTATAAATATAAATATTTATAAATATTTTTATATAAATATAAATATCCCAAAAAACCCATACCCAGAAACACACGCTACTCTCGGACCAAGCAGGGAAAGAAAGAAAAAACGCGTTTCGACTCCTGTGGCTTAAGTGGGGTTCCCAGCTCTCCCTGACCTGTGCCGCCTGCCCTGAGTGATGTGTTTCCAAAACTAAGGGCCTGGTGCTGAAAGCCTGATTTTCCCCGTGCAAAGAAATTCAAAACCATCTTAGTCACACAGATGGAAGGTGAAAGTATATTGCAAGCAAACTACTGGACTGAGGTCGAGTTTATCAAACCAATTACACTGAGATGTTATGGGAAGGGGGGGGGAAATGTAATCACATATGACAGGGATTATCAAAACTGCTTACACAGTAAATCAGGAAACTGATAACAGGCTGACAACGGCATATACCTGACTGAGGAATTTCAGGCTCAGATTCCCTAGGCTTGTAAAACACAAATAACAACGCAGAACAAGCTGTGCCCTGCTGCTGGGCACCGGGGCACACGTGAGCAAGGAGTGGAGGGTGAGAAAGGCCTGGGATGGGGGAAACAAGAGTCTGTCTCAAGGACCCTCCTCCAAGACCTTGTTTCCCAGGGTGCTCTTTCTTGTTACACTGTTCAGAAGCATCTTAATGGGTTCTGACCCTGGTCAACACAGAATTAGAGCAGTTAAGTCAGGGGTGAGATGAGGAAACTCCTTGGAGAACAGAGAGACAGAGAAATCCAAGTTGCACATTGTGGTGAGGACTGGAGTCTACCAGAGCTACACCCTGACAGGACAGTCGGGAAAAGGGTTACTCTGCATCGTTTCTGGCATCAACCGACTTTCTGAGGAATGGCCTAGAAAGCTATATGGGGCTTCACGAGGAGGGACGTGCGGGCGCACTGAGAGGCTCTCGCTCCTTTCCGCACCCTGCCTTTCAGGGTGTTGAGAGGCTATCCAGGGTAGGCAAAGGCATGGAGAGTGGTGTCATGTTGTACCCCAAATAAAAGGGCAATAAATTAACTTTCTGGAATGTAGAGTCACCGCAGGATCCATGGGGGCCCAGAGCAAAAGCAAACTGCAGGAGATACCAAATGAATCACTGACAGACAAGACACCAAAATAGAGGCCCTAAATAAAGCAACTGACCTGAAAAGGGAAATAAATACCTACATTTTAAAGGAGGGGCTCCTAGTCTTTCCTGTGCCTCACTAGGCTTTGGGCTTTGTTCACAAGTGTGGCGCCTTGAAGCACTCTAAGAAGTTCGGCTGACTCAGGAGGGCACAGGCTTAAAGTTTATCAACGTCGGCGACAGCCGTGATTTGCATCAAGTTCAATGCTGTCCTTTTGGCAGTTGTTGCACTTAATTGAGTGAAAAAAGCTGTCAGTCTAAAGCCCCGTTCCCAAGGTAGATTCACTCTGAACTAACCATCTGCCAGGGCTTCTCCCAGGGTAGTCAACACTTATCATCCCGAGGACTGAATTCACTTTCTCATAATTAGATCATTCCTGAATTAAATTGACGGTCCCAGGGAAAAAAAAAATGCAAAGTGTGTTTTGAGACCAGAAAGCCAATGCTGACTTGTTTTAACAAATGCAGATGACTACATATTTTTCCACAGCGACAGAGTGGCACAATAAATGATTTTTCTAAACTAGGCTGCAAACAATTCTTATCTTCCATGCCACCCCCGTGAATTATATTCAGATTTTTGTTTGGAAAGGTAAGGCATTTCTTGGAAGCTCCACACATAAACCCAAAGGATAGGTAGCTGTTTATAGACCTATGTACCCAAGCAAGGTCAGACCAGGGTGACCAATCTTAACAAATGCTGTGAATGTCAAAGTCTCTGTGCATTTGTTGACACACCCATAAACCTGCTCCTCATTCAAAATAAAGGGAAAGAATTACAGGCAGTTTCTTGTATCCCAAGGTAGTCATTTGTTGGAAAGGCCTGGGTTAGGGGAGTCTGGTCAAACAAACCACTAAAAGATAAAACTGGAACCAGGCCCCAAAAGCAACACAATCGTGCTCTAAGCAAAAACAGGTGAAGATATGAAATGGGAGGAGCATCTGAAGGCTTCTCTGTAAACATGATTTCATTCCCTGCCAGTAATTGGGTGATTTGCCTGGAGTCAGATTCAGACTCATGGGCACTTAACTGCACAGGGTTTTTCAAACATTGCACATTAACTCAAATTTTTCCAGAAAATATTTCTGAATTAACGAACATGTTTAGTAATTTTTTTTTTCTGTTGTTCTTCAGAAGTTTTCACACCACTTGGTTATCACTGTTTTTCTGATGAGACACAGAGACAGAAACCAATAAAACACAGTCTCGTAGGGCCTTCTTCAACCATGGGTTAGGAAAGGTTAATTTAACTCAAAATAGAATGAGACCAACTCACTTTTTCCTGAATATCCAAGTTAGACATTTCAATGCCTACTTTTGCAGGGATATGTTATTAGAGGTAAGATAAAGGAAGACAAACAGAAGCAAATAACAATTAGGTCCTCATAACATTACAAGACAAATTAAACTTACTATTAGATTCTATGCAATATCTATGTATATAATGTAATATTTCTATTTCTCAAACTTTTAATATTTATCAACCCTGCTTGATCTTAATAGTCACCTGCAGCATTTAATAAAAACAAAGGATTCTTAAGTCCTTCTTCTAGAGGTTTAAATTCAGTAGGTCTGGGCCTCAATAATCTTTTACACAAACTTCCCAGATGCAAAAACTTAAGAGTGGAACACAGAGGCTAGAATCGAAGCAAAAAGAATAAGAAGAAATGTACAGATGATGCGATGCTGGCCTGGGTCAGGGCACTCACCTTTCTCTATACATACCCTAGGAAGGTAGGGCCTGGGCTGCTAACAACCTCATAGGAACAGGAGATAAGATTTTACAGCCTCGCTTGGCCAGAAGCTGTTCAGATGCCTATTTTAAAAGCATCCTTGGCAGGCCTGTAATGCCAGCACTTTGGGAGGCCAAGGTAGCAGATCACAGGTCGGGAGTTCGAGACCATCCTGGCTAACATGGTGAAACCCCACCTCTATTAAAAATACAAAAAATTAGCCAGACACACGCCTACAGCTCCAGCTTTTCGGGAGGATGAGGCAGGAGAATCACTTGAACCCAGGAGGCAGAAGTTGCAGGGAGCCAAGAACACGCCATCGCAGTCCAGCCAACTCCATCTCAAAATAAATAAATAAATAAATAAATAAATAAATAAAAGCATCCTTGAAAAACGAAACCCTTCATGAAGGAAAGACTAGAAAAACTCAACCCCTTGCCCAAGGAAGTAAAAAAAGGAACTTGCAATCTACCTGAAATTCCAGGTAGAAAATTCAAAAAAATAAAAAATAGGCCCCTATGAGAAGATGAAATCCTAAACCTACAGAATATGGAAATGTAGTTAAGCTCCGAATTTACACTATCCTGTGTTGCAGGACAGAGACACTTGTATGACCCAAGATACACAGTACTCAGTGGGAAAAATAATTTCTGATGAAGATGATTTTACAGTCAAAAGTTACAATCATATAAGGAACAAGTCCACTATATATAAGATACAAATAACAAAAATTAGCATACCTTAAGTACTTGTCATAATCAACTGGTATTAATATAAAACAAGCAAGTTTGAAAATTTTTAAGAAGTTTTAAAGAAGAAATAGAAAACATAATAAAGTAACAGAATACTATGACCAAAAAAGAGGCAAGTTTAAAAAAATTCTAGAAAGGACAAACACAGTCACTTAAAATTACACAAAGGACATGACACAAAAGAAAGCATTTGGCATGTTTCCATTTATGTGAAATTCAGTCAGAGGCAAAACTAATCTGTGATGATGGAAGTCAGAAGAGCATTTAGCTTTGGGAGGATATTGACTCAGAGGGGCTTTTAGGGGAGTTAGAAACGTTCTCTGTCTTGATGTGGGTGACGGTTTTCATGAGTGTTTTCCCGTGTAAAACCATCATCACTGCATGTATATTAAACCACTGTTTAACAATTTCAATAGGCAGTTTAAACAGCAGATTAGACAGAATGAGTGAACTATTCAGAAAGAACCAAGGAAATTGCCTGAAACATGAGACAGAGAGAAAAGAAGATAAAAGATATGAAAGAAGCGAAACGGGATAAAATGAGTAGATCACTCATATGCCCCACAGAAGTTTCAGAGAAAAAGATTGGGAAAAGAAAAAGTGTCCAAGAATACTCTAGAATTAAAGGAAAACATGAGTTATCAGAATGAATAAGCACAAGTCTTGAGCAGAATAAATAAGTAAATCCATACTTAAACATATCACAGTGACCCTGCAGAACACCAAAGAAAGAGAAAATCTTAAAAGCAACCAGGAAGACAAATTACCTGCAAAGGAACAACAAAATGACTAACAGCAAACTTCTCATCCATAACATTAGATGCCTCCTACCGGTCAAAGGCCACTGCCAAGCCATTGACAATGCAGAGAATGAGTTTTGTTCAAAACGTTTGCTTAGTGTACGTAGTTTTTCACTGAGGTCGTTTAGTGTTAAATGCATCCTTCCTTCATTCCTTCAACAGATTGAGCACCTACTATGTGCCAGCCTGGGCAAGGAACTTTTCTGCTTTCAAAGAGTTCAATACTCTGAATTCAGGTGAGTGGTAAGTGCTGTGATGCAGAAAATACAGGTGCTCTAGAGGGCAAAGGAATGATGTCGAACCCAGAGGAGAAAATCAGGGACAGCTTCTTGGAAGAGGCAGATCCAAGCTGAGACTCATCAGATGGGTGGGAATTAGCAAGTGACGACTGTGAACTCCATGAGAGCAGGAGCCTATCTGTCTTCACACGAATGTATCCCCCAGGATTCAGAACAATACTTGGCACTTAGGAGGTGCTGCATACATGCTTATTAAAGGAATGAATGAATGAATAAATTAACTGCTGTGGCAATCAATGAGTGGATAAATCAGAGCAGATAAATGAACACAGGTTTAAGGGAAAGCACACGGAGGTGAGAAAGCATAGCATGTTGGAGGACCAAAGTTCAGAATGGCTACAAAGGCGAGTATGTACATGAGTAGGGGGAAGAACAGATGAAAGATGAGTCTGGAAGGCTGGACAGGGGACAAGTGAGGCCATGTTAGAGGGCTTGAATTATATTCTATGAGCAACAGGAGTCCAATGTAGGGTTTTAAGTAAGAACATGAGACAGGAGATTTGCATTTCCAACAATCCACTTGGGTCCTAGTGTCCATGTAAGAAAAGTTAGCACTCCTCCATAAGGGAAAAGAGCGCTTCCTCACTGGTATTATGACATGCAGCTTTCAGACTTCTACCCAAAAAGTGTGCGCAAGAAAGAGAGAGCGAGTGAGCGAGAGAAACTGAGACTGACTGTGCGTGAGCAGGTCTAAGAAATAAACATAAAATCCTGGCTACCCAAATCCTGCAGTGGGTGTATTTTCCAATCAGCCCTGAGGCTTATGGCAGAGATAAAATAGGAAAGGAATATGTCCCCAGCTCCAGCCGAACATTCTGTTCAGGCTTTTCAATCTAAAAACTTCAATGTGCTGGTCGGCACCATTGCTGTTCTCGTGTTTGGCCTACGCTGGGCCAAATCCTGCCCCAAAATACCAACACGTCAGATGGGGGCCCAGACAAGGGATTCTAACTTTTCTGCAGTTTTTTCCCCTTCTTACAAAAGCAGCGAGCCAGAGAAGGGTCCATGGTAATAATTACGGCTTCCCTTGTGTGGACAGCATCCAGAAAGGGGCAGCAAGCCCACAGAGCCTGGCTGAATAAAGCCATTCCTCAGCCAATGCCAACTGCAGCAACTTCTCTGTTAGAGCTGCAAAGCACTGGTAGAGCTGGCTGGCAGGGGTGAGGGCAATTCTGAGGATGTGTCCACCTTGCGTTCCAGGGTCCTGCCATGTCATTAACTCTGCATCTTTCGTATTCATGGTCCACAGCACACACCTCTCACAAGCCACAGTCACAGGTTGTTCTCAATAATTGGTTAAAGTTACTTGTCAGAATTGCACGCAGGAAGATCAGAGTTTCGCTTTGTCTAGTCAGCTGGAAGTCAGCTAAGACAGCGAGGAAGAGAGTAAAATCTCAAGGAGTTCTCTAGCACGGCCGTCTCAGGCCAAGGAAGGGCAACAGGATACCTAAGGAATGAAAGGAAAACCTGCAACCGGGAATGAGCTGGCCCAGGAACAGCCAGAAGGCAAGAGAAAGTAGAAAAACAATCTCTAGAGGCGGCTGTGGTCAGCTGACTTGGCTGAACGCTGCACAACTCCAAGGAGCTCCATTTGCTTACGCTGCTAACTCCCGCCTCCACGCATGAAGGGCACACGCACAGATCAGAAGGGGAAGCCAGGGTGCTGGGGGGCTCTATGGAGACACATTTACTGCAGTTAGGGGAAGGGGACGGGGAGCTTGGGTCGGTGGTGTGGTAGGACGCACGAGCCACGGTCAAGAGCAACCTTCTGGACTCACACTAAGCCACTCTTCTAGGCCTGGGTCTTCTCATCTGCAACATGGGGATCATAATTCTTGTTTCCTAAAGACGCAGTGAGAATTTTAAGGACTGAACCCAATGTGTTCAGTACCTGGAGCAGAGTAAGCTATCAGTAAGTGACAGCTCCTAACTATTATGAACCATGATCAAATCAGATCCCAACTCCAGGATAACATTCTTATTAACTCATTGAGGATACAGATAAGATTTTATTTCCTCTTTGTGACCTCAGCACCTAGTGCAGTGTCTGGTGAGTACAAGGACTGATTACTGCAGAAGGAAGGAAGGGAGGGAGGAAGGAAGGGAGAAACTCTTATTTCTGTATCATGGGCACCCAGCAAACATCAGGCATTATTGTAAACACTAGCATATTCACAAATACTGTTTGTTGAATGGAAAGTATTTATTCATCAGCTACTTGCAAAGCAATAGCTGAGGACCTATTGTATGCAAAGCACTATATTAAAAACCCTGGGAAACACATGGACAACTCCACGACACCCCTGTCCTCAAGGATCTCAAACTCAGAGACTCCTACATAAATCATCCTAGCAATGATCGACTATGATAATACTATCATACAGGCCCAAATAAGAG
This sequence comes from Ateles fusciceps, assembly GCA_036589455.1. Lineage (NCBI taxonomy): Eukaryota > Metazoa > Chordata > Mammalia > Primates > Atelidae > Ateles > Ateles fusciceps. The sequence continues at coordinate 11,368,602 of JAZHEH010003061.1, forward strand.
AGGATGCTGACCATCCCTCCCTTCACCTCCACCACCAAACAAAAGATACGGCATGTTTTCCCTGTTTCCTTCTTGATGAAGAGAAGAAAATGTTGTCACTTTAAAGCTGTGGGAGAAAAGGAAAAGAATCCTTTGATCACGCCTGGATGCAGTCTGCTCATCTTCCAGCTTGGCAGCACGTGGCCCTCGGCAGCCCTCTCTGCCCACAGTTACCAGATCTAAGGCTCGGCACACAGGAGGGTCTGATGTTTACTAAAGAATGGTCTGGCTTATCTTTCCCTACAATAATCCTACCATATGGATTCAACAAAGGCAAAGCTTTCGCAGGACCCAAGAGGCAGGGTGTGATGCTGTAAACATCACTTCTACCAGTGGGAACAGTCTAACGTCTAAATTCCAAAAGATATTACTGATACTGTTTATAATTAGCATGCTAAATAAAATCGAGGCAAGCTGCTGGCTTTCATAGGCCTCATCCCATTATACAGTTAGAAGAGTGTGTGTGTGTGTGTGTGTGTGTATACACATGTGTGTATGTATACATATGCATATATACACACACACGCACACACAGACATACTACTTGTTGGGCCCAAATCTTTCTGAAATTTGTAATAGAGAAAGCCTACAAAACATGTCTCCCACACATATGAAGATGAGAAAGGCAAATGGAATAGACTTTCTCCTTCATCCTACAGGACACACTAGCCAAGGATGGATTCCAGAAAATTAGATGGACCAGAGAACAGCTGAAACTCGAAACATAGCACAGATTAACCATATTTCCAGAGCTAGGCTTTAAATGAGAGAATCATTTGAGGAGCATCCAGAATACTGAGTTGCTACCCCCCATTAGCTAGAAGCTTAGCAAATGAAAATGCACATCGTGGCTCCACTCACATGAAAAGAATACCACACATTAACACATTAGCGTTGTCTTCTCTATAGTTTCTCTTTACAGAAATCAACAGCCCGAAGACTTAGCTCAATCCTCTTCTCATCATAACTACCTTTTCGTCACAATTATATTTGACAGTCTTTGTGATTCCGAGCTGAAAAGCAAAGCATGAGGCTATTTCCCTCTGTGAGTTTGTTATTGTTCATGATAATTCTGATGACTTCCAGAGAAAAATCCTGAAAGTGGCATTACTAAGTCAGATGAATAGCCAGTGACCTTAACTCTTGCTTCCAAGTACTTCATCATCCAATGTGTAAACAAATGAAAAAGAGCAAACAGGCTGTCATTAGGAAAGCTTTTGAGTCAAGTTCTGTAACGCAGAAACCTCACATTCATATTAATTACATAGCAAGAAAAAGTACCTACAGGTAGTGCTTTCACATTTACTGATAGTTACTACAAAGCTGCTAAGTCACATTTTCAATGACCCAGCCAGCTCAGTCCACTGATTTGGAAGGGTTTAAGCAGTTTACAACACAAAACTCCAGCCTCTTCTGTAAGGGAAGGCCCGAAATAAAGACCTGGCATTTCTCTAAGAGAGACCTGTTTTTCCCAGTATGGCGTAGGCTACAGCAAGGGCCAGTGCTACAGGGGGTAGGAAAGGAAGAGAAAGAGCCTATCAACTGATGAATGAATAAACAAAAGGTGATACGTCCACATAATGGAAGATTGTTCAGCAATATAAAGGATCAAGGTATTGATCCATCTTATGACATAAACCCCCAAACCACGATGCTAAGTGAAAGAAGCCAGACACAAAAGAACACAAAGCATATGATTCCACTTAAATGAAATGTCCAGAAAAGGCAAATCTGTATATAGAGAAAACAGATTGATGGCTGTCTTAGACTCGAAGCAGGAAGGAGGAGTAACAGCAAATGGGCATGTGGCTCTTCTCCGGCTGATGGAAATGTTCAACTAGACTGTGGTGGTGGTTGTGTAAAAATTTACTAAAAATTACTGAATTGTATACTTAAGATGGGTGAATTTAATGGTAAGTAAATTATACTTCAATAAAAAATTTTTAAAAAGTTGGAATGAATTTTTAAGAAGTATATTCTTTGCTGGTTCCTTTAAAAAGCTGGATCTTAGTCACAGGATTATAGAATATCAGAGCTCGCAAGAAGCTGTAGCATCTCTGTACTAAGGAGCAGGTGAGGTTTCAGGCTGAAAGCCATTTGCCCAAAGCCACTTACATAACTAACAGTGGGCTGGGATCAGAACTGAGGCCTCCTGGTAGCTTGTCCAGTGTATTCTTCACAATTTGTCTTCATTATTTTGCTTCACATAAACATCCAGGGCATTAACCATACAGATAATAAAATATATTCGCAAGTAGTGGTGCCTGAATCAATGATCAGAATGTTTTTGTGGTATGTATCATACTGGATAATCCCTGATTTGGTTATTCCCTTCTTGCATTAGTACTTATTTTTTCATTTTCTTGTCTTCTCAATTTTTTTTTTTTAGGTGAAATCCATGGCTGTTTATAAGCTTTAAATTGAAGGTTCTTTCCTTACCCTAAAGATTCACAGATGAGTTTTTCAGAAGCTGAATCGGCTCTAAAAGGCTCACTGCTTCAGTACTTCTAAAGGCAAACATCCTAATTCAGACCTCACTACAGGGGCTTGTCTTTCTAATAGAAATGTGAAATAGATCTTTATTTGCTACAAAATTAAAATGTGATCCAATTATGCAGAATATGAAGGAACTTGTTGTTGAATTACCAAAAAAAAAAAAAAAAATCACACACACTCTAATTTAAAACAATGATACCATAGCCTTAATTACCTTGGGTTTTACTACTGTGATTTCAAACAGTACGAAGAGAAGCGACCATGCCTAAGATAAAACACACAAAGGAAAATACGACTCTGTTTAAACAAACAAATGAGCAAGCTAAAAAAAAATCTAACTTTTCAGAGACAAATCAACCACCCTGAAAATTATTAGCATGCTTTAAGCATCAACCCATGTTACGAAATGAACGTTTGTGTTCCCCTAAAATTTCCACATTAAAGCACTAATCCTCAGTGTGATGGTATTAGAAGGTAGGGCCTCTGGAAAGGTGAGAAAATAAATGACTGTTGTTTAAGCCACCCAGTCTACAGTGTTTTGTTATAGCTGCCCGAGCTAACTAAGAGAGCCAAATACTTACTTTACAGTTGCGTAGACCTCTGTATAATTCTTCACAGTGATCAAGGTCAAGTGGTTACACAACATCCCTTTCTCGGGAACTCGATTAGGGGTTAGTTATTCATGTGCATTAAAGTATGTGAGAAAATATTTAGCCTCCCTAAATCTGCATTTTGCAAGGGGCTATTCTTGCACTGACTTACTTACACATTTATAGTCTATCTCCCAATGCTTTTGCCTTGGCATAAAGTGAAAATTAAAATAGAACTGCATATTTAGCTCAACTTCCCCGCCACAGAACCAGTCCCTAACTTTCTAAAATGTACTTCAGCCTTAAAGTGATGCCTGTCTTGAAGCGGCTTTACTTTTCAGGTCTCTGTGTGTACAAGGGCCAGTTGGACAGATGTTCTGGAATGCTGAAGGTTCCCCCAAGAGGCAGGTGTCTCCTCTAGAAACATAGAAATTAAAATGTGCAGTAAGGAAGGGCACAGCTTCGCTGACCAGCATGTGCAGAAGCTCAGAATTTAAGTATACGGATGATCTTACACTTAAGAAGACTCCAAACTGCCCCTAGGGATCAGAACTTTTCTAGCCAGTCTTTCTTTCTCTGACAATGCCCAGTACTGTTTCCTATTCCATCTAAATGACCCGGCTGATACCTAAAATGGAAAGAAAAATTCCACAACTGAAGGCTGTACTTGTAAGCAATAAGGTGAGTCTAAGACCTAAACTAGATGATTTGAGAATAGAGAACAAAGATTCCATCTCAATTCATGAAGGTTACCCACATACCTATTGTAACAGAATAAAATAAAATAATTCTAAACTGCACAAACTCTAAATTATCAAATCCTATATGTGCCTTCATTTTCTCATATGACTCCTAATTTGTGTAAAGAAAAAGAAACAAAAATGAGAGAAGTATGTCAAAGTGGGCTCAAGCTATGAACACCTTTTTATTTAAAATAAGAAAAAAAAATAGATAAGCATGCAATTTTAAAAGGAAATTTTTCGAAACCCTGAGTTGCAAAGAGGAACAATTCTTGACTAAATTGCACCACTCAAAGACAGCTAGACTTATGGTCATGTCTTCTCCCACCCATTTGTTTCAGGATTCTTACAGATCCATGGCATGTTGCAAGCTGACATAGGACCCTTTCAAATAATGCAAAATAACCTTCTAACAGGAGCTATGATTCTCTTCCTACACTTCTGCACAGAGAGGCCCTGACCCTCAGCTGTCGCTGGAGCTCGGGATGGCGGTCAAGGCGAAAGCAGTCAAGCCGGAGACTCCCGCAGGTGGTTCTCAGGTAACCAGCTGGTTAGATTTCATCTTGTGTGAGTTTAGCTTTGCCTAGCTAGGCCAAGGAGGCACTTGGCCTGAGTTTAGAACGATTTCTGTTTAGGTTCTTCAGGGCTCAATTATAAACAGCCCAAAGAAAGGCTCTGCTGTCCTGAAGGGCACCTTTCAAGAGAAATAAAAATGGGACTCTCGCTTAACAAGAGGGGACTGTTTGGCCACCAACGTCCTGAACAGGGTCTGAGTGTATAACTGGAAGGGCTTTCTGCAAAGTTAAAAAGACAGAGAAGAAAACAACAGCAAGAAAAGGATCATCACAGAATCTCCCACTCCAAACCTTCCTTCCGCTCAGAAGCGCCAACAGATAAAATATAAACCCCTTTGAAGAAAACTCCAGCCGGGGCTCAGCTTTCAAGGTTTTAGAAGACACTGGCATCCCAAGGCCTTCCCACTGTCAGATCAAACACACACAAAATATTTCCCTGATAGTTTCCTGGTTTCACCCACACCATAAAAAACAGGCTTTCATTTTAATCTACTTACCACACTGTGGGTGAAGGCCTCTAATTTCACAGCACAGAGATAACACAAATAATTCATATGACACATTAGTGAAATATCAACAGGGAAAACATTTAGTCAGCGCTCACCAAAAACAACGGGGAGCTCCGTGACTGCCTCAGAGGGCAGGGAGATGCCTTTCCAACAGGCAGAGCCCCCTCCGCCACAGTCCTGGAGTTAAAGATAAGGTCAGCCTACCTGGATCTGAATTGTTTTAAGGCAACAGGTCTTTGTAATTACACAACATTTTTCTAGTCCCTCCATGGGCTGCAATATTATCAACCTCCTTCCAGGACTTCCAGGGGCTGCTGCGTATGTGACAGTCCCTAGAAAACTTGTTGAGTGCCATAAACATGCAGCCATGGCAATCCCACTCCAATCATAACCAAGGCCATCATCTGCCTGGCCAGCAAACACTTGTGTGTTTCCTTTTCTCTTTCTGGTCAACTTAAAAAAAAAAACAAAAAATTCTTACACTTAAGTTTCCCATGGCAAGACCCAGCCTTTGAAGATCTCACCCCTTTTCTCAAGACCCTCTTTCAACTTTCTGTCCCACAAAGTCTTCCTCCCAGGGCAATAAGGAGACCTCTCTACAGCTACAATTCATTCCATTTCTCCCACCCTTGAGGTTCCGCCAAGTGTGGAGCAGACTGCCTTCACAGACAGGACAAATCAATGTTGTCTGTGTAGAAAGGTTTTTTTTCTTTTCTTTTTTTTTTTTTAAAAAGGCCACAACTCTTCAATCATCAGCTGGGTATGTGGGAGAGCACCACCAGAGCAGAGAAAACTGAAATGCAATCTGAAACAGCAAAGGTCTGAAACCTGACTCTGGGCTTACAAACACCCTTACTTTATTTTTATTTATTTATTTACTTACTTATTTTTGAGATGGAGTCTCACTCTGTTACCTGGGCTGGAGTGCAATGACACAATCTCAGCTCACTGCAACCTCTGCCTCCTGGGTTCAAGTGATTCTCCTGCCTCAGTCTCCTAAGTAGCTGGAATTACAGGCCTGCACTACTACGCCCAGCTAATTTTTGTATTTTTAGTAGAGACAGGGTTTCACCATGTTGGCCAGGCTGGTATTGAACTCCTGACCTTGTGATCTGCCTGTCTCAGCCACCCAAAGTGCTGAGATTACAAGCGTGAGCCACTGCTCCCGACCCATTCTTACTTTCTTATGCCTTTAAGTAGATGTAGGGTCTCCAGGTCCCAATCCACTTTCGTGAGACATTTGTCTTTGTCTTTGTACGAACCCAACCCCTTCAATTTCCCAACCACACCCATGTGGACCTTAAGATTTATTTTCTGCTGATATCATTTCAAAAGCCATGAACATGACCTCGTGGATGTAAAAATTCACCTTCCAATTCTCTGTCAAGAGTGCTGCTCAGAACTAGGGCTCCAGGTCTCTAGCCTGGCCCTCCTAAGTGCCAGGTTCTTGTTATTTTTTTGTTTTCTCACCTAATACCACATGTAACATGTTGTCACATGCTCCCTGCTAGACTCGCATTCCCAGCTGCCCATCAGATATGTCCCTGGAACTTCCAACTTACCTCATCCCAAACTGAACCCACGCCTTCTCTCCTCTTCACACTCTACTCCGAGACACTGCCCCAGACAATAATCGTGCCCCACACTCTGCACCTGACTCCTGTCATTCACACCATCATGCTCTTCCTGAGGAATTATGCCAGGGTCGACTCTTCCTCTCCTTCCACTCCCAACCCTCAGCCCAGTCTTGGCCTTTAATATCAGTCCTAGACCTATCGCAGTGATCTCCTAACTTGATTCCTTGTTTATACCATCCATTCTCCCTCCCTAACCCCACGTAAGTATATTTAAGTACCTTATCCAAAAGAAATCAGTTATTTTTCACTTGCTCAAATTTTTGCTATAAGCTAAGGTCCAAAATGCTTAGGCTGGTCCCTGCCTACTTTTTCCAACCTCATCTCCTACTCCTCACCAACATACTCTCAGGCCAAGCTACATCTCACTTATGTTACCTGAATGTGCCATGAACTCTCCCCTTGCGTGTCTCAGCCTGGAATGCCCTGTCACTTTTGGCCAAAAGAATCTCCCCGTTTTTCTAAAACCCAGGCAGATCCAGCCACCTCAGTGAGCTTTTCCTAACTCCTCTTGGGACATTTTCTCCTTATTCTCTATGTTGTATGTTTCCTAACTATCCCTGCTATAGCTATAGCTTATTAAAGTAATGTCTTTCTTGCCCAGCAATTCCCTTAATTCAACCTTGTCCCTCCATTGACTAATATGGGACCTGACACACAGTAAGTGCACAAGAAATACTTAATGGATCGATGCAAGGAGGCAATATATTCTATCATACTGCCTTTAAATATTTGAAACTTTCCAGGAATAGCAGATTTTCTTGCCTCATCCTAGTCCTCCCTCAGCTGGCTCATCTTTCACGTATTGATTCTAAACTGCACGTCACTAGCATCCTGAGGGCATTCACCGAATGCTCAAGTAAAAGGCAGAGAGATACGGGACAGAACACTGAAGACAATCTATAACCCTGCCCCCAAGGAACTGAGACTAATGAGAAGATAAACACAGCTGAAGCCGCAAAATGTGAATCCAATGAGGACTATAACTAATGAGAGAGAAAACCAGAGTGTGTTTGCTACCAAGAAAATAATAATGGAAAAGACCAATTAATAAAGGGATGTTGTCAAACGCTATGACAATTTTCATTAAAACATTTTATTAGGCTGAATATGATACTGATGCCTTTTCATTGAGGTTTGTAATAAAACTTCTCCACTAAATATATTCTTAATTCAGATGCCAGGCATCGATACTGTCTACTATCTCCTTAAATCCTTGTGGAGTTTAAAACTTACATTCTTGATTTCAAAGATAGGGAGTGGACAGTGGCTTGTGAAGCAAATTCGCTTTCAATATTTTGATCATCAGAGCAAGCATTATATATATGAAAGTTAAAGGTATTCTAAACTACATACAATCTCATCTCTATGGACAAGTCTTTCTGAGGTTCTAGATTACCAGATGGAGGTGCTGACAATGCCACAGAAGCAAAATCCTAAAGCGTGGCAGGTGAGAGATGGGAGGCCATCAGTATAATCCCTTCTAGATGCCGTGGTGGAAGAATGCGGAGAGGGGGCCTTGGAGACAGCAATCCAGACTGGAGAAGGTGGACCAGGCAGGTTTTCACCACCTCCCTGGCTATATCACCCTAATGGTTGAAAACTCCTGGACAATTATTGCTAACCTACCCCTGAAGCCAGTCCTCTTGTGGGTGAAGGGGATAATGTGACCGGAATGTCATCGAAGTGTAACACCTTCTTGGACTTTTTAATCTATATGTCTCACTGAGAGCAGCCATGTTGGATGCCGCCTTCTCAGGTCCTATTTCTGCTCTCAGGGTTGAGCTGTAACTTAAGGCATAGAAACGTGCCTCTGTATTTCTGCTGTGGAAAGAAAACTGTTTGACAAATGTCCTTCCTTAGGAGAAGAATGACGAAAGAAAATGATCATTCCTGGGCCCTTAATACTTCTTTCCAAAACTTGAGAAACATCAGTTAATAGGGGTTCTCAGGCGTGGTAATAAGGATGAAGAGGCTGAAACAAATGTAGAAAGCCTTGTTTTCAAAGCCTGGCATTGATGCCATCATTGACGTCACCTGTCATAATTAATACCTGTCCCCATTCAGGATAGTTGTGAAAAGGCAACATAAGCCAAGCATTTTTTAATGCCAAAGTCACATATCTTCCAGATCTGCCGGACACAATACGTATGTATGCATATGTGTGTGTATATTTATAAATGTGTGTGTATATATGTATATGTATGTATAAATTCACTTTCCACAGAGCCAATTATTTTTGTTCACTGACTGCTCAATATTATAGGATTGGGGCTTCTCTTCTCAGTTAGAGTCTATTTTTTAAAGACCGGAGCCTCCAAGTCTGTATGTGTGTGTATCACTCAGGCTATCACAATACAAATTAGACAAAATAGATGCTTAATGATGTAATTCGATTTACAATGGCACTATTATTACAGTATTACTCTATTTTCATTACTACCGCATATTAGAATCGGCTTCCACCATGTTTGAGTGAAGAAATAAAACAACCTAATCACCGTGCCAATTAATTCTGTAAAAGTCATGTAGCATATCAAAAATAAAACATTTTACAGCATCTCAGAAAGACAGGATTCTATACTTGGTTCATTCTTTTTAGCCTGCTATGCCTCTACTCCTTGAATACTTTGACCTATCCTAGTCCAGTTATAAGCCAAAATCAATAAAAGACCCCTAGCAAGTTTAATTGATTCTCTGAGAAAGGATATTATAATCCATCAGCACACCCTCACCTTGTGCTGACGTTATTTTCCTGGGTTTACCCAATACCGTTGTGGTACCAAAAACTACTCTTTCTCACGCTGTTCTCTCATCAGCTCAAATACTGTAACAGCAGAGCAATTTCAAACAGGTTGCGAGTCTCTGAGAGTACTACTTACAAAGTGCATGTAAATTATTAGATTACATTACAAGTGAAAGACTCAGCAGTGGGTCACCATAGTGGAGCATTAATGTAGAGCAAGTTGAATGGAACCCTTGCAGACAAGCTTCTCCAATGTGATTTTTTTTTTTTTTTTTGGCAGAAAGGAAAGTGAGTAAAGGGAAGTGAGGGCAAGGAACGATGGGCTGATGAAAAGTGAAGTGTCTGAGAACACTAAGGCAAGGTAGAAATAAGGGAGCAACCCCGGCCTCAGTGCCTGAAGCGGGCAGCCAGAGGGTGCTACAAGAATAGTGGGAGCAGGGAGAAAGGGGGAGGAAAGGAGGAAGCCAGACACAGGTATGGGAGGTAACGTCAGGAAAGCCCAGCAAGTGGCTAATGGGACTGAATTTAAGTGATTTGTCCTCTCTTGGTTGGATCCAGCCCATGGCAGCTGAGCTGAGGGATCAAGGCAAGATCCAGTCCCAAAATGCAAATGGGTTGTAAAAGCAAAGGCTTCAGGACCTCCACCAAATATCTGAGGCTCTTGTTGATTTCACAGAGCAGTCCATCAGAACCAAGGAGCAATGCTACAAGAAAAGGGAGCTGAAGACGTGAGGAAAAGAATGGGAGAGAGGACAAGGGCACCCCATCCTCCTGGAGAAGCTCCATCATCACCACATCATCGGAGCTACATGTACTGTGTGCCAGGCCTCTTACCTGGCACACATTATCATGTATGATCCTCCCAATCACCCTGGAAGGTCGGCATCATCATCATGGCCATCACCATCATCCCAGTGTTCAGGTGAGGAACTTGAGTGATTAATGAACTTGCCTAAGGTCACACGGCTAGCATAGAGCACACCTGGGTCTTGGCCCAGGTCAGTCTCACTCCTCCCAGCAGGCTTGTAAAAGCCACATACACAACACGTCCAGCTTTGGTCTGAGTTGCTCAAGACTGGAGTGGGCCTAAGCAGGCAACTGAGGGGATCAGCGGATTCAAGACAGGCAGAAGTTGGACAAACAAGGGCAGCTGGGTCCAAACCGAAGGACCCTTTGGAAATATAAGCCAGGAGAGGATGTGCTTGCATGGCTGGGAAGTGCTGAGCTGGTCTATTGAGAAAGCAAACACCTCTGCAGGGCAATGTGGAAGAGAACATCTGCATAGTTAATGAGCACCTATTTTATGCAAGGTACAGTGCACGGAGTAAAAACATAAACTTTGGTCCTGATCTTCTTAAGGAGACTAGGCTCATGCCCAGGAAATAACTATCAGACGGTGCAAAACAAACCTGGCAGGGGAAGAAGTTAAATGTTGATTAAATGAGCAAGGCCCATATGACTGACTGCTATAACAGACAGGGGTCTGGGAGCTTCAAGAGGGAGAAGGCAGAGCTTACCTGGAGGGAAAATGATGGTAAGATTTTAATGAGTGAAGAGAGAGGCGGGGGACTGGGCGAGGCAGAGGAGGAGGGGAAAGATGAAGGCACATACAAGGTAGAGAGATGAAAAGGCCAAGTTCAAAACACATTTAGAAGAAAACCACCATAAATACCTGGTCCGAGGTGACCCACACAGTGAGCTTTTTAAAGAAATGCCACCCCTCAAATATAAGATCCAGAAAGGTAGGGAGCTCACTTCTCTAGTTTGCTGCCCCAGGCCCTAGCACATAGAAAGTATTCAGTAAATATATGTTGAATGAAAGAATGCCACTGTTGGGCTCTCACACAGTGATGTCAGCTCCAAGCAAAAGAGGGATCCCAGAATTTATATTCTACGCCAGTCTAGGCAGATGTGCCCCTAAATGTACTAGCATATTAATGACCATGTGCTAAAAGTGGCATAAAGATACTGTATGATTATAAATAATATTTACATTATTTTCCCTCCCCCCACCGCCTCCCTGAAGTCATAATGAGTAACACCTGGAGCTTAGCATCAGTTACTGTGGAAACACTTCCTTCCTCCCCCACTGCCGGGCCATGGTCCCCAGAAAGGCTGCTTCTGCTTCGTGCCCAGGACAGGGTTTTCAGATTGTGAGGAGCAGCTCATAAACAGATCATGGAACCAATCTGGGGACTCATAACCTGTATTTTAAATAATAAAGCAAAAATAACCAAGCATCATAGTGAAGGGCAAATATTTTACATGAAAAGTTTGTGTATGCATGTGTGTGTATTAGTTCAATATGTAATATGTTTTTCTCATTGTGGATTACAGTATAAATACCTTAAAGATATCTCTCTGAGGGGCAAGCAGTTCCAGAATTAGGACCTCTGATATTCAAGCTGAATAACTCTTGTTTTACTGGCTAAATGTGACTGTCAAATGTTATTTCTCTTTGGTCCGGTAAACTTGGCCCATCCTGAAACATCGAGATGTTCTGCGTAACACACGAAGTTCAGAATCGGTTCCTTCAAAGCATCCCGTTTCACAACACACAAACAATCTTTGCAGAAGAAAAAATGGTTTCTTTTTTCTAATTACAGAAGTAACATACACATAATGCAAGAACCTCAATCAAATACAGAAAAGCACAAAGAAAAGAAACTCACGGATAATCCCACCATCCACAGATGACCACTTTATCATTTCATCATTTTGTTATATATCGGTCCAAGTTAATTTACTAATATATCTCAGATACACACCCACACACACACACACACACACACACACACACACACACAGAGTAATTTCCTTTTACAAAAAAAGATGGCATACCCTGCACATAGTCATGAAAGCTGTTACTTTTCACTGAGCAATGGCTGATGAACATTTTTCTGGACAAGAAATACTTTACTACTGCAACACGATTTTTAATGGCTACATCGTATTCCACTCACAAACTTGATCCTGAGCACCTCTAGAAAAGGCACAGCCTTAAATCCTCTGCTTTGAGAAAACAATCTTGCTGCGGAGACACACACATTTGCTGTGGGCCCCCCCCGCTGTGTCTAGCTCCGGAGAGCACTAAGTATGAGATACTCAACTCCATACCTACGAATAGAAAGTAAAAGTAGTTTTACTTTCTATTAAATCAGAGCATGAGACTTGGGCACTATTTTCACTATGTTTTAGAATGGCTTTACTGACATTGCTACAAGCTTGCTGATGGATTGTTAATTAATAATAAAAATGCCCAGTGGGATTAAAAAAACAACAATTACTGACAATGTTTCACTAATAATGCATAGCCAAAATAACCCATGCTTACTTTCGTATGTATCTACTGCCTAATGCTCGATCAATTTGCACACATCTTAATATCCTCATTATTGGAACTTCGGAGGATCCTGGCACAGCACACAAGTGATAGAAATGTAAGAAAGTACAAGACTTGGGTTCTAGTCACAGCTGGGCTACTTACTAGGCATGTGCTCTCGAACACGTCACCTCCGTCAGCATCAGTTAAAATAGAGCAGGTTAGGCTCGCTGATTCATAAAGCCCTTTCTGGCTTTAACATACTTTAATAAAATATGACCAAGTGGTAGCATCATGAGTGAGTGTCATATATTAAACACACACACCCAAGTTCAAGACTAAAAAGTCATCTCTAGAGCGTTCAAGAGCTCTTTCAGTGTAGCTTCAGTTCCCCTTCTGATGCCCTGTGAGCCCTCAAGAATGCTAGAGAACCTCACCAGTCCCTGACTGTCACCCTTCACACTGTGAAATTTTACAGCTACCTGGTTAATGGCCTGCTCTATAGAAACTGCCTGGGTTCCCACTTTCTGCACAAACATGCTCACCCAAAGTGCACGATGAGTGCCAGAAACGGTAAAATACAACTCTGGCCATTTCACACTTGTCATCGTCAGTCAACTAATAAGAGCACTAAAAGAGGAATCATTTTTTGATGATCAGGTTATTTCATTTGCCTTTGCTTTCCCAATGCTTCATTACCTGGACAATTGAGAGTTATAGGCAGTTCACCTTCCCAGTTGCCCTGTCCTTTCAGATATAATATCCCTGTCACACAAATGTTCCTGGGAGTGCATGCTGTATTATTACATGGCCTTTTCATCATCCACTGGTTTTATAACTGGAAAGTGAAAACGAAAAGCAATGCAGTTTATTTAAGAGGTTTTAGACTTGCTAAATATACACGTGTGTCCTCTGTGATTGGATGTTGAAAATCCATTAATTTCCACACAGCCACTCCTCCCCATGACTGGCATCGATCATATGTGATGAGATAAGCCTCTCTGCTTCTGGAAGGGCTGAATCACATCTGGTTGTCTTCTCTCTGTCTTTGTCCATTTCTTCAGATTTCTTTAAAACTAACTGGAAGAGTCAATAAACATGCCTGCCAATTCCCTTTACACCCTAGGAAGGCAGCTCACCATGCCCTTCAGACCTGTTCTGGCTGTTTTTCCAAGTATTCCCTTACCTGCCTTTGTCAATTGGCATTCTCGACAAGTTCGTCATAACTTCTCAAAGTGTCAACTTTTCCTCTTTCATTGCCCTTGTTAAAGATAATTTAAAATTAGAAAGTCACATTCCCAGCCATTTCAGAGTCAATGCTAATGTCATTTTCTTTTGCACAGAAGTCTCTTTTCCCTCTAGAAATTCCCTGCCTTCATCCACAGTCCCCACTCCCCAGCCCCAAAACAGGCACTGTTAATCTCTGCAGGCACGAGTCCATTCCCTTATTTCACCCTTCTTATCTTTCCCCCAAAATACTTCACCCAGTGAAACACACTTTAGCTTGTGGTTCTCCTTCCTTCACTCCACTTCAGAGAGAAATGTCTGGGTCTAGAGATTGTAAAGTCACCTTCAGGAAAAAGCATACAGTTGGCTGTCAATTAATCAGGATAAGGCAAAAAAATTACACCATGTGCAGCTTGGCTTCTCAGTACATGCATTTATGTTTTGGAGATCAAGAGGATTTCTCCCGTACAACCTAAAATTCCTATTTATGCCTTTTGTTTGGCTATAACTAATTCCCTGCACAGTAGTTAATAATCTGGAATACTTAAAACAGTGATTACCACACTTCACAGTAGAATCGAACGTTCGTTCTCTCATTTCCCCCTCATTCTATTTCACCTCTATTTTTGCCTGGTTACCCTTCGTAGCAATCTTTGCTTATAAAAAAATGTCAGATGATTTTATATTCTATAATTTTTATTCCCATGGCTAGCTTGACATATAGATTTTAAGCCCGTTTATTTTCCCCCATTAAGCACAGACCCAAACATCACCATTCTTATCACATGCACACCCATCAAGCTTCAGAGTGTCATTTATACACAGTTTTATTTCTTCTTACTTTTTTCACACACGCCTACCACTTACGTACAGCAACTTCACTACATTCATATTTCATAAACTTCATCAGTATTCAGCCAAACCCTCCCCCAAAGTAAGCTGGGTATTTTTAACAGTGTGCTGCTTCTTTCACTGGCTTGAGGATCCTATACTAAGTGGCACCCTTCCTTGCATCCTAGAAGAGTTTACCTATTATGGTCTGTGCATGGAGGCAGAAGCTTCTTAATTGTTTTGGGAAACTTTAAGATGTTCATAATCAAGCCAGGTGCAGTGGTACACACTTGTAGTCTCGGCTACTGAGAAGGCTGAGGCAGGAGGAGCCCTTGAGCCTATCTCTTTAAGAAAAAAAAAAAAAACTAAAAAAAATACAGTTCATCATCAAAAGTAAAACACAATAACATTGTTAAGATGATTCTAGGCTGCAAGATTAACAGTAAATCCTCTACACCATAATATTTCCTACTTATTTCCACCCTCTGACTCAGAGTTTCAGAGAAAACATCTGTGGTATAGAAAGTCTACCTGGGGCAGCCTGGAGTCCTCCACCACCTACAAGGGTGTGTGAAACGTGTACTCTCAGCTGTCAGTGGGTGCTGCACAGGGCTCCCCAGAGGACCACCAGGGCCCCAGCTCTGTGGACAAAACAATCACCAGGAAACCACAGCGCCATGTCATTATTAACGTGCCCATACTATGTAATGTGATAAGACAGTCTGTAACAATGACATGTCAGTGAAGGCCATAAAAATACATTAGAAAAAAAAACTGTTCTTGCACCAACACAAGGGAATTGTTACCTATAATTCCTTTCGGCATTAGCATGTAAGAGCTGCAGCAAAACGCTGCCCTGCCTGAACTGTGAGCTGTGGTACATTTATTCCTCATCATGCCCCATTCCTCTCTTGGATTTCTTTAGACAATCTCTTTGATGTCTTTGCTCCAAAAGCAAAAGAAAAATAATAATAATTGGGCTGTCACGAAAGCACACCAAGACTCCCAAGCTGAATTTCCACCACTACAATATCAAAGATAATCACGAGACAACTGCAGGATGTATCAGTAAGTCAGGCAGACAACCCTGAGAAAGCCAGCTTCTGATGGTGTGGTTCCAGGGATGCTTTCCACATTCATCCAGTGAAAACAGCCCATGCTTGGAAAGAGGGTTTTTTGGGGGGGCAATCTAAATGTTCTTTATCGACATTCTTGAAATTATTCCTTCTAACCCTAGAGTTTCCTAACTTTCAGGCTTTAAGAGCCTCATGCTAAAGATATCCCTTCAACGTATCTATGGAAGAGTTAGGACTACCTGGAGTTTCTATCTACCATTAGATGGGGGGGAAACTTACATTATGCTATCATAATACAGTAAATAACTTACTTGAAAATACAATATGGTTCCTGAATATTCAAGAACGACTTTACCGCCAGGCGTGGTGGTTCATGCCTGTAATCCCAGCACTTTAGGAGGCCGAGGCGGAGGGATTGCCTGAGCTCGGGAGTTGGAAACCAGACTGGGCAACATGCTGAAACCCTGTCTCTACTAAAACACAAAAAAATTAGCTGGGTGTGGTGGTGCGCGCCTGTAGTCCCAGCTACCCGGAAGGCTGAGGCAAGAGAATTGCTTGCACCCGGGAGGCGGATGTTGCAGTGAGTGGAGATCCGGCCACCGCACTCCAGCCTGTGTGACAGAGTGAGACTCTGTCTCAAAAAAATAAAAAAATAAAATAAAAAGGAATGACTTTACACCCTCTTAACTCCAGAGAAAGAATTAAGAAGAGGCTAGGCTCTGGATGAAATTTTCCTATAAAGTAAAAATCTCAACTAGAATCAACTAATTGAATTTCTATTTTGCTGCTTGCAACTTAGAGAACAAGGGAGGTAAATAACAAAACATACTGATACTGAGAATTTAACAAAAAAAGAAAGAAAGAAAACAATTTCCAGGCTGGGATCAAGATAGATTTAGTCCAGTCTCTGACACTGTGTCCATTTACAGTTCTATAATGTACAATTGGAATTCACACTCAGAACAGTGACCTTGTGGCACCATAAGATTCTCAAACCACCAAGAAAGAATCAATTACATTCTCAACGTTCTTTCTAGAGTAGGAAAGGGGACTAGTACATTTAGAAAACTTATTCAACAAGGAAAGGACAAAAATTTTTTGGGCTAATCTACTGTTAGTCAAAAAAACCAATTCATCAGTAATGTCCTCACACCCTTAGAGAAAATCATGGTTTACTGTGTATTAATCAATGCTTGAACACTGATTATCAGGCTTTTTTTCTTTGAAGCATTAATTTTAAAATGATACAATTTTATTTTAACATACAGTGTAAAAAGATGGGTGAAAAAATTAACAGCTCATTTCTAAATCAACACTTCCTATATGAATCAGAAAAAAAAAAAAACACTAAAAAATGACAGAAGAGGAGAAAGAGGGACAGAGAGAGTATTATTCCTAAATTCTGAGCAAAAAAGACAATCTTCATATTCAGAAAAGTATTCCAAATTCTGGATGAGTATTCTCTCCAACACCTGAAGGCCTTTCAAAAATACTCTCCTTGTTCCTGCACAACGTATCACTAATCTGGGAGGAATGGGTCAGGAATCTGGGAGGGAGTAGATGAGGTCTACCCCAAAGTCCCTGTGCATTGGCTTGTGGAAGACAGTAAGTGTGAACAGCCAGATATGTCATAATAGGAGAGGTGTGTTTCCTGTAATTTTTTTTTATTTGTTTTTGCACACATGGCAATCACATTATGGCTCTTTTGCCAGACACCTGGGAAACATAGTTATGCATTTTGCTTCCACAGAAGTATAAGCTAAGAAGCTCAATTCATCAAGTTGCCTGGAAGGATGAAGGGGAAAGGAAGAGTAAGTTCAGAACACGTGGCATATGTTTTAAGAGACCATACCACATGGACCTCTAATAACCTCCAACTCCATCCGTCCTTCCAACGTCATACCGCAAGCTCCTAAACGCAAACACGGGAGAAGCTGGAGGAAAACACGTATCTTCATTCAGAAGTGACAGGTCCAAGGAAAAGAACCCATGGGTTTGTCTCACTCAAATTCCAAAGATTAGCTCTGGACAGAGGGCAGTTTGCTTCCAAAAGTGATTCAGCTGTTACCAAAAATCCTCAGAAAATTTTCATCCGGAGGTGAAGTATTACAATTAACATTCTCACATTTCTCTGTGTCTTTACGAGTCTACTGCGGAACCAGGAGTGTGTGCTACAGTTCCCACCTCTGCTGCCTTGAAAACAAGCTGAAGGGTCTGATCGTTAGGGGCTTCAATGCAGCCTCCGTACCTCAGTTTCAGAAATAGAGGAGTTTTCTAATGCCAAGGGCTCCTCACAATGCCAGTAGGTACTGGAAAATTCCAGCAGGTGACTCACATTAAAAGAGTCTCCTATAGATATTTTGAGCCACTCAGGACTTGAATTCTAGATTAATAATTCAATTCTTTTTTAAGAAATAAGGGGGAAGCAACAGAAAAGGTTATCATAACTATAATCAAATGCATTTTCTAAAATTATTCTATTACATTTTTAAAGGGTATTATTATAAATGTTTTTATGAGCAATTTACCGGAAAATTAAAGTCCTTTAGTTTAAAAAAATAATTATGTTATCCCTCTGGCAAAGGATTTTTTCCCAGCCAGTAGCTCTTCAAACTATGGGGCATCATTTGTTCACTGTGGCAAGCCGGGTCCATGCGTGGAAAGTTGATCTGAGAATCAATCTTTAGAAAGGGCGCTAAATTGCTAGGTAAGAGCACCTACTAGAAAGTGAATCAGCCAAAACCGAAGGGGGCGAGAGAGGCCACGCACTTTCAAAGTCAAAGACTTATGTGGTTCCAGAAGTCCTCGGGGCTACACATAAACGACAGGCCCTGTTAAGGGATTTTAAGTCAATCTAAGCTGAGCTTCCAGGGTGTTCGATCTCAACCCAACTGAGCTTTTCACTGTTAATCCCATCTTTCGGTTTCGATTTTTCCCTTAGGTCTGCCGGCCCTAAAAGCCTTCAACCTTCAGCACTGGTGTTCCAAACCAACTGCGTGGTCCACAGCCGTCTGTGGATAACTAGAGTGAAGTAAAATATGTAAGCTGCCGGCATGCACGTATAATAACGAGACTCTGAAAAGGGTTTTTAACAACAGTTATGTCACGACACTCACGGCTCGCTGAAGTCTCTGAAAGCCTTGTTAAATTAAAGATTCGCTGTGGTTTTTTTCCGCTTCGTTCCTACTTCCCATGTTGCTTCCTGCCTTTCTTTTTTCTCTTTATTGTGTTGGAAAGATGGAACTGAATGACACAGCCCATCATTAATACCACCTAGAAAAATGGAAGTTTCATTAAAAGTGCTAACATTCCCAGCACAGTTTTATGGACAGGGGAAGGTCGTCTTTCAGATTATAAAGTCACACATCTGATTTTGTAAGCTCAGGCAATAAAGGTACACAGTGCATTCACACTTGGATTCCCAAGAGGGAGAAACTCAACAGTAGCCTCAAGTCTACCTAGGTAGTGTCTCATGAGGTCACTGCAATGTCATGATAATCCAGACCACAATATCTGAGGACTTCAAACACCGACTGGCTAGAAGCTAAACCTGCTACCTTTTGGAAAGCATCTCCCAAATCAGAAGGCTTCCCATTTCACCCAATGCCAAGAACTCCACTCCACCCTCCTGGAGGTTGAAAATGCTAATTATAAGGTGATGATGTTTGCTTTTCCTTTCTAGTCGTGTGCCTTTATGTTTAAAAAGCGTAATCACCTAGTGTGTAGGTTAATTTCTTTCCGATATTGTAATTTATGCAACATTAATACTGGATGCCAGCTCCAATTTTCTTACTGCTTACACTTTGGGAGCCGACTTGCATATTCTGCCAACTCCATTACATCATCTGAAAACCCAAACATTTCCCATTTTCAAATCACTCTCAACTACCAGGCATACTTACACATTCTCTCTTTTTCTCCCTAGCTCACACACACAAAGATTGGTACCCTGAGGAGCAGATGCTACATCTGAGGTTAAAGTCTGCAAATGCACATAATTTCTGGAAGCTATTACTACTGCTGTGTTAGCTAAAGGATGCCTCCATCTCTGACCTTCCTTTTTCCATTCAGACTGTTATATAACCTAGTGCCTGCGTGCAGAATGTGAGTTGAGTGTTTGGGCCTTACCACCCCCCTCCCATTAAATCTTCTAGGAGGGACAGACAGGGGCTGGTTCAAAGAACGAGTTGGGGGGGGAGCAGAGGGTGGGGGTGAAGGGGATATGGGTCAGCAGGTCAGCTGTGCAAGATGTATCCCACTCCTACTACGCCCCTCTCCCTTTTTGCTGAGCCTAGGGGGCTGGTGGCACTGAATGCCCCAGCGTTACATAATTTGCAAGACAGCAAGTTACGGATTTGCTAGTCGGTTCTGCAGCCTGCCACCCTGATCGCTTGCAAGAACACCTTCTGGCAAGAATAACACCTGAAGATGTTAATAACACACAGGGTGGGGGGGTGGGGGTCAAAAAGGAGAAGGGTGGCAGCACAAACCAAAAATTAGCGCGGCTTCCTAAATACTACGTCCCCCCCCCATTCCAAAAAAAAAAGCCCCAGAAACACATGAAGGGGATTTTCTCCAGTGTTTCTGATTAACCCTGTTACATAACCCGCTCGCATTCCAAATCCACCGTCTCAGGGTCTAAATATACTCTTTGCAGCCAAAAGCTCCCCGCACACAAACTCACCGAGCTTAGCGGCAGGTCCGGACCCCCAGCCCTCATCCCCTTCCCTGTCGTCCCCACCCCTCGCTGCCCCCCTCCCGCTGAAACGGCAGTTCGGCGTGGTCACTCTTTGGAAATCGCCTTTAATTAAATGTTTTTCGCGTGTGTCATCCTGATGGCTTTTACTGTACTCGAATTCCGTGAATGGGAAAGCGCCTGGACAGGGGGTGTGGCTAAGGTGGGGGGGGAAATACTGTAAAACAGCCAGCACATGATCAGCCATATTCCTACCTCCAACTATAACATCGAAAGGAAGGGAGCAGCTCCCGGGGCCCCCATTCGCCTCTACCCAGCCCTCCCCAACCACTGCCGAAGCCGACTGCAAGAGGAGGGGGCGCGCTGGGCCGGTGCCCAAGCCGGGGCTGGAGAAATCCTCTCCGTCCCCCAGCTCGCGCGAGCCCGCTTCCTCCGGAGTGACAGGCGTGATTTATACATTATTTACAACAGTAATTAAAGCTGTAGCTTCCTCCTGTTCATTGCAAACTCCAGGGCGCATTCAAATAAATAATCCCCTACTCCCGAGAAAAACCCACATCAGGTTCCAATACCTTTAAGAAAGAGTGAGCTTTCCTCAACAGCTTACTTTAGGAAAGGAGGGAGCAACTGTGCCCCCATCCCCCCCCACCACACGCACACACAGACCAAACACCAAAATGAAGAGTAAAAATCGCCAGGGGGAGGAGGAAACATCGCTTGCACTGTCCAACCAGCATGCAACTAGCACTGACCATCCCCAGGTTCCTGCAGAAACGCTTGGAACCTCTGAGAGGGAAGGATTCCCAGAGCAGAAATAAGTTTGGGTGCTTGCTTGCTTTTGTAGACGCTCCCTCCGAATGAGCGTAGAGCGCCCCACAGGACCGCCGCCCTCGCCCTCGGTGTGCTGGCGCGTGCACACGCCCCCCGTCAGCCTGGGCGCCGGGCTCCGAACCCCCGGTCTGCAAACTTGCGCATCTCCCCCTCGCCGCGCCCGCCAGACAACTTGGCCAGCAGCTCCAGCGCCCGCACCCCCCTTCCTCCAGCCCTTCCTTCAAATCTCAAACGCACCGCCGTGCTCCAGAGAAGGTGTCCACACCGCCCCAGACCCCGGAGCGCCCCCTCTCCACTCCCTGGGCTTCCCAGGTCGATCACTCTTCCCCGCCCTCCGCCCAGATCTGAGAGGGACCGAACACACCCCCGACTCGGGCAGCCGGGGCCCGAAACTGTCAAGAGGAGAAAAGGTAAAGAAGGAGGAGGGTGGCCATAACAGATTTTTTTTTTTTTTTTGCCCCTTCTTAAAGGACACTGCCGCTTTAAAAGTTTCTTTCCCCGGGCCCCCATTCCCCGCTTCTCCGTATTTTGGGGGAGCGTATTTAATTAAGGCAACGCAGCTTTCCTCCTGTGTTTGCAGAAAAATCAAAGCCGGGGGGTGGGGGCGGTAAGCCGGCCGGCTGTCAACCTTCCCGCCGCCTCCCCCGCCCCACTCTGCTCCCGCAAGCCGAGAACGGGCTGCAAAAGTTTGCAACATTTCTGGGGGGCGGAGGGGGGGGAGGGGAGGGGGATCCTCCGGGCTCGGGCGCCACTGCAGGCTCGCGCGCGGCCGCCGGACCCCGCGTCCCGGGCGCCCGCTCCCGGCCGCCCCCAGCTCCGCGCCCGGGCTCCCGCCGCCCCCTCCCCAGCCCCTCTCCAGCCTCCTACCTCTGCTGGTGCTGGAATAGCTCTGTCTGCGCACCGGGGCTGGCGGCTCGCTCTTGCGGGCGGATTCCTGGTTCAGCGGGGTCTCCCTGGAGCCGGCGGCCGCATCCGCGCCGCTGCTGCCTGGCTCGCTGGCGGCGGGGTCGGGGGCTGCCGGAGCTGACTCCATGTTTTTTCCCAATGTAGAGATCGCTGGAGATGGCGAGCTCCGAGACTCCCTCTATCTTCTGTTTTCAGAGCAACTCTATGGTACCAAAAAAAAAAAAAAAAAAGGAGAAGGCGACCGGCGAGAGCAGGAGGAGAGAGCAGGCGGCGGCGGCGGGCGGGCGAGCGAGAGCGCGAGGGAGCGCGCGGAGTGTGTCTGGGTGGACGTGTGTGTGCGCCCGAGAGGGGACAGGAGGCGGGTCTGGCCACAGGCAGCGCTAGCGAGAGCTTCTCCAGCCGGCCCCCACACCCACATTCCCCACCCTCCAGACCCCAGACCGAGAGCCACAGACTGGCTGCCAATTTTGGGAGGTGGGGAAAAGAGGGGAGGAGGAGAGCAGAGCCTCCCGCGCCCCAATCCTCCCCTCTCCCCATCCCAGGGACAGAAATTAAAGTCAGTGAGATGATTCTGTGCCTACTTCTGAGACTCTCTTGGGAACAGAACTCATCCCCATCCGCTGCCAGCCTGGGAAGAGACAAATCCGATTGTCCACATTGGGAAATCGCAGGTAGTCCCCAGTCAGCCCTGCCCAGGGCTGAGGAGAAACTAAAAAGGGATTAGAACGCGACTGACACCCCAAGGAAGGCGGAGGATGGGAGGACGTGGCACTTTTTACTTTGGGATGGGACAGCCAGTGGGTTTCCAATCTTGGTTAGTTGCGTCTGTGTCTAAACAGATTTTGTGAGTCTAGAATTGCCATAGACAGTTTCTGGTATGGTTGAAAGAGGTCGCTTTCAGCTCCTTTGCTGTTTGTCCGCGAAGGATCCAGAAACCATTTGGCAGGGGACTTTTTACTGAAGAAAACTTTGGCCTGTTTGGTCGATGACTCTCTAAGCTGGATGAAATATGCCACGCTGCATCTAGCTCAAGCGTGGCTGCTAATTGTCAATTCCCACTGGTACTTTTCCTATTAAATATACGGTCTCATCCATAAAAGGTAGATATACTGGAAAGGCATTACTAATGCCCAGATAACATTCAGATAATTAAGAACTCCTAATAATTCACCTTATTTTAGGCATCATTCTACACCCTCCTGCCATTGAAATACACTCATCCCCTAGTAAGTACTTAAAACTCCAGGAAAGCAGAGAATTGCATCATTGTTACCTTGACCCCAAACTCCAGTATGAAGGAACAATACAAATTGAAAGGATGAGAAATATTCCAATGATAGTAGCTTGATTTCTCTGCCTTCATAATCAATCTACCACCTCCTTCTGCATGCGAAGACACTGCGGAAATCAGTCCATGTTTAACATACACCCCACCTTCCTTTCACAAAGCTCCAAAATTTTGACAATAAATAATATTATTATAGACCAGAAGGTGGCATAAATATATGCGTTTAAGAGCGTTGGGGTAGGCTGAGGGAATTGGGGGACATTTTTCTTTGCTAACTTCCTGGTTTGGAAAAATGCTTTAAAAAAAATAAGGGGAAAAAACTCAGATAATCGCTTAAGAAGAACCTCCATATGCCAAATTTCACACGTGGTTTCTGTTGCTGTTACTGATATTGATCTTACTTCAAATACACAATGCCCTTTTGCCATGGTCTGTGTATTAATCAGCAAAACCTGTGGTCCACTCTTCAGGGTGATGTAAATGAAATGTGAATAGTCCTGATACCTTAATCCTGTCTCTGCAAGGATCCCTGGCTTTAGCCTGTCTGTTGGCGCCTACAAACAATGCACAATTGTCTACTCCATCCCAAATCAGATGTGTGGGTTTCCCCATACATCAAAGCACAGTTTCCAGAGCAGCCTTCACACCATTTACCATTGGTTAGCCTGTTAGTAATATTCTTGATGCAATTGACCTAGCTTGTCACACTTGACTTTTCTAAGGAAACAAATATATCAAAGTGTACAGTTTAAGAAACAACTTCTTCTGGAACAGTGAGCATCTGTTGCCTCACGTTTATTTTAGAATACTTTTTTAAATACTTGTCATATTACATGCCACAATAATTCTATTTGGGATGCAAGTGACTTAAAAAGTATCCCTGGTTTCCTTTTAGGTACCAGTAGCAACTTGTTAACATTTTTGGTTAAGTCTGTTCCCCTTGGACCTTTAATGTGTTTCTTACTGTGCTCCTTAAACTAAGGTGATATTTAGTCACCCAGAAAAGACCATCTAGAAAATGGTCTTAAAGACCTGAATCAATTAAAATAGACCCTATATTCCCTTCAGAGAAAGATGCCAGCTCCAAAAAGCCACGGGTCGTAACTCCCTAAGACAATTACTGCTTCTGCAATTTAAAACAATTGGGAACTCAAGTGCTTTCCCCAAGGGAAAAAATAAAAGTGAGTTAGATACATTCCTCGACTGTCAATCACTGTTACTAAAGTGTAAATTACCTGGATTGGGGGAAGCATTTGAAACCTGAAAAGCACAGTGATTAGGTTTATATTTCTTTCCTTCCCTCCTGCTCCCTTCCGGATTGCTAATTAAGGCTTTCCAATTTTCCAAATATTTGGAGAGATGGGAGCCTTCCTTAGACTCTGCTCATTGACAAAGGGCAACAGTGTTGCTTAAAAATGGTTATTTCACTTTGCACCACTGAGTTCTCTGCATAAGACTTAGAAAAGCTATGTTTGTGGGAGAGATCAGCCTAAATTCAGTTTTGTTTTGTTTTGTTTTGTTTTGAAACTCCTCTTTGCAACAGGATGAGGATCCCCCTTGCCAATCCCAGGCTTCTCTCCTGATGGTAAGAATACTTTTCTCCTACTCTAAGGTAATTACTGGGAACCTCAAAGTTAACTTTGACGCCTCTCTTTTGCTCCTGCCCATAGCTCTCCACATCCTAACATACTTGCCAAATGCTATAAATTCTACCTACACGACATATGCCCCTCCTTTCCGCCACCATCCATGCAGTTCCAGACATTATTGTTCACCTAAACCATCCCAGCAACCTCTTAAATAACTGGCCTTCAGTCTTATAACCACTCTAATCCATTCCAGATAGTACTGCCAAGTTAATTACCCTGAACTATAGCTCTCATTTCCCACCATGTCACTCCCCTACTTACAAGACTTTAATGGCTCCCCCACTGCCCATGCAATTAACAACTAACTAGTCAACTCAGTATTGAAGGTTCTACCTCCCTATCATTGCACTCCTATACCAAGGTTGGCAAGTCGATCTCGTCATGTGGAAAGGCGTGGGCTGTGATTGATTTATGCTATCTCCCATGGGTGGAGGACAGGGAGAGTGACACTCCTGGCAGGAGTTTGTCAGACTGCCTTACATCCTTATGTAATCTGAGTATGTGCAGTACTAAGGCCAGGCCACATGCTGCTGCCTGCTCCCCTTCCTCCTTCTAGTCCATGATACATATCTAGTTGCCTCTGCCTCCCTAAAGGCCCTTCCTGCCTTCTCAGTTTACTGAAATCTACCTACCTTTCAAAGTTTATTGTAAATGACAACTCCTCTGTGGAGCCTTCCCTGATTTACCCCAAACCAAAATATTTGAAGTGTCTTAGTGCTTTACATCCCTCCTAAGGCATTTGGTATGTTCCATCTACCTTGTATTGGGGTTGTTTGAACGTTTGCTTTATCCTCCCTGGTGGAAGACATACTCCTTGAAAACAAGGACCGTGCCTTTGCACAGAGTAGGAATTCATTAGAGTTAGTGGATTTGAGGAATGCAGTTGATGAGGTAATCATAAAGTAGCATGTCCACGCGGTGATTCCATTTTACAACGAGAATGAAAACCTAAGCATTTCAACTTTCAATCACTTGAAATAAGCCTTTCCTTCTTGGATAAAAGATTCATCGGCATGTATGTGCTGTTCAAATTTATATATGCAAAAAAAACCGTTGACAGTTATTTTCTTGCATTTCTTGAGAGGGAGAGAAGGGAAATGATGGAAATATATAGTAGAATTTCCTTGGGAGTATGGAGCTTTCTCCAAGATGCACAGGAACAAAGAAGACAGAAAATTAAAACTGAGTGCCCAAACAAGTTCGCTTTCTTTCAAGAAAGCATCCAGAAGCTGAAGCTGGGCCGTGTGCTGAAAATAAAAGAAACACAAGTGAAAATGCAGCACGGCCCTTGGGCATGGGAGGAGCTCCATCTCGCTGCCTGTCATCATGGTGTCCCCAACTTGTAAAGTCCAGGGCAAGAAGGAGCCAGAGAATCAGTGGTGTAAACCTGAAGTCCTCCTTGGGGGGGCAATAGGTGAGCCAGACTTGCCAGACACTAGGAGATAAAGATGAAGACTGAAACATGCAGTGTCCACCCTGAATGATCCACTCCACCCATGCCCATTTTATAGGTGAGGAAATGAAAATGCAGAGAAGAAAAGTGACTTCCTCGAGGCCACACAACTAATCAATGGCAAGATGTGATGGCTTCAAACTGCCTGAATTCACCACCCAACTCTGCCACGTGCTGGCAATGTGGCTGAAGGAAAGACACTAACCATTTCTATGCCTACATTTCCTCATCCATAGATGAACATTTTTGGGGTTAGATGAGATGATCCTTCTGAAATGTTGGCACTAAAAATTCTGCTATTATCATTCGTCTTGCAAGATGTTATAAAATTCTGTATAGAACAGCCCTGTCCAAAGCTACTCATTAGCCAAATGTGTCTATTGAGTTGTTAAAAGGTGGTGAGTTCAAATTGAGATGTGTGATAATTGTTAAAATCCACACTGAATTTCAAAGACTTAGTACAAAAATGTAACGTGTCTCATTCATACTTTTATATTGATTGCACGTCAAAATGATCATGGTTTGGATATATTGGGTTAAGTGAAACATTTAAATTACTTTCATCTCTTTTAACTTTTAAAAATCTACTAGAAAATTTAAAATTACTGTGTGGTTGACATTATTATCTATTGGACAGTGCTGGTATGGACCATCTCCAGCTCATAGTAGGTATTGTAACAATTTAATAAGAGGAATTTCTAGGGCTCAGCTGGGGGGTCAAGGGGTAGCATCTAGCCAGGAACTGTGCTCTGCGCCTATAATCCCAGGACTTCGGGGGGGACCAAGGCAAACGGATCACTTGAGCCCAGGAGTCTGAGACCAGCCTGGGTAACATGGTAAAACCCCCTCTCTACCATACAAAAATTTAGCCCAGTGTGGTGGCACACACCTATAGTCCCAGCTACTAGGGAGGCTAAGGTGGAAGGATCACTAGATCCTGAGAAGTCAAGGTTGCAGTGAGCCATCTGATTGTGTATTCCAGCCTGGGCAACAAAGTGAGACC
This sequence comes from Ateles fusciceps, assembly GCA_036589455.1. NCBI lineage: Eukaryota > Metazoa > Chordata > Mammalia > Primates > Atelidae > Ateles > Ateles fusciceps. The sequence continues at coordinate 11,396,213 of JAZHEH010003061.1, forward strand.
CTGTGTTAAAAAAGAAGAGTTCGCATCCGTCTTGCCATTTCGCAACATTTTAATTGTGCTGCTGCTATTTGCAGGGCATTATGCTGGATGCTAAGGAAAACAGAAACAAAAGTATTGTATCTTGTAGGAAAGGTAAGAAGTGCACATCGAAACTCAGTGGAATTGTATGCCTCTGTTAAAAACCTTTAGGGATGAGGCGAACACTGCCCTAGAGACCTCATAAAGCAGCTAATAATCTTTCCAGGGCATGAAGCAAGAAAGGCCCTGTCCTGGGCAGCTAATGTTCCTTTTGATAACTTCTAGAACTAGGGCTGAGGAATTTGAGAACAGAAAGGCATTTGACAAGCAGCAAATGACAAGGGGACGTGAGGAACAGTTCTTCGGTAGCCCAGTGCTTCCAGAAGCTTCACCTGAACTTCACCTGGGTGAGATGAAGGGATGTTGTATTGGCCTTAGAGTCCTTCATAGAACCATGACTGAGTTTACTAATATTTCTGGCTGGCTTTGGAAAATGCGAGGGTAAAGAAGTCTAGATTGTAAGCTCCTTGAGGGCAGGAACCTTGTCTCACTTGCTTACCTGTACATCCCCAGTGCCAAGCACTGTGTCTAACACATGATAAATGCAATATTTGTTGACAGATGGAGTGAATAATGAGGTAGGGTCAAAATTAAAAAAAAAAACGGAATACATCAACAAATAAAGGAGTATGATTTATTGAATACCTACTAAGTTCAGCTATTTTCTAATGTCTCATATTTTATAGATTAAGTTCTTCCACTTTGCCATCAAGCAATTTACGTATTTTCTCTAAGACTGCATTTTTTCCAACTATAAAATGGACATGATGACTTTTTAAACCACTTACATCATAGCAGTGTTGGTGGGGGCAGATAAGATAACACAGATGAAAATGATCTGGAAAAATTCTAGGGTAGTCCACTCAATAGAACCATTTATGTGTTTGATGTGATTATCACCCCAATGTGGCTATTGAGTACTTGAGATACAACTAGTATGAGTGAGGAACTGGAATTTTTCCCCTTTAAATAGACTATTTTTAGAGTAGTTTTAGGTTCACAGAAAAAGTGAGCAGAAACTAGAGAAATAATCCCATATATTGCCTATCCTGACACAGGCACAGGCCCCATCACTGTCAGCATCCCACATCAAAGTGTACATTTGTTACAATGGATGAACCTACATTGACACATCATAATAGTCAAAGTCCATCGTTTACGTTAGGGTCCACTCTTGGTGTTGTTCATTCTCTGGGTTTTGAAAATGTAGAATGACATGCATTCACCATCATAGTACCATAGAAGGCAGTTTTACTGCCCTGAAAGTCCTCTGTGCTCAGCCTGTTCCTCTCTCCCTTCCCCCAACCCTGGACAACCACTGGTCTTTTTACTGTCTCCATAGTTTTGCCTTTTCCAAAATCCGATGTAGCTGGAATCCTACAGTGTATAGCCTTTTCACATAGGCTTCTTCACTTAGCAATGTGCATTTAAGTTTTCTCCATGTCTTTTTATGGCTTGGTAGCTCATTTCCTTTTAGTACTAAATAATATTCCATTATTTGGATGCAGAGGGCAGATAAGATAACATAACATTATTTGGATGTACAGTTTATACATTCACCTACTGAAGGACATCTTGGTTGCTTCCAAGTTTTGGCAATAATGAATGAAGCTGCTATAAACATGCATGTGCAGGTTTTTGTTTGAACATAAGTTTTCAACATTTTGGGGTCATTACCAAGGGGCACAATTGTGGGATTGTATAAAAGAGTACATTTAGATTTGCAGGAAACAGCCAAACCGTCCTACAAGATGGCTGTACCATTCTTCAGTCCCACTAGCAATGAATGAGATTTCCTGTTGCTCCATATCCTCACCAGCATTTAGTGTTGTCAATGTTCTGGATTTTTGCCATTTGAATATTCATGTGAACAGTATCTCATTGTTGTTTTAATTTACATTTCCCTAATGATATAAGATGTGTAGCATCTTATCCTATGGTTATTTGCCATCTGTATATCTTCTTTGGTGAGGTGTTCAAGTCTTTGGCCTTTTTTTGTGTGGGGTTTTTGTTCTCTTATTGTTGAGTTTTAAGAATTCTTCAGCTGTTTTGGAGAGCAGTCATTATCAGATGTGTCTTTCTAATATTTTCTCCCAGTCAGTGGCTGGGCTCTCACTCTCTTGACACTGTCTTTCACAGAGCAAAAGTTTTTTAATTTCAGTGAAGACAAACTTAGCAATTATTTCTTTCATTGATTGTGCCTTTGGTGTATGTATGTAAAGGCATCTAGATTTTCTCCTATGCTGTTCTTTAAGAGTTTAATAATTTTGTATTTTACATTTAAGTATACAATCCATTTTGAGTTAATTTTTGTGAAAGGTATACGGTCTGTGTCTAGATGCACTATTTTGCACTGGGATTTCCAGTTGTTCCAGCACCATTTGTTGAAATGACTCTCTTTCCCCAACGTATTGCCTTTGCTGTTTTGTCAAAGATCTGTTGACTATATTTATGTGTATCCATTTTGGAGCTGTCTATTCTGTTCCATCTATTTATATGTCTGTTCTTTTAGAAACACCATACTGTCTTGATTAGTATAGCTTGGAACTGGGTTTTGAATTTCATTTAACTTCAACTAACATTAAATTGCCACACGTGGCCACTGGTCACTGCATTTGACAATGCAGACTGTTAATTTTAAGTTTTACTCTGTTGACTTTCTAAGCTCATCGTCACATGAATACTCATTCATAGATTTTAGGGTCTATAAATATTTATTTTGTATCTGCTATGTGAAAGACCTGTAGGGGATTCTAAGATGTATCAGATAGATTGTACATCCTTTATGAGAAGCTAAGACAAGCTCCTAAGCACCTGTACTTTAAGATACGAACAATCAAATGCCATAGAATGGATTCAGGGTCTCAGAAGTAGAAGCCAATATTTCTTTTTGGAGAAATCAAAGAAGACTTCCTTGAAAAGGAGGCATTTCATGAGTTGTTTTTGCTGGATTCAGGACTAATGACACAAATTTGGGAAGTGGTTATGGCAGTAGATGAACTTTTTGTGAAGAGAGTCGAGGTTGCTGACTCATTTGTATTCTCTAGGTGGACCTATTCTTAGTGTTATACACAAACACATTTTCATTAAGGAACTACATAAGAATCTTTCCTGTCAAGGCAATGTGCCAGATAAAATCTATCTCACACCTACATAATTTTTCATTTATATTGATGGTTTTCAAAGTGTGGTTTGCAGACCAGCAGTATCAGCATCACCTGGTGGACTTACTAGAGATGCAGATTCTCAGGCCGCAGCCAGACTTAGCTGAGTCAAAAACTCTGGGGGGTGGGGTCCAGCAATCTGTGCTGTCACAAGTCATCCTGGTGATTCTGATGCACCCTCAAGTTTGAGAATAACTGTCCTACATTCAAGACCACCTGATTAATAAATGCACTTGCGTGAATGCCATAAATCCTAAAAGAGGGCTCTTCTGAGAGATGAGACCTATACTTCTGTGGGCCTAACAGTCTTTTGACTTAGGATTGCTGTACTATCACAAAATTCCCAGCACCATGTAAGGAACCCTATTGTAACTAAGGCTATGTATGTCTGATCATTTTGATAGTAGTTATATAATGAGAGGGCTTTTTCTCTGTTCTTCCACAGAAACTTGGAGAGAGCTTAAATTCGAAAATGAAAAAAATGGAAAGGAAAAGGAAAGAAAAAACTGTCAAACTAGCCTGGGGCACTGACGATTCAGAATGCCAGTTCTGCCCTGGTGAAGACAGATATTTAGATAGAGGCCCAGTGTGAAACTGAGTAAGAAATCAGCAGGAAATATTTTCTGCTTAACAGATCAGAAGGGTGACAAAGACAGTAGCACTGTTCCAAAGGCTACATCATGGTAGGCATGATGGGTCAAACCTTCCTTTAGAAAGGGTTCTAAGTTGTCTCTTTCTGTCATGCAAGAAGAAATGTTCAATTATGCAAAATGTTGGCCATCTCACTAAATCATCTTTTTTTAAATTTTAGTGGTGTCAGTTACCTGTTACACAAAAATGCTGCCTAGAAAACTACCCCCAAACTCAGGGGCTTACAGCAGTAACACTTTCTTCTCATTCTTATGTCTGTGGGCAGCCTAGGGTTCAGCTAGGTTTGGCTCCAGGCTGGTAATTGGGTTTAGTTCTGCTGTATGTGTCTCTTCCTAGGACAGTGGTTGACTGAAGCATGCTCTTCTCCTGGTAAAAAGCAGGTGCACATAAGAGCAAGCCCCTCCTCCAAGCAGATGTCAAATCTTAGCACACATCACATGTACAAACACTTGATTGGCCAAACAAACGACATGGCCAAATCCGCAAGTCAAAAGGTGGGGAACTATCTTCTGCCCACCAAGACATTATGGCAAGGGTGTGACTGGGTGGCTCTACTGCAGGGGAATGAACAGTTGAGGCCAATCATTCAGTCACTCAGGTTGGCTTATCTCTAAATCAGAGGCTCTCAAGCTTGGCTGCACATTGTAATCACTTGGGGAGCTTTACAAAGTTTTGATGCCTGGGTCCCACCCCTAGAGATTTTGGCTTAATTGGTTTGGGGTGTAGCCCAGGCTGAGAGTAGTAAAAGCTCCCCAGGTAATTCAAATGGGCAGCCAAGTCTGAGAACCACTGGTGTTAAACCAAATGCTATTGATTAAACAAATGTAATTTTGACTACTGCTTTGGGGGAGGACCCTTTTCCATTCATTTTGGGAACTCCCCCATCTTTTAAAACCTTTTACAATTAAAGCACATTACTGCGTCAGATGCAATTTCAGTTCCCTCCAGTGAGCAGCCTCAGGTCAGATTCATAAAAAGGTATCATCAGAGATTTTCTTAGCATTGAATTCTAATGAATTGCTGGTGATTCTGTTTGTTACTTATCTATCATTAAAGTGAAAACACTGGTGTGGGTGCTAATTGCTGTCTACATTTCCGAAGAAGCCTTGTACAGGAGTGGAGCATCTTGCTGTATCATTAGAAGTTAGGATCTACCTTCTAGGGCATAGGACACTTGCTCAGATAATGTACATTTTATTTTGCTTTTCATTTATTTCTGTATTTTCTATATGTAAGTACATTGAGAAAGATTTCCTTTTTCAGGTGACTTCTGGCATTCAAAATTCTATAAATACATGGAAGTTGTAAAGGAGCTTATAAGGGTTTTGAGGACCTCATGGAGATCTCTTCTAAGGCTTTGTTTATTTTATTTTTGCCATACATTTTGGAAAAGGGATGCATGGAGGTGATCACAGTTGGCACCCTCCTCATTTATAAGCCATGTTTCTTCCCATAGGACATTTTGCCACTTAAGGGTCTCTGTGTATTTTTAGTCTTAAAAAGTTTCATGTCATTTATTCCATCACTAATTTTATTTCACAGTTTTTAGTTTGGGATATTTTTAAGCCTCTTTATGACACTGTAAAAATAAAAATATTGCATCATACCCCCTTTTCTGACTTTTTTTCTGTGTGTAAGGAAAATAATATTTTAAGGACCAATCTATGTTTTAGAAAATCCTTCATATCTTTCAGGGATCTTCTAGATACAGTGATCAAGCAAAACATCCTCCCACAATTTGCTAATATGTTGTCTGGCTCATAGAGAGTTCATTTGTTGGATAAAGAAGAAGATAAATCATCAGTCTACATATTATTTCACCCCTCATTTGATTGCTGGCTGTCAGGATGCTTGAGATTTTGAATAACCAATCAAATTATTAATTTTTGGATGAAATTCCATAATGCTTTGGCTAATCATTGATGCATATGCAGATTAGGGGGAGCTCTGTGTAGAGCAACAAAAATGTCAGTGTCTAACGAGAAAAAAAGATACATCTGCCTGCACATGAGTCACTGGGAACATATTGGATACATTTATCAGAGTAGGAAGCACTGGAGAGTCAAGAAGGTTTCATTTTGACACTCACTTCACATCCAAAAGTTAGATCCACAAATATTTTCGTCCTGGGGACATGCAGCCATAATAAAGAAAATAAAGCCCTGGGACTACACAGCTGTGAACCTTCATTCACATTTATTCCTTGATGACATGCCACACCAAAGAATACATCATCAGGCACCAACCACCTTTTTTATTGCAGGGAGCTGAAGGCAGGTGTCCTAGAACTGCTGCCGAAAAGCTGTGTGACTTTGGAGAAGTTGCTACACATCTCGGGGTTGCAGCTTTTTTGTTGTTGTTTTTCATCTGATGGATTAAATGGTTTCCAACGGCTCCCCCACCTACAATTTCTTGTAATTGCCTAAAGAATACTTGGTACTACAAAAGACGCAGTGTTGGAGGGAGCTGTGTTTCAAGAGATGGATAAAAGCAGATGTTCAATATGGAAGATATTATAGGTGGAATGTTCTGATGCTCAGAACATTCATTAAACCAATAAATAACACTAGACGCTCAGAGAATAGGCAGGGTCTTTAAGTGACAGGAGGAAACCAGTGAAGTCAGTGAGGATTTGGCCGAGTCACTCACAGAATTGGTAACTGAGTGAAAGAAGGCCCCGGAACTCCCCAACTCCCCATTAGTGCCCTTTTCTCTGCCCCAGGCTGATTCTTTGACCCAAGTTCAGCAGCCTTGAGATTTACTGGCAGCTCTCACTGTTTGGCTGGTGAAAGGGCACTTTAAATTACCCTTTATTTTAGTGTGAGCAAAGGGATCTTTGAGGGCAGACACAGCCTACCAGATTGGAGACAAAATCATTTCAATGAATGTGGACCAAAGTATGGCCAAGCTTTTAAGTTCATTGTCAGTTACACCATAACCAAATGATGGTACAAGATCAGCAATCAGTCCTGGTCTTGACCAAGCGTTCAGGCTGGATTTGAGTCAATTTGATTGTACTGCCTTGATTCCTTTGGGCAAATGGTGCCACTATTCAAGCTCAGGGGTGCCCCAACACTGCCTCCAGAGGAGACGTGGTTAAGGCTTGGAACCCCTGCCTTTGCACTTGGGCTTGGGCCTCGGGGAAGCATCAGCATGTCTTGAAACATACTAGGGCTGTTACTTGCATTATCACATGGAATCCTCAGTGCTAGGGACTGAGTGGTGGAATCCTTGCTTGGCAAAGAAACAGCCCAGATGTTTTAAGGGGTTTGACCAAAGCTCTGTGGTTAGTATTCAGCAAACGTAGGCTGTCAACCTAGGTCTGTCTAGTTCCAGTGCCCATGTTCTTTCCACAACACATTTTCTCTCTAATGCAAAAATAATAAAATGAAAAAATAAAAGATTAGGCTGAAATCTCAGGCTAGGGAAAAGAAAAGAGATGAGTTAGTGAAAATAAATAAGAAGTTAAAAACCAGGGTCCAAATCCCAGCTCTTTCTTCTTTATCATCATCCCATCCCCTTCAGCACATATTAGATATTGCTATACAACAAATGACTATTGAGCACTCACCCTTAAAGTGCTTTAAACTCATTTCCTGTACTTTACAACTATTTCCTACATGGCAATGCAGTGAGGCAGCTGCTGCTATCACTTGTGGTGTGGTCGAGGAAACTGAAACACAGAGAGGATAAGTAGCATGACCAAAATTATGCAACTCATGGTGGCAGAGCTGATGTATGCCATCACCTCTTCCCCATTTCAAACTGACACCAGGTTTGTCTTTGACCACTCAATGCACCAGCCAAATTGGTTAGAGTTCCCAGGTAAATCACTTTCCCTCCCTGGACATCAGCTTCCTTGTCAATCAAATGAGGAGGCTAGACTAGATCTATGAGGTCCTTTCCAAAACTAACATTTGTTAAATTTGTGTAGGACAGAAAGACTAACAAAGACACATGATTAGGAAGAAACTAGAGTAAGAAGAGAAGGAGGAGGAAGAACAGGAAAATCCTGGCCAGCAGAATTTTCTCAAAGCAAAGGGCCCTGGCTTTTCAGTGTTTTGAGAGATCTTAAAGAGCCAGAAATTAAGTCCTGTGTTCTAGGGACAGAAAAACCTGAATTCAAGTTTAGGTTTTGCTCCGATCAGCTCTGTGACATCAGGTGAGTCATTGCTTTTCCTGGGTCTTAGATCCCTCGTCACTAAGATGATGGCCTCAGTCACCACAAAGTCCTTTCTGTTCTTACAGACAGTGATTCTGTGGAAAGTACAAGTACTTCCCCCATGGAACTCTCAATGTTTACAGTAAGGGCTTTTCTGGGTTAAGGCACAGAAGACTATCACTAAACTGTGACTTTTATGCAAGAGGAAGTATATTAAACCTATATGTACCATTAACCCCTCACTAGTCATTTGTTTTGCTTATTCATATGATTATATCATCATTCCTTCCACTAACAATCTTTTTTAGGGCATTATAAAGTAAAAGCAATACTGGTTACCATTTATTGTGGGGCAAGTAAGTGCAAGGCATTTTACCAGCTGATGAAGATGAAACTGTGACAGCCTAGAGTCTCAGCTCAAGATGCTAGTTGAGAAGGCAGTGGTGGGAGTGAGGTGGGAGTGTGATACGAGGTATGCATCAGAATTCGTGCATTCGTTTGACCCCATTCATCAGCACCATCATCAGCCATCATCCATTAGCAAGTTATGCTATGCAAAGAGCAGGGGTTTGGAATCTCAGGACATGTGTTCAGACGGCAAGCTCTTTTACCCTGACAAGTCTTTCTCCACACAGAACTCTATCAAGCTGTGTTCCATTTCAAGGAACAAAAAACTGAAATCAAAATGTCATAAGCAAGAAGGAAAATATGTCTTAATGAAAGAGATACTATGTTAAGATGGGCCTGGACTTGGCTAATTTTGTAGCTCAGTGATATCCACAAGGGTTTTTCCATCACTATTTTGTGCAGCTTCTGAATGTCAGCTGAATCCCTCACACTGACAAAATAGCTGCCACTGCTCTAGGTATTGTGTCTGGCAGAAGAACAGCGCTATCTTGTCCTTGTGTTCTTTTTTTTAATTTTATTTTTAAGAGATGAGACAATTCCCAGAAGCCCCTCAACAGACTTTCAGTCCTGTCTGTCGGCAAGAACTTATTCACAAGCCTACTCCTAAACCAGTCACTTAAAAAGGAATTAGGAGGACCAGAATTGTCTTAGGCTAATTGAGATTTATTCCTAAATTGTTGGAACATCACCTTTGCTGGGGAAGTGGGTGCCCGAACACAAATGAGTCCTCTTAGTAAACCAGGACCTTCAATTCCTCAGTCGAAAGGGAAGTAGCCATTCCTCTTTTGCAAGACTGTTGTATTAAAATCATGTGGCAACATTTTAAACATTTTAAATCTCTCACAGATATAAGGTACTATTATCCCTCTACTATAACGCAGAGATTCTCAAATTGAGTGAGGGTCAGAGTCCCTTACATGGCTTGTGAAACAGATTCTGGGCCCCAGAGTTTCTCTTTCAGAACGTCTCAGTGAAGTCAGAGAATTCCTTTGTCTAACAAGTTCCCAGGTGCTGCTGCTGATGGTGGTCCAGGATCACACTTCGAGAATTCATGTTCTAGACTATGAACTTCTTGTGCATAAGGACCATGTCTTATTTCTGCTGATATCTCTAGCAGTTCAGTGCCTGGTGTGCACAGTAGATAGTGAATTATTCTGTGCTCAGCACATTATTAATTCCTTTACATGGATTATTTCCTTTAACCCTTACTGTAACATCATGAAGGAGGTACCATTATTACAGATGGGCAATTTGGGGCATAGATGCAGAAGACTAGTAAATGTGGAGCCAAGATTCGAACTCAGATATATGTCATTCAAGAACCTGTGCAATTAAGTGAAACTTTCTTCTGAATAGAAGTGGTTGCTGATTATTGAATGAATGGATATAAGATTCTAAAGGAAGGACAAATAACAGTTGTATGCCGATGAAATATAAAAGACAACGCAGAGCTAAAGCATGGGCCAATTCCCTGGGAATGTAGTCCAGGAAAAGCCATTGACATTTGGGATCCTGGGCAGAAATGCAGCAGGCAGCACAGCGGGCCCCCTAGAGAGGGAAGATCCTTAGAGAGGTGACTCTAACCAGCGGGAAACGGCTTACACACAGGAGCTCCAGTTCACCTCCCTTACTCATTGGCCTTGGCTTATCTTTCACTGACACAGTAGCCCTGCATGAGATGTGACGAGAACATAACAGCACCAAGGGGCTTCACTCTCCCCATTTTCCACCCTCGGCTGTCCAAGCATTGCAGGGAGAATTCTGAGCATGCATCCCTTGATGTGAAGGAAGCCTCTTTACAGATGTGCACTCACTTTCTAAGTCACCAGGGTACCATTTGGTAAATTGCTGCTGCAAAGCAGTAAATGGTACCCTGGTGGCCTCACAGACTGACTGTATCCCTAAAAGTGTTTAATTTATCTCTGGGGGGGAATTTACACCCTGGGAAAATCTGCTTAAATGTATAAATGAATCTTCTAACCAGCCAAGATTGAAGATATCATAAAATCATAAAGCCAGAAGGCACTCCCTGAACGCAACAGTTTCATTTGCCTCCTGGCACACAATCACTATAGAGTCTCAGGCAGGTGGATGTCCCTGATGATTTCAGGAGAGCAGAGAAAGGAGGTTCCAGGATGTCATTCCACCTGACCCTCAGAATATTTTTGCTCACCTCACCTAAATTCCTTCAGCAGTAGCATGGGCTCATTTCAGTCTTCTCAGACCCCAGTGGAGATGGAGGATGGAAGGTCAGCAGCACCCTCTGAGTAAGAACTCTCTTAAGCATGATAACAACCAGTAAACTTCTAGTGGGTCTAAACCTTTTAGGGTTAAGCCCCAGTTTAATGACTTTTCTTCTCATTCCTTGATGTAAAATTAAAATGCCAAGGCTCACTCTCTCACTGGACAATTTCAACAGTGTCTCAATCAGGATAGACTACGTCACACAGTGGTAGCCACCAACCACCATCTCTTCCTAGCTCATAGCAACCAAGGTTTGTGTCTTGCTCACACCAGTGTTCACTGCACGTCAGCAGTGTGGGCTCTGCTCTTCACAGTCATATTTGAAACACTATTGGCCACTGGACCAGTGGGAAACCATGCATGGACTCTGCAGCTTTTGCCTGGAGGTGACACTTGTCACTTTTATTCACATTGCATGAGCCAAAGCAAATCACGTGGTCTCACCTAACTCAAGAAGGCAGGAAAGGGAAATCCTAACATGTTCGCAGAAGGGAGCATGGGAAATACTTGGTAAATCAGCACTAATGACAGTCACAAGGAACATCCCTGTGTGGGAACTTCTTTGAAAAGGTATCTTTCATCACATACCTGGAAACACCTGGAAAAAGGTTCAGTGAAGTTGTGAATATGTATATGCAACAGGAAAATGAATCTACGGTTCTGTGTTTTTGATAGTATGTGCACTTTTGGGGCAACTGTATCTATTTCAAAAAAATTATTATTTCCATCTCATGTAGTAGTAGCACATTCAAGGGGCAGTAGAGGAGGAGAGAGATATAAATTCAAATGAGCTAGTATCTGATTCTCTACTACACGTTGAGAGTGAAAAATGAATCAAGAAACTGTCCCTAGCCCTAAAGAACAGAGTCCATGAAGGAGATAGTCAAATTAATACTTAAACTCACTACAATGCATTACCATAATGGGTAAATGTACAAGTTTTAGGATCAAAAAGACCTGAATAGGCATCTCAGGTTCTAGCTACTCAAGTGTCCTCCTCACAGATTGTCCATAATCATAGTGGCCTCCTTCAGAAGCCTTCTGAGAATTAAAGTAGGCAATCTATGTAAAACATTTATAGCACACAGGAAATGAAATGCTCAAAAGAACATTTTATTGGAATGAAGATCCAGGCTGTTACAGGAGCACAAAGGGGGCTCAGTCTGGGACACGAGGGATAGTTTCCTGAAGAAAGTGGCTCCTGCATTGTGTTTTGAAAGGTGAATAGGGTTTACTTAATGAAAAAAGGAAGTCGGAGGCCTTCATAGCAGTAGAGATCATACAGCCATGGTCCAGGATCTAAATCAGAACCAAGACCTAGCTGGGTTGAAACCCTTGTTTTGCTATTTGTTAGCTATGTGACCATGGGTAAGTGACGTCAGCTCTCCAGTGCTCTGTTTTCTGACATATTCCTGATGGGGTTGTTATGAGTATTACAGTTCAAGCTCGTATGTGATTAACTGCAGATGCAATAAATAAAGGCTCGAACTTGTTTGAGAATGGGAGCATCAGATGTCAGTGCTTTTGTCTGCACTACATTTTTACCAGTGCCTTGGTTTTATAACAAAGAGCATGAGCTCACTGCCATTATTCCATGCACAGAAAATGTAAGAGAAAAGCAGTTTCATTGGCCAGGGTTGACGGCAAGAGTGAGGAACAGAGCTTTGTGTTTGCTTTTTGTTACAAGTGGTAGGCTTCTTATTAGCAAAGGAAGATAATCGACTTATAGTTCCCACTAAACTTAAGAGGCTTCACTTTGTGCCAGATGAAAATTAAATAATTAGCAAGGAATGCTCAATTCCAACATCCTCAGCCAACTGTCTGTTTCTCCATAAAGATGGGCCCCCAGGGAATAAAGATGGCTGTAACTGCAATTAAATAGGTGCATAAGCCTTGCAGAGAGCTGTCACCACAGTGCCAGAGCTTGGCTACGATCTATTCTAGAGTATTCATCATGCCCATTCATGGTTTGCTCCAAGGGAAAGTGCATCAAAATGGTGGTGAGCATTCCCAGATCTGCCCATTCTTAAAAACTACAAGTCCAATGAAAACGTCATTCTAAAATGTTGTCCATGAAAGATGGCTGTTTCAGAAAATATAGTTGAGAGAGTCTGATGTTTCTTTTAAGGTTTCAAAGTCATAGGCCCCAACAAAAGATGTGAAATATATATATATATATGTATGTATATGTATCACCTTACCTGAAATTCTCACAGTCACTACTATCTTGCCTATAAACAGAAATGTAGGCCTCCTATGCATACTTATTGAGTATTTACTATGTTCTATACCCAGCGTCAAGTTCCATGAATGCAATGCTGAGTCAAACATAAGCCTTGCCTGTGGCTCTACATAATTCAAGATTAGATTCAACTCTATATAAAAGAAATCTAACTCAAAACAATGTTTTAAACTACCTAGAAGTTATTCCTGTTTCTTGGATAAAAGATGAGAAGGAGCACGAAGTTGAGGACTGACATGCCAGCTCTGTGAAGTCAGGGGCCCTGATTACTCCTGCCTTGTTGGTCTGGTCTCTTTGATATGATACCATCTAGTACAATATGGCTGCTTTAGCTCCAGCCATCACATTCACATCTCGGTAATCAAAAAAGAAGTAAAAGCAAGAATATTATGCTTCTTCTTTTTAAAGACATTTCACAGATACTTCTGAGTTTCAAAGAAAGCTAGTAATTATATAGTCTTTATTCTGGGTTGTCATATACTCACCAAAAATTGAGAGTTGTTACTTAGGAAGAAGGTAAGAACTGATATTGAAGAACAATTAACAGCTTTGCCACAGGATTAAAAAGCTTACTTGCTTTCTTTTCTGCATTGTCTTATTTATAACAAAATCACTGAAGTAGCACCATTCTCCAAGAGGAAGAAAAAGCCCTAGGCACAAGTGTGTTACAGGAAAAAATTGTCTTGATTTTTACTACCTTTCAGATTAATAAGAGCTGAAAGTTTTGTATGACAACCAGAATGAGAAAATAAAAATATCAGAGGTATTTTAAGGATGTCCTTCTGGGAGATTATTGTTTAACCTCTTGGAGAAAAATAAGTATAGATGTTTACTTCATGCTGTAAATGAAAACACATTCCATAAAGGTAAAAAAATTTGAATATGAAAAACATGAAAGTATTCTATAATTAAATTTAGGGTGTTATATCTTTAATCTAGTGGTAAGAAGGATAACAGATCACACACACACACACACACACACACACACACACATATATCACACAGACATATACACACAATATATACATATAACACCATACACAGAGATGACATTTTAGAAAACATGTTCAAAATGGTAATAATAGCCTTAATGTAAGAAAATGAGAACTCCAAGTGTAAAAATGATAAAGGCAATAAATAATATTTAATTTACATGAGTTTAAACATAATTTTGGCAAAAACAAATAAAAAAAGGAAAGAAAAATCCCACTGAAAATAATTGAAGTTATTCTGCCTGCTATTCCACTCAATAAGCCTCAACTCCAGATCACCCCTGCAATAAGAGATGAGGACCTATCTCTTGTGTCTGTACTTCATGGACAATGTAAGGGATCTTCAAGAGCCATTTGGACTCTATCTGATCTTTTGCTTTAAGTGCTGTCTTTAAACTCTAAACATCATTTGGAATGCAACATCTCTTTACCCAGAGCTGGTGAGGAACTGGGGAGACGAACTTTCTCACTCACAGCTGGTGGGAAATAGAAGTTGATAGAAGCTTTCTTGATGTTAATTTGGCAATGCAATGCGCGAAGTTCAACAGCCTGGGAAGTGTTTGAGAACTGTAGCTTGTTCAACAGGCATGGGGGGGACAGACTGTTGGCAGAGTTGAATAACAACTTAGTGAAGCATTTCAAGAAATTAGGCTTGCTAGCTGGCCACATTTAACCATTTTTCACTATGCATCTCAATAGAGATGTGGGTCTATAAACCAGCATTTCTCCAGGCAGTCTTGAGAACCCGGGTGGTCTTTGGTTGTCTTTCAAGTGTTCTTCAGGTCTTTTCATGGTTTCAGAGGGAAAAGGCATTCTGTTTATGTATGTTTGAGATGGGAACTTAATTATGATCTTCTAGAAATCTAGTTAGAGTGCTAATAACCATTACATTCTTAAATGCTGGTTATGCACTGGTAGAATTGCATTTGTTATTCTGTCTTGACTAATTGCAGATAATCAGTATACTTAATATTGGTTAAAACTTTTTTATGTCTCTTTTGGGTTCTCATTTTGTTGACTGAAAGGGTCAATAATTCAGAAGTCACTGTCTGAAGTATGTGAGTAGTGATAACACAATTCAAAATAATGTGTAAAACGTGAATTGTGGGCTGCTCCAGGGGACTGCTCCAGTGTAAATTGTGGGCTGCTCTGCAAATTCACATTCAAAAGATGTGAATCTCTGTGTGCTGGGACACCTGTATTTGCAAGTGTGATGGCTTTTCATACACAGTCAAGAAAGAAAAAAAGGAGTAGGAAGAACTATGATGAATCTGAAAATTAGATTTTATTGAGCCAGCCAGCCATTCATTCTCAATTCTAAGTGTTTTGTCTGATATGAAACTGCCAAATTGTGGCATGAAACCACCACATTAAAAAAAATTCTTTCTAAACACAGCCACTTCTCTAGCAAATAAATTTATATTTTCCATAATAAGCACAAAATAATGTTTTCCAGCATGAAATTGATGAACATTGTTGCTAAAGGCAAACAAGAGACCAAAGCTACAGAAGCATCCTTCAAAGTCACACTCCTTAGAGCATAAAAAGGAAACAGTGTCCCTCCTGAGAAGCTTAGGAAACGATCCTCAACATGACAAACATTACACTCAGAGAGAAAGAAGACAAGCTATTGATGAAATTCCTTTATCAAGTGAGACAGATGGACACAGCATAACAACAGTGGCTTACAATGTGGGAGAGCAATTACTCTCTCATATACAGGCTCACAATTGGAAAAAACCAATGATACAGAGTGCACAAATCAGGTCCTGGAATATTATGGTACTTGTATGAGGCAGAAGTGATGATTGGCTTTTGTTCTGATGATCACAGAAAAAAATTAATACATAGGAATTTACATAATGGCGTTTTGTGAAATAAGATAAAACTGAAAAAGGCATATTGTGGTACATACTGATGGAACACTAGGCAGGTATTCACCAAGAAAAGGAATTTCTACATACACACAAAGATGTCTTATCTGAACACCCATCAAAAAGGGCACTTGGGAGTGAGCCATGTTGCTTCTGGTCATGACTTAGTGCTGAAGAAAATATTGACCTCTGTGAGTATAAGCAAATTATACCATGTGTGTATTTTTTCACTTTGCTATGCTAACAAGGCAGTAAGGTACAAGAATGCTTGTATACACTGGTATATGCTTCCTCTGGAAGAGAAGGTATGCACCAAAGTTTTTGAAGGCCAGGGGTATAACTTAGAATATTCAAAGCTATGTTAGAAAGAACGGTGCAGTCAGAAGACTTATTCTACCTCACTTTGAAGCTTGCAATAAAGCTTCAGTGATCAAGACAGTGTGGTGCTGGTGTAAGAAACAAATAGATCAGTGGGACAGACTAGAAAGCTCAGAAATAGACCCACACTTATGCCATCAATTAATTGTTTAACTTAATTGTATTGTAATAAAAAGTCTCATGATATAAAAGTCACTATTATAAAGTGTACAGTTTTATAAAGAATATGGTTTTGTAGTATACTGGCAATGTTGTGCCATCATCACCATTACCTAATTCCAGAACATTGAGAACACTCCAAAATGAAACTCATAACTGTTAGCAGTCACTCCCCTACTCCTTCCTCCCCTATCCCCCTGGCAACCACTAATCTAGCTTTTAATCTATATGGATTTGTCTATTCTGCGTACTTCATATCAACTAAATCATACAATATGTAGATTTTTGTGTCTGGCTTCTTTTATTAATGTAATGTTTACAAGGTTCATTCATGTTGTGCATGTATCAGTATTTCTTCTTTCCCTTTTCATGGCTGAATACTATTCCATGAAATGGCTATATTATACTATATATATTTTTTTTTTCTGATTTTTTTAAAAAAATAATTTATTTATTTTACTTTAGGTGCATACTATATCTGGCATTTCTCCCCATGTTATCCCTCCCCACCCTCCCCCGCCTCCCCACCCTCCATTGTCTCTCCCCCTACCTCACCCCAACTGTCCCCTGTGTGTGATGCTCCTCTCCCCTGAGTCCACGTGTTCTCATTGTTCAACACCCACCTATGAGTGAGAACACACAGTGCTTGGCTTTCTGCTCTTGGGTCAGTTTGCTAAGAATGATGGTTTCCAGATTCATCCAAGTCCCTACAAAGGACATGAACTCATCGTTTTTTTATGGCTGTGTAGTATTCATGGTGTATATGTACCACATTTTCTTTGTCCAGTCTATCATTTATGGGCATTTGTGTTGGTTCCAGGTCTTTGCTATCGTACACAGGGCTGCAATGAACATATGTGTCCATGTGTCTTTATAGTAGAACGATTTATAGTTCTTTGGGTATAGACCCAATAGTGGGATTGCTGGGTCAAATGGAATTCCTATTTCTAGATCCTTGAGAAATCGCCACACTGTCTTCCACAATGGTTGAACTAATTTACACTCCCACCAACAGTGTAAAAGTGTTCCTGTTTCTCCACATCCTCTCCAGCATCTGTTGTCTCCAGATTTTTTATTGATTGCCATTCTAACTGGCATGAGATGCTATCTCAGTGTGGTTTTGGTTTGCATTTCTCTAATGACCAGTGATGATGAGCATTTTTTCATATGTTTGTTGGCCTCATATATGTCCTCTTTTGAAAAGTATCCGTTCATATCCTTTGCCCACTTTTGAATGGGGTTGTTTTTTTCTTGTATATCTGTTTTAGTTCTTTGTAGATTCTGGATATTAGCCCTTTGTCAGATGGGTAGATTGCAAAAATTTTTTTGCCAGTCTGTGTCTTTTGACTGGGGCGTTTAGGCCATTTACATTCAATGTTAATATTGTTATGTGTGAATTTGATCCTGCCATTTTGTTACTGGCTGGTTTTCTTTCTCATTAGTTGACTCATTTTATTCATTGCATTTTTGGTGTTTGCCAACTGGTTTGCTTTTGCAGTGACTAGTACTTGTTCCTTTCCATGCTTAGTGTTTCTTTCAGGAGCTCTTGTAGGGCAGGTCTGGTGGTGACAAAATCTCTCAATAATTGCTTGTCTGTAAAGGATTTTATTTCTCCTTCATGTATGAAGCTTAGTTTGGCTGGATATGAGATTCTGGGTTGAAAGTTCTTTTCTTTAAGGATGTTGAATATGGGCCCACACTCTTCTGGCTTGTAGAGTTTCTGCTGAGAGATCTGCTGTGAGTCTGATTGGCTTCCCTCTGTGGGTGACCTGACCTTTCTCTCTGGCTGCCCTTAGCATATTTTCCTGCATTTTGACCCTGGTGAATCTGACAATTATGTGCCTTGGGGGTTGCTCTTCTTGAGGAATATCTTTGTGGATTTCTCTGTATTTCTTGAATTTGAAATTTGGACTGCCTTGCTAGGCTTGGGAAGTTCTCCTGGATAATATCCTGGAGTGTGTTTTCCAGCTTGAATTCATTCTCCCCATCATATTCAGGTACACCGATCAAGTGTAGATTAAGTTTTTTCACATAATCCCATATTTCCTGGAGGCTTTGTTCATTTATTTTCACTCTTTTTTCTCTTGTATTGCCTTCTCTTTTTACTTCATTGAGTTGATCTTCAATCTCTGATATCCTTTCTTCTGCTTGATCCATTCGGCTATTAAAACGTGTGTTTGCTTCACGTAGTTCTCGTGCTGTGTTCTTCAACTCCATCAAGTCATTTATGTTCTTCTCTAAGCTGGTTATTCTAGTTAGCATTTCGTCTAACTTTTTCTCAAGGTTTTTGGTTTCTTTGCATTGAGTTAGAACGTGTTCCTTTAGCTCTGAGAAGTTTGTTATTATCCACCTTCTGAATCCTGTTTCTGTCAATTCTTTGCACTCCTTCTTGGTCAAGTTGTGATCCTGTGTTGTTGAGGAGTTGTGATCCCTTGAAGGAGAAGAGGTGTTCTGGTCTTTGGTGGTTTCATCTTTTTTGTGCTGGTTTTTTCCCATCTTTGTGGATTTACCTGGCTGTGGTGTCA
This sequence comes from Ateles fusciceps, assembly GCA_036589455.1. NCBI lineage: Eukaryota > Metazoa > Chordata > Mammalia > Primates > Atelidae > Ateles > Ateles fusciceps. The sequence goes on from JAZHEH010003061.1 coordinate 11,415,090, forward strand.
GAGAGCTGCTTGATGAGGTCACTTGTCTGCCTGTGGGGGGCGCTACTGGGTTTCTAGGGACTCCTTCAGGTTACTAGAGAGGCTTCCTGTGTCTTTTTTGTTTATGCTGGGAGATTAGGCCCGCCTCTTCCACTGACCTGTAGGTGCTGCTGGGTTGTTGAGAATGCCGTCCTGTTGCTACGCAGGCTTCCTGTGTTTTTTGTTAAAACATGTAGCCCAGTCCCACTCCTCTAGTGGTGGGTTGTGCCCTTCCTCCACCGGGCTGGATCATTCAGGGTTCCTCTGAGACTGTGGTACTGGCTACGCAACCCACTAGAGTCAGAGCTTCAGCCCTCTGGGATTTGTGGGGGAAGGTTAGGGACCTGCCCAGCCGCACCTGGCAGTCTCCCCCTTTCAGCTTTCTCTCTCTCTGGTCATGGGGTAGGGGCTGCCCAGCTGCTCCGCTTACAGCTCCCCTCTCCCTCCGGGCGTAGGGAGGAGGCGATAGCTCAGTCTGCAGACTCTTATTCAACTCTGCACTTGTAATTCCCGGGGCTTGACTGGCAAAGATCCCCTGTTCTGTGTATTGCTGAGGCTTTGGGGGGAGCGCTGTATCTGGACTGGAATGCCAGAGGTGGAGCCTCCGACTCGCCGGTCAGATGCACTTTCTGGGTGAAGCAGCACCCCTCCCCACCTCGGTCTGCCCTGAGTGGGCTTTGCTCACCCTCAGACCACACCTGTTGAAATGTGCCTGGTACCTCGGTTGGAGCTAGGAGATCTCCGGGTTTCTGCGTCTCTTTCACTTGGTGGTGTGCGCTGGAGTTGTGTCTAATCTGCCATCTTGGATCCTCCGCCCAATTTGTCTCGATATTTTGTTAATCTATTCAACTAGCAATGAACATTTGGGTGGCTTCCATTGTTTCACTATTATGAATAATGATGCTATGAACATTTGTGTACAAGTTCTATGTCAACATATGTTTTCAATTATCTTGGATATATAACTAGTAGAGGAATTTTTAGGTCGTATGGTAACACAATGCTTAACTTTTTGAGGAACTGCCAAACTGTTTTTCACATTAGCTGCAGCATTTTACATTCCCGGTGGCAATGTATGAGCATTCCAATTGCTCCAGATCCTTGCTGATAATTATTATTGGCAATTCCTCAAAGATCTAGAGACAGAAATACCATTTGACCCAGTGATTCTATTACTGGATATATACCCAAAGAAATATAGATAATTCTATTATAAAGATACATGAACACATATATTTATTGCAGCATTATTCACAATAGCAAAGACATGGAATCAACCCAAATGCCCACCAATGATAGACTAGATAAAGAAGATGTGGTACATGTACACCATGGAATACTATGCAGCCATAAAAAGGAATGAGATCATGTTCTTTGCAGGGACATGGATGGAGCTGGAAGCTGTTATCCTCAGCAAACTAATTCAGGAGCAGAAAACCAAACACCATGTGTTCTCACTTCTAAGTGTGAGCTGAACGATGAGAACACATGGATATGTGGGGGGTGAAAAACACATACTGGGGCCTGTTGGGGGCTGGGGTGGAGGTAGGCCTGGGGGAGAGGGAGAGCATTAGGAAGAACAGCTAAACAATGCTGTACTTAATACCTACATGTTGGGTTGATCTGTGCATCAAACCATCAAGGAACATGTTTACCTATGTAACAAACCTGCACATCTGCATATGTACCCTGGAACTTAAAATAAAATTTGAAGGAAAAAAATCTTAAGGAAAAAACATATTATTGTTAGAGTAATCCTGGTGGGTGTGAAGCAGTATTATGGTTTTAATACCCATTTCCCTAATGGCTAATGATGCTGAGCATCTTTTCATCTGCCTATTGGTGATGTTTGTTGATCTATTCAAAGTGCCAACTTTTGGTTTTATTTTCTGTATTGTTTTTCTATTCTCTATTGTGTTTACCTTTAATCTTTCATTTCTTCCTCTTGCTTTGGGTTTAGTTTGCTCTTCTTTTTATATTTCCTTAAGGCGGAAGATTAGATTATTGATTTGAGATTTTTCTAATTTTAATGTAGGTTTTTACAGCTACAAATTTCCCTCTGAGCACTGTTTTCGCTGCATCCCATATGTTTTCGTATGTTGTGTTTTTGTTTTCATTTATCCCAAAGTGTTCTTTAACTTTTCTTGTGGTTTCTTCTCTGATCCATTAGTTATTTAGAACAATGGTGTTAATTTCTGCATTTGTGAATTCTCTAATTTTTCTAATTATATTCCATTATGATTGGAGAGCATACGTTGTATTTCAACGATTTAAATCTATTGAGACTAGTTTTGTGGCCTAACATATGTTCTACTCTGGAAAATGATTCTCGTGCACTAGAGAAAAACGTGTATTCTGCTGTTGTTGGATAAAGTGTTCTATAGATGTTCACTTGATTTTTGACCCAATAGAGAGAGCAAAGCCTTTTCAACAAATGGTGGTGGAACAACTATATGTATCCATATGGGAAAAAAATGAACTTTTACCTCTCCCTTGTACTAAGCATAAAAATTAATTCAAGGTGGATCATAAGCTTAATACAAAAACGAAGACCTCCAGATATGTAGTAGATAATATAATATATTTACAAATTGGGGGTAAAAAGTTTTTCTAAGCTAAGGCAGTATGCAATAAACACAAAAGAAAATAATGATATATTAGAATTCATTGCGATCAAGAACTTTTGCTCATCAGTAGACACTGGTAAGAAAATGAATAGACAAGACATAGGCTAGGAGGAAATATTTATAAAATATATATCTAACAGAAAATGCATAATCAAGATATATAAACAATTCCTTCAGCCCAAAAATAAAAGAACAAATCACTCCATATAAATCAAGTAAAATATTTGACAAACATTCTTCATAAGAGATATATATATATACAAATAGCTAATGAGCACACGCAAAGGTGCTCAACATCAACAGGTAAATGCAAATTAGAGCCATAATGACATACTCATAGAACACTGCATACCCACTAAAGTGGCTAAAATGTTTTTAAAAATAGGCAATACCAAATGTCAGCAAGGATGTGAAGCCATCGAAACTCTCATATTGCTGATGACCTTTAAAGTGCTTCAATCATTTGGGGGAAAATGTCTACCAGTTTCTTATAAAAGCAAATATATGCTGACCTTATGACTCAGAAATTTCAATCATAGGTATTTAACCAGGAAAAAATACATATCCACATAAATACCTACACAAGAATATTTGTTTTTTTTTATTTTTGTTTTTGTTTTTTAAAAGAAATAGTGCAATAAGCACTTTAGGTTCTGAGGTACATGTGCAGAACATGCAGGATGGTTGCATAGGTACATACATGGCAATGTGGTTTGCTGCCTCCAACCCCATCACCTATATCTGGTATTTCTCCCCATGTTATCCCTCCCCAACTCCCTATCCCCCACTGTCCCTCCCCTAGTCCCCTCAACAGACCCCAGTGTGTGATGCTCCCCCTCCCTGTGTCCATGTGTTCTCATTGTTCAACACCCACCTATGAGTGAGAACATACAGTGTCTGATTTTCTGTTCTACACAAGAATATTTGTAACAGCATTATTTATAATAGCCCAAACTGGAAGTGGCTCAGATATCTACCAACAGGAGAGTAATTAATTAAATAAACTATGGTATATTTATACAAAGTAATATAGCACAGAAATATAAAAGAATGGACTACTGACACACCCAATGGGTTGGGCAAATATTTAAAATGTTCTGCTATGTGAAAAGGCCTTACAAAAAATAATGCATACTGCATGCTCTATGATTTCACTTATATGAAGTTCTAGAACAGGCAGAATTAATCTATGGCAACAAAAAAAATCAGAACCTGATTGTCTCTAGGAGACAGATGTGGGGATTGTCTGGGATAAGGTATGAGAGAACTTCAGGCAATGATGGCACTTCTCTCTATATTAGTAGGAGTTTGGGTAACATAAGTGTTTGTTTAGCTCTGTCAAAACTCGTAGAACAGTACATTTGAGATTTATGCATTTATTGTGTGTACATTCTATTTTTCACAAGGAACTACAACAATTTTTGAACTCTAGTTAATGACATGCATGGTTCAGTTTACTTTAAAATGTATCAAAATAAAATGAATTGATGGATGGATGAATAGAAGTATGGAAAAACTGATAAATATATAAGTCAAATATAGTAAATATTAACTATAGAATCTAGGTAGCTATGAGTGTTCACAGTACAGTTCTTTCAAATTTTCTGTGTGTTTGAAAATTTCATAGTAACATGTTAAAAAACAAAGGTCTGATAAAAAGAAATAAAATCATGGCTCTCATAATTTTTCTGAAGACCATTTCCATGATTTTAGGAGTTTAATCATCTGTTGTTTCTTAGGGTAAGTGTTTTAAATAATTTAAGCCTATTATTTCAATTTTTAAAAATGTTTTTAGTGTCAAGAATAAAGTATTAGGATGCCTTACAAAGACCAAAGTTTGGTGCAAATGACATAATTACCAAAAATATTATGTTTTATGTCACATGATTTTATACATTCATCAGAAAATGATAACCATAAGGACACGCAGAAATACTTTCCAAAATCAAATGCAATAATATAATAAGAGCAAAATTGAGAATCCATTTGCTGCTATCTCTCAAGTTGAAATATTCGACCTTCTGGCTTTTGAATGTGATATACTCATTGATTTAGCATCTGACTGAATGATGAAAGTAGTCTTCAGTGGAAAATCCCATCATAATTTTGATGTCCATATTCAATCCAGAACCATTTGTCAGAGCCACCAAAAACGTGCTGCCATTCCTGACAAGCTGAGACTGTAAATTTGTATTTTCTAATGTAGTGACTATAAAGAGTAAAGAGAGAAATTGACTGGATACAGAATATAGCCTATGACTCAAGTTATCTGTCACACGGTAATACAGTCTTAGCCCAGGTCCCCTAGAAGGCAGAGCCTAAGGCAAAGATTATATGTTAACACTTTATTGGTAGGTACAATCTCAGGGAATGAAGATTTAGGGAAAAGGAGAATTGATTAAGGGAAGGAGAGAGATCAAATGCATGAGAGTGCATTACTGAGGTGGTCAAATTCTATACCAAATACAGCTCAGTCACTCATTCTTTCAGAGATGTCATCATTGAGACCATATGTTATGTGTTCCAGAATAACCCTTGGGAAGGGGGTGAGTGGGTGAGAGGGATAGAAGAGGGAGAAAGTTTGACACATTTATGTTCTGGTTTCCTTTGCCTCTCCTCTTCCAGTATTTGAAGTCCACCTGAAGCCGTGCTGTCTCTTCATCACCCCGCCCTTCCCAGCACCCAGGGAGACTCCAGAACATCTAGGCATCCACTTCAGCCAGTGCACAGGTGTGGAGTCCTCTCCTTGTCAGCTGACACCACAGACAGGTGCTGTTTAATGTAGACTTGGCGGCAGTAGCTAACTTTCAGAATCTTGGGAACAGAGTAAGCTGTGGCTAGAGAGCTTTGGCCAGGAGATAAGACGTATATGGCCACGACGAGAGGGACTGGGTAGAGCTGGGGAAAGTTTACAGTAGGCCTGGTATGGATAAGTTGATAGATTGCAAATGATAAAAACTTGACATAAAATTGACACATGAAATTATCATTAATGTTTTAGTTAAAATTTTAAATAGTTTATTATAAATTTTCTAAATAAATCTTTACCAATTTAACCTGCAATTGTCTTTATGTATGAAGAATAGCATTTAAGGGGCACTTGGTGGCCACAGATTGGAGAAATTTAGGTGTATATTGAAGTTCTTACACGTTCAGGTGAAAAAATTCAGTAAGTTATATAATTTATTATATTGTGAGCAAGACAAGCATTGTTTCATTATTTAGCCATGTGTATTTTAGAACTGTTTCAAGAAGAACAAAGCCAGTAATGGTGACCAAGGTATGAAAATGAAGCAAGTAATCTTGTCAGTATACCGTAACAGGAAACTTCATCTCCATCAGTTTTACTCTGATACGTCCAGGAGTTAATTTTTACTCATCCTGAGTGCAGTTCGGCAGTTGCTGCTTTTTTGTTTGTCTCTATTTGGTAATTAAAGTCTTTCTTTAATTGTGTTAACATCTCAGTTAACATCTTTTCAACATTGCCTTTCTGCCCTTCCAATTCTTATTATCTCTTGAGCTTTATACCTGTGTTTCCCAATCTGTTACCTGTGACTTCTAAATTCCTCCTTCATATTTTCCTTCTCTTTATCTTTCATTATACAATTTGGATACAGTTTGTAGTATTATCTTTGTAGCCATTAATTCTCTTTTCAACTGTGTCAATCTGGTGTTTATTCTGTCCTTTGTGTTCTTCCATTCTTGAAAAGAACATATTTGTCATTTTTAGGATTTCTAGCTGGTTGGTTTACTAGTCCTCTAGAACTTCTTCACTATTTTTATAGTTGTTCTTGTTTCCTTTACCTATTTTAAAATGATCATTATATTTATTTTGAAATGTTTCTTAGATCCTCTATCATATCTATTTCCTCGAAGTTAAACTCCTTTGGACAGGAAGGTATCTTTCATATCTGTTTTCCTCATGAACGTTGACATTTTACATGCAAGCTCATTCTGTGTGGGGGTTTTGTTATGTTTTTCTCTTTGCACTCAACCTTCTCTATCTAGATGTCATTTGATTGACTTCATAGGGCCCCCGTGTTAGGGTCCCTAGTTCCGAAATGGGTCTGGTATTTGGAGTCCCTGAGCTCTTGTACCATGGTACTGTATCTTTAATCACTCAACCATTCAGCTTGAAGCCATCCACAGACTGAAGCAGTAATTAAAATTTTTTCAGCCTCTGTTCACTGAAAAAGCCTTATCCCAGAATGTTTTCCATAGTGTGAATCATGAGTAGGTATGGCTGATCCTTTTTTCTTGGGAGTGAACCTTAGGCTGCCTTGGCTTCTATTCTGGAAGTCCAGTAGGACCAAAGTTTTAAGTCCTTGGATGTTTCTGCTCTACAGAAACATTTGCCATACTTTTAGTGATAAATGTTTTTAAATTATTTGAATAGAAATATATTATTAATCACTTTTTTGCATTTAAAATATGAGTGTTTATATTTGCATGGAGTTCTGTGACCAAACATCTCAGTATATTGGGCGAAGTTCAAAAATATAACAAAGTGACATTATTCTGATCAGAAATATGCTAGATTATTATAAATGTAATTTTTGTGAACTTTTAAATTTTATTTTAGGATGGAGTCTCACTCACTCTGTCACCTAGGCTGGAGTGCAGTGGCATGATGTTGGCTTACTGCAATCTTTGCCTTCTGGGTTCAAGCAATCCTCCTGCCTCAGCCTCCTGAGTAGCTGGGGTTACAGGCGCCCACCACCACACCTGGCTAATTTTTGTATTTTTAATAAAGGTTGGGTTTCACCATGTTGGCCAGGCTGATCTTGAACTCCTGAGCTCAAGTGATCCACCTGCCCTGGCCTCCCAAAGTGCTGGGATTATAGGCATGAGCCATTGCCCCTGGCTGTTAGCTTTTAAAATATGTATATTTTTAAAATAAGAGGTTAACTTTTCAGATTAAACCCAAAGGCAGTTAGTTATTAAGGCATGTGAAAAAAAAACTGGCCTTTGGGAAATTTATCACAACATTACTTATAAACAAACAAAAAATAAATAACTAAATGATCAAAAATAGAGGATTAATTAAATAGATGATGCTACATGTACAAAAGGAATCTTCACAGTCATTAAATATAATTAAATAGATGTATATTTTGACAAGAAAATACTTTTACCATGTATTAAGTGGAAAAACAGTTTATAAAACAATTTATTCAGCATAATCTCACGTGTACTTACTGAAAGGGGATAGAGTAAAATATTGACAGTAGTAACCACAAGATTGTGGACATGGAGGTGATTTAAAATTTTCCTTTCGTTAATTTTCCTGTATCATTTTTTAGTTATTTTCTGGTTAGCTAACTTTCAAGTTTCCTTTATTAGATACTTTATTCTCTAAATTTCTATTCTTTGTCTCATAAATGGAAATAACCACAGTAAGTTCCCCGTAAGATTGTCATGGGGATTGAACAAGATAATTTATACCCAGTAAGCCTTCTAGCACATCATCCAACCAAAAGATAAATGAGAAAGCTTTGCAAATGGACTGACGATAAGTATTTCATATGTTTAACTATAGAATAGAGTACATAAGGGGTTGAAAAAAATTACATATTCTGATAGAGTATAAAGAATGCAACTAAAAAGTGACAGAAGAGAAGAAAAAGGGAGAGTGTAGAATAAGATCACTGTTATATAGGTAATAGATGGGAGTGAAATGGTACATTTAAACTGAGGGGAGAGATTAAGCAAGTAAAGAGGGAATTAAAGATGGTATAAAAATATTAATATAAATGTAATCACTAGAACAGAAATACAGACCTTCTAAAATACTAAAATAAAATTTTTGAAAAGCAAAGAGGACATGTCAAATTGAGAAATAAAATCAGTAAACACAACCTAATACACCCAATAATTACAAAATAACATGATATGACAGAACTGAGACTAAGGATTATATTTATGTTAATAAATATGAATCCCAGCATTAAAGAGGCCAAGGCAAGTGGATCACTTGAGCTCAGGAGTTCAAGACCTGCATGGGCAACACGGTGAAACCCCATTTCTACAAAAAATTTAGCTGGGCATGGTGCCATGCACCTATAGCGTCAGCTATTAAGAGGCTGAGGCTGGAGGATCACTTGAGCCCGGAGGTCGAGGCTGCAGTAAGCCATGATTGTACCACTGCACTCCAGCCTGGGCGACAGAGTGAGACCCTGTCTATTTAATAAAATAGCTGTCAAATTTCCATATAAGGTAAAATTCAACTCCATACTGTGTAAAAGACACACTCAAAATTAAGAGATGTAACAAGGTGAACATAAAGGGATGGACAGAGACTAACAGACAAACGGTAACAATAAGAAATCAGGTGACGCAATCTCAATACCAAAGTAGGCTTCAAGGCAAAAAGCAGTAAATGAGGTAAAGGCTCTATATTAAAGCCATATTACACAATGAAGATATAATGGGTTTGAATACCTATGTTGTTATAAAACAAAAAGTACAGGAACGTGAGGAGAAAGAGACAGAAACACACCAAGAATTGAAAACTTCATAACAGTACCTTCAGCATAAGCTACGTCAAGTGGATAAAATATAGGTATGACACAAAATATCTAATCTACCTATAGCATAGATCTTTTGGAGATATATGTAATATTGTACACTGATAATAGAGGATATGCTTTCTTCCCAGGTATGGATGGAAATTTCAATACAAGTGATTGTATACTAGGGCACAAAATAGATTCCATAAAATAGAAATATTGCAAAGCACACTTACTAATCATAATGCAATTAAGTAAGAAATTTTAAAAAATTCCTTTGACTACAAGCATAAATTACAGAAACACTAAAAAAAAATGGAAAACACTGCATATCATAATAGTATACATTTAAAGCAGTGATCAGAGGAAAATTCCCAGCCCTATACATGTATATCAATGAAAATATAAAAGTATAAAAATAAGTATTACATTCCCAATTCTAAAAACCAGAAACAACAACAAAATAAATCAAAAGCAAGCACAAGAAAGGAGATCATAATGATAAAAGCAGAGCAGAACATCAGAACAGAAAATCAGTAGATCAAATTGAGAAACTGAAACCCTGGTTCTTTGAAAAAAATCAACAAAACAGCAAAATTACTAGACAATCAGATCAAGGAAACGGAGAAAAAATGAAAATATGTAAAGAAATGACAAGACGACTTTACTGATATAGAGGACTTTTTTAAAAAAATCATAGAGACTGCCTTGCACACCTTTATGCAAGTAAATGTGACAAACTAGAGGAAGCATATACTAGACCAGTATAATTCAGTAAACTGACTTCAGTGATCATATAAAGCTTAAGAAGACCAATTTCCACAGAAGCAAGAAAGAAAAAGTTATCGATAGAACTGTTTCCTAAAGAAGCACAATTCCAGATATTTTTTTGTAGGTAATTCTACCAAACTTTTAGAAACTGGATAGCCTCAAAGTCCCCTAGATTATTTCAGACTGTAGAAAATGAAGAACACTTTCAAATGGTTTTTGTGAAGCAAGTACAATATTGATAGCTAAGTGTGATAAAGATAACACAAATAAATTACAGACAGTATCACCTGTAAATATTGATTAAAAACTTTTGAACAAAGTATCTGCAAAAGACTCCTACATTACATTAAGAAAATAATATAACTTATTGTAGTTTATACCGGGAATGCAAGGATGGTTCAATACTAGATAATCTAGATAATCTATTAATATAATCCACCATATTAATAGCTCTGAAAAGAAAAACAGTATAATTATCTCCAATATATATATTTTTAATTTTAGAGACAGGGTCTCACTGTGTTGCCCAAGCTAGAGTGCAGTGGCTATTCACAGGCATGATCATTGTTCATTATAACCTTAAACTCTTGGCCTTAAGTGATAATTCTGCCTCAGCCTTCTGAGTAGCTGAGATTACAGGCATGTACTACTGAACCTGGACTTCCATAGATTTTGAAAAGCATTTGATATAATTAAATACATATTTCCAATAAAAAACATGTTGAGAGAGAATGAGTAGATAGTTCCTCAACATGTGTGTATGTGTGTGTGTATGTGTGTGTGTGTTTACTTAGAGTGACTGTTCGCACATTTCACTACTAAAATATCAGTGGGGTTGATTATGAGGTGTTGCTTCAGACACTCCTGAGAGTTTCACAAGATAAACAGCATACTTATCATATGACCTTTCTAAGATCAAAATTCCAAGATATAATTGGCCCAAGCATTCTGGATAATGGATTGTGGATCTCTTTTTCTGCTGCTTTCAACATTACTAATAGTTCTGCTATGTAACCCCCAAATAGCACCAGGCAGAGAAAGGGAGAATAATACATTGCAACATATTTAATAATAAAGAATTGGAGACAACTAAAATTTGTAATATAAAATAGATGGAATAAAGGAAATTTGTGTTATCATTTGTGCTAACTCTGTAACAACATGAAAAAAATTACTTCTACCATACTGTTAAACAGAAGAAAAAAATAGAAAATAAAAAATTTAATTAGGTTAGGATTTAAAACATACTACTATTTTTAATCATATGAATGATATGGACTGGGGTGGCATACAGAAAAGTAAAAATGAGTGACTTGTGGAAATGCTAAGATTTTATGTAATTATTTTCCTAATTCAATTTTCTGCATGTTATAAAACTGTTTAGGAGTTAGTTAGAATGATACTGAATTCAAGTTTGTCTAAGTATCACCAAGGACATTGTCCTTGATTTGTTCTTTACACATGATATGAATGTATCCAGTTATCACATGTACCCCCCCAAATATGTATATCTATTATGTATCAATAAAAATAATATTTTTTAGTTACATTTAATTTAGTAATCTGAGAACCTTGTCCATTTGATACATAGCAGACTGATTCTATGTAAAATTGTAAAATAAGAGATTACCTTGTCAAAACCTCCCTGTCTTCCTGGTGAGTCTTACACTTGCCCTCTCAGCAAAACAGATTCAAGCACCAGGCTTAGGCCCACCCTTACCTTTGTTAGATCTGAAGCAAGAATCTCAATTGAGGTCCATATGTAACACATCTAAATATTTAAAAAGATTATTTCACAAACAGTTAAATGTGCTTTGACAGATAATGACAGAACTTAGAAGCATATGGAAATTAATGGTTTATATATGACTGATAATAAGAAAATTACTGAAGACAACTAAATTTAACCATTGCACATGTCTGGGTGATCTGTTGATGGGATTTCAGTGCTTGGAAGAGTAACAAAATACTGGCACATACATATGTTTTACAAATTTTTATATATCAATTCCATAAAATTAATTTTTCTGGACAAATCATTAATTATGGGTTATAATCAAGATTTTGACTTAAATTGTATTCTTGACAGTGATGATCTAAATGATTTAAAAATAAATGTATATTCAATCATACAAAATGTGAAAACATTTTATCAAAACAAAAATGAAATTGATGTAAAAATGGAAAAAAACTAGCATCCAAACAAATCCTTCCCTGAAGCAGACCTCAGAGTGGCAGTGCCTGCGGTGGTGGGCACCCTGACCTGCAGTGACTGGATAACATGATCTTGCTCCTCCCAGTCTGTCAGAGGCACTGGGAGCCCAGTAATGTGGGCTGTAGACTTCCCTACTTAGTTTACATCAGCTGTCTTTGAAGTGTTTCTTACCAGCCCAAGAAAAGCATGAAATCAGTTTAGCAGAGAGAAATAAACAGATGGACAGAGTCATTTATTTTGCGGGGAACTCTGTGCTGTTTGAATTAAAGTAATGAGCACTTTAAGATGCAGTGAAGCTGTTTTTACATTTCATTTGAGTAATTCAAGATGTAAACAGAGCCTCATGGAGGATGAGCAATACCACACTTCTTCAGCTTCTGAATATTCTAATAAAGGATTGGGAAAGGAAACATCCTTCCTCTCAGAGGAGGTAATAATAATAATGACGGTGATGCTGTCACCAACAGCATCTTCTTTTGAGCACTGTCACGTGCAAGCCTTATGCAAGGCACTTTTATGTACATCATCTTTAATTCTCACCATAATTCTGCAAATCCCTACTTAAAGATGAGGAAACTGAGTCTGAGAAGTCAAAAAACTTATTAAGAGCAAAGAGCTTGTAAGCGATGGAACCGGGATCCGAACCCACTCCCCTATGATTCTAAAACACTTTCTCACTCTTTGTGTCATTCCACAGACTGAGGAAGGTTTCCTGTCTTCCATTCATCCACTGAAGCTTGGTTGCTTTGCTTGTATTTGAATTTAATTGCTATCGTACTGATGCTCTGTAGTTAAAGTAAAAAGTAAAGCAGTGGTCTGTGTTCCGGCCCGGACTTCAACAGCTATTAGTATGGGATATTCAGCAGGTTACTAAATGTCTCTGAGATTCACTTTCACTGTACATAAAAGGAGGATAATGATACATTACCTACCAAGGGTAGTGAATAGAAAGGCATTTTTGGGGGGGGAGGGGGTAGAGTGGGTGCTAGGACAAAAGTATGCCAACTATGTAACAAGCTATTCACATAGTAGTAATTACAGTATAGCATAGTTTAGAATAGTACAATATGGTATACCATAGAATAGAATATAGTAGTACAGGTTTTTATTGACTAGACTAATATATTGTAGTATAAGTAATAGGAAGGTAACCTCTGTGCAATGCTCTTTGCCTGTAACATTAAATTGCTGGGAAGTAAGTTGTTTTAAAATGTGCATTTAAAAAAATAGATTCATATATCAGATAATAATACTTGCCATTTGATCTTTAAGAATTTGTATATATAATACTCATTAGACTCTATAGTAAGAACAGGATCAGAAAGCAAGAGGAGGGGAGATAAGAGAAAGTATCATATCTCTAAAAACCAATTCTAAAGATCTCCTTGCTTTAAGTAACTGTATCCTTGTACTACTATCATAGCATTTTGGGTACCAGCTATCACCTCTGCTGCATAAGCCTAAGAGCTCAATCTTCAGAACCTTGACTGGTGCCATGATACAACTCTGTGAGGTTATATCACTGGAGTGCTGACTGCCTTATTCACCTCTGTGTCCCTGGTACCTAGCATAGCACTAAGGGCAAAGCAGTCACTCAATAAACATTTGCTAAATGAATTGAATGCATAATTAAATGCTCTGCCTCCGTCAAACAAGTTATCAAAGTGCATTTGTGACATGAGAATAAATATGTTATTTATAATTGAAAAATTATTACACAGAAAATGTAATACTATCTTTTTTTTGGTAAGAGAATTATGCTTAAGTACAGAGAAACATACATATTCGTATATTATCTATAGAAAAATACCTAGGAAGAGAGGCAAAAGATTGACAGTGATTATCTTTGGATGGTGAGATTTTAGATGTTTTTACATTTTATTTCATCATCCTCATTTTCTTATTTTAGACAATAACCATGTCTGACTTCTAATAAAATGTATCATATTAGAAGGAAAAAACCTCTTCTTTCCATTATCAATGTCACACACGTCAATAGCCTTGGGGTGCCTGGCAATGGGAGAGTCTTCCCTGTTATAAACTGGTGAAGTGCTGTTGCTGCTACTTCCAGTATTCAGTAATGAGGGGAAAGAGGGTGACTCTGTTCAACAGCAATAAAATTTTACTCAACCTTTGAGTTGTTTAGTTGGATATTCAGATCTGCATAGATTCATAGTTTTAGGTTCTTGCTCGGGGTGAAGCTCCAATAAAGAATAACTGGATTTGAAGACTCAAATTTGCTTGGCTCCCCAGTTACCATTGACTTAATGGGAGAATCCAGTTAGCAGACTGATGTGGAGAACAGAATGCAGATTAGGTTTAAGAATAACTGGTTATGTGAACTTGAGCATGCTTTTTAACTTCTCTGAACCTGTTTCTTCACTGGCATAATGAGGACATAGGAGCATGTGATCAAAGATTTTCTGGGAATATATGTTTTGGGATTCTCTTCCACCATGATATCCCCTTGGGGCCTGACTTCTTCAAACAAAAAGTCAAAAGTGATTGTTTTTGAGGACATGTGACTGTTTTCACCCAAAGTCATTGGCTCTCTAGGATCAAAAATTTGCTCCTACCTTGGGAACAGGCTTCTATACCTCCAGCCTGGGCTCAGCCAGAGGCCAGCATTTCCACATAAAAATTCCTGAAAAGATTCTCAATGTAAACTGTCACAAAGGAAAAGAAAGACACAAAGCAAATGGTGACAGAGATCCACTTTGGGAGGTGGGATGATAAAGATAACCACAGAAAGAGGCTGTGGAAAGTTGATTTCTTAAGACTCAAAGACCTCTATTCTGTTAACAGCTGCTAATGTAGACCTCAGGGACGGTGGGGACAATGGGCATTAAGCAACTTCTCCAGATCCTTTGTGTGTATGTGTGAGTACTAAGCTAACACATATTAAGTGCTTAGTATAGGGACCGATAACCTGGAAGGCATCAGTAAATGGTGGCTCTGATTATTATAACTTGTAAATGTGGTCTGCACTCTTTTTTCCTTCGTCACATTTATGATTTTATTTCTGCTTCCCATGCTGCTGTGCAGACTTTCAACATTTTCCCCTATTATTTTCCTATATCAAATACCTGACCTTCATATTTGTATGTAGTTTTTGCTCCAGAGACAGCATTATACTTGGAGGCCAGCGGGCTCTAACTGGTTAACCTGGAGCAGAAAGTATACAGTGTCAATATTTAGAGTGGCACTATTTGACCGACGGTGGTTTTTCCTTTCTCAGAGTAATTACTCTTTGTTTGGATTCTCAGTTTTCATAAAAGAAACTTGGCTTGCTAGCTATTACATATACCAAATGAAGCCTAAGCTTGTGTAAATGTTGAATAATGAATTAAAATAAAATTGCTGCTAGTGACGGGCCTTCCATGACTTAGTGTGGTTTTGGAGGCAAAAAGCCCCCTGTGTCAGCTTCCATGCCGGAGAACATTAGAGTTGCCACACAGCAACAGCCTCATCAGAGTTTCATTTGGCTGAACAATAGAGACAGCTTCAGAGATAAGCAGGGGCTTTTGAGTCTTTCCTTCCTGAAAACACAGGTGGTCCAAATGTTGACTTGGGTTCCAGTAACTTTCATGGAGATAGGGCCCTTGGAGTTGTACTCAGATCTGTGAAGCTCAACTGCTGAGTACTGAAAGCACATTTGGAAATAATTATATCTTTCAGAAGAAAAGTCATGTGGAGAAATGGGGCAATTTATTTCAGGACACAATCAAAGACTCTTTAGAATTTAGCAAAGAAGCTTTCAGACATACATTTGGGAGGGATTGGTGAAAGCCACTTTGGCCGACATCAGTCAGAAGGCATTTAAAGGCCCTATATCCTTAAATTTGGTTCTATTCTGTGAGATCCATCCAATCTCCACTGCAGATCACTAAGGAAGAAAAAGTAAGTGTCACATGATGTTAGTCCAAGTGAATGTGATTTTAGTCCTTAGGGAAGTAAAGAGAAAGGTAGGAGATGAACCTATAGAAGAAAAGTCCTATGGAGAAATGGGGCAATTTATTTCAGGCGTAGTAGAGTATATACTTATTCTAGTCGAAATTAAGAAAGAGTTTGATGCTAATATGTAGACAAATATTCCTTGACTGGATTAATTAGTTGTTTTTTTAAAGAACAAAGACCTCTGCTAAAAAGATTAATATGTTTCTTTTTTGACCCCCAGACCTACCCCCTGTTTCCAAAACCTCAAGGTCCTTCAACCTCTGCCAAAGCCATTTTCTACCATCAACCAAAGTAGCTGAATCAGGAACTGAACTAATTCAGCTCAGTTCAACTTGGCAAATTATTGTGCATATTTTACTCTACTAGAAAAGGGGGACACACAGGTGAAGATATAGTACTTACTCCCAAGTAGCTCACAGTCCAATAGGAAAAAGATCTGTCATCAACAATGAGCTTATCTCTGTGAAGTTCCTGAAACGTTAGAAGTAGCCCCACGTTACCACAGTAGTATAAACAAGGGCCTGTGAGGCAGTGCCTGCCCTGGAATTTCTGCTTAAAAGAGGTTAAGGTACAGCAATCTAATTGCATGTGCTAGAAATGGGGCAGGATGGGTGGGTGGCAGGTAGGGTCGACAGGCTTAGCAAATAAAACTACAGAACAAGGTAAATTTGCAGTTCACAAAAACAACAGATAGATTTTTAGCATAAGTATGTCCCATGTAATAGTCTAAATTATTTTTTTTCAAAAACTCAAATTTACTGGGAATTCTGTATTTTATATGATGGGCCTAGGGGTTGCCTTGCAGTTTTACTAGCTTAGCATTTTACCAAAGACTGAGACAATGTCAAGGTTAGGACAAGCTTTCCAGAGGGAAGAACCCAGGGGCTGGGTTTTGAAGACTGAAAATGAGAATCTAGGCCTTTTGAATCAATGTGTGATCAACAGACAAGCAACACCAGCATCACCTGAGAGCTTGCTGGAAATACAGACTCCCAGGCATCACCCCAGACCTACAAACTCAGAATCTGCATTTTTACAAGATGTCCAGAAGAATCATATGCACATAAGTGTTTGAGAAGCCCTGGTCTAGGTGGAAAAGAGGAGTAAATAAAAGAAATGGCATGTGCACATGTACACATACCCAAAACAGTGCAGTAGTCTCGTGAAAAATCAGTCACTTATTTTTATCTTATTTTTTATTTTTTTGAGACAGTCTCACACTGTCGCCGAGGATGGAGTGCAGTGGTGCCATCTCAGCTCACTGTAACCTCTGCCTCACGGGTTCAAGTGATTGTCCTGCGTCAGCCTCCTAAGTAGCTGGGACTACAGGCACCCCACACCATGCCCAGCTAATTTTTGTATTTTAGTAGAGATGGGGTTTCACCATGTTGGCCAGGATGGTCTCGATCTGTTGACCTTGTGATCTGCCCACCTCTGCATCCCAAAGTGCTGGGATTATAGGTGTGAGCCACCATGACTGGCCCTCAATCACTTATTTTATCCTTTATCACAGAGAGCACAGACAGCACTGACAGCACTAATCTCATACTTTGTTGTTATTATTTCTTGCGTAGATATTCTTCTTTCCTTTATAGGAAGCAAAAAGGCCAACATTACTCTTATTTAGCAGCAGTTATATCCTGGTGAATGGTCAGAAATTTAAAGACATAAAACTTAGTTACAACCTACTAGGTTATTTTCATCCATGTTCAGTTAAGGGTTTAGTGTACAGTGGGCTACACTTTTCATGTACGTAATTCTGACATGCATTAGTGAGTCCTCCACATTTTTATGGTTCCTCTTCATGTGCATAATTCAACCATGCATTAATGGTTCCCCTGCATTCTCCAAATGGAGAAACGAATGCCTTGTGGGTTGAGTGACTTCTAAGTTTCAAAGGCAGAATTCTAGCCCAAAAATGTCTGCCTGAAACTCTATTTTTTGCCCATTGCCTTTAAGAGGTAACTGTGAACAAAGTGAGAAAGGTTTAACGTTTTAAAAAACTTTTAGAAAATTCAGGTTAAACAAATGTTGCTACAGATTTCTAGACATTTTAGGCAGCATTTTTTAGTTTTGTTTTGGTTTTATGGGTCGGAGGCGGCATTAACTTGCTAATTGCCTCAACTGTACATTCTTGCATGTATATAAAATGGTGGGTCTTATTATTGGCCTTCCATCTTCTCTTCTCTTATCTAAATTTTGGCCCAACCTCAAGGCTCACCTAAGACTGTTTCTCTTTGTTCTTCCTTAAAAGGCTTTCCCACACTACCTTAACTCACTGGGATCCCATTCCAGGTCCTTCTTCCAGTTCTTTCTTATTGATCCTGCCTGTGGTTCTCAACTTTCCCTCGAGCAGTGGGCTCTTAAAAAACAAAACAAACAAATAAAAAACTGAAATCATATATAAGCCCAATTTGAAGAGAACTAGAGCTCTAGAATGTCCTATCTACCCCGAGACTCACCTCCTCGCTCCTCTCCCAAAGCTCCCTTAGGCACATGGGGAACACTGGGAGGAGTCTGATCTGTGCCACTTGTATTGCTGTCTTAAGTTGTTCTTGTATCTTTGTCTATCTTCCTAAGTAAATGAAAGCACTTTGAGGGTGGAGAATGTTGATTATCATGGCTACCACCTCATCCAAATCCCAAAATGGTGCTCCTGTACTTCTGCGCTCAAGAGGGCAGAATTATTTGAAGGCCAACCCTGAAAAACCTAGAATTATGGTCATTTTCTACTTTGGTGTCTTTCCTCATGACTCCTAGCACAGTGCCTTCCACATAAAATATGCTTAATCAATTCTGTACATGCTGCTTAATTGACCGCTTTTGGAGTTAAGTGGATAATTTTAATTGTGTTGGCTGAAATATATTTATTTAAATTGTATAAATTGCACTCTTTATAATAGTGTGTTAGTGAGTAGTGTTTTTAAAATTTATAAATAGTGGAATAAGAACAACATACATGCAGACAGCAAAACAGCTACCATCTGATTTATAGGCTGTCGTGCTTCTTTGGAAATTAAAATATATAGTCAGATAAAATGTATTACAAAGATTTAAATTCTAGGAAGAACTTTTTGTTTGGATATTCTCCTTCCTTCAGCATTCAGAAGTTTATTCCACTACCTTAAGGATTAAATCTATAAAGCAGGTAATCATTTAAATTAAAACACTGCCGAAAATTCTGATGGGCATATGGAACGGTTTCTTCACTGCAAACGGAGTCTCTGTCACATAGAAAATTATGGCTTCTTCAAAGTCCAAGTGAGATGACTAGAATGCTCATTCCATCATTCGTCCATTCATTCACCAAATATTTATTGATCAACTTATACATGCCAGGCACTATGCTAAATACAAGTGGTTATACACTAAGACACTGTATGCACTACTCTGAAACCTCATGTTCTGCAAAATCACACACTTAAAAAATAACAGGACTTGGAAGAAAAATAAGGTTGGAATAGATCACTCAAAACCTGAGCTGTTTTAGAACCAGAGCAGTAACATGAGCAACAAAAAACAATAATGGTTCTAAAATTTTTAACATAGCTAAAAAGACATGTTAAATTTTTAAATGATAAATACTATAGTAAATATTTATCAGGTAATGTAAATATTTATTAGATAAGTAGTTGTTAAAAAGAGATTGGTTGCTTGGTAGAAGTGGATGTGACATGCAAGGGAGGGTGGAGGACGGAGGTCACTGAGACATGGAGGGGGCGCCATAGATGGGGTGGACTGTGTTCCAGCACTTCCAAGACACTGTGGAGACACAGTCAAGAGGAAGAGCAAGGTGTATCAGCGTAGGTTTCTTTCAAATGAACCTTAAGAGCAGGATTTTGGTGCAAGTAGTTTACTGGGAGGTAATCTAGAGGAAGCCCAGTGAAAAAGTGGAAAAACGAGCAGGGCAGGGAGGAAAGTCTCTTCACTTTATTACGTGGCATCAATGAACAGGTTACTACTGGGGGCAACTGGGACTCAGCCCAACTGGGATGTGTCTGGCTGCAGATCACCCCTGGGGCCTTAATTCCTTAGCAGTTCTTTTCCTATGTACAGGCCATGCAATCTCTCTTGGATGTCAAAGAAACATTCTCAGAGAGATGCAGACAGTGACTTGTAGGTTCTGGAACCTTCTACAAGTGACCTTGGAGAAATAGGTAGGCTGGGAGGATCCAGCAAGGAAACTTAGAAGGTCTGCTAGTGGGCAAATGAGGACTGTATATAGTGACATAAATGGGCATTGGGTTCAGTATTGTATTTGTTCGTGGCATTCTGGCATCAGCTTTGTTTGTTTGTATTGGCTGCTGTTTGGTGGAACAAAACTCTGGAGTGTTAGCACATATTGCCTAGGAACCAGGGAAACTTCCAAGTTGTGCTTGTATCTTATCCCTATTTATGACTGTGTATGGGAATACCACCTTTTTATCTCTTTCTCCTTTTCTTTAGAGACAGGGTCTCATTCTGTCACCCATACTAGAGTGCAGTGGCACCAACTAACGGCTCACTACAGTCTTGAAATCTTGCGCTCAAGCAATCCTCCCGCTTTAGCCTCCAGAGTAGCTGGGACTACAGGCATGCACCACCATGCCCAGCCATTTTTTTTTTTTTTAATGTATTTGTAGAGACAACATCTCATTCTGTTGCCCAGGCTGGTCTTCAACTCCTGGCCTCAAGCAATCCTTCTTACTTGGCCTCCCAAAGTGCTGGGATTATGGATTTGAGCCACCATGACCAGCAGGAATACTACCCTTGAATAAACTACTGAACGACCCCTGATTGCAAGAAACTTCCAGTCTAGTGGGAGAAACAGGAGTTTAGATTTCAGTGAGGTGCTATGGCTGAATACGTTACAAAATGCACCACATCCCCAATCCAGTTCTGGGCATCAGAGAAGAGACACTGAAATCCTGAAGGTATGAGCAACAGGTAAGTGGGTAGGTGAGAGGAGAAGCCTAGGGAATTAAATGTATAAGAATACACAGTGAACTTCTGATGGTGAAGTCATTGCCCTACTCCCTACAAATCAGCAAAGACCCCTGGATTCTAAGAGTTTAGTGTAAGAAAAGGGGGAACATGAGGACTCAAATTTGGGTCCTCAGAGAAAAAAATTTAAGCCCTAAGGTAGGTGCTCAAATTGATCCTCGCCTCATGTAGAGCCTGGCTGGCTGCAAGCATTGGATAAATAATAAATGCCAGCCCCTTCTGTCTCTAGGATCAGCGTCCTGCCTTGACCTTGCTTATCAGATCAGGTAGGAAACCGAGGTCCTCCTTACCACATGTGGTCATTACATTTCCCATGGCATTTTTCACAGGAGGCCCGGGCTGCTTCCCTGGCTGTTCTCCAGGTAGGTAATTATCTTGCCTCCTGTTCTAACTCCCTTGTGGTTTCAGTTGTAGGAGAGAGCCTTCTTCATTCCCACGTGATTGGCTGCTGGTACTGAAAGGTTTCATTCTGGGAAATCTGTTACCTTCTGCCCTGGAGCTTGGCTGGCATTCAGGGGTGGGAGAGGATGTTTGAGGACAACTTGGCTAGGTCTATACTTACTAAGAGAAGTGGAGAATTGGGACTAATTTCCTGATGCATTGAGCACCAAATGTAATTATTTATCATATGACCTCATTATGAAAAAATATGAAAACCTGGATTGTTCAGGGAAATGAAAAAGTTTCTAATTCAAGATTACCGACATAAAATGTGTATTCTTTAGCCTCACCACAAGAGTATGCTCTTTTGGCAAAGTGGCCGGTCACCATGATAGTCAAGTTTGCTGAAGATGACACACCTGCGGACAGAATATCTGTACTGAGACTATACCAGAACATCTGTCTATCTGAATCTGTCTGTCTATCTGTCTATCTATCATAATTGCATTTGCAATCATTTTCCACCTTCTGCATGCATCATTAGTGAATAGCTGTCAGCATGCAGACCTTGGTGATGATGTTCCAGGCAGTTTCGTCAGGCAACCAATAGTTTCTGAGTTGGTTTTGTAGTTGCATGGCTCTGACACAGGAGATATACAATGACAGTCCCTCCCCCTCTGCCCTCAGTTCACTTCCAAGCTGTGACGCAGTTTAAGAGGACCAGTTCTTAAAACAGGCCTAACTTTAAATTCTAGCGCCACTACTGCTGCATTCCTGAGCAAGTTAATCTTGCGAACCCACAGTTTCTTCATCTATAAAATGGTGATAAAAATATTGGTAACTATTACTAATTTAATAGGATAATAGATTCCATGAGATGTCGAAATGAAAGTGCACAGTGTCTGGTGCATAACAGGTTCAATATGGTTCAATATGTGTTTGCGATCATGAATAAAAGAAAACACCCAACAAGATACCAAACATGTCTACACTGCTAAGTGAAGAAATGCCCAGTCCTGCTGTTCTGTTCTCCCCCGGCAGCTCAGAGAAGAGCTGGTGCTCTATGGAAATATAACATGGTTATTGGTGGGTGCGGTGGCTCACCCCTGTAATCCCAGCACTTTGGGAGGCCGAGGTAGGTGGATCATGAGGTCAGGAGTTTAAAACTAGCCTGGACAAAATGGTGAAACACCCCCCTCTACTAAAAATACAAAAATTAGCTGGGTATAGTGGTGGTCACCTGTAATCCCAGCTACTCAGGAGGCTGAGGAAGGAGAATCGTTTAAACTTGGGAGGCGGAGGTAGCGGTGAGCAGAGATCACGACACTGCTTCAGCCCTGACAACAGAGTAAGACTTGGTCTCAAAAAAAAAAAGTCTATATCTATAGATAGATAGACATATGAGATGGTTGTTAAGAACATTGGCTTTGTGGTCAGCCATACTGGGTTAGAATCTCAACTTTGTTACTTATCAGCTCTGTGACACTAGGTAAGTTAAATGACCTCTGCAATCCTTGTTTCCTCACGGTAAAATAGGATAGCTGTAGGATAAAATGCAGTCACTATAGGGTCACATAGAACTTGCCACATAGAAAGCACTGAATGAATAATAGTCATTACTATTAGGAGCCACTCAAAATGCAGCTATTTTAAATCTTTATCACCTGAAAATGTCAGTTATTCAATATTTATCAAAGGCTCAGTTGAAGGATACTGTCCATGGAGGTCTCATGAAGGGTAATAGTCCCTCCCTCTAAGCCAGGGAACAAGCTGGTTCATCTTGATGCAGAAGGAGGCTTTTACTGACTTTATCTTTGGCCCTCTGCTCCTGGTGAGCATTGGAACTCAGACAGGTTAACGTATGCATGAAAATCACCGTTGGGTTTACGCAGGTATGCTGTTGAAATCAAAACCACTCCTTCAAACAGTATTCCTGTTTGAAAACCTGCAGACATAAAGTCCCTCATACTTCAGTTCCTTGAAAGCCCAGACCATTTCAAGTTCAACTTGTAATGTGGAAGGTTTTAATTTCAAAATAATTATAGATTCACGGTAAGTTGCAAAGATTGAACAGAGAGGTCCCATGTACCTGTCACCATTTCTCCCTATGGTTATATTTTAGATAACTATACCACAATATCAGAACCAGAAAATTTAAATTGTCCTTAGTGGCTGTAATGAAACTTTTAGCATACCTAACTGATATTAACCCTGACTTTTTTTGTTTTTTTTACAATCTTCTCTTCATTTTCTCTTTATTTTGTTTTCCTCTTCTGTTTATTATTATTATTTTTTTGCTTCAAATCCTTTTAGGAACAAGATTAGGAATAAATTAAGAAATCAAATGAAATATTCTTGTCATACTAACATTATGCTTTATAGAGTTTGGAGTATTGCTCAAATTAGGTGAATTCATAACCAGAAAGATGTATAAATTAGAAATGTCTTCTCTCTGTACTGCAGACTCTTACCAGAGCATTCTGGCATAACGAAATTGGGTAGCCCAATTTAGTTACTTAATTGACTAAAACTTGGGTTTTTTAATGATCAAATTAGAATGCTACTATGACTGTACTATGATAATAATAGGTAACAGCTTTGAACATCTATCACCTGCCAGACACTATGCAGAGCAATTCACAAGCATATTTAATTCAATATCTTATAATTCAGTCCTATCAGTTAATACTTTCCCAGAATATTTAAGTTACAGATGAGGAGACTGAGGCTCAGAGAGGCTATGTGCCCAGAGCTTACACAGCTAATAGATGACAGGTTGGCCAGAAGACCTCTACTATGGCACTTGGAACTATATTCACATTTATATTGGTGATTTAGTTTCAGCAAAATGATACATCTGTCATAATTAATTTTAGCAAAATAACATTATCTGTGACATGCTGTGAACTTGATTTTGGTTATGAGGATTTATTTAATCTATAACTTTTATATGAAATAAAACTGTTAAGGATCTGTACTTTATGTGTGTATATTTTAGGCATCATTCTGAAAATAGTTGAAGTTAGTATTAGGGAGATTTTTTTTTTTTTTTCCACTGGCAAGGTGTTTCTCAGGTTTGGGAAATATTGATACAAAGAAGTTTTATCTTTTATCTTTTTTATCTTTTAATCTTAAGTCTACAAGATTTATAACCACTGAGAGGAAAAAGACATCCCATTGGGATGGGCTAGAAAAAGTGGGATTTGAACTAGCTTTGAAAGAGGTGTAAAATTCAGAAATAACATCTAGCTGCAACACCCACTACCTAAGTGATTTTAGATAGCTTTGTGTCACCTGGGTGGCTAGAAGGGTGTTCTTTCTTTCTCAAGATTCCAAGTGGAGCCCTTCAACAGCTGAGAACTCGGTTAAGAGGACAGCTTTCCAAATAAAGGAGAATCTGTCTTCGGGGTAAGAAAATAAGTTTCAGATAAGGGGAGGTGAGAGAAAACCCCTTTTGCTAGTGGAGTCCCAGGCACGCAAGAGGAAATGAGTAGAACACATCGAAGTCCTACATACACCAGGCTGATAGAGCCAGGGCCCACAGTGAGAGTCAATGACGATGAACTAGAATTAGAACCAAAACCAGAACCACACAGTGGAGGGCTCTGAACATGGAATAAGGAGTAAGAAGCCAAACAGTGGGGAGCCACTGTAAATCTCTGAATAGGAGATTGGTATCAGATAGGTTGTGTTTAATACCAGTGCAGAGAATGACTAGAAGAAGGGAAAGCTTGCTGGACTAGAAAGAACATGGATTGTATTCACCAGAGTGGAGCTTAAACAAGTGGAATAAGGCATGTGGTAACAACTTTCCTTCATTCCCAGGGAATGGGGACTCCGATATCAAGGAGTAACTGAAGGGCACTAGTGAACTCAGACCAATTATGGCTAGAGTCTCAACTTCCCTGATGGCTTCCTACATTTTGGTTAGATCTATACACATAATGGAGAGACCTTAATATTTTTCCCTTGTCCTGCTGGCAAAGCTTGTGCATACGATATCCCACTGGGACCAAAAACCGCATTGAGATTCCATAAGTACATTTTTGACAATACTGGGCGATAGAACATTCAGAAAGACTCTTACCAGGATAGCTACAGCAATCAACTTTCTCACTTTGGGTTTCTGCAGTAAAGAACTTGTTTGAAGGTCTCATGCAGAGAATTCAATTTATATCATCCAAAGAGGTGAAATATGAAGTGTACCTTGCTAGCTCCTGGGGTTGGTAGCAGTCCCATGTTTATCTTCACTGTTTTCTGATTTCTGGGAGCAAATGAATTGAAATTCATGTTACAATTAAAAACCATTAATAGCAAACATCAGAAATAAGAAGCAATTAGTTAATGTATTATTTAAGGCTTTACTACACTTCGGCTATCAAGGGCAATCATTCATTTGCAGTAAAATTTGTTTTACCCGTTATTAAAAGCTTAAGTGTCTACCGATAATTGAATCTATGTTTGGATTTGCTTGAATTCTACTTTAGAAAACAATACCATGACAATATTTCCTGACCAAATACCTAAAATTATGACATGGGGTCTAAAGCTAAATATATTAACTTTCCATCACCCCAAAATGCTACTCCATTTTGCTATGGATTCTTTACATTAATCCATCCATAACTTTAAAAAAATCTGTTCTGTTCAGGGCACTATGTTCAAAGCTATAGCACAGTTGACATGCAGTTATTATCCTCCATGAGTTTCACTTCTTCTCAATGGATGTAGATAACTAGTCATTAATAATGACAACAGTATGGCTAGACATTTATCCCAGCACCATTTATTGAATAGGGGAATCCTTTCCCCATTGCTTGTTTTTGTAAAGGTTGTCAAAAATCAGATAATTGTAGGTGTTCAGCTTTATTTCTGGGTCCTATGTTGTGTTCCATTGCCTTATGCGTCTGTTTTTGTACCAGTAACATGCTGTTTTGGTTACTGTAGCCCTGTAGTATAGTTTGAAGTCGAGTAGTGTGATGATTCCAACTTTGTTATTTTTGCTTAGTATTGCCTTGACTATTCAGGCCATTTTTTGGTTCCATATGAATTTTAAAAATAGTTTTCTCTAGTTCTGTGAAGAATATCAGTGGTAGTTTAATAGGAATAGCATTGAATCTATAAATTGCTTTGGGCAGTATAGCCATTTTAATGATATTGATTCTTCCTGTCTATGAGCATGGAATGTTTTTCCATTTGTTTGTGTCATCTCTGATTTCTTTGAGCAGTGGTTTGTAGTTCTCCTTGTAGAGATCTTTCACCTCCATAGTTAGCTGTATTCCTAGGTATTTTTATTCTTTTTGTGGCAGTTGTGAATGGGAATTCATTCCTGACTTGGCTCTCAGCTTGACTGTTGTCCTTTGCAGGGACATGGATAGAGTTGGAGGCCATTAACCTTAAAAAACTGACAAGGGAATAGAAAACCAAATACTACATGCTGTCACTTACAGGTGGGAGCTAAATGAAGAGAACACATGGAAATGCTGATGGGAACAACACTCACTGGGGCATTTCGGAGGGTGGACGGTGGGAGGAGGGAGAGGATCAGGAAAAATAACTAATGGGTACTAGGCTTAATACCTGGGTGATGAAAGAATCTGTACAACGAATTCTCATGACACAAGTTTACCTATACAGCAAACCTGCACTTGTACGCTTAAACTTAAAATAAAGTTAAAAAAAGGCAATAGTAACAATACCTGTCTATAGATACTTTTAAAAAAAAAAAATAAGAGCTTTCACACATACAATTTTATCTTTTAATCTTCTATTTAATATTCAAGGAAATTCTTTGAAATAATAGGTAGGTAGAGGCATGACTAGCTACATTAGATAGGAAAAGAGTTTAGCCAGGGAGATTTAATAACTTACTCAAAGTCACAAAGTTAGTGATGGAAGTAGAACTAATATTGAATTTCCAGACATGTGATCAAGTATTCCATTTATCTACTGACTGAATTTTTAGTTATATCACACTAGCATGTATGGAAGAAGCACTCTGTAATGGTAAGGCAATTTGTATGTAGGGATCTTTGAAGCAGAAATAGCAAATATCTGTTTTAGAAAATTTCTGGCGTTATATCAAATTTAGATGGGTATATTGAGCTAACTCTGGATACTACCTTTCCATTCCAAACAAGATAAATTATGGATAGAATGTTTAAAACTTTAAACAATATGTACATAACTATGAAAGTAAGAAATATAAATGCCCAGATGTCATAAATGAGGAGGAAACGAAAAACTAAAGTCATGAGAAGTTGAAGATGGAGAGGCATGAGCTATCAGGAACTGCTGGGTGCCCTGCAGTTCCTAGCAGTCTCCTGAACTCAGGCAGTTGGCTCTGGGAAACTGGTTCCTGCCCTGAGAAACTCGTATCTGTGGCCTGAGAACTGGCATGGTGGCACAGAGTCATCCCAGACTGTGAATGAAAAGCATTTGCTCCAGGAAGAAACTGGAATCCCATGCTCAGTACTGGGTGCTGTATGCTGGTGGGGGCCATATTCATATTTCCTGAGAGGCACAAGGGTCTAACTTCAAAACTACTTGAGGGTATCTCTTCTAAGAACCATAATTAACATGTTCTAGTGCTACAATTTTAAAAGAATCATGAGAAGAATATAGAACATAGTATTTTCCAACCAGAACAGGGGGAAATGGGAGAGAAAAAGACCTTTCAAAACCTGAAACTAAAAATTAAAAACTCTTAAAAGGAGAAATAAGACCTTAAAAGCTACCTAGAAAACATACAATAGTATAAATAAGTCTAAATATATGAATTACAAGTGGCCTAAATACAGTGGTTAAACACACAGATTGTCAAATTAGTTAAAAATATAAAAAATGAATATATCTAAAACCTAAGAGCACTAAAAGAATGAAAATAAAAGAATAAATGAACAAATATGAATACATAATTATATGTTACATATATATCAAGAAAGTTCTAATCCGGTAAAGGCTAGAGAGCTTTATTAAAAACTGACAGAAGAGATTTTAAGACCGAAAGCAATATTAGTGATAAATATGTTGCCCATATGATAAAAATATAATTTACTAGAGAGTTAACAACAATTTTAAATTTGAACACCAAAAATAACAAGGTGAAAATTAACAGTATGGGAAATTGTAATTTTCATAATTTAATAGGAGATTTCAATGTGTAACTTACTTTAATGTTACCTCTAGAACTTAGAATTTAGTAAGAATATAGAATTATTTATATTCTTTGAATTTGAAAAATACTCAACATACTTGATAGAATGGGTGGGAACAGAATCTTATATCCAACAACTGAACAATATACATTCTTCTAATACTTTCCTAATAATTTCCAAATTCCTAATAAATCCCAAAGAAATGCTATCATACAGATCATATTTCTGAACAAAGTGCAAATAACTTAAAAATCACTAAGAAAAAGAAAAATTAATCCCAAATATTTTCAGAAATGAAAATTTTATTTCTAAATAATTCATAGGTCAAGGAATAAATCATACTAAACAATTAAAAATATTTAGAAACCAACACTAATGGAACCATAATATACAAAAACTCATGGGATGAAGCTACAGGGGTGTATGTACAAGAACTTTGTATCTTAAATGCTTTTATTAAAAACATTGAAAATCAATAAGCCAAAACTCACCCTCAAAAAAAATTAGAAAATAGAATGAAATAAAATAATGTGTAATATGATTTCTATTCTTGTCTATGATGGAAAAGATCATACAGTGTTATCCCTACCACTAAGAATAACTAAACAACCTGGGTAAAACTTAAAACTGAACTGTTTGAAGTCAGTAGAGATCAACCAAGGTTGCTAGGACTTGAGAGCTTAAGATCCTAAAGAGAAGGGAAGCACATTGCAGGGAACCTCACATTTGTTCCCATTTGTTACTCTGAAGGGTTTTGCCGATTTGTTGAATAAGGAAAAGAGGTAGAAATAATCAGCCCGAGGCTTGTGACAGTCTCACTGAGGTGAAGAGACAGAAGTTAAGAGTTTGGATGGCCAACATGGGCAGAACTCGAGAAGCCCAGATCTCAAAGAGGTAGGAACTGCAGAGGAGTCAGCCTGAAATTCTACATGCGATTTTCCCTATAGCTGTTTGTCAGGTCTTCAGCTGCATGTGCACAGGGCAAGGTGCCAAGAAACTAAGCAGAAAGAAGCTACTGTAAAGTGAAAGAACTTGAATAGCGTCTTTGGTTGGAGAAAAAGAGTTTGGAGCTGGGCAGCAACCAATGTGAAGCAGCCCCAGGAAACACCCCAGGCTTTCGGCTGAGACACCTGAAGGGTATGTTCTAGGAATCACAGCTTGCCCTAGAAGCAAAGGCAAACTGAAATTAAAGACTCCTTTCTGCCAAAAATATCTGAAAGCCAGCCTCACCTGGATCAAGGTGCCCTCCCTATATTTTATTCACCTGCCAGAAAAAGAATTAAGTGTTCTCTGTAGAAAGATAACATCATCTAGATCCTTCACAATTTTTATTGTTAAGTGAAATGTCTAACATTCGTTCAATTAAAAATCACCGTGCAAGTATAGAAATAAGACCATATGACCAAAAATAATGTTAAAACAGGCAATAGAAATAGTCCCACAGGTGGTTACAATATGATTTCATGCTCCAGAAAACAGAGGAAAAGACAAAGCCTTTTATCAGATAATGCATCAGGGTTTATAAAAAAAGGATCAAATAGAAATTTTAGAAATAAAAGTATAATAATTGATATTAACAATTTAATATTGGCTTAATAGTGGGTTAGACACAGTAAAAGAAAGGATTAGTGAAGATCAGTAAAACAAATCTCATAGAAGTTCAATACACAAAAATACACTGCATTCCTACACATCTGTAGTACCTAGAGGATATAAAGCATATCATTGATAATGGCAAAACAAGTATCTAGCAAGAAATCTAAAACAAATAAGTACATGACTTTTATGGAGATATTTATAAAGACTTAAATAATTGGAGAGGTTTTTCATATTTATGGATTACATCAGGGCTTCCCAAACTATAATATGCATATGAAACATGTAACATCTGAGGCTCAAGATATTGCATTTCTAACAAACTTTCAGCTGATGTCCATGTTGCTAGGCTATAAACCAACTTTGAGTATCAAGAATTTAGAATCCTCAATATCATAAAGATGTAGGCTCTGCATAATTTACACTAATATTTCAATGAGATTTGAATGAAAACTGACAAATTCTTTCATAGAACTTTACAAGCTGATTCTAAAATTTGTATGACAGAGGCTGGGTGCCAAGGCTCACACCTGTAATCCCTGCACTTTAGGAGGCTGAGGCAGGCAGATTACTTGAGGTCAGGAGTTCAAGACCAGCCTGGCCAACACGGTGAAACCTGGTCTCTACTAAAAACACAAAAACTTGCTGGGCATTGTAGCACACACCTGTAGTACCAGCTACTCTGGAAGCTGAGGCACAACAACAATCGCTTGAACCTGGGAGGCAGAGGTTGCAGTGAACCCAGATAGTACCACTGCACTTCAGCCTGGGCAATAGAGCAACACTCTGTCTCCCAAAAATACCCAAAAAAACACAATATAAATAATAGGCCAGGCACAATGACTCACGCCTGTAATCCCAACAATTTGGGAGGCTGAGGTATGTGGATCACAAGGTCAAGAGAGCGAGACCATACTGGCCAACATGGTGAAACCTTGTGTCTACTAAAAATACAAAAATTAGCTGGGCATGGTGGAGCGCCTGTAGTCCGAGCTACTTGGGAGGCTGAGGCAGGACAATTGCTTGAACCCAGGAGGCGGAGGCTGCAGTGAGCCGAGGTCATGCCATTGCACTCCAGGCTGGTAACAGAGTGAGACTCTGTGTCAAAAAACAAACAAACAAACAAATAAAAAAAAAATGGAAGATGGCCAAATAGGAGTAGCTCTGGACTGCAGTTCCCAGTGAGAATGCAGAGGGTGAGTGATCACCGCATTTCCAAATGAGTTTTTACTGCCCACAGACCAAGAGATTCCTGGGCGGAAAAGCACCACAAGTTTCCAGCATGGCTGTTTCAGCTGGCACAGTGGGTCTCTACATAAAAACTCACACAAATCTGGGTGGCTGTTTCAACTGGCACCTGAAATGCCTCAGAGACAGAGTTATCCATTCAACTGAAAAAAAGGGAGCTGAAACAGGGAACCAGGTGATCTGGCTCAGCAGGTCCCACCCCCACAAAGACCAGCAATCTGAAATGCTCTGGATTGAGAGTTTCAGAGCAAGCACAGCTGGACCCAGGACGGTCCAGCTCTCTAGGGGGAAGGGCATCTGCCATCACTGAGGCAGTCCACCAGTACTGAGGCAGTCCACCATTACTGAGGCAGTCCGCCATTACCGAGGCAGTCTGCCATTACCAAAGTAGACTGCCATTACGGAAGCAGTTCTATCTATACTTCTATAAACAAAACCACAAGGAAGTTCACCAAGCAGCTGGGCAGAGCCCATGGCAGCTCAGCAACGCCTCTGCTGGCAGATTGTGACGAGGCTATCTCCTAGTTGGGCAGGGCATCTCTGAAAAAGGCAGAAGCATGTCAGGAACTTATAAATAAAGCCCCACCTTCCCAGGACAAAGTGCCTGGGGAAAAAAGGCGGTTATGAGTTCTGCTGCAGCAGACTTAAACGTACCTGCCCAGCAGCTCTGAACAGAGCAACAGAGCTCACAACTCAGCACTTGAGCTCCTATAAGGGATGGACTGTCTCCTCAAGCAGCTGCCCAACCCAGTATATCCAAAGAGACACCTCATAAAGGAGAGCTCAGGCTGACATCTGGCAGGTATCCTTCTGGGACAAAGATAACAGAAGAAGAAACTGGCAGCTACCCTTACTGTTCTGCAGCCAATACAGGTGATCCCCAGGCAAGGAGGGTCTGGAGTGGACCTCCAGCAGTCCTACAGCAGAGGGGACTGACTGTTAGAAGGAAAATTAAAAAACAGAAAGAAATAACTTCATCATTAACAAAAAGGACATCCACTCAGAGAACCCATCCAGAAGTCATTAACTACAAAGACCACAGATAGATAAATCCATGAAGATGGGAAGAAACCAGTGCAAAAAGGATGAAAACACCCAAAACCAGAATGCCTCTCCTCCTCCAGGGGATCACAACTCCTCAACAGCAAGGGAACAAGGCTGGATGGAGAATGAGTCTGATGAATTGACAGAAACAGGCTTCAGAAACTGGGTAATAACAAACTTCTCTGAGCTAAAAGAACATGTTCTAACCCAATGCAAAAGAAACTAAGAACCTTGAAAAAAGGTTTGATGAAATGTTAACAAGAATAAACAGCTTAGAGAAGAATATAAATGAACTGATGGAGCTCAAAAACACAACACGAGAACTTTGCAAAGCCTACACAAGCTTTAATAGCTGAATTGACCAAGCAGAAGAAAGGATATCAGAGATTGAAGATCAACTCAATGAAAGAAAACAAGAAGGCAAGATTAGAGAAAAAAGAGTAAAAAGAAATGACAAAGCTTTCAAGAAATATGGGATTATGTGAAAAGACTTAATCTACGTTTGAATCTCCATCCATACCTGAATGGATGGAGAGAATAAATCCAAGCTGGAAAATACTCTTCAGGATATTATCCAGGAGAACTTCCCTAACCTAGCAAGGCAGGCCAATATTCAAGTCCAGGAAATACAGAGAACACCACAAAAGTACTCCTCAACAAGAGCAACCCCAAGGCACATAATAGTCCGATTCACCAGGGTTGAAATGAAGGAAAAAATGCTAAGGGCAGCCAGAGAGAAAGGTAGGGTAACCCACAAAGAGAAGCCCATCAGACTCACAGCGGATCTCTTGGCAGAAACCCTACAAGCCAGAAGAGAGTGGGGACCAATATTCACATCCTTAAATAAAAGAACTTTCAACCTAGAATTTCATATCCAGCCAAACTAAGCTTCATAAGCGAAGGAGAAATAAAATCCTTTACGAACAAGCAATTGCTCAGATATTTCATCACCATCAGGCTTACCTTACAAAAGCTCATGAAAGAAGCACTAAACATAAAAAGGAAGAACCAGTACCAGCCACTCCAAAAACGTACCAAATGGTAAAAAGCATTGACACAATGAAGAAACTGCATTAACTAATGGGCAAAACAACCAGCTAGCATCAAAATGGCAGGATCAAATTCACACATAACAATATTAACCTTAAATGTAAATGGGCTAAATGCCCCAATCAAAAGACACAGACTGGCAAATTGGATAAAAAGTCAAAACCCATCAGTGTGCTGTATTCAGGAAACAAATCTCATGTACAAGGACACACATAGGCTCAAAATAAAGGGATGGAGGAAGATTTACCAAGCAAATGGAGAGCAAAAAAAAAAAAAAGCAGGAGTTGCAACCCTAGTCTCTTGATAAAACCGATTATAAACCTTCAAAGATCAAAAGAGACAAAGAAGGGCATTACATAACGGTAAAAGGATCAATGCAACAAGAAGAGCTAACGATCCTATATATATATATACAAGCACCCAATACAGGAGCACCCAGATACATAAAGCAAGTTCTTAATTGCCTACAAAGAGACTTAGACTCCCACACAATAACAGTGGGAGACTTTAACACTCCACTGTCAATATTAGACAGATCAAGGAGACAGAAAATTAACAAAGATATCCAGGACTTGAACTCAGATCTGGACCAAGCAAACCTAATAGACATTTACAGAACTCTCTAACCCAAATCCAAAGAATATACATTCTTCTCAGCACCACATCACACCTACTCTAAAATTGACCACGTAATTGGAAGTAAATCACTCCTCAGCAAATGCAAAAGGATGGAAATCATAACAAACAGTCTCTCAGACCACAGTGCATACAAATTAGAACTCAGGGTTAAGAAACTAACTCAGAACCACACAACTTCATGGAAACTGAACAACTGACTCTTGAATGTTGACTGGATAAACAATGAAATGAAGGCAGAAATAAAGATGTTCTTCAAAACCAATGAGAACGAAGACACAACATACCAGAATCTCTGGGACACATTTAAAGCAGTGTCTAGAGGAAAATATATAGCAATAAATGCCCACAGGAGAAGAAAGGAAAGATCTAAAATCGACACCCTATCATCAAAATTGAAAGAGCTAGAAGAGCAAGATAAAAAAAAAACTCAAAAGCTAGCAGAAGACAAGAAATAACTAAGATCAGAGCAGAACTGAAAGAGATAGAGACACAAAAAACCCTTCAAAAAATCAATAAATCCAGGAGCTGTTTTTTTGAAAATATCAACAAAATAGACAGACCAGTAGCCAAATTAATAAAAAAGAGAAGAATCAAAAAGATGCAATAAAAAACAATAAAGGGGGATATCACCACTGATTCCACAGAAATATAAACTACCATCAGAGATTACTACAAACAACTCTATGCACATAAACCAGTAAACCTGGAAGAAATGGATAAATTCCTGGACACTTGCATCTTCCCAAGCCTAAACCAGGAAGAAGTCAAAATCCTGAATAGACCAATAACAAGGTCTGAAGTTGAGGCAGCAATTCATAGCCTAGCAACCAAAAAAAACCCAGGTCCAGATGGGTTCACAGCTGAATTCTACCAGACGTACAAAGAGGAGCTGGTACCATTCCTTCTGAAACTATTCCAAACAACCCAAAAGAGGGAATCCTTCCCCAATTCATTTTATGAGACCAACATCATCCTGATATCAAAACCCAGCAGAGACTCAGCAAGAAAAGAAAACTTCAGGCCAATATCCATGATGAACATAGATGCAAAAATCTTCAATAAAATACTGGCAAACTGATTGCAACAGCATATGAAAAAGCTTATCCATCACGATCAAGTAGGCTTCATCCCGGGGAAGCAAAGCTGGTTCAACTTACCCAAGTCTATAAACGTAATTCACCACATAAACAGAACCAAACACAAAAACCACATGATTATCTCAATAGATGCAGAGAAGGCCTTTGACAAAATTCAACAGCTCTTTATGCTAAAAACTCTCAATAAACTAGGTATCAATGGAAACTATTTCAAAATAATAAAAGCTATTTATGACAAACCCACAGCCAGTATCATACCGAGTGGGCAAAAACTGGAAGCATTCCCTTTGAAATCTGGCACTAGACAAGGATGCCCTCTCTCACCACTCCTATTCAATATAGTATTGGAAGTTCTAGCCAGAGCAATCAGGCAAGAAAAAAAAAAAAGGGTATTCAATTAGGAAAGGAGGAAGTTAAATTGTCTTTATTTGCAGACTACATGATTGTATATTTAGAAGACCCCATCATCTCAGCCCAAAATCTCCTGAAGCTGATAAGCAACTTCAACAAAGTCTCAGGATACAAAATCAGTGTGCAGAAATCACAAGCATTCCTGTACACCAATAACAAACTTAAAGAGAGCCAAATCAAGAATGAACTGCCATTCACAATTGCTACAAAGAGAATAAAATACCTAGGAATACAACTAACAAAGGATGTAAAGGACCTCTTCAAGGAGAACTACAAACCACTGCTCAAGGAAAGAAGAGAGGACACAAACAGATGGAGAAACATTCCATGCTCATGGTTAGGAAGAATCAATATTGTTAAAATGGCCAAACTGCCTAAAGTAATTTATAGATTCAACGCTATCCCCACCAAGCTACCAATGACCCTCTTTAGAGAACTGGAAAAAACCACCTTAAACTTCATATGGAACCAAAAGAGAGCCCACATAGCCAAGTCAATTCTAAGCAAAATGAACAAAGCTGGAGGCATCATGCTACCTGACTTCAAACCATACTACAAGACTATAGTAACCAAAACACCATGGTACTGGTACCAAAACAGAAATATAGCCCAATGGAACAGCACAGAGGCTTCAGAGGCAATGCCACACATCTACAACCATCTGATCTTTGACAAACCTGACAAAAACAAGTAATGGGGGAAAGGATTTCCTGTTTAATAAATGGTGTTAGGAAAACTGGCTAGCCGCGTGCAGAAAGCAGAAACTGGACCCCTTCCTGACACCTTACACTAAAATTAACTCCAGATGGATTAAGACTTAGACGTAAGACCTAACACCATAAAGACCCTAGAAGAAAACCTAGGCAAAACCATTCAGGACATAGGCATAGGCAAGGACTTCTTGACTAAAACAACAAAAGCATTGGCAACAAAAGCCAAAATAGACAAATAGGATCTAATTAAACTCCAAGAGCTTCTGCACAGCAAAAGAAACAATCATTAGAGTGAACTGGCAACCAACAGAACGGGAAAAAATTTTTGCAATCTACCCGTCTGACAAAGGGCTAATATCCAGAATCTACAAAGAACTAAAACAGATTTACAAGGAAAACAAACAAACAAACAAATCCATTCAAAAGTGGGTGAAGGACATAAAAAGACACCTTTCAAAAGAAGACATATATGAGGCCAACAAATATATGAAAAAATGCTTATCATCACTGGTCATTAGAGAAATGCAAGTCAAAACCACATTGAGATACCATCTCACACCAGTTAGAATGGCGATCATTAAAAAATCTGGAGACAACAGATGCTGGAAAGGATATGGAGAAATAGGAACACTTTTACACTGTTGGTGGGAGTATAAATTAGTTCAACCATTGTGAAAGACAGTGTGGTGATTCCTCAAGGATCTAGAAATAGAAATTCCATTTGACCCAGCAATCCCATTACTGGGTATATATCCAAAGGATTATAAATCATTCTATTATAAAGACACATGCATATGTATGTTCATTGCGGCACTGTTTACAATAGCAAAGACCTGGAACCAACCCAAATGCCCATCGATGATAGACTGGACAAGGAAAATGTGGCACATATACACCATGGAATACTATGCAGCCATAAAAAAACGATGACTTTGTGTCCTTTGTAAGGACATGGATGAATCTGGAAATCATCATTCTCAGCAAACTGACACAAGGACAGAAAATCAAACACTTCATGTTCTCACTCACAGGCGAGTGTTGAACAATGAGAACATATGGACACAGGGAGGGGAGCATCACACACTGCAGTCTGTTCGGGTGGACTAGGGTAGGGACAGTGCGGGGTAGGAGAGTTGGGGAGGGATAACATGGGGAGAAATGCCAGATATAGATGATGGGGGGATGGAGGCAGCAAACCACATTGCCATGTATGTATCTATGCAACAATCCTGCATGTTTTGCACATGTACCCCAGAACCTAAAGTGCAATAATAGATATATACAAATTAAAAAATAATAATAAGTAAATAATAAAATAAAATTTATATGGTAATGTGTCACAAATAGCCAAAGCCATTTTGAAGCAGACATTTAGTGGAGTTTATTTTTTTATTTTTATTTTTTTTTACCTTCTTTTTTTTATTGCATTTTAGGTTTGGGGGTACATGTGAAGAACATGGAAGATTGTTGCATAGGTACACACATGGCAGTGTGATTTGCTGCCTTCCTCCCCATCACCTATATCTGGCATTTCTCCCCATGCTATCCCTCCCCAACTCCCCAACCCACACTATCCCTCCCCTTTTTCCCCTGACAGACCCCAGTGTGTGATACTCCCCCTCCCTGTGTCCATGTGTTCGCATTGTTCAACACCCGCCTATAAGTGAGAACATGCGGTGTTTGATTTTCTATTCTTCTGTCAGTTAACAAGACAGAAAATTAACAAGGATATCCAGGACTTGAACTCAGACCTGGATCAAGCAAACCTAATAGACATTTACAGAACTCTCCACCCCAAATCCACAGAATATACATTCTTCTCAGCACCACATCGCACCTACTCTAAAATTGACCACATAATTGGAAGTAAATCACTCCTCAGCAAATGCAAAAGAGTGGAGTTTATTTTTATCAAATAATAAATCTATTCATAAAGCTAGAGCAAATAAAATTGCGTGAAATTGGCACAGAGAAAAACAGATAAACCAATGGAATAGAATAAAAGAAAGAAGCAGACCTACACATGAATACAAACTTGATATATGAAAGAGGTGGAACTGTAGAGCAGTTAGAAAAAAATTTAATGAATGGAACAGAGACCCCAGAAAAAACACCACACATCTACAACCATCTGATCTTTGACAAACCCAGCAAAAACAAGCAATGGGGAAAGGACACCATGTTTAATAAATGGTGTTAGGAAAACTGGCTAGCAATGTGCAGAAAGCAGAAACTGGACCCTACCTGTCACCTTACACTAAAATTAACTCCAGATGGATCAAAGATTTAAACATAAAACCTAACACCATAAAAACCCTAGAAGAAAATGTAGGCAAAACTATCCAGGACATAGGCATAGGCAAGGACTTCATGACTAAAACACCAAAAGCAATGGCAATAAAAGCCAGGATAGAGAAATGGGATCTAATTAAACTCCAGAGCTTCTGTACAGCAAAAGAAACTCATTAGAGTGAATCGGCAACCAACAGAATGGGAAAAAATTTTTGCAATCTACCCATCTGACAAAGGGCTAATATCCAGAATCTACAAAGAACTAAAACAGATATACAAGAAAAAAACAAAAAACCCCACTCAAAAGTGGGTGAAGGATATGAACAGACACTTTTCAAAAGAGGACATATATGAGGCCAACAAATATATGAAAAAATGCTCATCATTACTGGTCATTAGAGAAATGCAAATCAAAACCACACTGAGATATCTCATGCCAGTTAGAATGGTGATCATTAAAAAATCTGGAGACAACAGATGCTGGAGAGGATGTGGAGAAATAGGAACACTCTTACACAGTTTCTGGGAGTGTAAATTAGTTCAGCCATTGTGGAAGACAGTGTGGCGATTTCTCAAGGATCTAGAAATGGAAATTCCATTTGACCCAGCAATCCCACTACTGGGTATATACCCAAAGAACTATAAATCGTTCTACTATAAAGACACACACACACGTATGTTCATTGCAGCCCTGTGCACAATAGCAAAGACCTGGAACCAACACAAATGCCCATCAATGATAGACTGGACAAAGAAAATGTGGTAAATATACACCATGGAGTACTACACAGCCATAAAAAACGATGAGTTCGTGTCCTTTGTAGGGACATGGATGAATCTGGAAACCATCATTCTCAGCAAACTGACCCAAGAACAAGAGCCAAGCACCGTATGTTCTCACTCATAGGTGGGTGTTGAACAACGAGAACACGTGGACTCAGGGAGAGGAGCATCACACACAGGGACAGTTGGGGGGTGGGGTAGGGGAGAGAAAACAGGAGGTGGGGAGGGAGGAGAGGGTGGGGAGGGATAACATGGGTAGAAATGCCAGATATAATATTCACCTAAAGTAAAATAAATTTAAAAAAAAGAAAAAAATTTAATGTTGTTATTGGTATGATTGTTTATATGCAAAAATAAAAATAAAATTGTATCTCCATCTCATACCATACTCAAAATAAATTGCAGGTAGGTGTTAGTATTAAATTTCAATAGCAATACTTTTAAATCAAAGAATAAGATGAGGGAGGGGTTCGATATAACTGACTATAGGCATCTGGTACTTACCTTCTCTATAAGGAGGTACCAAAATAGTGAGTCGATAATCACACTTTGATTAGATTATTTAAAAGAGAACATTGGTATTCAACAGAGAAGTGACAGGAAACACCTAAATCAAGGAAGGAAAGAAAGTGAGGCTGCTTGCTCAGCTAGGATCAGCTGGAAGCCTGGAGAGGCTACCCAGCATGGGGAAAAAGATAATTGAGAGACTCTCAGTGGTCCACTCTTCTCACTATGAACTCCTGCAATCCTAGCCATTGAGAGAGCTCCTCAATGCTCACAGACCCTAAGACAAACACAGGGAGCTTCCTGGCGACTATGTGATGGCATTGCTTCAGAGAGGGAGCTAACACTGAGTCTCACATATCCCCTAAATCCTAAGCAGCTATAGCAAGGTGCTACTTAGAAAGCCCAGCCCCTACCAGACTGTGTCCTGCTCTGAGATCCACCAAGCCTGCATCTATCCCCCACCTCCCTGGAGCCCCACTGACATCACCCTCCCACAGCCACCACCACTGCAGGCTGATGCCACTGGAGACAAAGTGCAAACCACTGGCAGCAACCCCACTGCCATAAGCAGTGGAGGGGCCACATATTTATAAGGGTCTTGAGGACAGGCTACCCCACCCACAACTGCCACTAGGGGTTGAAGCACATCTTCCCCAGCCACCTGTCTATGACTGCTGCAACTGAAAGCAGCCTCACCTTCCCTAGTAGCAGGGACATAGTGCAGCCACTGCCACTCCCAACTGTATACTTCTTCCAGGAGCCTGGGAATAACACTTTTGCCTACCACAAACAGCACACAGCACTTACAGGCATCAATGGGGGCCTTGAGGACAGGCCCACCTGGCCAAGCTCTGCCCTTATCAGTGCCAAGCATGCTTTCTGGGGGTGTGGGGGATTGCCCAGTCCAACACCATTGGCACCTGAATACTCCTCCTGAGGGACTAAGGCCAGGCCCATCTAACCAACATCTACCACCACAGCTAGTACCCTCCCCCCACATGCCAGCTGAGTGCCTGGAGTCTGACCCACCAAGCCTGTTGTAGTCATTGCCAACATAAGTGAAGACTGTTGGGAACCAGAGCGTTGTCCCACTGCTGCTACTGCCATTACCCATGCCACATCCACTACCCAAGGGCTCAATAACCCATCTACCTAGCTGGACCACCACTGCCACTACTGGCACCCAAGAAAGCTGCCTAGAGGTCCAATAATTGTTCTGTCCAAACCCACTAACAGAGTGCCAACCTATGCCATGCTGGGGCTAAGGACAGGCATGCTCAGCTTACCACTGCCATGATTGGAGCCTAAGGACTGGTCCACCTGGTGTCCAAGTCCCCAGAAAAACTTGACCACAGTTTCCACTAACAGCTGCATCCTAAGCCACTGAGCAAATTATGGTCACTGTCGAAACTGTTTACAGATGAAGAAATTATATAGAGACTACACTACTGCACACAATGAGAATGAAAACCAAAGTGCTCTATCCAACCAACACTGAAGATGAATCTTCAGGAAAACATCCTCCTCTACAAAAGCAATCCTCCAAATTATAAGAAGCAACTGTTACACCAAATATGCAGATATCAATGTAAGTACACAAGGAACATTGGCTGGACACGGTGGCTTATGCCTGTGATCCCAGCACTTTGGGAGGCCAAGGAGGTAGATCACTTGAGGCCAGGAGTTTGAGGCCAGCTTGGCCAACATGGCAAAACCTGGTCCTTACTAAAAACACAACACACAACAACAACAAAAAATTAGCTGGGCACAGTTACTTATGTCTGTAATCCAAGCTACTTGGGAGGCTGAGGCACGAGAATCACTTGAACCCCGGAGGTGGAGGTTGCAGTAAACCAAAAACGCACCACTGCTCTCCAGCCTGGGTGACAGAGCGAGACTCTGTTCCAAAAATAAACAAAAAAGAAACACGAAAAAGCAGAGAGATCGACACCTCCAAAAAACAGAATAATCTCTAGCAATAGATTCCAATGAAAAATAAATTTATGAAATCCTGGAAAAAGAACTAAAAATAATGTTATTAAGAAGCTCAGTGAGATATAAGAGAGCAAAGAAAAACAATACAAAGAAATCAGGAAAACAATTCAGGTTTTAC
Organism: Ateles fusciceps; assembly: GCA_036589455.1. Lineage (NCBI taxonomy): Eukaryota > Metazoa > Chordata > Mammalia > Primates > Atelidae > Ateles > Ateles fusciceps. Next base: position 11,457,201 of record JAZHEH010003061.1, read on the forward strand.
ATGAAAAATTTACTAAGGAAATTGATCTAATAAAAAGAGCTAAACAGAAATTCTCATACTAAAGAATTCATTGAATAAATAACAAAATACATTCAAAAGCTTCAATAATAGACTAGATCAAGCAGAAGGAAAAATCTCAGAATATGAAGACAGTATCTTTTGAGAATATGAAGACAATATCTTTTGAGATAACCCAGTCAGACAAAAATAAAAAAAATAAAATGAGCAAAGCTTACATGACTTATGCAACATCATAAAGTGACCAAATATTTGAATTTTTAGTGTCCCAGAAGGTGAATTGAAAATGAAAAATATAGAAAATCTATTCAATGAAATAATGGCTGAAAACTTCCCAAGTCTACCAAGAAATTTAGACATCCAGTTACAGGAAGCTCAGAGATACCCAAAGATAAAGAAAGTATTCTATAAACAGTAAGAGAAAAGTATCTTTTCCTTTATAAGGGAGTCCTCATCAGACTGACAGTGGATTTTTCAGCAGGCCAGGAGAAAATGAGATGCTATATTCAAAGTGCTAAAACAACAACAAACCTGGCAGTCAAAAATACTATACCCAGAAAATTTACTCTTCATGAATGAAGAAGAAATGAAGACTTTCTCAGACAAGCAAAAGCAGAGAAAATTTATCACTACTAAACCAGCCCTACAAGAAATGCTTAGGGGAGTATTATTTTGTAGAAACAAAAGGGTTATATCTACCTCATGAAAACACACTAAAATATAAAATACACTGGTAGAGAAGACACACAAATAAGGAAGAGAAAGGGCTCATATGTTATCACTACAGAAAACCATCAAACCACAATGATAAACAATGAGAGAGAATAAAAGAAACAAAGGATATACAAAAACAACCAGAAATCAATTAATAAAATGAAAGGAAAAACCCTCATATATCAATAATAACCTTTAATGTAGGTGGATTTAACTTTTCACTTTAAAGATATAACCTGGCTAAATGGATTTAAAAAATATGACCCAACTATATACTGTCTACAAGAAACTCATCTCACCTGTAGACAGAAAATATGGGGATGGAAATAGACATCCCATGCAATGGAAACCAAAGTAAGCAGAAGCAGCTCAGTAAAAAACAGTAAAAACAGACAAAGAAGGTCATTATATAATGATAAGGGGATCAATTCACCAAGAGGATATAGCAATTCTGAACATGTGTATTCATCCAACACTTGAGTACGTATATATATATATAAAGCAAATATTACTATATCATAGGGGAGAGATAGACTCCAGTACAATAACGTTTGGGGACTTCAACACTTTACTCTTAGCATTAGACAGATTATCTAGACAGAAAATTTACTATGAACATTGGATTTAAACAGCAGTTTAGTCCAAAAGGACTTAACAGATACCTCTAGAATATTTCATTTAAAAGCTACAGAATATACATTCTTCTCATCACCACAATGCACATTCTCCAGGATAGATTACATGTGAGAACACAAAAAAGTCTCAAATTTTGTTTATTTTTAATTTTTTTGAGTACATAGTAGGTGTATATATTTATGGGTTACATAAGATATTTCGATACAGACATGCAATGCTTCATAATCACATCATGGTAAACAGGGTATCCGTCACCTCAAGCATTTAACCTTTGTGTTACAAAACAATTCAATTATACATTTTAGTTATTTTTAAATGTTTAATTAATTGTTTCTTAGTATGGTCACTCTGTTGTGCTAGCAAATACTAGGTCTTATTCTAAGTATTTCTTTTTACCTGTTAACATTCTCTACTCCAGCTTACCCTGGCTCCTTTTCCCAGCATCTGGTAACCATCCTTCAACTGTCTACCTCCAGTTCAATTGTTTTAATTTTTAGCTCCTACAGGTAAGTGAGAATATGTTGATATGGTTTGTCTATTTCCCCCACCCAAATCTCATCTTGAATTGTAACTCTCACAATTCCCACATGTCGTGGGAGGAACCCAGTGGGAGTTGATTGAATTATGGGGGCGGGTCTTTCCTGGGCTCTTCTTGTGATAGTGAATGAGTCTCATGAGACCTGATGACTTTAAAAATGGGAGGTTTTCTGCGCAAGCTCTCTTTGCCTGCCATCATCCATGTAAGATTGTGACTTCCTCCTTCTTGCTTTCTGCTATGATTGTGAAGCCTCCCCAGCCTTGTGGAACTGTAAGTCCAATTAAACCTCTTTCTTTTCTAAATTGCCCAGCTTGGATATGTCTTTATTGGCAACGTGAAAACAGACTAATACACATGTGAAGTTTGTTTTTCTGTGCCTGGCTTATTTCTTTTAACATAATTACCTCCAGTTCCATCCATGTTGTTGCACATGACAGAATTTCATCCTTTTTTACGAATGAATAATACTCCACTGTATATACTTACCACATTTAATTTATCCATTCATCTGATAATTAACACTTAGGTTGCTTCCAAATATTAGCTATTGTGAATAGTACTACAATAAATGTGATAGTGCAGATATCTCTTCAATATACTGATGTCCTTTCTTTTGGGTATATACCTCTTGGAGTGGTATTTCTGGATTGGAACCGCCAAACTGTTCTCCATAATGGCTGTACTAATTTATATTTCCACCCACAGTGTACAAGGGTTCCCTTTTCTCCATATCCTCACCAGCATTTTTACTGCCTGTCTTTTGGATAAAAATCATTTTAACTGGACTGAGATAATGTCTTATTGTAGTTTTGATTTGCATTTCTCTGATGATCAGTGATGTTGAACACCTTTTCATATATCTGTTTTCCATTTGAATGTCTTCTTTTGAGAAATATCTATTTAGATCTTTTGGCCGTTTTAAAATTAGATTATTAGATTTTTTTTTCTTATACAGTTGTTTCAGCTCCTTATGTATTCAGGTTATTAATTTCCTGTCAAATGGGCAGTTTGTAAATATTTTTCTCCCATTCTGTGGTTGGTCTTTTTTTTTTTTTTTTTTTTTGAGATGAGTCTCACTCTGTCATCAGGCTGGAGTGCAGTAGTGCAAATTTGGCTCGCTGCAACATCTGCCTCCCAGGTTCAAGCGATTCTCTTGCCTCAGCCTCCAAAGTAGCTGGGACTACAGGCATGTGCCACCACATCTGGCTAATTTTTTATATTTTTAGTAGAGACAGGGTTTCGCCATATTGGCAAGGATGGTCTCAATCTCCTGACCTTGTGATCCTCCTGCCTCAACCTCCCAAAGTGCTAGGATTATAGACCTGAGCCACTTCACCTGTCCTGGTTTGTCTCTTTACTTTGTTGAATGTTTCCTTTGTGGTGCAGGAGCTTTTCAAGAAATTTTAAAAACTAAAATCATATAAGTATATTCTCAGACCACAGTGGAATAAAACTAGAAATTAATAATGAGGAAGTTCAGAAACTTTATAAATACGTGGAAATTAAACAATACACCCCAAAATGACCACTGGGTCACGGAAGACATTAAAAAATAAATTTAAAAATTTCTTAAAACAAATGAAAATCAAAACACAACATACTAAAGCTTATGGGATACAGCAAAAGCTGTGCTAAGAGAGAAATTTATAGTAGGAAACACTTACATCATAAAACTAGAAAGATTTCAAATAAACAATCTTCTGGTTCACCTCAAGGAACTAGATCAAGAACAAATCAAACCTAAAATTAGTAGAAGAAAAGATATAATAAGAATTAGTACAGAACTAAATGAAATGGGGATAAAAAAGACAAAGGATCAATGAAACGAAAAGTTGATTTTTGAAAAGATTAACAAAATCAATAAACTGCTAGCTAGACTAACCAAGAAAAAAAGAAAGAAGACTCAAATAAACAAAATCAGAAATGAAAAAGGAGCCATTACAACTGATACCACAGAAATATAAAAGATCACCAGAGATTATTATTAACAACTATACACTAACAAACTGGAAAACCTAGAGGAAATGGGTAACTCCTGGACACACACAACCTACAAAAGCTGAATCGGGAAGAAACAGAAAATCTGAACAGACCAATAATTAGTAATGAGATTGAATCAGTAATAAAAAATCTCCCAACAAAGAAAAGTCCAAAAATTCAGGAGTGAAGAGCTTCACTGCTGAATTCTTCCAAACTTGCAAAGAACAAACTCTAATTCTCCTCAAACTATCCCAAAAAACTAGTGAAGAGATAATTCTCTCTAATGTATTCTACAAGGTCAATATTACGCTGATACCAAAACCAAAGAAAGGTACAAAAGAAAGAAAATTACAGGCCAATATTTCTGATGAATGTAAACACAGAAATCCTCAACAAAATGCTAGCAAACTGAATCTAACAGCATATTACAAAGATAATACATCATGATCAAGTAGGATTTATCCCAAGGATGCATGGATGATTCTATGTATGCAAATCAATAAATATGATACATCCAAGCTAACAAAGTACAAAAACCATACAATCATCTCAATAGATAAAGAAAAAGCATTTACTAAAATTTAACAACGCGTCATGAGAAAAATGCTCAACAAAATAGGCATAGAAGGACATATCTCCGCACAATAAAGGTCATATGTAATAAACCCACAGTTGATATCATACTGAATGGAGAAAAGCTGAAAGCCTTTTCTTCATGAACTGGAACAACAACTTCTATTCAACATAGCACTGCATGTCTTAGCCCAAGTAATTGGGTAAGAAAAAGAAATATAGGACACCTAAACTGGAAAAGAGGAAGTCAAATTATCCATCTTTTCAAACTATGTAATACTATATCTAGAAAAACATATAGATCCTCCAAGAAACTCTGAGGTCTGATAAATAAATTCAGTAAAATTGCAGGATACCAAAGCAACTTATAAAAAATTAGTAGGCTTTCTATGCAACAATAATCAAAGAGCTGAGAAAGAAATCAAGAAGGCAATCCCATTTAAAATAGCTATAAAAATACATAGGAATAAATTTAACCAAGGAGGAAGACTTCTATAAGGAAATAACCATACTACCCAGAGTAATCTACAGATTCAATATAATTCTTATCAAAATACCAATGTCATTTTTTACAGAAATACAAAAACAATCCTAATTTTTTTGTGGAACCCAAAAAGAGCTTGACTAGCCAAAGCAATCCTGAGCAAAAAGAACAAAGTTGGAGACATTACACTACTCAACTTCAAAATATACATGGCTGTAATAACCAAAACAGCATGATATTGATATTAAAAATAGACACCTAAACAAATGAATAAAATACAGAAACTGAAAATAAATCCATACATTGACAACTAACTGAATTTTACAAAGATGTCAAGAACATACACTAGGGAAAGGACACCCTCTTCAATAAATTGTGCTGGGAAACTGGATATCTATATGCAGAAGAATGAAACTGAACCTCTCTCTCACTATATATGAGAATCAACTCAAGATGATTTAAGACTTAAATGTGAAACCTGGGACTATAAAACTACTAGAAGAAAACAGGGGAAATGCTTCAGGACATTGGCAAGGATTTTTATGGCTAAGACCTTCGAAGTGCAAGCAACAAAATAAAAAATAAACAAATGAGACTATATTTAACTAAAAGTCTTCTCCACAGCACAGGAACCAGTCAACAGGGTGAAGAGACAATTTGTTGAATGGAAGAGTATATTTGCAAACTGGTCATTGGACAAAGGACTAATTTCCAGATTATACAAGGAATTCAAACAACAGAAAAAAAAAAACCAAATAATACCATTAAAAGTGGACAAAGGACATTAATAGACATTTCTCAAAAGAAGGCATTCAGATCAACAAGTATATGAAAAAATGCTTGACATCAGTAATCATCAGAGAACTGCAAATCAAAATCACAAGATATCATCTTACCCCAGTTAGAATGACTATTATCAAAAAGACAAAAAATAACAGATGCTGACAAGGTTGTGGAGAAAAGGGACTCGTGTATGTCTAGTGAGATTATTAATTAGTGCAGCCACTATGGAAAAAGTGTGAAGTTTTCTCAAAAACCTAAAAATAGAACTACCACATGATCTAGCAATATCGTTACTAGATATTTATTCAAAGGAAAAGAAATCTGTACATCAAAGGGATACCTGCAGTCCCATGTTTATGCAGCACTATTCACAATGGCAAAGATATGGAATTGACCTAAGCATCCATCAGCAGATGAATGGATAAAAAACATGTGGTACATTTACACGATGGAACAATATTTAGCCATGAAAAATAATGAAATTGTATCATTTGCAGCAACATGAATGGAACTACAAGTCCTAATGTTATGTGAAATAAGCCAGGCACAGAAAGACAAATTTTGCATGTTCTCACTCATATGCGGAAGCTACAAGATTTTATCTCATGGAAGTAGAGAGTTAAATGAGAGATCTCGAAGGGTGGGCAGAATGTGTGGGTGTTGGGGGGAGGGATGAAGAGAGGTTGATTAAAGGTACCAAACATACAGTTAGATAGAAGGAATATGTTCTAATGTTTGATGGCAGAGTAGGGTAACTATAGCTAACAACAATGCATTGCTTTCTTTAAAATAGCCAGAAGAGTATAAATAAGTACAGGTAGTCATCTGTGAAAAATGTGAACATACATCCACCATGGTTCTTACTGTATTTTGTTCAGTCTGAGTTGGCAACTGTGGACTGCTGTCTTTTTCTTTCATTGCCACACTTCATGTCCTGCTTTTTACACTTATGAATATGTTATCATTTCATACTGCCAATGCAAGATCTGACTCATAATCTTGTGTGGCTGCAGAATACTGTGCTTATGTTCAAAGTTTGGGTTGCTTAAGATTTTTCACAGATACAGACAATCCTGCCATAGATATGCTTTTATACCTTTATTTGGATGCTTATCTGATCATTTTTTTTAGAAGAAATTCCTAGAGATAGTATCGCCAGCTCCAAAGTAGGTGTGTGTGTGTGTGTGTGTGTGTGTGTGTGTGTGTGTGTGTAGTTTTTCTTTGCTTGCTTCTAATTTTGTGGAGTTTTCTTTAGTCCTTTTAATTTTTTTTCCATGCTGGCAGGTATAAAATTCTGCACTGTTTCAATTAACATTTCTTTAATTATAAAGGACATTAAATTTTTTTCACTTCTCCACTGACTGTTGTATTTTTTTAAGCGCCAAAAAAATACTACTTGAAGTATTCCCAACACATAGAAATGATAAATACTTAAGGTGATGGATACCCCAAATACCCTAACTTGATCATTACACATTCCACACATGCAATAAAATATCACATGTACTCCATAAATATGTACAAATATTACATACCAAAAAAAATTTTAAAAATCCACAGGAAAGGAATATGACAGTGTTTTTATGACTCAATGTATGGAAGGATTTCCTAACAATGCAAATAAGCATAAATGTTAAATTAAGAGATTGAGAGCTTTGACTATATTAAGGTAAAAATTTCTGTAAACCAAAGTCACCAATAAAAAAAGTAAAAGATAAATCTCAGACTGGGAAAAGACATTTTCAGTGCATACTACTAGAAATTAATTAGCATTCTCCTAATTGTAAAGCATCCTATAAACGAAGAAGACAAGGAATTAAAAAAATAACAGGAATAACAGGTAGAAACTCAAATGATGAAAGTAAAAGCATAAAAAGATGCTACATCTTGCTGGGGACTAGAGAAGTAAAACACAAATGAAAATCACAAGGAGGTATGATGTCCAGCCCATCAAAATGGCAAATATTAACATGCTGATAATTCCTAGAATTGAAGATAAGGAGCAAGGTGAAATGATCTTTATAACAGGTGGGAGGGTAAATTATTATTATTACTATTTTTTTTTGAAACAGAGTCTTGTTCTGTTACCCAGGCTGGAGTGCAGTGGTGCAATCTTGGCTCACTGCAACCTCTGCCTCCCAGGTTGAAGCAATTCTCCTGTCTCAGCCTCCTGAGTAGCTGGGATTACAGGTGTGTGCCACCACACCCAGCTAATTTTTGTATTTTCAGTAGAGACAGGGTTTGCCATGTTGGTCTGGCTGGGCTCGAACTCCTGACCTCGTGATCCTCCCGCCTCAGCCTCCCAAAGTGCTGGGATTACAGGCGTGAGCCACCGCGCCCAGCAGGTAATTATTTTTAACTTTGGAGAGCAGTTTGACAAAATCTATTAAATTGACAATAGTAAGTTCCTGTTATTCAACAATTCCTTTCCTAGGTATTTGCTAAAAATTTTCACGCACATGTGTGCAAGTTGGTATGTACCAGAAAGTTGATAGCAGTATTTTGGTAATAGCAAAAAGTTGGGAGCAACCAAAATATACACAAACAGTAGATTGAATAATTGCATGACAGAATATTATGCCATGGAATATAATATAGAATTAAAACTAGATAAACTAGAAATCTATGTATCAACATGACAAATTAAAATTTTGACTAGAAAATGAAAGTAGCAAAAGAGCACCATGTAATACCATTTTATAAAGTTTAAGTATATTAAGCAAAACTGAATATTATTTGGAGGAATATATGCACATGGAAGGGACCGAAACTACTCAGTTCAGCAGTACTTATCTTGGAGGTGAGGCAGAGAGGTGACAGCAATTGAAAAGAACTACATGGGGGCTTCAAAAGTATTTGTAATATTGTATTTCTTAAGCTGGCTAATGGCTACACAGGTTTATGTTATACTACTTTTAGACCTTTCTGTATGTCTGAAATATTTTATTACAGAATGATTTTTTAAATGGTCCAGAATTGTTAAATCTGCAGGGTCTTGTCAGAAGCAAATGCTAACCTGCTAGATGAGATCATTTCCACAGTCCAGGCGCTACTGAGAAAGTGGAAGGCAACTGTTGAAAATAAGCTAACGGCGAAAAAGATATGATGTGCATCAGAAAATCCGCCCCCGTAAGAGACACCCAGCAGACACAACAAATGAAGAATTCATAGTTGAGAAAGTAAAGAAAATAGAGCAGTTTCTAAAGGATTTCAAAATAAATATGTTTAAAAATGTTCAAAGAGATAAAAGAATCAACTGATCTCATAATGTTAGAAGACGTTATGAAAACAGAATAAGCAGACTTGAAAATAAACACATATTCTAGAAATGAAAAATATTGCTATCATAAATGTAAGACTCCACAGAACATGTCAAAGTAGACCAAAGCAAAAATTAATAAGCTGGAAGATGAATCTAAGAATGTAACTTAAAGACTCTAAAGATTTATAATAAGAAGGAAGCAATGAGAGACGTGAAGAATAGATTACAAAACTCCTATACATGTATCCACAAAAGTTTCAGAAGGGGAGTGAAGTGATGGACAATGGTAACACATAAATATGGTTGTGTGGAGAATTTCCTAGTAAGACACGACTTCTCAAACAGAAAAGTCACACAGCAGCTTTCAAACTGAAGAAAATTGAGAGAGAGAAGCCAGAGAGAGAGAACGAGAGAGAGAGCGACAGAGAGAAAGTCAGAAACTGCAGTACATCAAATATAAAGAGGAAACCTTTCAAACCACCAGAAGAGATAAGGCAGATAACACCTATGAGGAATAACATCCAGGTTGTCGGCAGATTTTTCATGAGCCACAAGCTAATATGGAAGAAAATGAAATAATGCCTTCAAAGGCAGTAATATAGCAGCCAATCTAGAATCCTACACTTACCTAAACTATAACTCAAGAATGAATGTGAAATAAGGACATTTTTAACACATATTAAGAGAATTTTTTAATCATTGAAGTAACTTTTTGACGAGAGAAATAGAATTTAGAAGAAAGGAGTAGAATCCAAGTGGCAATGGTGATTAAAAACATTAGTAGGCATGCACATAAATAAAAATAAAGGCTGGTCATAAAAAATAATGAATGTAATAAAAATAAAACTTTATAAAACATCAAATATTTTGGGGGGAAGTTCGAATGGATTAGAATATTCTCTTTTGTATCTTTATTCAAGATGTTGATTAACTTTAGACTTTGAAAGAAAAATACAAAGTTAGACACACACCTTAAAAAATCCAAGAGCAATCACCTGGGAATAAAAAAGAAATTTGTATCTTGCAAACTAGTACATAGCAAAAAGATAATGGAAAATCTCTCAGTTCAACAGGAGGCAGGAAATTAAAGTAGGGGAGGATGAGGGGGAAGGAGAAGAGGGTCAGGAGGAAGGGAAGGGGAAGGGGGAGAAGCAGCAGCACTAAAAAATGTGGTAAATAAAAATCCAAATAACAGGAATTCGTCCAAATACAGATGCGCCTCAACTTATGATGGACTTACGTATGTCTCAATAAATCCATGAGTTGAAAATGCATTCAATACACCTAACACACCAAATATCATAGCTTAGCCTAGCCTGCCTTAAACATGCTTACAACACTTACATTAGCCACAGCTGGGCAAAATTCTCTACTACAAAGACTATTTTATAATAAAGTGTTGAAAATCTCATGTAATTTATTGAATGCTGTACTCAAAGTGAAAATCAGATTGATTGTATGGGCACTTGAAGTATAGTTTTCACTGAATGCATATCCCTTGCATATCAACCGAAAATGGAAAAATTATAAGTAGAACCATTGCAAGTCAGGGACCAACTGTATATTAATGTAACAATATACTATTTGTGATAGTTTTACTTATCAAATTGACTAACCTAGAGTCCCTGTTCATTCAAACACTAATCTAGACATTGCTGTAGAGGTATTTTGGAGATATGATTAAAGGCCATCATCGGTTGACTTCAAGTAAAAGAGATTATCCTAGATAATCTGGAAGGCCTTGGTTTATCAATTGAAAGGCCTTAAGAGCAGAGTTAAGGATTCCTTGAAGGAGAAGATATGTACTCTGTGCGCCGCAGCTTGAGTCCATTCCTGAGAGTCCAGCCAGCCCTTTCTGACAGCGTGCTCTACAGTTTCAGACTTGCCTAGCCAGCCCCATAACTGTATAATTCAATTCCTTGTGATACGTCTCCTATATGTATCTCCTACTGGTTTTGTTTCTGTAGTTGAACCCTGACTGACACACTCTGTAAATTAATAAAACTCACATCTTCACATGCAAAGATTCTCAAATTGCGCTAAGAATAAATAAAAACATTCTTGAAGAAAAACACACCTAAAGCATTAAGAAGGTCGAAAATTAAGGATCAAGAGAATGTGTACAGCAGGCCGATGTGCACTCAAAGAAAGCAGTGATAGGGTAAAGAGTGAGATTACATGACGACAAGAATGCCTCTGATGAGCAGTGACATCAGGACCAACTCAGGACCAACAAGAGACTGGCCTAGAAGTCACCTGTACTTCCAATGAAATCCTAGCCCTTCCGAGTTTTTGGAGTACTCGATTATTCCCTTCAACCTCTCAAAAAAGCCCAGACCACTTCCTAAGTTAAACCTACACATTTTTTTAACTTTTAATTTTGAAATAATTATAGATTCACTTCAAAGTTGCAAAGATTGTACAGACAGGTCTTGTGTACCTGCCACCCAGTTTCCCCCAGTTGTTACACCTTAAAGCACAATATCCAAACCAGAATACTGATGTTACTACATGTGTGTGTAGTTCTGTAATTTTATCATGGATGTAGATTCCTGTGCCCATTGGCAGAATCAACATCCAGAACTAGTCCATCATCATAGAGATCTCTCCTGGACGATCCCTTTACAGTCACACATACCCTTCCTCCCTCAACGTCTCTAACTCCTGGCAACCACAAAGCTCTTCCTCATCTCTATCAATTTGGGAATGTTATATAAATGGAATCACAGCATGCTACCTTTGAGATTGGCTTTTTCACTCAGCATAATGCCCTTGACAGCCATTCAGGTCGCTACATGTATCATTAGTTCATACCTCTGTACCGTAAACCTGTGCCTGTTTTTAAATTCTAATAAAAGCTAGGAATTTTGTTAAATGCTGCAGTGAGCTGAGATCACACCACTGCACTCCAGCCTGGGTGAAAAGAAAAAAACTGGGATTAAGAAGGAGCATGTAGATATTGTAGCTATTAGACACGGGAAAACTGGTAACATCCATACAGGTAAGAGCTAAGAGGGCAACTGTGAGAATGAAGATGACGGGATTGTTGAGAGATGGTGTGAAAATGGAGAGTTTAGGACCCAGCAGCTGGCTGAAACGACTGCGGGTGGTTGGTAAACCCGGAGGGGAAGGTTTCAAGGAGCCTTAGATGTTTCTTGTCTGCATACCTGGATAGATAACAGTGGAAATGGGAGAGGGAGGAATATGTTTCAAGGGGAAAAGAAAACTTCAGCTTCAGATATTTTGGATGAGGGATTCCAGGAGCACTTTCAGGTTGCAGGTAAAAATGTGGAAAGACTGAAACTCCAGAGAGAGTCTAGAGGGGCTGCAAAACTAGCCCTGAGAATGGATGAGCTTACTTCATACAAGATTTTTTAACAGCTCAGTTTTTAAAGGATTTCTAACCAGTAAAGAGACGTCACACTGAATAAACCAAGTTTGTCTGTAATTATGAAGTTCACATACCACTGAACCAAGATTTTGCTCAGTGTGTTTCTTGCTTATTTATTAATTTGTTTTGAAGGGATTAACATTTAAGAGTTACATTAAAAAATGAAAAAAGAAATGTTTAAACTCAAGACTTAAAGGGATGGCTGTGGGAATCTGTACCTGTTGTGGGAAAAACCATAATTATAGTGAATTCTAAACTTGTCATGATTTCAATTTGGAAACATGAGAATAAACGATTCTTGTTAGTAGTTGATGATCTTTTAAACTACAAGCTAACATTTCCCTGAGCAAAAAGTTTTGAAAATTTCAATATTTTGCATTCAGCTTTTCTATCTGCTATTACTTAGATAAAATCTTAAGTGTGGGGGAGAAAGAGTGACTACAATTGCAGAAATGGTAGTATAATAAAAATAATAATAGGAATGGCAGTAGCAATTCCTAAAATCAATAACCTACTGAGTCTAACTGAAGTTTTAAAAAATTGTCTGTGTATCTTTAAAGTTTTGGCAGTTTTAGAAGAAGAGGCTGCTTAGATTAATGTCTACTTTATTTCTACTGTTTCCAACTCAGTTCGTTTTTGAAACACAGGTTAGTTGAGACATATTTTTGTGGGAGAAAAAACCAAAATGACTCCATTATGTAATGGCTACCCCCTAAACAGTAATGTTTTGCCTGTTTGCTTAGAACACATCTCAAAGTGTACCCTAGGAGAGAGACTCTTAACCCCCAATCCATAAATTGGCTTGAAGCAGGCCCTTGAACTTGTGTACATAATTGTGAGTGAGGTGCATGCATTTTTCTGGAAGCTGGTCTTAGCTTTCCAAGTTGTCTATGAAGACTCAAGAAGCTCAGACCTTGTCCCTTGAGATCTTTTTGGGATTCGGGACTATGGTCCTAAGGTATACTCACTCTTGCTTGATTCTGAGCATGGTGCGCCGTATTGGAAAAAGCTGCAGGCTAGTATTTAGGAGACACGTATTTTAGACCTGGCTGTACTCTAAGTTTACATTAACTTCCAGCAAGTCACTTTTTTCCTTTTGGCCTCATTTGTTCATCATTCAAATGGGATGGAATGTCTATTCTACTCAGACAGACTAGACCATATTGTGACACTAAAAGAAGGGAGAAAATATACTCTGAACAATGCAATATATCCTAATGAGGCCAGATATTACCTGCTGCTTGGGGCCTCTGCTTTGTACCATGGTTCCTTCATGTTCTTTCTCTGCTTCCTTCTTTTCCTGAAGGCTGTTGGTCCCCTCAATTCTGTATTCTCTACATTTTTACCCATGTTTTTTAGATGCTGCAGTAGAGATAGACAAAAGGAAAGGATGTTGATTAAGCAAGGGGTCACTTTAAGAACTCACTTCTGGCTGAGTTCGGTGGCTCATACCTGTAATCCCAGCACTTTGAGAGGCCAAGGCGGGTGGATCACCTGAGGTCAGGAGTTCAAGACCAGCCTGACCAACATGGTAAAACCCTGTCTCTACTAAAAATACAAAAATTAGCTGGGCATGGTGGTGCACACCTGTAATTCCAGCTCTTGGGAGTCTGAGGCATGAGAATCACTTGAACCTGGGAGGTGGAGGTTGCAGTGAGCTGAGATCATATCACTGCATTCCAACCCGGGAGACAGAGTGGGACTCCATCTCAAAACAAAACAAAACAAAAAACTTGCTTCTAAGAGGAAAATATGAATACTTTGCTCTCATTAGAGTGTTTCACCTCTTCAAGGCATTTCACATTAGCTGCCATGCTTTTTCATCGTAGCAGATCAGGAGGAAGTTTTTCCTACACTCATTTAATTTGGAAACTGAGGCACAAAGAAATCAGGAATCCAAGGTTACTCAAGTCATCAAGGGTGGTGCTAGGGCTGGAAACTGAACTTTGGAATGCTAGGTGCCAGGGTTTTGCCATCATTCCCTTGAGTCTGATCTTGGGTGGCAGACACAGAAACAATCATGAGAGTATTTTCTAGTCAAACAGTGAGCAGATATGCAGCAGCAATCCCCCTCTTGATCCATCCCTTTTCTTTATGCGATGATCCAGGAGGAACTGTCTGTCTTCCATCGTGTCTGTTTTCAGATGGATTTTGACCTTGCAGCTAAGTCTTTCTCTCATTGCTGACTCTGCTCACTTTCCTTCAACTTGATTCATGTGGGCCCCAACGGTTCCTGCTTGGGAAAGGCCCGTCTGGGAGTGCTCAATGCATTCCCCTGTGAGCAGGGGAAAGAGCTGCACTTGCAAAATGAGGAAACTTCCAAGAGGGCTCTGGCCAGAAGTCAGTTTGCAATTTTGAGAGCAGCACTTGTTCTGGAAATGACATAACATGCCTGTTGCTTATGCTTCAGAACGCTGCTACATAGCTTTTTACTCTTGCCGATAGCAGTGAATGATCTAAACCTGTATACTGCTTAAGTCTGCAGCCAGTCTTTCAATGTGTAGGCATGTCACATACATTTTTTGACCATCTACCTATGCCAAGTTCTCTGAGAAATAAGAAAATGAAAATTGAAGGGGCCCACTCAGTTGCCTCCAGCCTTCAGGAGATAGCAATGATGTATAGTGACTCACAGGTGCTTCTGGAGAAGGCTGTACTCAGTGGCTTAGGGCTGCAGAGAGAGAGGAGACTAAATTGCCAGGCTTGAAACATTAGCTCCAATAAAAACATGTTCCACATTTTATGTCATTAGGCAAATGCAAACTAACACAACGATGAGATAACACCACACATCTATTACAGTGGCCAAAATCCGGAAAACTGACACCACCAAATGCTGGTAAGGATATAGAGTAACAGGAGACTCTGGTTTCTTTTCTTTTTTTTTTGAGACGGATGTTCTCTCTTGTTGCCCAAGCTGGAGTGTAATGGTGCGATCTCGGCTCACCACAACCTCCACCTCCCAGGTTCAAGTGACTCTCTTGCCTCAGCCCCCCAAGGAACTCATTCTTTGCTGGTGGGAATGCAAAATGGTAATGCCACTTTGGAGAACATGTGGCTATTTGTTACAAAACTACACATACTCTTACCATATGGTCCAGCAATCACACTCCTTGAAGTTATCCAAAACAGTTGAAAACTATATCCACAGAAAAACCTGCACACATCTTTCTAATAGCAGTTTTATTCATAACTGCCAAAACCTCAGAGGTAACTAAGATGTCCTGATATCCTTCAGTAGGTAAATGGGTAAATAAACTGTGGTTCATCAGAGAATGAAATACTATTCAGTGATAGAAAGAAATGAATTACCAAGCCGAAAGACATGGAGGAAACAAATGCATATTAGTAAGTGAAAGAAACTCATATGAAAGGGCAACATACAGTATGATTCTAACTCTATGACATTCTGGAAAAGGCAACACTATGGCTACAGTAAAAGATCAGTGGTCACCAGGGCTTAGGGGACAGAGAGGGATGAATAGGTAGGGCAAAGAGAAATTTTAGGGCCATGAAACTGCTCTATATGATACTATCATGGTGGATACACATCATTATACATTTGCCTAAACCCATAGAATGTGCAGCTCCGAGAGTGAATCCTAAAACTCTGGACTTTGTGGGATTATGATGTCAATGTAGGTTCATCAGTTGCAACAAATATACCTCCCCTGTGGGGGGGGATGTTGCTAATGGGGAAGGCTACGTACATGTGGGGAGAGGGTACACATAGTAAATCTCTGTACCTTTTGCTAAATTTTGCTGTGAACCCAAAACTGCTCCAAAAAATAAAGTCTATTTTAAACGTTTAAAAGCTCCACAAGAGCAAGGATCTTGTCTATCTTGTTCACTGCTAGATTCCCAGCTCCTAGCTTAGTGTGATGCTCAATAAATATTTATTGACTGAATGACTAAATAACCTCTGCCTGAATTAAGGAGAAGGTTTTCTGGAGAATGTGAGATTTGAGTAAGCTTGATGATGAGTTGTGCCTCCCTAGGCATGGAAGTACAGGCACAGTGTGACTATTACAGGCAAAGAGAATAATTCAATAAAAGCACAAAAGCATGGAAATAAATGAACTGCTTCGGGAACTTCAAATGATCCACTGTCACTGGAGTTTCAGAAGAAGAGTAGAAGGAGATAAGGACAAAAACACTGACTAGTGTCAGGATATAAAGTCATCATTATGACCCTCATGTTACAGAGGAGAAACCTGAGGCTCAAAGAAGACTGACTCATCAAAGGTTATGCGTTAACAATATCTCTGTCCCTTCTACGTATGGGCATCATACTAAGCACTTTCTGTGCACTCTGTCATTTAAATCCATATAGTAAGTTTAGGAGATGGTTAGTATTGCTTTTCTAATTTTATAGATAAAAATAATAAGGCTTATGGAAGTTAAATAATTTTTCCTGGGACTTAGTGTCCAGGATGGCAGATTGAGTGCACACTATGGCCTCTTCTTCCTGACCTAAATCCCTAAAAAGGAATGAAAACAACTTTTTTCAAAGAGAAAAAGAAATCACATCAAACAATGGAAAATAAGGAGAGAAACCCTGGTAGACTAGAAGAAATTTTAAGACAGTTCTGAAAATAAGCATCAGGATATAGACTGAAGAATAAGCCTCTTTTGGTAGAGTTCTTTGATGAAGGCTGGGAATAATACTAAGAGGGTTCCACTCATGGCAGTGGTGGGTGCCCCACGGAGGGGGACCAGTGATGATGATGAGCTGATGAGTGGGAGCATCTGGGCTGCTGAGCCCCTGCACACCGTTCCTCCCTCCTAGCAAGCAGTCATGGCTGATGATGAGGGGGTGGGCAGGGTCTGCCTCCAGACTTGCACATGGGCTTGAGGGGGAATGCAACAGAGACCCACAGGAAGGGACACCTCATGACAAGGAGAGAACTCTTCAGTCATCCATAGCTTCAGAGGTTCCATGCCTAGAGGTGTGCTATCTCACTCCACCATTATTTCACCAAAAAAAGTCTGCAATTTCAGTCTCAGCAGCACATCCTAGCCCTCCCTTTGCCCAAGAGTCATAAACTCTATCTGTGCACACAGATAGAGCCAACAGGTTACAAGGGATCTGAGCATAGAATGGGCCCCCGATTAAAAACTACCAGCCAGGGTGGAAGTTACTTGCCCTTGGTCATCCCTAATTTATTTAAGAACCCTCGTTGGTAGCAAAGACTTGGGATCTCCATCTTAGGTCTCCTCAGTGATGTCTCTTTCTGTTGGGCCAAACTACCTCCTAAATTGAATGTGTGTTATATCAGGGATCATTAACCTTTAGGCTATGGACTGGTAGCAGTCCATGGCCTGTTAGGAACTGGGGCACACACAGGAGGTGAGCGGCAGTGAGCGTTACTGCCTGAGCTCTGCCTCCTGTCAGGTCAGCAGTGGCATTAGATTCTTCTAGAAGCAAACACCCTATTGTGAACTGTGCTTATGAAGGATCTAGGCTGCACACTCCTTATGAGAATCTAATTCCTGATAATCTGTCACCATCTCCCATCACCCCCAAATGGGACCATGTAGTTTCAGGAAAACAATCTCAGGGCTCCCACTGATTCTACATTATGGTGGGCTGTTAAATGTAATGTACTTGAATCATACCAAACACACCCCCAACCCCACCTCCACCCCCAGCTCCGTCCATGGAAAAATTGTCTTCCATGAAACCAGGTCCTGGTGCCTAAAATGTTGGGGACTGCTGTGTTATAGCATTGTGTGGATCTGCCTTCCAGCACTGGGGCAAGCCCTGGGCACTACAAGAAAAGCTGTATAACCTTTGTTGGGCTATTGACCCAGCTGGCATGTAACACACACTCAAGACAAATTCAGTGAATGTCTTGTGCGTGCAGGAGCAGGTGGTGTAAGGAGGAAAGACAGGAGCATGGGATTTGGAAGGAGTTCAAAGCTGGCAGTCACGAGCCCACTGAATGGGTCTACACAAATAATGGAGTAGCGGAAAGGACACCCAAAAGTACTTAGTTTGAGCCTCATGAGATCTGAGACCTTGAAGGAACTAAGCTTCATCGAGGGTATTCATCGAGGGTATTCATCGAGGGTAAGGAAAACAGCAATGCCAAGAGTCTGAACCTGAGCCTGAAGATGGGAATATTCAGAGAAGGCACTTATGTGACTCAAGGGAGCATCTTGTCTGGGGCAGTAGCAAGACAGTCTGTTTTTCCCCACTTGTGAAAATGGGTAGTGTGGGGTATTATATTCCCAGGGCTGCTGTCTCAAATTATCAGAAACTCAGGAGCTTAAAACAACAGAGATTAATTGTCTTACACATCTGGAGGCCAAAAGTCCAAGATCAAAATGTCAGCAGGGCCATGCTCCCTCTGCAGGCTCTGGGGAAGAATTCTTCCTTGCCCCTGCCAGCTTCTGGTGGCTGCCAGAGACCCTTGGTGTTCCTTGGTTTGTAGCTGTGTCGCTCCAATCTCTGCCTCCATCATCACACAGGCTTCTTCTAAGGACATCACTCATCAGATTTAGGGCCTACCCTAATCCGGCATGACCTCATCTTAACTGATTACATCTGCAAGGATCCCTTCCAAATAAGGTCACATGCTAAGGTTCCAGGTGGACATGAATTTTTAGGGGACATCATTCAACTCAATACAGGTAGTATCATCTAATCCTGCCTATAGGTGGTATGATTTATAAAGTGACTACCAAGACTCTGCTTCTGTACACAGGTTCAGATTTTCCTGACTCAAAAACTGCTTGGCCCCTTAAGATGATGGAAACCCTTCCTGTAACTTCTGAAGCTCTCCTAAATGATGGTTTTTCCATCATCCTTTGTCCTAGGTCATTCTGAGATGCCCAACAGGGCAGCTATCCCTTCCCCCTTATTTGTTAATTTCATATTTGTGGATAAATGAGAATGTTATGCTCCCTCAAATAGTTTGCTTCTGCAGACAATGTACCACTTTCCCATTTCTATTTTAAAGCTGCGCACGCATCTGTAAGAAGACGGGAGTGTTATGTAATACCTACCATTTTTGTCAAAACCTCATCTCACCCCATTGCCTGATACAGGAGGAAGTTACTGGTGTGAAATTTGCTGCTTTTTTTTTTTTTTAAGGTGAAGAGTATATTCAGATGGATTTCATACCTCACATTCATAAGCCAGTCCATTTTTAAAAGACTATAGGTACTGTGTTAATGAAAGATGAAATTCACATCCGTTTCCTGTATAGCACGCCAGCAATGACGGTACAAATATAGCTGAATACTCTGCCTTTGCCTTTATAGGTATTTTAAAGAGGTGCTCTGAGGGGAAGCATGCAGACTCATCAACAGAAAACATCTTAAAGGGAGGAAGACAACCAAGAATATTTTCCTTTCTGAAAGGTTATGATGTTAAAGTGTTAGTCCATTTGGAGCCTGTCATCTGGACTATTTCAGTTTATAAACGAGAGCTACAGCAGCCCCAGGGGGCCTCAGGAAGGGAAACATTACTTCAGGAAAATGGTATTTCTTTGTTAGAATCAGAGCTTTGTGAGGGGTGAGACGGGCCAGTCCAGAGAGAGCCAGGACTTGAAATCCAGCTGGAGCTGCAGCTTGGGTCAGGTGTCAGCAGATGGGAGCCAAGGCAGGGCTTGGGAAGCACAGACACGGGGAGGTGTGAGTCTGAAGTTGCTCTGAATACGGGGCCAATCTGTGAGAGGGACATCAGCAGGATGCAAAGTTCTATTAGACCCAAGTCCAGAGTGAGGCCACTCCAGTTTAGAGCATTATCCATTGTAGGCAGTGGGAAACTGACTGGGGTACAGAAAGGGGGTCAATAACATAAAGGTCTGGCATTGGTATTGGGATCCTGGTCATGGGAAAACCAGGTGGTCAAGGGGAGGACATCCAGTCCAGCCAAATTCTCAGACATTCCAACCTGGAGTTGGGAAGGAGGCAAAGAATGCCTTGGTAGCCACTTTGTAAATTGTACTATCAATAGACTGGATTGAGTGATACCAGCTCTACTGGACTGAGTGGTATTTCTTCCAAATTCAGGTCTGCTGGAACCTCAGAATGTGACTTTATTTGGAAATAATGTTATTACAGATGTAATTAATTAACATGAGGGCACACTGGGTTATGATAGGCCCTAGATCCAATGACTGATGTCCTTATAAGAAGGGGGCTGTGTGATGATGGAGGCAGAGATTGAAAAGACACAGCTACAAGCCAAGAAACACCAAGGATAGCTGGAATCCACAAGAAGCTAGGAAGAGGCAAGGGAAGGATTCTTTCTAGAGACTTCAGTGGGAGCAGTGCTGCAAGGAATCCCGGAGCATTTCATGCAGCACCATTTGGTGGTATTCTCTGCCAGTTGTGGGTCTGGGTGTCCCATGCCCATCGGGTCTGTGGCCACCATGAGCTCACAGCTTGGGGAAACCTGGGGAGCTTACAATTTTTTTTTTTGAGACAGTATGACTCTGTCTCTCGAGCTGGAGTGCAGTGGTGCGATCTCTGCTCACTGCAACCTCTACCTCCCGGGTTCAAGCGATTTTCCTGCCTCAGCCTCCCGAGTAGCTAGGATTATAGGTGCCCGCCATTACACCCAGCTAATTTTTCGTATTTTTAGTAGAGACGGGGTTTCACTATGTTGGCCAGGTTGGTCTTGAACTCCTGACCTCGTGATTCACCTGCCTCAGCCTCCCAAAGTGCTGGGATTACAGGGGTGAGCCACCGCGCCTGGCCGGAGCTTGCTATTTTTCTGAGGCCTGGGAGCTTTCTATCCTATGTTGGTCCGCTTTAGTATTGAAAAGAAAACTAGACTTAAATTTAAGAGCCCTGTGTTTATTGCTTATCTAGGTATGCATTTATCCACGTAGGGAATATTTACAGATCACCTAATGTGATCAGGCACTGAGCTAGATCCTGGGGGAGATAAAGATGCCTAACAGAGTCTCTGACATCGAGAAGCCACTGACTGGTGACATGTCCAGTCAATTACATTCCTGTGAAATGATGCATAAAGTTGATAACAGAGGATTACAACAGGCCTGGGGGAGGCACAGCAAAGCTTGCTGAGGGGAGATGGGAGATGGTGGAAGGCAGGAAAGGGTCCATGAAGTGAAACCCAAACAGAATCTTTGAAGAGTAAACAGGAGTGAGCTAGGTGAAGAGGGCAGAGAAGGCATTTTAGAGAGAAGAGACAGCATGGGCAAGTGAGAGGAGGTGGCATATGTAGCATTTACAGAGATCCACAATCAGATTGTGTGGCTGGAATTAAAACCTGCAGAGCAGGGAGGAGTAAAAGGAAGAGTAGAGGCACATGCAAAGATGCAGGTGATGGAGAGTCTTGAATGCATGTTACAGAATTTGGACTTTATCTACTGGTAATGAGAAGCCACTGATGGTTTTGAGCAGAGAGTGGCAGGGTCAGATTTGTGAAGGATGGACTGGAACAAGGCTGGAGGTAGAGGCAGGAAGGGGAGGCTGTTGTAATAGTTGAGGTGAGAGATGCTACTGAGCTGAACAAGGGAAGTGGAAGAAGAAGTAGGGAACAGTTTATCTTAAGAAATATTTAGGAGGTCACCCCAGAATTACAGCCTTGTGAGCTTGTATAAATTAAGGCTCAGTTTTGAGCCTTAATTTTCTGATTTGTAGAATGAGAGACAATGATATGCCAGTCCAGAGTTGTGGAAGGATTAAATTAGGTCACCAATGTGCAAATGCTTTGCAACTTCTCTAAAGCTTTGCAATTTCAACTCGGTTTCCTGGTGTGGCAATTAGATTTTCTATAATATTTGAGGAACGACCCACCTTGTGCCTAAAAGATGGCCAACCTGGAGAAATACGTAAATACCGAATAGTTTCATAAGCTAACTTAGAAATTTTAAATGTGATTTTTAAAGCTCAGGTTTATAAGTACATACTTACTTCCATGCTCTTTCTAAAATATATAATTATGTTTCTGCTCACATAATTTTATCCATTTTAAAAACTGAGCATATCACTGTCACTTTTATTGCAGGATACTGGCAGAATTTGCTTTACCTAGCAGATGTGTTTCTGAAAATTTTACTTGTAAATTGATTTTAAAATGAGTCAAATCATACTTTATTTACACTAGGGAGATGCATTTCAAAGAACTCTCTGGTTGTGACTCCTTTGGTAAAATTAATAATTATCCTGAATTTTTGCAGGGATTAAATATGAGCCTCTACATTCTTAAATTGTTGGTAGTGGTCCTTATGAAATATATTTTAATATACAGAAGATACATAATATCTGTTCAAATCTATGAAGCAAAGTTTCTTTCTCAGTCTGTTGTTGTGTGATTGCACTTTTTAACACCCATCCATTGCAATTGAAGACATTCTCCCATCAAACATGTCAAATTAACATCCACATTAATCTTCTTCATACTTGACACAAACCCAGTCTCAACCCTTCCATTACTGACATGAGATCAATTCACTTTCACAATACAATCTTCTAGGAGACAATAAATTACACACTTTCTATTTAGTATCTAGTCAGCATCTAATTGCATTTTGATTTGTTTCTTGATGTGTGGCTGGAGTGCTAAGAATTGGACATGGAAAGTCAGATGAGTCATATTTGCCTAATTACGTAAAACATAACAGCATTAACATGATAAGTGCTGTAAATCGGTACTAAAAATGTTCGGACAGGAAAGACTTACGGCAACATGGATTTATAATAGTGGTCATTTATGAAGCACCTATTATGCTCCAGAAACTGTATTTGTTACTGTATTTTTACGTCTCCCCTAGCCCTAGCTGATATTATCATTTCTCAATTTGCAGATGAGAACATGGAAACCTAGCTATAAGAAGTCATTCACGCTAAATGACCCAGCTAGGACCTAGTAGAGCTGAAATGTAATCCCTAAACTAATATCATGTCATGTCCTCTCTCTTGGAGACCTGGGTTCCAGCATGGTGTGGGTTTCTATCTTACCTTTGTACCTGAGTTCCTCATCTGTCACAGAGGAGTTTGTTCATTTTTAACTCTGAGACCCCTTCTGCTTCCTGATGTGTTCAATGAAGTTTCAAGAAGGCCTTGAGCTACTTTTAAACAGCCTGGCATTCCACCACACCTCCCCATAGTCAATGAAATCCAACTTGAAATCCAAGAATAGCTAAACCTCTACTTCAGTCCCAAGAGCCATTTCACTTACTGAAATACTTACCACACTACCATCCAATTACTATGTAAAACACCTTGGGATACCATTAATACAAAAGGTTATATATTCTAAAACCCAAATGTCATTTTGTGTTAGACATTTTCTTAAGGGCTACTTATCTCAGGATGAATTCCAAGAATGAGTGCTTAATAATTATTTTGCATTTAAACAACCTACTTATGAATTCCAGGGATACACTGTGCCACAGTACGGCTTCTGCAGGATACAGCAATTATTATAAATGCTGCTGGATTAACTACTACAGTATTGCAGCCTGACAAAATGACACATCTGTATTAGATCACTGGTAGGTCATCAGACAAAATCTTTCCTTCTTCTCCACCCCCCGGTCCTCATCCCAGAAAACAAGACTTGAGGAATATTTCTCAACCTGGTAAGACATAATAGAAACCTTCAGCAACCTATATAATACATGCAGAACTCCAAATACTGGACCTGCTCATAGACATTTTTATTATTTGGTAAATTGCAATACAAATACATTCCTCTTAAAAGATGCTGGGAAGAAGGTTTTTTAAAGCCGAGGTATTTTTTACATAGACTCCTCATGAATTTGACTTAAAAGCCAACTCAGCCACAGAAATCTGGGGTTTAGGTCTGTTTGGATTTATAAAGTTTTTAGTTAAAAGAATAGGATATGATTTGGGAGACAATAGAGCTTGGATCAAAACATGTGGATTGGTTCTTGTGTGCACGTGTGTGAGTGTGTGTGGTGGTGGGGGAGGGCTGGTGTAGGGAAAAAGTTCAGTTAACCTCTTATGAACCCAGACAGCCAAGCTCCATGCAGCTTTAATAAGTAACCACTTGGTGATGAACATTTAACAGTCTCATTAAATCATAATTTAAAAGATTGCTTTTTTTGCCCCAAACAAATAAAACCCTGTTAAATTCTAATAAGGATCTTTGGAACAGCTGTTTTGTGCTACAGAATGTGTAATGACCTTATAATTGTATTAGATGTGGCATGCAAATGTTTATGTTTCTCCTCTAGTATGAAATGTGCTAAATAACAGAAGCCAAAGAAAAGGGATTCGTTATGAATTCCAAGGGCGCAAGGGCTGCATTTCCAGAGACAGTGGGGTGCTTGGGGGGTCCTTAGTCAATTTCCGACTTGGATCCCCGAGCTGGGTTGGATCAGGCTGAGTCAGGCTCGTTGGTTTCCATGCAGTTGGATTCCCTTCTCTGACTGCCACTGCATCCTTCCCTTGACCTCAAACACCTAAACACTCACCAGAACTCTTAGATCTTAGAAAAACCTATCCTCTGATCACAGACTCTCAGGTTGTAAGGGCTCAACATTTTCAGGGCCAGCTCCTGTTTCCTTTGGATTTTTTTTTTTTTTTTTTTGACAGTTTCACTCTGTCGCCAGGCTGGAGTACAGTGACATGATCTCAGCTTACTGCCACCTCCTCCTCCCAGTTTCAAGCGATTCTACTGCCCTAGCCGCCCGAGTAGCTGGGACTACAGGTGTGCGCCACCACACCCAGCTAATTTTTTATATTTTTAGTAGAGATGGGGTTTCACCATGTTGGCCAGGATGGTCTCCCGTTTCTTGACCTCGTGATCCATCCGCCTCGGCCTCCCAAAGTGCTGGGATTACAGGTGTGAGTCACCGTGCCCAGCCTTCTTTGGATGTTTTTACATTAGAAAAATAAATCTGATTGTATATGTTTGAGGTTTACAACATGATGTCTATTTTGAATTTCCCCCCTAGCATGGGCATTGCATGGCTGCTGTTGGTGCTTTAGATCTGCTGTCCTGTGCAACCCTCCAGGCCTGGGAGGCTCACCTGTGTGAATTCTATCTACTGGCTTCCTGGCTTTCTGCCCCTGGGTGAGGCCAATGGGGAGCCCTGCAGGAGGGCACAAAGTGACATTTAGTAAATAGTTCCCTGGCTCATTCTCTGTGGGGTTACCATGGATTGTGTCTCTTTATATAGATTTCCTTTTGCTCAACTTTTATTTTAGAACTGAGGGTACATGTGCAAGTTTATTACAAAGGTATATGATGTGATGTTGAAGTCTGGGGTATGACTGAACCTGGCACCCATGTAGTGATCATAGCACCCAATAGGTAGTTTCCAGCCCTAACTCCCTTTTCTCTCTCCCCCACTCTAGTAGTCTCCAGTGTCTACTGCTTACATCTTTACGTGTATGTGTACCCAATGCTTAGCTCCCACTTATAAGTGTGAACATTCAGTACTTGGTTTTCTGTTTCTGCATTAGTTTGCTTGGGATGATGGCCTCCAGGTGCATAGACATTGCTTCATGAATGTAAAGCATTCATGTAAAGACACAATTTCATTCTGTTTTCATGGCTGCATGGTATTCCATGGTGGATATATATATATATATATATATATATATATCACATTTTCTGTTTTTGAACGTATGCCTCCTGGGTTCACATGATTTTCCTGCCTCAGCTTCCCAAGTAACTGGGACAACAGGTGTGCCCCATCACGCCCAGGTAATTTTTGTAATTTTTAGTACAGATGGGGTTTTACCATGTTGGCTACGATGGTCTCGATCTCTTGACCTCGTGATTTGCCCGATTACAGGTGTGAACCACCACTCCTGACCTATATATACCATGTTTTCTTTATTCAATCCACCGTTGATAGGCACCTGGGTTGATTCCATGTTTCTGCTATTGTGAATAGTGCCATGATAAACATACAGGTGCATGCGTCCTTTTGGTAGAATGACTTATTTTACTTTGGGGCTATCCATATCCAGAGGAATGAAACTGGACCCCTACCTACATATACAAAAATTAAATCAAGATGGATTAAAGACATAAGTATCTGTCTCTGACCAGGGCCTCAGCTCCTCCTCCTCACGGAGGCCTTGTTCCAAAGGCTGTTTGCCTGGAGGTTCTGCTAAGTGCTGCCTCCTCTAGCTTCTTAAAGCCTCTGAGCAGAAACAGATCCTACCTGATAACATCCCTGGGATGCTCCTCAAAGAGATGTCCTGGCCATGTAGTTCTCCAGAAATAAAAATGAAAAAACACAGAAACAAAAGCCAGATGTGTAATGTTTGCTGATTTCCAGGATGTAAGTGTTCCCACCATGGCTGATTTCAAACTACCAACATGGCGTCGCTCAAGGGAGAGATGGGAAGGATCTCCCACAATCAAACAGTCACAGCCCTGGTGTGCTGGCTGCAGCACCTGGCCGCTTCCCCCACAGCCCGCTCACACCCTTCTAGTCTCTTTATTAAACTCTGCACATACTACCCATTTTGATCTCACCCTCTGTTACCCAAGTGATACAGCCTTCTTCTGAAATGGTGGGCCTCGTGTGCTCATTCACATATAGTGATGTAGAAACATCTCCGGAGAGGCACGATTTCTCTTGGGCCAATTCCTACTGTTAGAAGTTCTTCCACAAGCCACAGGGGGATTTGCTCCCCTGGGTGCCGCCCTACTCAAAGTATAATGATGCTCCCAGTCTGTTTCCAAAGTGCAGGTACTGGAGCTCTTCTCTCTCCCATTAAAGGTCTACATACAAGTGACTGAGGGTGCTGGGTTCACACTGCTGTTGAACCAGGGGTGGGTAAATCCCATCCCAGGACACAGAGACAGCTGCCCAGAGAAACCTTGCTTGCCTGGGTCTGAGATGACTCCTCTCAGGCAGCCGCTGTGTCTTTTTGTAGGTTCTCTTCAGCAACCTTGAATCCACCCTTCAGTTTCAGCAGTTGCTGGGCCTCATGCTACTGATGCACTCTATGTCATGGCGGGCACTCCTGTCTGAGGCTTCCTACTCTGAAGTATCCTTTTTCTCCCTTCTGGATCAGCTCCCCTCTTTTTTCTAGTCCATTCAAATCAAGTAACTGCTTTCCAGCTAATTTGCTCCCACAAGAGATCTCAGTGGTTCATCAGGCAGAGTGTAATGCCATGGGATGTCTCAGACAATGGAAATTTAAAAAAAGCTTATTTACTTCCCTTGGGGCTAATTCAACCGTTATTACCACTGCGAGTGCTGCTGTTGGTCATAATACTCTGCAACATTTATTGAGCACTTACTACACGTCAGGTGCTCTCTAAGCACATTAACTTATTACAAACTTGTATCAATCAGAGTCCCTGCCAGATGGCACACTCATATAATTGAAGAGAGTTTAAGGAAGAAGTTATTTATCCCTGTAAGTGTGTAGTCAGGATTAAGAGAACCAACTAGGAACAGTGCCGCGCCACAGACTACCAACAATGGGAATCAGTACTACTCATCATGTCAGGGAGGAAGCAAGGGGAGGTAACAGTGTCTGCAGAATTTAGAGGTGCAAGCTATGAAGGGAAGCAGTTCCAAAATTAAGATCTCAGTGAGTGTGGAGTGGATGGACATATTGGGAGGTGATAAAGATCTTGGCCCCTTTCTGTCCACCTGATGTTGTCTAAGCCTTGTGAAAGTCAGAGGGCCTGAGAGCCAGGTGATGCAATCCGTAAACCTTAGCCTCTTGGACACTGAGTACAGCAGAGAGGGTTGAAAATAGACCTCAGTGGGAACTGGTATATAGAGAACAATCACTACCAACCCCAAGAAGTAAGTATGACCGTCCATCATCCTCAGCAAGCAAAGCAGCTAGATTTGAACCCAGGGAATTCAGTGGCAGAGCTCACACCCTCAACACTGTGTTATAGTGCATTCCCAGGCTTGTGATGGAGATTGCAGAAGAGGAGAGTACTTCCGTTTCCTCCAAATTAGTATCCTCTTCCCCATTCCACCTCCAATGCCTAGAGATGCCATAGCCATGAAAATCAGAATGCAAATTGACTTTTCAGAAGGTTACCCAAGAGGTCCATCCTAGGCAGGATAACTGCTATGTATGTTGTGATAAAATCAGTCTGTCACCACTCATTTGGTACAAATGGTAGTTTCCATTTGTTCATCTTAGTTCTGTTCCTCGGGGCTACAGAAACCAAGCCTATGCCTCTTCTACCCGGTATCCCTTTGAGTGCGGACAGACAGCCACCCTACTTCCTTGCAAACTCCTCTGCCTCGTTGAGCCTTACTTTCCTCAGTTATCTCTCTGCTGATGTTATGGTTGCCTTCACTAAACAGACCCCTTTCCCTGGCACATGGTTTGATATGCACCTCTCTTAAAGAAGGTAATCTTCTTGTAGAAATCCTCCTTTATTTGCATACAGGGAAGCAGAAGGAAGGATAGATTTAGAGAAATTTTGAACCTATGTTTTCAAAGGAAAAGGCTCTATATTTAAAATCTTTCCATGTTGCTGAGAGCAAATATAAACTCTTCTTCAAATAGATTCCATTTCTCTATTAAGGTAGCAGAAAGCTACACATACATTGACTGAATTATTTTAACATCCAAACACCTTCCTAAAATGAAAAGGAAGCTCTCAACTGTTATTTATTTATTGAGACAGAGTCTCTCTCTGTCTTCCAGATGAGTTCAGTGGAGCCGCCATGCCTCACTGCAGCCTCAACCTTCCAGACTCAAGTGATCCTCCCCGCTCAGTCTCTTAAGTAGCTAGGACCACAAGCATTCTCGGCCATGCCTAGATAATTTCTTAATTTTTTGTAGAGATGGGTCTTCCTATGTTGCCAAGGCTAGTTTCAAACTCTTGGGGTCAATTAACACTCCAGCCTCAGCCTCCCAAAGTGCTGGGGTTACAAATGTGAGCCACCACCACTGGCCTCTCTCAACTTTTATAAGAAAGATCACTCACAAACCTTCTGCAAAATTTTGTACAACCACTACCATAGGCAGCCTTTGTGGTGTGGTCTTTCCTGATAACGTGCCATTTCTCCTTCAATAAGCTAGTGAGAGCTGTAAAGATAGCTTCTCTTTTTGACTTGACTTCTAGGAAGTGTCGATTTGTTGACGGAACAGTCATAGTAACTTACTTTACCTCAGGCCTTCTGGTACTAGTCTTGTTGCTGTATCCTCACTTTAATTGCTCTACAAAAAGTGTGTCCTTCATTCTTTGTATAAGTAAGCTAGCAATAACAGCGATTATTTTTTGTCTAGTAAGTTAACAAAGTGATTTTTATATTCTTTTCCGATCCTTACGTCAACCCTGTGAGGCCTACTGGACTACTGACATTCTGATGTTTTTAGATGGCATTCAGGGAGGTGAACTAATTTGGCTCAAGTCACTCAGCCTGCAAGGAGTGGCCCCTGTAGACAGAATAGCAAAGTGAGAAAAATGATTTTGAGCTCTGTAGTCTGTGTGGTGCATGTATTGGTTCATACCAAGTCCATCTGACCTTGGGCAAATCACTTACCTGAGCCTCCGCAATGTAAGCTTCGTTGTTATCTTTAAAGCGGGGATAGGGCTGGGCGCGGTGGCTCATGTCTGTAATCTCAGCACTTTGGGAGGCTGAGGCGGGTGGATCACGAGGTCAAGAGATCGAGACCATCCTGGCCAACATGATGAAAACCCGTCTCTACTAAAAACACAAAAATTAGCTGGGCGTGGTGGTGCACGCTTGTAGTCCCAGCTACTTGGGAGGCTGAGGCAGGAGAATTGCTTGAACCCGGGAGGCGGAGGTTGCAGTGAGCCGAGATGACACCACTGTACTCCAGCCTGGTGCCTGGTGATGGAGCGAGACTCTGTCCCAAAACAAATAAACAAATAAAAATAAATAAAGTGGAGATAATGCTTGTATCTACCTCGTAGGACTCTTCAAAAAATAGAAATGAGATAATCCATGAGAGCACTCAGCATACCTGATGTTTTGTAAGGACCCAGTAAATGCTAATTACCATGATGATGAATAGTATTTAATTTAATTCCAGGCTGTCTTCATTTTGCCTAAGGCTAGCCTTCTTTGTACCACCATCCTGCCTTTCGGAGGTTATAAACAAATGGTAAGCATACGGCATTCAAAAATTGCTTTTTTCCTGAATGTATGTATACATTCCTCCCCAGACCCCATGTCAATTTGCAATCCAGCAGACCCTTGAGTTATACAATATAATTCGAGAAAGCTGCTGGCCAGGAGCAGGTTTTAGTCAGAAAGCAATGCCACAGAGGCATGGCCTGCATAGCACCCAGGGGAGGGGTGGGGCTGATGTTCCCGCCAGGACAGGTGCTCTTACCTCACACCAGCACCTTCTCCAAGGACAGCTCCCTCTGTCATTTTGGCAGCTGCTATTTGCTATGCCTTCTGTAGGGCCCATAACTTTACTGAAGGACACTCCAGAATTTACAAATAAAGAAGCAGGCTACTTGGATGGGCCACTTCCCTTTCTGGGCTCTGTTTTCTGACAAGGGGATGGCTGGTGGTGAGAATGGACACCAGGATTTCAAAGTGCCACTGTCTGTCCCCAAAACCAATGTGACTTCTTTGTAGGGAAACTGCCTAAAAGGCTCCCAGAACTAAAACATCTCCTCCTCCTGCTGGCCTGTCCCAGCGCTCTCTAGCATATTCTATGTAAGGACATGGGGTTACCTGGGAGAGATAAGAGAATATGAGGATTCATTTATAAGATTAATACCCATTGTCAATTGCTGACTCTAAAGAGGGGAAATTTGAAGGAACAAGGCATGTATTTGTAGAGGTTGAAGGTTGAGGGTAGGGAAGTGGAATTAAAATAATAATAACATAGGATGTTACATTTTACAAAGCATTGCCTCATGTATTATCTTTCGTGCCTCTGACGAATTCAAGATATAGGTGTTATTATGTGAGTTGCTCAAGAACACACAAGCAATAGTCTGAGAGTTAAACCAGAATTTATAGCTCAAAAGCCAAGAGACACTCCATTATACCACCCACTTCTTTGTAGCTCAGCCCAGAGTTCAGGTTTCCTGAGCTATATATGTGTTGTATATTTAAAAATTTGACAGATCTACTTCTCGCATTTTACAAGACAGTCTGTAGATATGACAAAACGGAAAGTTCAGGGCAGACGACCAGGTTCGATGACAGATACCGCAGAGATGGCCTGGAGGCGGGGTCATGTTGGAACCAGCTAGTTAAAGTTTCAGCGCTGTTGCCTTGACTTTCAAACTGGCTATCATCCCATCGACTCACTCCCCAGCCATGGGATCCCATCAGTCCTTCCCCAATTTGGGGTTATATCTCATTTCATAGCTGTATGACTGAATTGTGTGTCTCTGCAAGTTTTGCTCATTCAGACACCTGAAGCTGTCAAGTGGCATGCTTCTTCCTGGCAATGAGTCACAGACCTATCAAACCTGAAATGCTGTGCAGGCTTTCTGAGAGGCACCGTAGTGTCAATCAATGGTCCTTAAACTATAGTGTGCATCAGAATCCCCTGGAAGGCCTATGAAAGCACACATGCTGCCCCCCTCACCTTCAAGAGTTTCTGGCTCAGGAGGTCTGGGAGGGGACTGAGAGTCTGCGTCTCTAACAAGTTCCCAAGTGAGGCCGACGCTGCTGGCCCAAGAACCATTAATACCAAAGTGAAGTAAGGTGAAGCTTTAGCATTGCCAAGATTTTGGTGCAATCTTGCTTCAGCTTCTTAAATTACCAGACCTCCTGGAGGTTCAGGCTCCTCACTTTGCAAGTGATGATCATAGCATGTACTCCACAAAATACCTGAAAATGTTAAATGAGAGGGTCTATGTGTAAACCAGGGGGCCGTTGTTCCCTGAATCATCAGTCTGTGTCCATGCAAATGGCAGAACTCAGCTTCTTTCCTAGAGCACACCCAATAATAATTCATTTGCAGAAAAGTATCCATAAGCACCTAGAGTCTGAAGAAGACTTGAAGAGGAAGTTTACTTCACACTCCACCACCAACAGCTGGAAGTCCCTCCTTCAACATTCTTGTTCTCCCAACATCCCTCATTGCCATCTTGGTCATGACCCTTTATCCCTGACCCAGATCGATGGAGGTCTCCAGTGTCATTGGATGTCCTTTCTCCATTGTTCACAACTTTAATTTCTCTCACATTGAAGGAGACAGAGTAAGTGCCTCTCTGCTAGCCTTTCCCCTCCCCCCTCTTGCCATGACATTTGTACAACAAGCGGCCTCCAGTTAGGAGCACACACTTTCCTGCAGGAAGATCCTGGCCATCTTTTATGTCTTGAGTTTGCCTTTAACCCCTTAGTAGAGCATCTGCCCCTTCCTCATTCCCTTTTATTGGTCTTCACCTAATAAAACGAATAAAATATCTCCCCATCCCTGAAAGTTATTATGGGGCTGTTTTCTCAAAGAAGCAATGGTTTCGGGAAGAGGCAAAACGAGTAATATCTGGTGGCACCTGGGCCTCCTCAGACACAGTTCCAGCGTCCCGCATCTCCTCCTAAGGGGTGTCAAAGGACTTGCTTCTGACAGGCCATTAGAATATTTCTCTCTGAATCTGATGGCTCATAGGGGAGGGGGTGATCCGCACCCTCTGTCTGCTGGCTGACACTTTCAGCCCCTCCAAGCATTTATCTGTCAGCAGGATCTCTGAGAGTGAACTGGAACAGTGTGGCATTACAGCCCCCCAGGTAGATTAAACCCACAGCCTGAGGCTGCCCTCTTCCGCCTCCACGGAGCCAGGGCCCACCCCTCGGCCTCTCACCCCCCACAGCTAGATAGTACTGACGCTTCTCTCTGGTGTCTCAGCCACCATCAAGAAAATGAGACTCTCCCGCCTCCCAGGCTATTCCCCTCCCTTAAAAAAAACCTCACTCTGCATCGTCTCACATATTTCTGATAGGAAGCTCTGGTTCCAATATACCTGCTCTTGCCCTCCATGGTCTTTAATTATCACCCCCACTCACTTTTCTCTCTAATTTAGAATTAGCTTCATGAAAAGCAAGACCTAGGAAATCCCAGTCTCTGCCCCACTGGGAAGTGAGCTATGTCCTCCAGTCATGATTGCCCTAAATGGCTCTCACTCTAACTTATTCACCAAGCCTCATTTTTCAAACCATATCCCAAATCTTCATGTCTCTTAGTCTGTTGTCATTGTCTTGTAAATCCCAAAATGAAAGCAACAGTGTTTTCACTTTTCCCTCTTGGGGCACATTGGCTACTAAGGTCTAAATGGTCTCCACATACCAAGTACCCCTATGAGCACTCAGACTTAGCAACTGAGGAGCTGTTGACTTTGGGGCCATGTTTGATGCCCAAGGTTACATACATTGAGCTTTTCATTAATATTCTTTGATTATACACCCATATGTCCCTTTGCCTCTCCTAAAGAGTCAAATTTATTTAATTATCTTACTCCTGTGGTTGGAGGAGCTTAGGATCTGATTTAAGAAAATGTATGAGTTCACATGTGATAAGCTGCTAGCCAGTTCATTTCTGTTTTGTTTTGTTTTGTTTTTGAGATAGGGTCTCCCTCTGTCACCCAGGCTGGAGTGCAGTGGCATAATCTTGGCTCAAGGCAACCTCTGACTCCTGGGTTCAAATGATTCTCATGCCTCAGCCTCCCAAGCAGCTGGGCTCACAGGTGCCCAGAATGACGCCTTGCTAATTTTTGAATTTTTAGTAGAGATGGGGTTTCACCATGTTGGTCAGGCTGGTCTCAAACTCTTGACCTCAAGTGATCCACTCACCTCGCCCTCCCAAAGTGCTTGGATTACAGGCACGAGCCACTGCACCCGGCCACTGCTAATGAGTTTGTCTGGAAAGCTGTTTCACCACTCAGCCTAAGTCCTTGTCAAAAAGGGATCATAAAATAGGGCTCATACTAACATCTGCTTTAGAAAAACATTGAGTGAATTAGGTATATGTGAGGCCTTTTGCAAATATTTGGTACTTTTAACAGGTTCTTTTATTTTTAGGTGCACCCCCCCTGTTCTTCTTCCTAGGTTTCTTCTCCAGCCAATACATAAATGAGCGTTTAGGCATATAAATAAAGTAGGATACTCTTTTGTCAATTTTACTCCAAGTGACTAGGCTGCCCTGCTCCCATGCGGGGAAACACGTCCAAGTTGTTGTCACGTTAATCACTAGCCAACTGGGAGAAGGCTATTTACACTTGTGTCACTTCCTCCAAGATTCGATTACTGTAATTGCCTATTGACTGTGTGGTCGGCCAGCTTCCACACCAGCTCCAGCTGTCAGGGTTGGGAGCAGTGGGCAGTCTGTGTCATGGTGAAAGAAGATGCTTCCACACCTACACCAAACCAGCTTCTGAGCCTGCCTGTCCCTCATCCCCAAGCCTTTGTTCAATGTGCTGGTCCTCAAATTGCTCCTTTTCGCTTTGTTGGTCTGTTATAATGCATCCCTGGCGAACAATATCTCTCTGGATTTTGCCATGGATTCTGGAATCAAATCCTGCCCAATAGAATTATCCAAGGTTATACAGAATCTTGTTTAAAGATATTTGTTTTCATTTGGACTTATCTGATGTCCTCGCAAAATTCTTTTTTAATTTAAGCTTTCTGCTTATCTCATGCTGCTTAAATTGATTTTTATGAATCATTTGGCTTCTCTACTGATTTTTCCATTTCATTAGTGGTTTATTTTTTTGGGTGGGGGAGGGTGCTAGTGATCATTCGTTGTTTGCTTTTTCAATCAACCAAGTCGTGGGCTACCCGACTTCGCCCTCAGCTGGGGAGCCAGGTGCAGACGTTCATTTTCTTCAATATATAAATTGCTTTAAAAGATGATTCATGAATGAATTTAATTCCTGCCATTTCAGGCATGAGTGGACTGTTCGACCTCCCTGCTGATGTCTCGGCCTAACTTTACACAAGTTGTCCTATAGCTCAGTTGTCATCCAGAACAGAATTTAGCTTAAATCACTGCCATTTACTGCAATTGCCCCAGACAAATCCTTCCAGTCATCTAGCTCTGAAATGAAAAGCGATTCCTCACTGCCCATTTGATGGAGGGTAATGAGGCGCTGTTTCTATAAGATTACTTACCCGATGAGACAGGAGGGCTTGTTTGGAAAGACCTACACAGGACCCAGATGGCTCTGGCTGAGCACTTCTGGAGAATCGAGCTAGCATTTTGGCACAGAGAAGTCAGTGCTTTTTTTCCTCTCTTTTAGCCCCAATAAATTAATGCAGCTGTTTGTCCTTATAAAATCCTCTTCAGCATTTTCATTCTCCCCACTGCCTAGACCAGCGATTCTCTAACTTGAGCACCCATCAGGATCACCAGCAGGTCTCATTAAAACAGATGCCTGGGTCCTACCCTCTGAGTTAGTGATTCAATGGGTCTGCCTTGGGACCTGATGGTTTGCATTTCTAACAATTTTCCAGGTAATGCTGCTGGTCTAGATGCCACACTTTAAGAACCATTGGCCTGGAGTATGTAAAGCCAGCAAGCCACTGTTGCAGCCCTCAATCATGTGTCTGCTTTCTCCCATTCCAGTCTTATCGTCCATCGCTCTTACACACTGACCATCCACTCAATCTTTTATTCATTCACTCGCTTAGCATATATGTATCTGTGGATAATAAATCCCTTATAGTTGTTGAAAGCAGCAAAGCACTGCACACTTTCTTGCCTTTGCTGGATGTTGCTGACTATCCTTCATCCCCCTCCTCGCCTGTCTGGCTCATCCCAACTCACCCAAGTTTTATGTCAAGCACTAACTTCTCTGTGAATCAGTTCCTTCCCCAGTGAGTCAGCACTTTCATTTTGCCACTATTGGACTTTGCATGATTCCCCATCGTAGCTCTTGTTACACCATATTTTGGTTGTTTCTTTATAAGTTTTTGCCCTTGCTACACTGACTTTCTGAGGGCAGATTTGTAATTTAATTATCTTAACTCCAGACCTCATACAATGCCTAGCCCATGTTTGCTGCTCTGTGTATGTTTGTGGGTGTATTAGTCCGTTTTCATGCTGCTGAGAAACACATACCAGAGACTGGGAAGAAAAAGAGGTTTAATGGACTTACAGTTCCACGTGGCTAGGGAGGCCTCAGCACCACGGCAGAAGGCAAGGACGGGCAAGCCATGTCTTGCATGGATGTCGGCAGGCAAAGAGAGAGAGCTTGTGCAGGGGAACTGCTCTTTTAAAACCATCAGATCTTGTGAGATTTATTCACTATCATGAGAACAGCGTGGGAAAGACCTGCCTCCATGATTCGATTACCTCCCACTGGGTCCCTCCCACAACTTATGGGAATTCAAGATGAGATTTGGGTGGGGACAGAGCCGAACCATATCAGTGGGCTTGGTTATTTAATGGCAGGGACATCCACTTGACTTAATTAGGAACTTGGATTTAGATGTAATTCCCTTTGATGGATGGGCACACTGTTCGTTTGGTCTGTTGGAGTCCCATGTGAGTGAAGCTCAAGGAAGGGTGCTCGTCCCCTTATAGGTCTGGTTGCTTCACCTTATTCCATGATCTCAATCTGCATCTCTAACAATCACTCAGCAGCTGAACCAGAAAGTAGAGATGTTTGACATTGCTGTATGTTTGAATAGTATTCTATAACATTAAAACATGTTCACATCCATTATCTTAGTAAATCCTGAAAAATGGTCCTATGATGTACTATTTTGCTCAAGTAGACACAACTCATCATTTTGTTTGGAAAAATAAGTCGATGCAAAGCACCTCCCACACAGTGATCAGGATGTAAATAGCAGTCCAGGTCAGCGATGGAAAACACGAGGAGAGTGGACACTGCTTTGGGCAAAGAAAGTGTCCAGAACTGGACTTAGGAGGCACGATTTCCTTGGTCATGATCCACCTATGACTGGGCATGCAACTCTCAGCCTTAGTTTCTTCATCTGTAAAATAACCTAGCTGACTTCTCAAAGTCTCTTCCAGACTTAAAATCCTGTGATAAGATCTTTAGACTAAAAAACAGGTTCGTTTACAAATTTCCCAATGAACCCTTCAAAGGCAATGCTGGCTTCAGATTGACATTCTCAAGAACTGTCATGTCTTATTCTCCAGTGTGCATCGGGCCACACCTCCAAGGGAAGGGGCTGAGAGAGTACAGGTTAGTTCCTAGGTGGAGTACTCATTGAGGATGTCCTTAAAAATAGACTGGGGGGGGGAAATAGGGGAGGGACAGCAGGGGGTGGGGAGTTGGGGGAGGGGATAACATGGGGGGGGAGAAATGCCAGATATAGGTGATGGGGGAGGAAGGCAGCAAACCACACTGCCATGTGTGTACCTATGCAACAGTGTTACATGTTCTTCACATGTACCCCAAAACCTAAGATGCAATTAAAAAAATAGACTTTGGAAAGGAACTGAGCTGAGGTTCCTCCCAGTCTTTGTTCTGCCCACTGCTGGTATTGGTCTTGGTTTTCCAAAGGCCAAGAATTTTATAGCATGTTTTCCTCTTTGGGGGACCTTCATACATGAACACGAAGCTCAAATTCTCTCTGGAAGTTTCTCCTTACTCATGGCTTCAATGAAGAACTCAGTGCTATGGCTGTCTAAGCAAGATTTCCAGCCCAGATTCCTGCTGGAGCTGCTCAGCATTCATGCTGTGTGCTCTACCTATTACTGCAGAAGCAATATCTCTAAGGTAAACCTATCTTACCTGCCAAATAAACTCTACTTTCAAGGGTTCTCCAAATCATTTAAAAAGAATCCTGTTACCTATGTTCAAAATGACAGATTCTTCTTTGACTCCCTCTTCTCCTCACTCCATATTCTAAAGGTCCCATCCATTTGTTTCTGAGTTATTTCTGCTCCCCTTTCCTGCCTTTATCTCACTCCACTGTCCTAGTACAGGTCTCTACAATATCTTGCCTGGAGTTTTGTATCTGGCTTCCTTTAACACTTATGTCTCTGGCTCCCACCCGCCTGTCCTTTGGAAGATGACTCTGAGGATCCATGAACAAGTGATATATTACAGAAGGGCTTCTGAGAGAAACTGGTAAGGAAGTGCAAGCAGCAAGACAGGTAACGGGAAGAAACTACAAGGGATGGACTTTCATGCAGTCTCAGCCTCAGCCTCTTCCTGCGGGGGAGCTCTGGAGTGTAAATTACACTTTAGAGTTTGTGACAACTGAAGGGAAGAAAGCTGGACTTTCATAGCTCCACAGTGTCAATCATTGGCAAAGGGCCACCCCAAGGGATGCTAATTCCCAACATTTTCAGCACTCTGCTCTTTTGTCAAAGTACCTCCTGTAGCCCAAGGCAGGCATCTGAATAAAGTCACATGTATGAGCTGTTAGAAGCAAAAACACAAATCTTGGCATGGGCCTGTGGTGGGGTGGGGGTGGAGGGATCAGAGGGATGGCAAAAGCGATCTGAGGGGACCTGGCCACTTGGTAGAGTACTGACGGGGTCCACCACACTGACCTTCACGATATGGCCAGCTCAACATTGCTCAGTCACTGCTTTACTTAGCAACCATTAATGCCTCCCTAAACTCTCTAAGCTTCTTAACTACATCAAAGTTTCAATAATTTAGCACCAACAACTTATGCATGCTTGCCTTTCTTTCTTCACAAATCTTACATTTCTGACAGATTGGTTTAGTATTTTACATACAGATGAGAGCTCTGCAGCCTCTATGCCTTAGCCTACTCAGTTCCCTCTGCCTGGAATGGTCTTTAATCCACATCTGCAAATCTTACTCATCCTTCAAAGACCAGGAAGACTTTTCTGATTATCTCCCAAAAGATGCAGTCTTTCCCTCTTTGGTGCTTCCCTAGCACTCTGTCTGTTCCTCTATACATGTATTATGCATGCAAGTGGTTGTCTCATCTCTCCACTGGACCAGTGGCAGACTCAGCATCTCATTTCTCTTTGCAGCCTTCCAGCACCAATTACAGTGTGCAAGGTTTGGAAAATAAATGATGCTATCAACACTCATTGAATAAATGGTTGAAACTCCTCAGGTGCCTATGTTGGGCAAGAAGGTGAATTGGGAAGTGACATCCCCCTACCTCCAACTGAGGTACTGAAATCAGCTTTCTAGATGAGATGTTTTAGTCTTCAGAAAAAATGGATCCCTTCTGTACCCTTTTCATGCCTACCATGTCAATCCCTGCTATAAAGGAGTTAGTGATGCAATGGTGAAGCTGGTGTTAAAAAAGGATTCCAATTCACCATGCCTTAAAACAACTCTTTCTCTCAAGGAAATTATAGAAAATAGCTTAAGAAACCACTTAATAAGTGTAGCATATGTAACACTCAGGAGTTTTTTGGTTTTGTTTTATTTTGTTTTGTTTTTTGAGACGGAGTCTCACTCTATCACAGAGGTTGAAATGTAGTGGCACGATCTTGGCTCACCGCAACCTCCACCTCTTGAGTTCAAGCAATTCTCCTGCCTCAGCCTCCTGAGTAACTGGGATTACAAGCATGCACCACTACATCCAGCTAATTTTTTTGTATTTTTAGTAGAGACAGTGTCTCAA
The DNA here is from genome assembly GCA_036589455.1 of Ateles fusciceps. Taxonomy (NCBI): domain Eukaryota; kingdom Metazoa; phylum Chordata; class Mammalia; order Primates; family Atelidae; genus Ateles; species Ateles fusciceps. The sequence continues at coordinate 11,497,008 of JAZHEH010003061.1, forward strand.
CACTTTGCCCAGGCTGGTCTTGAACCCCTAACCTCAAGTGATCCACCTGCCTAGGCCTCCCAAAGTACTGGGATTATAGATCTAAGCTACCATGTCCAGCCTCAAGAGTATTTTTTGTGGTTGTTTTTTTCTTTGTAGAAAGTGATTTATTTATAGAAAGAGAGAGCAACAGGAGAAAGAGAGAGAAAGAAATAGCTAACTCTCACACTAAGTGAGAGAGAATGCAGAAAGTGGAATCCAGGAGAGGAAAGCAGCTTCCACACTGAGTGGAAGGGAACAGAGAGAGATGGAGTTCAGGAGGGGGAAGACAGGCTTCCACGAGAGAGTGTGGAAGGGGACTCCAGAGGGGGAAATCCAGGAGAGAGAAAGATGGCTTCCACGAAGGGAGTGTTCATGGAAGGGGACCCAAACATGGAGTCCCTCAAGAGTATTTTTATGACAATAAATGTGAAGTGGTTTCCTATTGGGAATACTGCTGGGATGGCATTTACAGATCTGAGGTCTGGTACCGTCCCCACCATTTTGTAGTGTGAGACACTGATCAAGTCAGTTAACCTTTCTTGGGTTCCTTTTCTCATAAGTTAGTGACGCGGTTGGGTGAGATGCTATCAAAGAGCCTATCACTAATGTTTATGACTTCACCAGGAGAATTTGCATGGTAGCAACTGCACTAAGTGCTGGAGATATGAAGACCAATGTCATAGCTCCCTTGACCACAAAACTCTTGGAAATGTGGCTATCTAGAATGCCCTTGAATATCATCAAGCTACCCTCGAAGAAAGCTTGTTCTGGTGTTTAAATTTGCTTCATGTATCTTTTTCCCTTTGGTTCCAGTTGAACTTTTTATTGAAAAGCTGCTGCCTTCCTCTTCCATTGAGCAAGTCTTTAACTACAGGAGACTCTCAGGAACTTTGAGACTTCAAATTTGTTCACACAATTTCTCCCATAAGACACAAATATAGAGATAAGTAGAGGGGGGAAATAAACCATGTCAAGTACAGATCCCAGCAGTCTGCTAGGCTCACTCTGTAGCCATTTGATAGGATAGCTATACTTACTCACTAGCACATGTAATTCAAATTAATGCCTGAGTCTAATGAAAATTCCCTACACCATGGACCACTCGGCTCCCTCTTACATAGTTGAAACTGACCTATCAAATCATGAATACTGCAGGTCTTTTCTCCTATAGACTAAATAAACATAATCACAGCCCCAGTGACCCCCTTGATTCTTCCGCCTCTCACTCTTCTGACTGACTCTGTTCAGATTGTCTGAGATGTCAGTATACGGTTTTGTACACTTATTAACTACTTGTCCTTACCAAGTACTGTGTAAGTCTTCACAGGAACTAAAATACTGACGAAACTTCCAAGGACTGGAGGAGATTCCAGCCTAGTACTCTGCAGGTGCTCTAACCAGTTCAGAATGATTTCTCATGCTTTGCCTGCTCAACCTGCATGTGTGGTCTAAGACCATGTTTGTATTTTGCTTCACCTTGCATATAAAACTCTTTGGCCTGTAATAAAAAAAGCTAAAAGTGTCTTCATTTTTATTGTTGGCTTGGTTGTGTTTTCTTTCTGGGCCAATTACCAGTGCATTACATGATGCCGCTGTATTCCCAGGGAGGAGGCAGTGGTTGCCATGCATTTGTGCAGAATGATTTTGTTCTGACTTAAAAGCCTCTTGTCAGAATCTGGCATTTTGGAGGGGGAAGGAACACTGCTTAAAAGATACCCTTTTTGAAAGTTAAGAGCTTTAGTTTTTGGACAGAAAATCTCCCCTCCTAGAGAGTTTCTTCTCTTCCCCAAACCCTTTCCTACAAAGCATGGAAGCCGTAGACCAGTTTGGAAGGAAGATGTTTTATGGTGAACAAGCTCAAGCGCAATCCACCTCCCTTGGCTGGAGAGCAAGTTTACTCAGAGGCCTTACTGTTGGTGAGGGTGACAAGGCTCAAGATTTGTGATTCGACTGGAAACGCTACAGGGTGATGTTATCAGGTGCTGCAAAGCCCCATTTGGAGATGACGAATCATTCCCTGGTTTACCATAAAGCAAACCTCTGGCTTGATTTTTAGGGCACCAACAGGAGAAGTGTTCCCCTCCTTTGTTGTACGATTTCTTCTCCTTGCATGCTTCTAGTTGTTTTTTGTTTTCACTCAAGATCCTCAATCAACATGACATATTCAATTAAAGGAAAGTGGCAGGGGAGCAGGGAGTACGCTTTGAAGGAAGCTCAGATTATTTTGTTTGGGCATGTAGTTTGGGGGAGAAAGTTCTCTCTCAGATAATTTCTTTACCTTTTACCTGGAGATGTGGTGAAGAGATTATAAAACAATGCTAAGAATAATTCTGTAAGAGAATGTAAGACTGATTCTAAGCGCCACCTGGCCCATATCTTCAAATAAAGGATGACAAAGATTTCAGACAGATTTCATATGAAAATGTGCGTTCACTAAGCAGCTGACAATCAATGGGTATCACCGATGAACATGTGTCTATTCCCTGCATGCTCATCTGGGTCAAATTGAACAGAAGCACCTTCCTGGGGAACGGCTACCAGGGGGCCAGGTTAAGGTGGGAGGGGCTTTTACCAGAACGTCCAGAGGCTGCTCAGCTAGAGAAAGATTCCTATTGTCCTTAGGAGGGGGAAGTGTCTGTTCTGTTGAGTAAAAGTCATAAATGAGGGAAGAAATAACATGGACAGAAACTGGGGCATTTACTAGTTGGTTGGAAAAGCAACGAACAAAGTCATTGCAGGTGCACACTCCAGAAGCGAAGCCGCAAAGAATGAGAAGTACCCAAATCCCATTTTTAAGGGCTGCCGTACTGTTTCCTACCACGCCAAGTTTACACCATCTGCCTCTTCCCTCACATGGATCTTCTAAAATGGTCTTGCCATGTCACTATTCTCCTTGTCTATATTTTGCTGAACCTCCAAGGCCTAGTTCAAGTTCTACCTTCTCTGTGAGGCCTTCTTCTCATTTCCATTGTTCTCAGGTTTAGTCACTCTGTTAACTCTTTGAGAACCATGTGACTTAAATGGCAGGGTGGATGCAATCCTCTTTCCCAATCATCTGCACCATTCCATCTAGAAGTTTACCTCAGCATATGCTGCTGAAAAAGAACATGTTTTGTGCACTAATTATCTCAGATAAATGCTACTTGTCTCTTTCAATTAAATACCTTTGAAGGAAGCAGCAGTGCAGGATAACGTCTTTTATCCCCGAAAGTGTGGCAAAGTGCTAAGTAATCATAGTAGCCAACATGTATTGAATACTGGCCATGTGCTTGGCACCGTTCTAAGCACTTTGCCAGTATTAACTCATTTAGTTACCAGAACCCTGTGAGGTAGCTACTGGTATTATCCTCATTTTACGGGCAAAGAAACTGACGCTTAGAGGAGTTTCATAAATTGCCCAAGACCACCCACCTAGGAAGTGGAGAGGGTTCAAATGCAGGCTGTTCACACCGTTGGCCACTTACTGTAATGGTTGCTGCTAGGTAATCTGTAAATGTTTTAATACCTGTTAATGGATCAATTTTGCCTTAAAGAGAAAAAAAAAATTAACTCTAAGGCATCTTTTGTACAGAAAGGGAGCTCATGCTTCCCAGTGAGTATTACTAATTTCCTGTTACTTGAATTTGATTTGAAAATTGAATAGAAAAAAAAAAGCACTCTTTTCAGGCTGCCCTTGGGCTTTTATTAAAAACTACAGGAAACACAGAATCTGATCAGGGCTTTCAACTGGGTTCCTCCTCATCTAAAGGTGAAGTGGAAACTGGGCAAGTATTCAAATGCTTTACCAAACCAGCTCATGCTACTGGAAGCTCCCCTAGAAACCATTTAGGGGCTCACAAAGCCCACAGTACACAGGGAAACCTGGGCTGCTCATGAAAAGGGGAAACAGGAAACAAGCATCAAAGAACAAGCTCTTTGGATGATGCGTTCATGTTACATATATGAATCATCTCTCAACAGAAAGGACAAAGGCTGCTCTTTGATTCCAGGCTTGTTAGGTTCACACTACATCGAAAGTGGTAATGTGGTATTTGTTAAGGCTGCCCTTTGAAAAGCTCTCCAGGTCTCCCAGAAATGCAAGCCAGCAACAGAGCTGACGGGGAGTGCTATGAGCAGTCCCTGTGGAGCACGAGGATTATCTCCCCCTCCCCCCCATCATCTATTTGGATGTTTATGAATAAGTAAGGAGGTCAATTTGGGACAGGCAGGTTTTGTGCCATGGTTTGGACAGATGTTCAGAGGCTCTGGAAAGCACAGCTGCCTGGTCCAAGTGGTGGTTCTCGCCAAAAGTACTAAGTGCTCAAAGGCGATGTGTCACCAGGGACGCTCAGAGGAGTCCACTGATTATCAGGGAGTCTGGTGGTATTGATTACTTCCAACCAGATTTATACCTGTAGAATCTGTAGCTCTTATAAAGTACAAACACATAAAATCAGAAGACATTTTTAGAATTCACAAATATTCTGTTAACATAGTTATCAATCTCTGCTTGTTCATAACCAAAAACATTACAGTTGTATTCTCTATAATTGGTTGAAATTCAACTTTGAACCGGTCACTACTAAGGTGTCTGAGCTCTGTTGTAATTGACGATATAATTTGGTCATTTTGATAAAGGCACAGAACCGAGAAATGGAATAGGAAGATATTTTTTAGGGCACATGGGTTGATATGATATTGGATATGAAACGGCTAGCTGTAAAACGCCAGAGCTGCTGTGGAGATATCTAACACAGCCACACTGGATATGCCCTGCCATTAAGGTTTCTGCCCAAAGGGCACTGTATTCATTGTTAGGTAAGATCATGTTTCTGTTTTCTGCTGTTACAAACCACGCTGGGATGTACATTTTCTGCATGGCTCTTTGTGCACATTTGTTGTTTCCCTAGGGTTCATACTAAAAGTGGAAGACCTGTTCTGTAAAGCAGACACATTTTCACCATTCTAGATATGTTCAAATTGCCCTCTAAAAAGGCAATACCCGTTTGAACTATTAGCAGAAGTTCTTACAAGTCCTCATTTCTCTACATCTTTGCTAACATTTGATGTCAGATCTCTAATGATTGCCTATCTAGTTGGCATAACATGGTTTTTAATTGTCTTGTCTTACATTACTCTGATTTCTAGTAGGAATAAATCTCGTTACATTTTTTGGGCAGGGGATTACTCTTCCCTGGAAGGTCTGTTATTTCCATTGCCATTTTCCCCATTGGGTTGTTTCTCTTATTATTTCAAGGGTTCTTTATACATTCTGGATATCAGTTTTTTGTAAGTTATATGCATTGTAAACTGTCTCCCAGCCTGAAGGAATCCAATTTTGTCTTTTTCCATAGATGGCCAATTGTCCCCACATCCTGTTCTCTAACAGTTTGTTTTCCTGTGATTTATAATATGATTTCTGTTTCATATCAATTTTCAATTTTTGGTACCTCTATTTTTGGTAGCTCTATTTGTCCAATTTGCCTGTCTGTCTTTCTGTCATTAAATGCATCATCTTCTTTAGTACATGTCTATAAAGCATCTTAATATCTGATAGGGCAAGCACCACTGTCAACCAACCTTGTTCTTTTTTCCAAAATTATATTAGCTACTTCGGGCCTTTTTCTCATTTAAATCAACTTTAGGATGAGTTTGTAAAGTTCTAAGAAATTCCCTTGTATTTTCTTTGACAATCTTTGCAGCTACAGATTAATTTGGTGATAACTGACATTTAACATTTAGTTTTCCAACCAATGAACATGGTATAACTTTCTATTAAATCAGACAATCTTTTATGTGCTTCAATAAAGTTTTGAATTTTCTCCGGAGAGATCACAGACACATTTGTTGATTTTTAGTAATTATCTTAGAAATTTGTTACTATTGTCAATAAAATATTTCCATTTTATTTTAAAATGGTTTATTCTTGGCATATATAAAAATATTGGTTTTTGAGTAGTAAAACATCTAGCTATCATGCTGAACTTTCTTATTATGAAAGACTTTTGTAAATTTTGATGGACTTTCTATACAAATAATCACTATAAGCAAAAATGTTTCTCCTTCCTCTCCAATTCTTATACTTTAAAAAAATTTTAGTTATTTGGTTAGAAACCTAAAAGCGGTGATGAGTATTTTTGTTATGCTTTTCTATTTAATGAAATTGCTTTTAAAGTGTCACACTAACTATGTGATGTGAATTTTGAATACATATCATCAGATTAAGGAAATTGTCTCCAAAATTTAGTTTGCTAAGGGTCTATTTCCTGAGTAAAGATTGAATTTTATCAAATGATTTTCCTAAACCTATTAAAATGGTCACATTTTTTACTTTAATTTGTTAATTTGGTGTGTTACATTATTAATGTTTATTTATTCTTTAATTTCTGGGACTAAACATATTTGGGTGGCATTTAAGAAAATGCTAACAAATCAGATATGCTAATATTTTCTACAAAATTTATGCATCTATATTCATAGTTGAGAGCTGATCAATAAATTCATTTTCATATATAACAAGATTATAATAACCTTATGAAATGAGCTCTAAAACTTTTCCTCATTTTTCTTTTTGTTAATTTTCTTAGAGTTTTGTTTTGAATCAAAATTGTAAAGGCACAAACTTTAAAGAGTAAAATAATTTCTCATAGGTTTGCTACAATAACGAAAAGCTTCCTTTAAACCGTAAAACTCTTGGCCTCTACTACAATTTTTCTTTCTCCAGGGACAAAAACTTTTAGCTGATTATTTTGAAATGTACCTCAATATTACTGGAAAAATATGCTTGCATTGCTCTTGATTTTTCAGTTTGATTAATAAGTATAATTTCCTCATATAAAGAATGAGGATTTATCTTTCTTTTCCTTCCCTGGTTCTTGCATACATGTATACTTTACCTGCCTTTTTACCCTCCCAATAGAGTCGTATTATAATGTAGGTTAGATATAACTACATCACTGTTTAATTATAAAGACTATATAACTGCTATTCAAAATGAAGACAGTTTTTCCTCCCTGCACCTGATTTGCCTTGTTTGCTTAAAGTAAATAATAATGGTGTTTTCATTTTTTTGCGAAGTTTCTATATTTTATCACTAATTCCATGCCAAACTAAACTCTTCACCAATTATCTAATAATCTCCTCTTGGGACATTCAGATGTCATAGGTATTCTAGTCAATTATATCTTCTGAAAAAGTCTCTGACCTGCTCCCAAGTAGACTGGCTGCTCTCTATACTGAGTGGACAGCTGCCATTCTGAGATTTTCCTTCATTACCATCTTGGAGATTCTCTTTGCTCCCTTCTTGTATGGATGTTTCCTGTTTCCCATGTTTTCCACTGTCTTGGAATGGGTACATGTTTTGAGATATTATGTGACTGAAAATGTTTATTATAACTCTCCTCGAATGCTAATTTGGCTGATTATAGAATTTTAGATTGGAAATAGTATTCCTGTAGAATTTTGAAGGAAGCTATTGCTCAATAGCCTCATACTTTCCCGTGTTAATTCTGAGGAGTCTGAAGCTATTCTGATTCCTGATCCTTGCTATGTGACCTATTTTCTCCCTCCTGGAAGTTCATATGTTTTCCTCTCTGAGTTGAGCATTTTGGCATTTCAGAATGATAGTCTTTGTGTGGGTCTATTTCTACCCACTTTTCTGGGCACTTAGGAAGCTTTCTCAAACTGGGACCTCAGATTCATTTCTGAGAAATTGTCTTGAATTATTTTACTATTTATTTATTTATTCATTCATTTATTTTGAGATGGAGTCTTGCTCTGTCGCCAGGCTGGAGTGCAGTGGTGCGATGTCAACTAACTGCAACCTCTGCCTCCTGAGTTCAAGCAGTTCTCCTGCCTCAGCTTCCTGTGTAGCTGGGAATACAGGTGCAAACTACCATGCCTAGCTACTTTTTGTATTTTTAGTAGAGATGGGGTTTCACCACGCTGGCCAGGCTGATCTCAAACTCCTGACCTCATGATCTGCCCGCCTCAGCCTCCCAAAGTGCTGGGATTACAGGCATGAGCCACCATACCTGGCCGAATTATTTTTATTAATTTTTCTTTCAATGTATTTTTACTATTCTAGAATTTTTAGCAGTTTGACTTCTTGGATGGGCTAATTTTCTTATTTTTTCCCTCTTTTCTTTGTTTTTGTCTATCTTTCTGGCAATTTTCCTTCACTTATCTTTGACAAATGCTATCAATTATTGTGTTCCTTCAATTTAATTCTAATTTACAAGAGGTGATAATGGTGGTTGCTCTTTCGGTGATCCTTTTTTGTTCTGGTTTTATGGTAGAAGTATTTTCTAATCTTTCTCTCTTATGACCTTGATCATGGTATTTTGACACTATCTCCTCTCTGCTCAGTCTCAGTCTCCGTTTCTTCCAAGTTGCTTATTTCTATTTATTTTGGTCTTTAACTTTCATTTTATAGGCTTTCTCTCGGGGTCTTGTGTCTAAGCTGCCACCTTGCTTTTCTGTTTAGATCTTTCCTCTTGGACAGTTTAGATCACAAGAATCAACTTTTCCAGTCATACATGCCTGAGTGCCCTGCTACTGTTTTAGAGAAAGACTGGCATAGGCCTGTGGGAACTGGAGATCTCAGCACTGAATATGACCATGTTTTCTTAATCGCCTCTGTTTCAGCACGGTGCCCCCATCCTCAGTTGTGCCAGCCTCCTTCAAATCACAGCCTCTGTTGACTCATTTTGGATTTTTGTTGGGGGTGAGGGAGGGGAGTTTCTGGGCTGTCAGGAGCAGGGAAGGGGATGTGGAGAGCTAAATGCTCTTTAGACTTTAAACCCCACATCTTTCCACCCCCTTTCCCGAGGTAATTGGTGTGGACAACTCCTGAGTCTTTTGGGGATTCTGGGAAATCTAATGAATTTTTGGCAATTTTCTCTGCAAGTTTAAAATCAGTTTTCGCAAGTCTGCTAAGTTTTTATGCCTTACCCCAGTGCTTTCCAGCTTCCAGAGTTCTACTGCTTTCTGATTATTTCTGTATTTGTCTCCAGTTTACTTCTGATCTCAATTCCACTTTACTCTGAGCATTCTTTTTTTAGTTATCTCAATATTTAAGTACTAATATATTTCTTCAAAGTTATTTTCAAATTATTTTGTATGTGATAAGGTAGTTTTTTTCTTCCAATTTGATTATGAGCCCCCAAAGTCTTCCCATTTTTACTTTGATCATTTTCCCAGAGTATCTACTGGAATGGTCCCCTCGTATCCATGGCGGTACATTCCAAGACCCCTAGTGGATGCCTGAAACTGTGGATAGTATGGAACTCTATATAAACTATGTTTTTTCCTATACATACACACCTGTGATAAGGTTTAACTTACAATTCTATACAATAATAGGGTTAATGACAATAATAATAAAATAGAGCAACTATAACAATATAGTATAATAAAAGTTATGTGAACGTGGTCTCTCTCCCCTGTCTCAAAATACCTTAGTGTACTGTACTTACTCATTTTTTTTTGCTGCAGTTGGCCACAGTTAAGTGCAGTTAAATAAAGCCACAAAACCATGGATAATAGGACTACTGAACACTCTGCATTTCTAGGACTGGATGCCTGTGGCTAACCAGTAAGTCATATTCAAGCAACACATTCAATGTATCACCATAAGCTACTCCATGTCTAGAAAAAATATTTGTGTAGTATTGTGTCACTTTTTTTCTGATCTCCAACGTGTTATAACCTGCAGCCAACTGGATATGTATTAAATAATGATGGTGATGATGTTGAGAAAGATGGAGATAGGCCATTATGGATGTCTTAATATTTTTTAAAGTAGTTCCATGCAACTCCAATACTATGACATATGTGAACAGCTGTTAATAAACAAAGGAGTCTTGGTCAAATTAATGTGACAAATACTGGGTTAGGCAAACTTAAATATGCTTCTTTATCATAGGATTTCTCAGAGCCTTCAATATGTTTTCATGTGTGTTACAGCATTTTCCACATTTTCTGCCCACAAAATACTTTTGTTTATAGGACACATTTTCACATCTTTTATGATTTACTTTACATGTAATGAACTTTACAACAAAGAGTTCTAAGTTTTATTCAGGAATTTTTGGTTTTGTTTTTCGGTTTGCCTTGCTTTTAGGTTGTTATTGTTGCCTATGTTTTAAAAAGCTAGCCAGTCTCCAAGTTAGGGCAGCTGTGAAATATTAAATGTAATATTGCCTTAATTTTTTTCTGACCACACTTTGAAGAATAAGATTAAATGGAACATTTCTTAATCAGCAAGAAAAGGAAAAACAAGGCCACCTCCTGTGGTATACCAACATGCTCTCTGACTAAATTCAGGGCTCTAAATGAAATCACCGAGCATTAAGAAATCATTGTCCAGTTCTCATTGAAAGCCAGAGAGATGCCGTGAAAATAGTATCAGGGAGGGTTTGGTGAGCCAGACTGTTACAATGGGTGAGTCTAGAAGAAGGCCAAGTCTAAGAGGACAATGTATGGGGGAAGGGGCAGACTGGGGTCTGATCTTAGGCGTTTCTCCAAGGGGCTCATCTCATCATTTATGAGAGACAAGATGGTAGGAGCCAAGAAGATGTGAGCTGTGAGTGGCTAGGAAGAAAGTCTAAACAGGATGAAATAAGGGGCTTAGGGGCTCATTATTGTTGAATTTTGGCTGGGTAACCTAGGATGGGTTGGTTGATTTAAAGTAACAGGGCTGGCCAAGTGTGGTGGCTCACTCCTGTAATCCTAGCACGTTGAGAGACTGAGGCGGGTGGATTGCCTGAGCTCAGGAGTTTGATACTAGACTGGGCAACACGGTGAAACCCCGTCTCTACTATATAAAAAAAAGTAGTGAGGCGTGGCTGTGTGCCCCTGTAATCCCAGCTATTTCAAAAGCTAAGGCAAGAGAATTACTTGAACCCAGGAGTCAGATGTTGAGTGAGCCAAGATCGTGTCATTGCACTCCAGCCTGCGTGACAGAGTGAGACTCTGTCTCAAACAAAATAAAAAATAAAATACAACAAAAATAAAGTGGCCGGGCATGGTGGCTTATACCTGTAATCCCAGCACTTTGGGAGGCCAAGGCAGGCGGATCACGAGGTCAAGAGATCGAGACCATCGTGGCCAATGGGGTGAAACCCTGTCTCTACTAAAAATACAAAAATTAGTCGGGTGTGGTGGCACGAGCCTGTGGTCCCAGCTACTCAGGAGGCTGAGGTGGAAGAATTGCTTGAATCCAGGAGGCAGAAGTTGCAGTGAGCCGAGATGGTGCCACTGCACTCCAGCCTGGCAACAGAGCAAGACTCTGTCTCCAAAAAAAAATAAAATAAAATAAAGTAACAGGGCTGCACCAGAGTATAAACTTTGACCAAGATGGCCTTAACTAGATTAAACTTTAGACAGTCTTCTTCCTAATTCTAGGTTCCTCCCATCCTTTTTAGAAATGCTTTTAGAGCATTTATTTTAGAAAATTTTCTATTGTAAATTATTTCTCTGCCCCTTTAAGATGTAAACCTTTTCACAGCCTCTAGTCAGTTTTACCACCCAGGAATGTTTCTTTCAAGAACTTGGGTACTATTCTTTTGGAATGTAGTCATAAAGAAAGATAGTGCCCTGTTTCCTGGTCTCTGTAGGAGGGCAGAAGCCTAACTTTGATAAGTACCAATTATCAAATATAGATGCCCTATTCTCATTGATCAATATCCCCACCATTTGTTTCAGCAAAGCTTAGTTCAATCTCTCTCCCCTATTGCAATAGACTTGAATAAAATCTTCCTTACTGTTTTTTAAAAAGTAAAGTAAAAGTTTTTAAAGTAATAGGGCTGAATGAGGTGATAATTCACAAAACTTAAAACAAGTTTCAAGTAGTTCTGTTCCCATATGAAAGAGGAGGAACTCGGATCCTCAAAGGCTTGTATGACTGCTGAAGGTATATGAGTGAGCTGCAGGGCTGCTTAGAGAATACAGTTCCTGGACTTTTAGTTCAACATCTTTGCCAAGCTACCATCTTGCTTTTCATCCATGCTACTTTAGTATCTATGGGGCAATTGAACTCAGTGAGATATACTAACACCGTCATCCTAAGAGCCACTGTCTGTCACCTATCCAGTTGCCAAAGCAAGGGGGTTACAGTCAAAGGCCACAATCCTCTACCTGACATCCATGATAATGCAAACATGTTTTCCTGGATTATGGCACATGAGCTTCATCAACAGAAGACCTGCCCATGCCTACATGAAAAATCTAAGGATATAATATATATATATATATATATATATGCATGCGTGCACACACACACTCACACACACACGGAGAGAGAAAGAGAGACAGAGAGTTAGGTTTAGTATGCAGCACAGAAACAAGCACATTTTCCTTGTGTTAACTGCTATTCTGAGTAATGCAGCCAGACCACAGGAAGCCTTAGCACCCTGCTAGAAAGCTGATGTTCAGACATGACTCCAGTAATGAAGTTTGAGGTGATTAACTGTGGTGTCCAGTGCAGCTGGCTGAGTCTAGTTTAATAACTCTGATAGTTGGATAGGCTTTAGCTCAAAAAAGCTGAATTCCCTACCCCATTGCCCACCATTCTTTAGTCATCTGGGCTATGCAATCCTGGCTAACATGCAGGTCTCTGGACTCCAAACACATCACCCTGGGAGGTCGTCTGCTTCATCCTGTTGGTGCTTCCTGCCTGAAAATGCCCAGAAAACTTATGTGTTTTAAATCCAAGCCCCCAATCCAGCCCCGAGCCTTCAAGTAGGCTCCCCTCCCCCCAACCCTGTTGCCATCCCCAAGTCCATGCTTCCGGCTAGCACTCCACACCCTTAGTTTGGCAAAGCAGACTTGAAAGGAAAGTTAATAATCACTTTTGGTAAAGCACCTGGAAACATTTCTGTTGCTATTCAAGAGGAAGCTATGGGGTAACTTTGCCTGTCTAACAATACTTGGCTAATTAAAAAGAACTTCTGTCTCCATTGCTTGTTCTTCAGGCTCATGCTGTTTTCACTCCCTGTCTCCAGCTTTTTTTTTTTTTTTTTATACAAAATGTGAAAACAGTATAGCAACCAAAATTTTTAATTTAAGAATTAAGAAAACAAAATCACAGAACAAATACCCCAGGTCTCATACCTCAGAACAATTCTTTTTACTTTAAATGTATTCCTTGTCTCTCTTAAATATCTCATACTTCACCCAGTAATATCCACTGTGTAAGAACAATTCCATGTGTTTTATTTAATACTCTATCTTAAAATTTTTCTGCACATATATTTTTTCTTAATGCTCATGACTACTTGATATTTCACAAAGTTGCAGTCACAGTCCCATTATTTCTCCAAGACTCCATTTATTTTTACGAGCATCACTTCACTAACTATCCTTGTGCTAACTGCCCGTTCTTATGGCGACACTTTAGCATCTTATCCTTGTGTTAAATTTTCAAAATGAGAAAATGAAAGGGAAAACAAGTTATATAAGAAAGCAAGCATCAGAGTCTAGGAATTTCAGATCACAACTCTATCACTAAGACTTCTGGGCTGGGGTCTAAGGAGACAGAGGGAAAGATTAACCATAAGCAAACAGCGTCAGAAAGTCAGAAAGACATAGACCTGGAGGGTCAAAACAGAGAGGGGATGGGAGTCCCCAGGTGATTCAGCCAAGAAAGTGTTGTAAAAAAGGAGGCATCCCTCCATAGGGCTTTGCTGTCTGGCCTCCCATTCATTCTTCTTGCTGCTATTGGCTGTATCTCAGGTCACCAGGGATGGGGGCATTTAACAGGTAGCATTTGTGACTGAAGTAACTTGGTGCATATTTGCTTTCCCTCTGACTAAAGCAATGTTCATAAAACCAGAATTCCAAGGTTGTGCCCTAGAATGGCAAATTCATGCCCTGCCCAGGAAATCTCCCAAGAGGATCTGCCCCACTCATGGTCCCTACTGAAGCGGGAAGACAAGGGAGCTATCCTCAGCTTGGATCGGGCTGGGCACCCAACTCAAAAGCAGCCTAATGCCTGATCTGTGAAAACAAACTGGGCCAATCTGGTTCCTTTTTAAGGAATTTTGCTGTTTGGAGACTGAGGGGTTGTCGCCAGTTAGTGAGGGTGTAAACAAATATGCATGGCGTAGAGGCACCTATCAGCCACAATGCAGCATGTCAGATGAAGTTAGGAGGAAATGGCAATCAGATGTGGCGGAAATGAAAACAGAGCAGGCATCCTCATGAAAGAATAATCAACAGAGGAGAAAAGCAGTTCCCCAAAGATATTCCAGTTCAAGCCTTTGCTAGTGCCCATTTCTTCATTTCCTGGGTTAGCATACACATGTACCTTTTCATTAAATCTTTTCTTTTTCTCTCCCAGAGGCACCTGAATGAATCTCTGTCCAATGAAAAGATCACTGTGTCAAGGACTCTAACAATGACGTCTCAATAAAGAAGAAATTCCCCAGAAATCCCCAAATGAGGTTGCCTTGAAGTCACATCTTCAACATATAGGAGATTTGGCAAGAAAAATCAAAAAAGCTCACTGCCTACCTTTACAGGCAGACAATTAAACTAATTAAAAAGTGAGGTACTGTATGCCTTTTGCCTTCAAGGTCAGGGCTTGACTTCCTAGAACCTTGGCAAAGTCTTACAGTCTGAAGAGAGTAAGAAATCATCCCTGTTGATGACAGACTTCTGAGCAGATGGTTAGTAAATCAAGGTCCTGATGTGAAATGTTGATGCTATTTAGCCCAGGACGATGCAGGTGAAATATTACCAAGTTAATCACAGAGGGAGGACTCCAGGAAGCCACTGGTCACTGTCCTGAAGGAAAAAGGCCCTTCAGTGTGAGATGAAATCCTGATTGCAAGGAGAGGACTACAAAACCAATTTAGAGCCCCAAGGCCAGTGGGATAGAAGGGAGTAATCATCAGGGAGATATTATTTGTATTTGAAAAGGTGAACAAGAGGCTCCTTATTCTGGCAAATGGTCTATGTATTCTGAATGGATAAGAAAGAGGAGGGTAGCCTACTCCAGGATTACTTTTATTATTATTATTATAATTATTATTATTATTATTATTTTGAGATGGAGTCTTGCTCTGTCACCAGGCTGGAGTGCAGTGGCCTGATCTGGGCTCACTGAAACCTCCAACTCCCAGGTTCAAGTGATTCCCTTGCCTCAGCCTCCTGAGTAGCTGGGACTACAGGCACATGCCACCACGCCCAGCTAATTTTTTGTGTTTTAGTGGAGATAAGGTTTCACCATGGCCAGGATGGTCTCAATCTCCTGACCTCATGATCTGCCTGCCTCCGCCTCCCAAATTGCTGGGATTAGAAGCATGAACGACCACCCCTGGCCCAGGATTGTTATTATTAAACTCCCAATTGCAATGATGGGTTCCTCAATATATTCAGAATAATTATAATAACAAGTACATAGTAGGAAGAGCACAGGGCTGAAACCGCTGTGTCCAAATACCAAATGTGTGGATTTTAGCTTTGGGTTGTGGGCCAATCAATTTCCCTTTTTTATTAAATGAAATTCATATTCCTGCTTTTTAAGGTGTCCTATTCTTGCTCAGGTGCTTCTCCCTTGGGATAGAATGAAGTAAGAAGTTCCTGGCTGACTTTTACTTGAAAAGACAAAGGGCAGATGCCCAGAGTCCAGACTCCCACAGACAACACCTGTGGGAACCCCAGCACCCACTTCATGGATATTCACTTTCTAGTTGCTGTAGCCTAAAGATGTCCAACAACCCCCACTGTCCTTGGGTGAAAACTGCAGCCAGGCTCCAAAGGAAACTGTTTGGAAACTGTCATAAGTACACTTTTCAATTTCCTCGTGGGGCATTTTAACATGAATTATTACATACCATCCTCACAGCTACTTTGCAAGGGAAGTGTTGTTTCTATTTAACAGATGAAGAAATTGAGGCTCCAAGAAGTGAAGTAAATTGTCCAAGGTTGCAGAACATGCAGGCAACAGAACTAGGATCTGAGCCACTCATCACATTTCAGTGTGCATGCTCATTCCATATCCCATGGAAACTGTCTAGCAGGCTGTCATCATGGCACTTCATCAGCTAATTGCAGGCTGCTACCACTGCCTTTTTCACAGTTTGTCCGAGTTCAGTGCTTCTCAATACGATAGTGCGTGTAAATCACCTGGGCTCTTGTTAAACAGCAGATACAAATTCAGTAGATCTGGAGCGGGGTCCGAGAGGCAGGTGCCCAGGTGGTCCCAATGCTGTTAGTTTGCTGACCACACATTAAGTAGCAAAATGCTAGCCAACACCCATTCCCTTTCAAAGTATTCACTGGATTATGAATAGAACCTCTTTTGAAGCTCAGTATCTTCTCTCTCACTAACCAGTTAGTGGCCAGATCTGTGAAGCAGTCCCAAACAGCTCTTAATGAAATTAAAACCAGACTGACATCCCTAATACTCTCCAGCTGTTATCCAGTATGTGTCATTAGGGTAATTGTGTGGGAGAGCTGAGAGTTGAAGCTAAAACAATAATCTAACCAGAATCTATTTAAAGCTGCAGGCAACACTTGATTAGTAAGGTAAGGAAATTTAAGGTGGAAATCATGGATTGGAGGCAGCAGCAGTAGCTGTACCAGTAGCATTAATTGAACGCCATCTCTATTTTAAATTGGGCGTATATTTTATGGGTAATTCTTACGGTAGTTCAGCAATATAGACATTATTAATTTTTACTTACTCATAGTCTACTCTCATTGATAAAGTAATCTAGAGCAACATCTGAGAATTTTTAATATTTAAATATGTTAATATTTAACATAGAACACAAGAATACAAGTTTAAATGTGGAAACCAGAAGAAATAATCTGGGTACAAACAAAGTAGAGCCAAGAAGGTGGCTCCCAGTGACTGTAGAGGGACTGAACACATATTTGGCTCCCAGTGAGCCATACTTGGTTCCCAACTTTCCAGCAGCCAACAAGAAAAGAGGAATCTAGCCAGTAAAACATTTTACAGTGATCATGGAATTTAAAAAAACCAAACCCTTTTCAAAGACAGAAAACTGTTCTTCAGACCAGATCATAAAAGATAACTGCTCTCCTACCAAGGATATCCTGTGCTGTAATGAATGATGTTCTCAACAGCTACTTATAATAGTCTCAAGCATGGCTTTCATTAGGTTATGTTTACGGTAATCTCCAGAGAGGCTGATACATTGAAACCAGGCACAATTTGGAAATGCAGTCCCTCTGAAACAAATGTAACAATTCACATTTGGTGGCTCTGGTTTGATTCAGAACTGCATCTGGGACAATTTAAAGAAACGGAAAGGTTGTGTGTCCTTCCAGGAATCTCCCTTTCCATTGCCATCCTTCCAGTGACATTTCCTTGAAGATGATAACAAATGATACACAAATAAATTAATTAAATAAGGTGCTAAATGCCAGAAGGAAAACAACAGAGTATATTTCTGAGAGAGATTAAGGGTGGTGGGCTGGGGATGGTGTACAAGGGGGTAGTCAGGGAAGGTGTCTCCAAGGAGGCGGTGCTCAGATGAGATCTGCAGAATGAGAAGCATCAGGGAAAAAGCATTCTGGATGCCAACCTCCTGGTGCTGAAAGAGCATGCTAGTTAGAGGAACAAGCAGGAAGCACCTAAATGGTCACATCTTTTCGGGTATTTACCATGCAGCTATAACTGGAGATGTCAACCAAAATAATTGATTTTAGGATAGTTGACCAATTTCTCTTCCTCTTTGCAATAATTATTCAGCAAAGACAGTTGGACATTCCCTGTTTAGTGTAAGAAGCCCTATCGTTTATGTGTAAGGATGCATGACTTTCTTCTCTCTATAGTGGGACATACACAGTTTGCTTTTTCAAAATCAGCATCAGGTATTTGGGAATCACATTAAAGACAAAGGATAGGTCTCACGTCCAGGCAGATTATGAGGCTTCCTTGAGGCCTCATAGCACCAGAATTTAAAACACCAATTTGCCCACAGTGTATGCCTTTGCTTCTACACAATAGAGGGCACTAAAGCTTGAAGAGACGTAATCAACCTTAGGCTAGCCCTCATTGAAGGGAGTTATTTGCCTTGGGGCTCTGAAGAAGGAATGCAGCAGCTCGGGAGTTGGCCCTGGTAGCCCTGCCCTGGAATATATTAACCCTAAGAAAAGACAGCCAGGTGCACTGGCTCACGCCTATAATCCTAGCACTTTGGGAGACTGAGGTGGGTGTATTACTTGAGGCCAAGAGTTTGAAACCAGCCTGGCCAACATGGAGAAATCCCATCTCTACCAAAAAAAAAAACACAAAAATTAGCTGAGTGTGGTGGTGAATGCCTGTAATCCCAGCTACTCAGGGCGTTGAGGCACGAGAATTGCTTGAACCTGGGAGGTGGAGGTTGCAGTGAGCTGTGATCATGCCGCTGTACTCCAGCATGGGCGACAGAGCAAGACTGCATCTCAAAAAAATAAAAAAAGCAAAAGGCCCGAAGGTTCTGTTCACAAGCATGTGACCCTATTCTCCTAAATGCCACCCAGCAAAAGCAATACGATTGTACCATAATATGCTATTCAAATGCCCCCTTTTCCCCGGAGTTTGCCAAATCCTGGGGTGGAGAGTGTTCCTGTCTATGGATCCCACTGCTTTTTTACTTGGCTACTCCTTTTCCCCTAGGAGGCAGTGTGGATTCCAGTGTTCCCTCACCATCATTTTGCTTTTACAGAAACCCTGCTTCTTACTTTCTCCATCTTATTCATCAGAAAAGACCCCAGTTCTGAGTGAGCTCTCCCTTTCTTCTCTGAGCTTCTACCCAATCTGCTCAATGTGGATAGAAAGAGGAAAGACAGCAGTCTAATTCACTTTAACTTCATGATCTCCAGCCTCAAATGGGCACTCAAAACTGCCCAGCATGTCTTTTATTTTTCTCTCGTTGGCTTACTTTCTTACTCCCTGGGAAGACTGTTTTCTATCTTCTCTTCTCTCCTGAAACCTCCTACATTCCTTTCTCTGCACTCAGATGATGACTTCTTATTTCATGGACAAAACTGAAAAATCATCTTCCCTTCACCAAACCTGCAATCTTCATCAGGGCCCATTTTCTCCTTCTTTGCTCTGGTTAAAATGGAAGAAGTACCCTTTAGCCTATCAAAGTCTAATTTCTTCATGTATACGCTGAATCTTATCCACTCAAATACTGTCCTACTTTGGTTATTCCTTGTGTCTACATTCTTAATCCTTCTCTCTCTTACTGAATCAGCCCCAGCAATAAACAAACATGCTCTCTTCTCTCCTGTATTTATTTAAAGCAAAACAAAACAAACAGGCTCTACTGACCCCTATAATCCTAGCACTTTGGGAGACCAAGGTGGGTGGATCGCTCTATGTACCACCCCATTTCTTGAGTCTGTAGCCCAAGCCTTCTTCACAAATAGAGCTGTCTACATACTGGCTTCACACTCAGTCTGCCTTTTGCCCCCTCCCACCCTCCCATCCAATGATCTCACTGGAAATATGCAGCCCACAGTTTCTGAAGACCTTCAGCATGGCAAGTCAAATGGACAACTTTTAATCCTCACCTTATTCAACACCTCAGTAGCAGACAGCTCCCTTTCCCTTAGGCTCACTTCGGATTCCCATGACACCTGTTTTTCTCTTTTATCTGACTTCCAAATTAGAAGGTTCTCAGGACTCAGTGTGAGCTGCTTTTCTCTCCCCCTGAGCAATCTCATCCAGTCCACTGGCTTGTGTTTTCAAAAAATTGATTTTCATTTTCTATCAGAGAAGCATGTGTACAGAGTTTAAAAAACAAACAATATTGATACAAAGTCTATTGATATTCTCCAAACATCAAACACACTAGATAATCTGACAGCATCATTTCTTTTCCTGGTCTCTTTACTCTGATAGGCTGCTGCCCTCTGCCTCATTCAACCTCGCTCGCCTGGACAGCTGACATCTTGTGACTTCCCTTCACCAACTCTTCTGTGTTAAGTAAAATATTTCCTGGATCTCTTTCTCTTTCTTGGTTTACAACTTTATTTTGCTGAAGAACATCCTTCAGTAGCTTCCTAAGAAAGAGTACATACATTTGAATTTTTGAAATTATTAAAATAGATTATTGCATCTTCATTTTCTGGTTAATAATTTATCTAAAAATATAATTCTATGTTAAAAATAATGACCACCAAGAATTTTGAAACATTGTTCTGTTTTTTTCTAATTTTCAGTGTTAGTACTGAGAAGTCCAATGTCATCCTGATTCCTTCTACTTTATATGTGGTTATTTTCTTTCTGCCTTAAAGCTTTAGTAAGATCTTCTATCTCTGGGTTCTAAAATTTCTCAAAGAAAGTTTCACGTTGTATGTCTTCACTCATGGTGCTTGGCAGTTAGTGGTCCCTTTTTGATTGGATGTGTTTTTTAATTTGGAAAATTTGTATTAAATCACATAAGTTGGCCGTTGGGCTTCTTGTATCAATCTTCTAATTATGTTCTCTTTTTGCTTATTATGTATTCTTTTTTTGTTCTTGTTCTATAATTTATGAGACTGCTTCTATTTCATTTTTCAATCTTTCTACTGATTTAAAAAATATAATTGTCAGATTATAATCTTCAAAAATTCTTATTCTCTGTTCCTTTTTCATAGTATCTTATTCTTGTTTGCTAGACATCATGTCATCCCTCACCCATTCTAACAATATTAATTTTCATTCAGTTGTGACTCTTTTGTTTTCTCCCTTCTAAAATTTGTTTGGTTTCTCTTTTTATTTTGGAGATGTTCCTAAAATGTCTGTTCTTCTTGTATGTTTATTTGTATTTAAAAGAGAATTAATAAAAGCTGCTTGCAAGCTCTGTGAGCTTAGTGGGATTGACAGCTGGTATATTACATTGTAGATTATACCAGCCAAACTGGGGTTTTCTAATTCCTGAAACCTGGCTTTGGACATTATGACGTATCTGGAATCTACCTTTCATCGCACTTTCTGTCTCTGTCTCTGTCTCTATCTCAGACACACACACACACACACACACACACATTCTTTCTCCTTCTCTTGCCAGAGCCTAATTTCCCTTTAGATCTGTGCATATGAATCACTACTCCAGCAGAGCTTTGTCTTGCCATCCTATGTAAATAAAATACCTCCCATTATTCTCTCCTTCTTTCCTTCCTCTAGAATATTTACCGCAATCTAATTTATGTAATTGATAGACTTTTGTATTATGCAATTGATTACTTTCCTGTATGCTTCCCATCACCTAACGACAAACTTTGTATGGACAAGAATCATTTCTATTTTGTCCGGCGCTCTGACCTCAGGACTTTGCATTGAAATACAGCATGCTCAACAAATATTTATTCAATAAATGAATGGATGGATGGATGAGTGGATGAATAATAATTCTAAATTGTTCATCACTCTCAACTGTAAGTATCTCTACAACATTAGGCAAGTCAATTAACCTCCCCAAGCTCTGTTTTATTCAGTTTCTTCCGATAAAGAGAAACATTGCTCATTCTACTGTGGAGGTATTTATGAAACACAAATGAAATAATAGATGTAAAGGTGTTGAATAAATAGGTTTTATATAAATATGAGAGATTATAAAGACATATGAAAGAATGTGGATCATTGTTTAAAATTTTTCTTCTTTTAATTTTGAAACCACAGCCTAACACTTTAGAGATGATACCTTGGTAGTACTTTTTAAGTGGTGTGGTTAAGAGTTCTTTTTAGAATCAAATTAACTAACAAATTAACAAACTCTTAGACGCGACTTAACAAGACATGCCTAATTTTGACTCTTGAGCAAATAATGTCATGAGAAGACTTTGATTTCTGGTTCTAGCTCAATGAAGGGAATTGGCAACGTCAACTCATGCTCTACTCTCAATTACAAAGAAAAAGAGTATAGAGATTCTGGTTCAAGAATGAAAATTAAGCTACCCCTACATTTGTAGCATAATTGCACTTTAATATTTGCCCCAAACTAAACAAAAATAATGATTCCCAACTCTGGTAAGTGTGGTCAAACTAGCACATTTATTCACTGCTGATAGAAATGTAAATTGACATAATTCTTCTAGAAAGGAATTTAGAAATATCTATAACATGCTTTAAAGGTATTTATATCTTTGGGTACCATAACTATTTTGAGAAATTATCCTAAGATAATAGTCCAAAATATAGAGAAAGGTATATATTAAAAATGATTATTTCAAGTATTTAAAAGTTTAAACTATTGTATTATTAAGTCCTATATTTCCAATAATATATTATTTTATAATATATATTTCCAATATTTTATAATATATTTCAATAATATATTATCTTACATATTTCCATTAATGTATTATTTTATAATGTATATTTCCAATAATATATTAAAAGTTTAATAAATTTAAGGAGCATATTTGGTGGAACATTGTGCAGCTACAAAAATCAGGATAAGGAAAGCTACACAGTCACATATTTATGATATAGATTATAATATCAAATTGCACATACACTATTATTACTGATTTTAAAATGTTTAAATTTTTTAAAAGTTTAAATAATCATAACAAAATACATCCTGTTTAAATGGTAAAATAATGGAAAAATTGCTTTTCCACAGCTGCCTAGGGATTGGCCAACTGGTTAAATTAATGGTGTGTTTAAATTTTAGGAAGAGTATATAAAGAAAAACCATGAAGGGGAAGGGAAAATTACCTTCAACCAGATGTTGAGCTTTTTCAAATTGAGACATTGTTCTCACTTTTAAAATACTCCTTGTACAGGTATACAAGCAAACCACCACAGCACATGTATACCTATGCTGGAAGTATTTTAAAAGTGAGAACAAGCCGGGAGGCGGTGGCTCACGCCTGTAATCCCAGCACTTTGGGAGGCTAAGGTGGGTGGATTGCCTGAGCTCAGGAGTTCGAGACCAGCCTGCACAACATGGTGAAACCCCATCTCTATTAAAATACAAAAAAAATTAGCTGGGCGTGGTGGCGGGCGCCTGTAGTCCCAGCTACTCGGGAGGCTGAGGCAGGAGAATTGCAAGAACCCGGGGGGTGGAGGTTGCAATAAGCCGAGATCACGCCATTGCACTCCAGCCTGGGTGACAGAGTGAGACTCCATCTCAAAAAAAAGAAAAAAAAAGTGAGAACAATGTCTCACTTTGAAGAAGCTCAACATCTGGTTGAAGGTGATTTTCCCTTCCCCTTCATGGTTTTTCTTTCTGCACACATATCCCTGAACTGAAAGTATAATAATGATAAACAAAGATATATGAAAAAAAAAAGGCTTCATGCAGTAGTGTGTCATTTGCCCTTCCCCTTCTACCATGTCCACCGTGTGAGGACACAGCCAGAAGGCCCTCACCAGATGCCAAATGCCAGTGCCTTAATCATGGACTTCCCAGCTTCTCCAGAACTGTGAAAAATAAATTTCTGCTCTTTATTTAGAAAAAAAAAATATTCCCTGCAAAGCTTAACTTGCACCTGGGCACATATTAAACAGAGAGGCATGATTATAAAATGTGCAGCCTATTAGTACTCTTTGGTTCTGGTTCCAGTTCTGAGGCTGTTTCTGATTCTTAGTGCAAGACTAAACACTAATAAGGAAGCAACAGGCATCCTTTTAAGAGTCTTTTATACTACAGGGAAGATGGGCAAAGTTCGAGGTGATTCATATGCACAGTACACTGTAAGAGGCAAAACCACAGTTGTCCCTGTAGAGCTGTCTATAACACAATGATCCTACGTCGTTCTTTAAAGGAGTTAGAGGAACAAGTCAGTGTGTGATCACCTGGTCTCCCTCCTGGATGACTCCTCAACTCCTCTTTGTCTCTGTTAAGGTTGACCGAGGGTCTACTGACATATGACAGTGATAGGGCTTTTCTTTTCTTTCCCAGTACAGGGTCCATCCTTCCATCTAGTCAGGATTTAAACTCAGCTAAATAACAGTACTTTCACATTCTCTTCACATGGCTCTCCTGCAAGGCACTGGGTCCCTGAAGTAACCTAAGAACACAGAGTATCCAATAATTCCATGAGGTAAAGGTACAGATCCCCTGGCCACAATCCTGTTCTTGAGGCCATTTGGTAGTTTTTAGAGAGATGTATTAGAGCTTACTATGCTCACGCCCGAACTGTGAGTAGAGACATTAGGTTGAACCATATAAAAACTGCATCTTCGTAGGTCAAGAATTAGTTGGATATCATCCATTTCACATGGTTCAACCTAATGGTAATACAAATCACTCACGTCATGGCTTAACTGCTGTCATTTGTTGTTACTTAGTGTTTGCCCTCTTGGGCAAATTTCACATACCATTATTCTACCTAGCTCTTAAAACAACCCTGTAAAATAAATATCTGTGTTTGCTATGTTATAGATAGAGAAACAGAAGCTGAGAGAAGTTGTCTACATTACCCAAGATTAAGTTGCAAACTGAGGTTTCAGTTTCAGAATCTAGGTTCATTCCATTGAATCACACTGCTTTGCTAAAAAAACACCTCTTTAAGTTCAAGTCCAAACTCTAGGACTACAAAAACACTCATGGCTTACGTTTGAGCCAGATATTGAGGATGGCAAAAGCACCTTAGGTATTCTCTGTCCCTGGTTCCCCTTTTCCTTCTGACACTTGGCTAGGTAACCAGTGCCACCATATTGTTTAGGGGGAGTACACTAAAGAGCCTTGTTGATCCCTGACCTTCCTTTGCTCTACATCACTCACTCTTGGTGGTTTACCGCCTTTAGGGTGCACCAGAATCATCTGGACGACTTGGTAAATACAGATTATTGGCTCCAATCCCTAGAATTTCTGATTTAGTAAATTTGCACCTAGGCCCAATAATTTGCATTTCTCCTACTTCTCAGATGTACTAGTGTTTCTGGCCCAGGTGACCATAGTTTAAGAACCACTGTTCTAGATCTTAACCTTCCAAACTTCCAGTTCCTTGTTGAAGTTAAGCTCCCCCTGGACCTCTGATCCTCCCATTCTTGTTCACTGCTAAACTAATATGAGAACCTATTTTGACTTAATTAATTCATGGGATGATAATGATAGGTAATAATAGAGTGCTTGCTAAATACCAAGTACATTTGGCATACATTTAGATACATACAATCGCTGTGTTTTTTCATATGCAACCCACTGTGAGAGTAGACTGCACCCCTCTCAGAGGGGCAATTCTTATGTTGGAGATGCCTGGTTATGTTTTTCACTTTTTGGCGGGAGGGTCTTATGTTGGGTCCTGTTCCAGTGTTCAAGATTCTTCCTCTTGCTGCCCTAGCCTTACTCATGGAGGTCCTCAGGATAGCATTTGAGTGGGGGAGCTGAATGAAAAGAAAACAATGGTCTGCAAACATGGTAAGTTAAATGTGTGTACAGTGACTGAAAGTCTTCCAGGATGTGAGTAACTGGGAGTCCTCCAATGGGTAGTGAATGCACTCATACACTCATGCATCACTAGAGAGACGCTGGGTATTTTCTGTTTCTGTCTGCTGGGGCCTTTGGAGTGGTTCTCTGCCATATGCCTCTCTCCTAGATTCTTCTCCCTTGGAACTCTCTTTGATTTCTTACAAGTGGGAGCTCTTCAAGCCGGTGACACTTACTTGGATAGCCCTCATCTCAGTACCTCTAGAGATTCCTGATCACATCCTTGGCTTTAGCCTGTCCATGCCTCTTTTTTGTTGCTTTGATGCCCTAAGCTTGTGTCTTATGTAGGCTTCTATGCCTCTGGACAATAGATACAATTCTTGCCAAAGCGTGATTTTTTTTTCTATAGTTTCTTGTTTCTCAGGTATACCTGTACATCACACTTTCAAACCACATTCTGTGTCCTAGGATGGCAAAAGTTTTCATCCACTCAACACACATGTGTTGAATAACTTTTAGATGCCAGGCACTATGTTAAGAACTGGGAGGGCAGATGTATTCAACATGCAGTATTTTCCCTAAATAACATCTTGTATTTCATGAAAATCCTGAGTATACCGAGACTGAATATCAGGCCATTGAGAACACTTGGAATTTTTTGGTATGTGATATAAAAAGAAGGTAAATGACTACATTTATCACTGTCTGACTCAAGGTAGCCCTACCCATAAATGAAGTAGGAACGGTTTACATGGCACGTTTTTGGGACTCTTTGCACAAGGTTGCACAGATTCTTCCATTCTTTGCTGCTTTGATTGTGGTACAGGTAATACAAATGTAAGAGGATTTGTCTCATATTAATTACAATACTGTTTTTCATTTGAGTTATCCAAAGCAATAGGATATAGGTCAAAATGGCTTTTATGTGGGAGAGAAGGTTGAGGGGTGGGCATCATAAGACTTGGGTGTATGAATCATGGCTCAAGGGGCCAGAAATGGCAAGGAGTTTCCTGAAGATTTCTAGCCAGGCAGGAATAATCTCGGGAGTGTTGGGTGTCTGGCAGGAGATGGGAATGAAGATACTGATGATCAAAACTCTAGAGTTGAACTTCACTTATGCAAATTTTGACAAGATAGTTTTCTTTAATGGCATGAGATTAGTCTTATACACCAGGCTCAACTGCACATGTTGTCCCCTCCTCTTTGACTGAGGACTCTCATTCAGTATCTCAAACTAGTTTCAAATGAGAATTCTAAAATCTTAGTGTAGCTCTAGATGAGCAGCCTCTAAATCAGAAATTAGGAGTCTCTGAGAAATCTAGCTATGAGCCGAGAGGTTGACAATTAGGTTCATAATTATCAACATTCTCAAATATCTTCTTAAACACAATGGCAAAAGGCTCAAGTCATAAAAGTAATGATTGACAGGTCTCACTGTGTAAAACAGTTATGCCATAAAGACAATTTTAAATGCAAACAAGCTGGGATTTGTTTTTTGAAAAATGTATGGTAAAAATTTTATATTACATATTTAATAATAAACACAGAGCTCTTTCAAATAAATAATAAAAAAGCCATGTGCAGAAAGCTGAAACTGGACCCCTTCCTTATAGCTTACACTAAAATTAACTCCAGATGGATTAAAGACTTAGACATAAGATCTAACACCATAAAAACCCTAGAAGAAAACCTAGGCAACACCATTCAGGAGACAGGCATAGGCAAGGACTTCATGACTAAAACACCAAAAGCAATGGCAACAAAAGCCAAAATAGACAAATGGGATCTAATTAAACTTAAGAGTTTCTGCACAGCAAAAGAAACAATCATCAGAGTGAACTGGCAACCAACAGAATGGGAATAAATTTTTGCAAAATTTTACTCATCTGACAAAGGGCTAATATCCAGGTTCTACAAAAAACTAAAGCAGATTTTACAAGAAAAAAAAATCCATTCAAAAGTGGGAAAAAGATATGAACAGACACTTTTCAAAGAGGACATCTATGAGGTGAACAAACATATGAAAAAATTCTCATCGTCACAGGTCATTAGAGAAATGCAAATTAAAACCACATTGAGATACCATCTCACGCCAGTTAGAATGGCGATCATTAAAAAAATTGGAGACAACCTGCTGGAGAGGATGTGGAGAAATAGGAATACTTTTACACTGTTGGTGGGAGTGTCAATTAGTTCAACCACTGTGGAAGACAGTGTGGTGATTCCTCAAGGATCTAGAAACAGAAATTCCATTTGACCCAGCAATTTCATTACTAGGTAAATACTCAAAGGATTATAAATCATTCTCTTATAAAGACACATGCACACATATGTTCACTGTGGCACTGCTTACAATAGCAAAGACCTGGAACCAACCCAAATGCCCATCAATGATAGACTGGACAAAAAAAATGTGGCACGTATACACCATGGAATACTATGCAGCCATAAAAACGGATGAGTTCATGTCCTTTGTAGGGAATCTGGAAACCATCATTCTCAGCAAACTGACACAAGAACAGAAAACCAAACACCGCATGTTCTCACTCATAGGTAGGTGTTGAACAATGAGAACACACAGGCACAGGGAGGAGAATGTCACACACTGAGGTCTGTTGGGGAATGGGGGGCCTAGGGGGAGGGACCAAGGGCAGTGGGGGAGGTTGGGGAGGGATAAAATTGGGAGAAATGCCTGATGTAGGTGATATGGGGATGGAGACAGCAAACCACCATGGAATGCGTGTACCTATGCAACAATCCTGCAAGATCTGCACATGTACCCCAGAACTTAAAGAACAATTAAAAAAAAAAAAAACACCTCAATACGCTAGCAGAAAAAAAGGTATATTATTTAGGGTCACAACTGAAATAGTAAAATCTCAGTAAATTATTACAATATACATTCTTTCTCACTCTCATAAAGTTTAACATAAATATTGTGGTGTGAATGTTTGTGTCCCCTCCTAAATTCATAAGTTAAAACCTAATCCTTAATGTGTTGGTATAAATACCTGGGGCCTTTGGGAGCTAAGTAAGTCATAAGGACCGAGCCCATGTGAATAGGATTACTGCCCTTATAAAGGTGGCTCAAGAGACCTTGTTAGCTCCTGCCCCTTTGCCATGTCAGAACACACAGTAGGCACCATCTCTGAGACACCAGCCCTCATCAGACACCAAATCTGCTGACACCTTGATCTTGGGCTTCTCAGCCTCCACAACTGTGAGCAGTAAGTATCTGCTGTCTACCTGGTCTAAGGTATTTTGTTATAGAAGCACAAAAAGACTAGGACAATAAGTAAGTGTTCATTGTTGGCAGAGGGATTTTGTACCTACAAAGATTTAGGGTCCCAGCTTTTTCCAGTTATGGCTCTACCATTTTCAACATGCAGCCTCCGAGAATGAAGAATGACCTCTTCCATTGTATGAGCTGATTGCAGAGAAAAAATTTGGGATTGTGCATGACAGATTTTTACAGGCCAGTAGCTCATGTCTTATCCTATTGCATAGCACTGGATCCCAGTCACATGGAAGTGTGTAAGTGCAAAGGAAGATGAGAAATATTGTATAACTATGTCTCCGGGAAGAAGAAATGGTTGGTTAATAACATTCTATTCTCTGCCACAGCAGGTTGCCAAATTTCATGCATTCTAGAAACCAAATGTTTATATATCCACTTATACATAAACACCTAATACTCTGAGAGTCTTTATCTAAACTGAGACCCTAAGATAATAGATGTGAGAGCACCACAGAGAAGCTGAAAGAAGGTGTTCACAAAACAGTCTTGTGACGGAACTCTCATTGACTGAAAGAGCATAAAAAGAATGTGAAGTTACAGACGGGGAAGAGGATTTATTTAGAGAGAGGGAGAGTTATTGGTGTTTATGAGTCCCATACTTCTCCTCTTTTTAAGCCTAGGTAAGAGATTTCAATGTGATCACTTGGAGAACTTCATATCCGTCTTATGGCTGAGAAGTCTAAAGAGAGAGAAACTGAGGTAAATAGCTGAAAGTAAGGAAGTAGAGGTTGCAGTTTGGGAAGTAACTGCACTCCTGTCATGGATGAGAGGTTTGTGTTTTGTGCGGGCCAGACTTGAGAACCACATGCCAGGAAGAGTTGGTGAGCAGTTGCTTCAGATCCTATCCAACAGGCGCCACTTGGAGAGACGTGGAAACCTCAGCAGAGCAAGCTGGAGATGTACTGCCAGACGCTTAGAGACTCAGAAAACCATCTTAAGTGACCATCCGAAAGGAACACATCTACTTGTGTCAAGAGATTTACATGTGAGAAATTCTCAGAAATGGGATGAGGGATCTTCAAAGAACCCCCTAAAATGCTCCAGGAGAGAAAGCATGAGTTAAGTACTTGTTACGTCCAGATAGTATTGAGGCCAACTCAGGATAGCATCAATCAAGTAAGAATTCTGCTGTTTTTTTCCTTTTTCTCTTCTCCCCATCTTCCAATTTCATAGCATCAGAAAGCAAGTAGGCAAGTCAGAGGAGAAGAAGAAGGGCTGGGTGAAGAAGAAGGAGCCCTCCTTTCCCACTGCAGGTAGCCACCACACATGGGCCCATGCTGAAGGTCAGGGAAGGTAGCAGGGGTTGGGGAGCTTTCTTTAATTAAAGATAGAAGCTTAGATTACTACTCTGGGCTGGACATTAACTACTGAATCAAATTGTTTTATGACCAAAAGTGACTGAAGAACTTGTATCTGAAGCGACCCTGGTTTTCATCCAAGTGGAGGATGGGAGGGTTTTGATGTACAGCACAGGACTGCACATGTGACTTCCATATAACCATTTCACCCACACATGTACAGTTGAGAAAAGATAAGGACAACATGCTAACAAGCATACTGCCTGGATGGTGGGATTATAGCCAAATTAGTTTTCTTTTTTAAAATGTGTATTTATCTATGCATTTCAAAGTTCCCACAGTACACCCTGTATTTACCATATAATCAGTATGATATACATACTGTACAGTGCACAGTAAATAATACATAATTGTAAAATATTCCGGCACATTCTATATTGCAAGATGACTGTTTTCTTGAGACTTCACCTCAAAATCACTGAGTGTAAAATCTCTAATTATTTGATGTATGAGCATTACACTGGACATTAAATCCCTTTTTAAGTGGCCATATTGGTAACAGTTCATGTTTTTAAGTGTCATGTTTATAGCAATTGAGTGTCCATTTCACAGTGTTGCCATCTCTACCCTTTTGCCCTCCAGACATCTGTCTGCTATTTCTGTATTTCTTCTTTCTCGGAGTCCTCATTAAAGTTATCTGTCTTAAAGAGAAAATGTTTGGCATCCACCTCAAATCCCACATTCTTCAAAAAGTTTTCCATCATCCCTCTGTAAATCTCTTCCCCCTCCAAACTCCTGCAGTGAAAGAATTTGGACATATAGCTGAGCAACTGAGGAAGCCCTGTCTTGTGTAGATAGATTCCTGCATGTTAGCTTTATTTTAACTAGATCGAAGTTTCTTGATGCTGAAGAATGCTTGTACTCTTGCCAAATGCCTTGAGTCCCTAACAACCTTATACATCTTATTAGGTGCAGAGACAA
The DNA here is from genome assembly GCA_036589455.1 of Ateles fusciceps. Taxonomy (NCBI): domain Eukaryota; kingdom Metazoa; phylum Chordata; class Mammalia; order Primates; family Atelidae; genus Ateles; species Ateles fusciceps. The sequence continues at coordinate 11,527,913 of JAZHEH010003061.1, forward strand.
ATTTTTTAAATTAAATAGATTTAGGTAAGGGGACATGCCTTCTTCATTCTTCTTCATCTTCTCTGATAACCTTTATCTTGTCTGATCTTGAGCCACTCAGGAAGGTTTTTCTAGCCACAGTTATAAGACTATTATTGTTTTTCTGGTTTGTATTCTCTTGCCTTTTGGTGTCTTGCCTATCAGCACCTTTATTTGATGGCCTGCATTTGAAGGGTTTTGCTGATCCATATTCCAGGTGAGGTCCAGAAAAAGAGGATGAATGAGAATAAATATCAGCAAACACTTCAAACCACATACACTTGTTTTTTGACCTGGCTGTGAGTTTGGGAATGATTGGTAGACTATCTGCTTGTGCTAACTATATTTCCCAAAAAATAAAGTATTTGAGGCATTATCTAATTTTGTTATTATCCTTAGCTATGTTTTATTAAGCTCCTTCTCTTTATATTTTACAAGGCACTTTATAAATATTATCTCAATTAATTCTCACAACACTGATAAAGAATTTTCTCATTTGCAGATGAGAAAACAGAGAGGTTAAATGACTTTTTCAGGGTCATTCATCAGCTAAATAGCAGCACTGAGATGTCAGTTCAGGTTGACTTGCTTCTCAAAGACTTAAATACAAATGTTAATAGCAGCTTGATTGTAATAACCCAACCCTGCAAACAATCTGAATGTCCATTGTCAGATGAATAAATAAAATCCCACATATTCACGTAATGGAATACTACTCAGCCGTAAAAAGATAGAAACTACCAATACATAGAACATGCATGAACCTCAAAAACATTATTCTGAAACAAGTCACAAACAAGAGTACCTATGATTTTATTTACGTGAAATTTCACAGAAGCCTAGTGATGAAAATCTGATCAACGATTGCTTAGGACTGGGGACGTCAGTGAGGATTTAGTACAAGTGAAAAAGAGGGGAAGTTATGGGAGATGGAATTCTTCCCACTGCAGCATGATGGCTGTACAGCTGTTTAATTCAGTAAAAATTATCAAACAAAAGGAGAACTGTATGGTATTTTGAGTTTAATAAAGCTATTTAAAATGAGTATACCAGCTGGGCATGGTGTCTCATGCCTGTAAACCCAGCATTTTGGGAGGCCGAGGCAGGTGGATCACCTGAAGTCAGGAATTTGAGACCAGCCTGACCAACATGGAGAAACCCCATCTCTACTAAAAAACACAAAATTAGCCAGGCGTGGTGGATTACATGCCTGTAAACCCAGCAACTTGGGAGGCTGAGGAAGGAGAATCAGTTGAAGCCGGGAGGCAGAGGTTGCAGTGAACCAAGATCGTGCCATTGCACTCCATGCCTGGGCAACAAGAGGTGAAACTCTATCTCAAAAAAGGAAGAAATAAACCAACCAACCAAACAACAACAACAAAAAAATGAGTTTACCCATTTTAAGTGTATAGATGAATATGCATCACTCCATTCATGACACAGGACATTTCTATCACTTTCAAAAGTTCCCACGTACTCCTTCCCAGTCAATCCCTGTTTGTCCTGTCCTCTGGTTTGGGCAGACACTGATAGATTAGTTTTACTGATTCTAAATTTTATATAAATGAAATCATATTTTCTATTGTGTTTGGCTGTTATCACTCATTATAATGTTTTTGAGAATTATCTGTATTACTGCGTATATCAGTAGTTCATTCTATACTCCATTACACGAATATAACACTGTTTATTCATTCACCTGTTGATGGAAATTTATGGGTTTTTTTTAGTTTTTGACGATTATCAATAAAGATACTATGAACATTCATTTACAAGTCTAAGTAATACCTTTTGACTTCACTGATTTTCTCTGTTAGTTGTTTCCTATTTCACTTCTGAGCTAATTTCATTATTTACTTTCTTCTACTAATTTTAAGCATAAATTGCTTTTTATTTTCTAGCTTCTTAAAAAGGAAAATTAGATCATTGATTTTATACCTTTATTTAGTTCTAATATATCCATTTAAATTCTTAATTTTCCTCTAAGCATGCTACAGATTTTTATATATTGTACTTTCTTCATGCTTTAGTTTGAAATTCTGCCTAATTTCCTTTATGCTATCTTCCTTAATCCATAGGGTATTTAAAAGAGTGTTGCTTTATTACCAAATATTGGGCCATTTTTAAATAGCTTATTGTTATTGAATTTTAATTTAATACTCTCATGATCAGAAAACATGTATTACAGTTTACATTCTTTGAAATACATTTAAAATTGTGTTATGGCCCAACATGAGAAAGAATGTCTATTATACAGTTGTTGAATGTATTATTCTATAAATGCCATCTAGGTCAATTGGATGATTCAAATCATCTATAAACTTACTGATTATTTAACTATTTATTCTACTAATTATTAAGAATGGAATGTTAAAATCTCCAACCGTAAATTAGGGTTTATCTATTTCTCTGGTCATATTTATTTTTGCTGTATGTACTGTGAAACACAGTATTAGTTGTCAACACATTTAGGATTATTATATCTTCTCAATGAATTGATCCTTTATCATTATGCTATTTCCGTTTTCATTTATAATGGTTCTTCTATTGGCCTTACAGTTATGTAACCACTACAGCTTTTTGATGCAGTTTTTCTTCATTTTATATCCAACCAATCTGTAAGTTTGATTTTAAAGTGTGTGTCATGTAAACAGCATCTGTTTATATCTTGCCTTTTAATATAGTATGTAAATCTCTACCTTTTACTTCAAGTATGCCCTACATTTATACTTAATGTAATGATTCATAAGGTTACATAGAGACTTTCATCCTGGTATTTGTTTTCTATTTGTTCCTCCTATTTCTTTTTTACTCTATTATGCCTTTCCTGCCATCTTTCAATGAATTTAATTCCATTCTATTGAATACAAGTATTCCATTTTAACTTCTTTATCAACATTTTAAGTATATTCCTTTGTGTTATTTTAAAACTATTGCTCTAGTGATTAAATATGCATCTTTAATTTATTACAATTACCTTCACATTATATGCCTTCCCAATGTAATAATCTTAATAGAGTATAACTTATATTACCATCCTATTATTCTTTATGTTCTTATGCATTTTACTTTTATCATATGATATATATTATTTTTGCTTTAAACAGTCAATAATCTTTTATAGGTATTAAAACACATACATATAAATAGTAAAGATAATAAAATATTTTATATTTACTGTTTCTGATATTTTTCATTCTTTCCTGTAGATCTGGATTCCGTATGGCATAATCTCCCAATCAGCAATGGTAAACTTCTTCTAGAACTTCTTGTAGTTTAGGTATGTTGGAATGAATTATTTCATATTTTCTATACCTGGAAATGTTTTTATTTTGGCTTCAGTTTTGAAGAATGTGTTCACAGAATATGAGATTGTCAGTTGACAGGGTTTTTTTTTTTTCTTTCAGAATTTTAAAGGTGTCTTTATATTGTTTTATGCCCTATACTATTTCTGATGGGAAGTCAGCCATCATTGTACTCTGGTATGCAATATGCCTGTTTTTTTTTTTTTTCAACTTGGCTACTATAAAGATTTTAACTTTAGTGTATTTGAGTATGATGTGTTTAGATTTGCTTTAATCTTTATCTTTCTTGCTTGTGGTTTATAAACATTTTGAATACATGACTTGAAATCTATCTGTTTTGGAAAATTTTAACTCTTCAGTTATTACCTCTTCAAATATTTTTTCTTTAAAATTTCTTCTTAAAAAAATGGAATACATGTGCAGAACATGCAGATTTGTTAAATACGTATATGTGTCACGGTGGTTTGCTGCACCTATTGACCCATCCTCTAAGTTCTTTCCCCCTCTTCCCCCAACCCCAACAGGCCCTGGTGTGTGTTGTTCCCCTCTCTGCGTCCATTTTTCTCATTGTTCAACTCCCACTTATAAGTTAGAACATCTAGTGTTTGCTTTTCTGTTTCTGTGTTAGTTTGCTAACACAGGATGATGGCTTCCAGCTTCATCCATGTCCCTGCAAAAGACATGATCTCATTCCTTTTAGTTGCTGCATAGTATTCCATGGTATATATGTACCACATTATACCAGTGGTATATCTTTATCCAGTCTGTCACTGATAGACATTTGGGCTGGTTCCATGTTTTTGCTATTATAAATAGTGTTGCAACAAACATATGTGCGCATGCATCTTTAGAGCAGAATGACTTATATTCCTTTGGGTGTATAACCAGTAATGGGATTGCTGGGTCAAATGGTATTTCTGGTTCTAGATCCTTGAGGAATCCCCATACTGTCTTTGACTAATTTACATTCCCACCAACAATATAAAAGTGTTTCTATTTCTCCACAACCTTGCCTGCATTTATTGTTTCCTGGCATTTTAGTAATTGCCATTCTGACTGGTGTGAGATGGTATCTCATTGTTGTTTTGATTTGCATTTCTCTGATGATAAGTGATGTTTTTTTTTTTTTAATGAAATAAAGAGAAAAAGAAAAAGAAAAAAAAAAAAAAGGGAGAGAGAACGGGAATCTTGCTCTATTGCCCAGGCTAGAATGCAATCTACAAATGGATATTAAAAGCTTTTTTTATACTAATAATTGTGTTATACAATGGAGACAGGAAGGAATAAGGGAGGAAAATAACAAACAAACAGCCAACCAATATTTCATTTAAACCTATGAAATGCTATGCAATTGCTAGGGAGTGATTTACTCCCAACCATGTGGTCACTTTTAGAATAAATGTGATGTGTTACTGAAAAAAAAATGTATATTTTGTGGATTTGAAGTAGAGAGTTCTGCAAATGTTTATTAAGTTTACTTGTTTGAGGTTTAAGTTCAAGTCCCGGGTATCCTTCTTAACCTTCTGTCTCATTAATTTGTCCAATATTGACAATGTAATGTTAAAGTCTCCCACTATTATTGTGTGGGAGTCCAAGTCTCTTTGTAAGTCACCAAGAAGTTGCCCTGTGTATCTGGGTTCTCCTATATTGGGTGCACATAGACTTAGGGTCCTTAGCTCTTCCCGTTACATTGATCCCTCTACCATTATACAATGTCCTTCTTATCTCTTTCGGTTTCTATTACTTTAAAGTCTATTTTATCAGAGATGAGAATTGCAACTACTGCATTTTTTTTTGGTTTTTGTTTTTTTTTGCTCTCCATTTGGTTGGCAAATCTTCCTCCATCCCTTTGTTTTGAGTCTCTGTATATCCTTACATGTAAGATGGATCTGGATGCAGCTTACTGATGGGTCCTTTGAAGTGGCTGATACTGGTTGTTCCCCCTCTATACATAGTGCCTCCTTCAGAAGCTCTTGTAAAGCAGGCCTGGTGGTAATGAAATCTCTGAGTACTTGCTTGTTTGCAAAAAATTTTATTTTTCCTTCACTTATGAAACTTAGTTTGGCTGGATATGAAATTCTGGGTTGAAATTTCTTTTCTTTAAGGATGTTGAATATTGGCCCCCACTCTCTTCTGGCTTGTAAGGTTTCTGCTGAGAGATCAGCTGTGAGCCTGATAGGCTTCCCCTTGTGGGTAACCTGACCTTTCTCTCTGGCCGCCCGTAGTATTTTCTCCTTCGTTTCAACCCTGATGAATCTAATAATTATGTGCCTTGGGGTTGCTCTTTTTGAGGAATATCTTTATGGTGTTCTCTGTATTACCTGGAGTTGGGTATTGTCTTGCCTTGCTAGGTTTGGAAAGTTTTCCTGGATAATATCCTGAAAAATATTTTCCAGCTTGGATTCATTCTCTTCGTCACATTCAGGTACACCTATCAAACGTAGATTAGGTCTTTTCACATAGTCCCATATTTCTTGGAGACTTTGCTCATTCCTTTTTACCCTTTTTTCTCTAATCTTGTCTTCTCGTTTTATTTCGTTAAGTTGGTCTTCGACCTCTGAAATCCTTTCTTCTGCTTGATCAATTCGACTGTTAAAACTTGTGCATACTTCTCGAAGTTCTCGTATTGTGTTTTTCAGCTCCATTAATTCACTTATATTCCTCTTTAAATTGTCCATTCTCATGAACATTTCGTGAAACCTTTTTTCAAGGTTTTTAGTTTCCTTGCATTGGGCTAGAACATGTTCTTTTAGCTCACAGAAGTTTCTCATTATCCACCTTCTGAAGCCTGATTCTGTTGATTCCTCACATTCATTTTCTATCAGGCCTTGTTCAATTGGTGATGAGGCACTGCAATCCTCTGTAGGAGGAGAGGCATTCTCATTTCGGGTGTTTTCAGCCTTTCTGCCCTGGTTTCTTCCCATCTTTGTGGATTTATCCACCTGTTGTCTGTGTAATTGCTGACCTTCAGACTAGGTCTCTGAGTGGACGTCCAGCTTGCTGGTGATAAAGTTTCCTCTATTTCTTAATTTTCCTGCGGTGGATGCCCCCTCCCCCCACAGAGCTGGACCTTCCCGGGTTCAGCTGCACTTGCTGTGAAACTCTCAATCTTCAGCAGTTCCAACCGCTGTTTTTATTTTTTTGTGTGTGTGGAGGGGGGTACCAGCCTTCCCCTGCGGCGACCCACTATGCCGGCTGAAACAGCGGCGTTAAGATTCGCGGCGCTTTTCTGCCCCGGGAATCTACCGGTCTGGTTCCCCACTTCAGTCCGCTTTTTAATCAGCTGAATGGGAGACTCTGCTTTCCCGGAGCTCCAAACGCCAACCAAAGGGCACTCAGTCCCGTATACTCCAGACTGAGAACCGCTGCATCGGGGTGCCTGCAAAACGGCCGCGCCCCTCCAAAAGGGTCGAGCTGGCGACCCGTGGGGCTCCTCCGCCAAGAATCTCTTGGTCCGTGGGCTATGAAAATTCGTCTGAAAATGTGGCGTCCACTCACTCTCTGCGCTTTCAGTGGGAGCTACAATCCTGAGCTGCTGCTAATCGGCCATCTTGGATCTCTCTCGATAAGTGATGTTGAGCTTTTTTTAATGTTTGTTGGCCATGTAGATAACTTCTTTTGAGAAGTGTCTGTTCATATCCTTTGCCTACTTTTTGATGAGGTTGTTTTATTCTCATAAATTTGTTTAAGTTTCTTGGAAATTCTGGATATTAGACCTTTCTCAGATGCGTAGATAGCAAAAATTTTATCCTATTCTATAGGTTTCCTGTTTGCTCTGATGATAGTTTCTTTTGCTGTGCAGAAGTTCTTTAGTTTAATTAGATCCCATTTGTTAATTTTGACTTTTGTTGCAATTGCTTAGGCACTTTTGTCATGAAGTTTTTGCCCATGTCTACGTCCTGAATAGTATTGCCTAGGTTTTCTTCTAGGGTTTTTATGGTTTTGGGTTTTGCATTTAACTCTTTAATCCATCTCGGGTTAATTTTTGTATAAGGTGTAAGGAAGGGATTCAGTTTCAGTTGTCTGCATATGGCTAGCCAGTCTTGCCAGCACCATTTACTAAATAGGAGATCCTTTCCCCATTGCTTGTTTTCGTCAGGTTTTCCAGGATCAGATGGTTGTAGATGTGTTGTGTTATTTCTGAGGTCTCTGTTCTGCTCCATTGGTGTATATGTCTGTTTTGGTACCAGTACTGTGCTGTTTTGGTTATCGCAGCCCTATAGTATAGTTTGAGTTCAGGTAGTGTGATGCCTCCGGTTTTGTTCTTTTTGCTTATCTTGGCTATACAGGGTCTTCTTTGATTCCATATGAAATTTAAAATAGTATTTTCTAATTCTGTGAAGAATGTCAATGGTACTTTGATGGAAATAGCATTGAATCTATAAATTACTTTGGGCAGTATGGCATTTTCGTGATATTGATTCTTCCTTCTAAGAGGATGGAATGTTTTTCCATTTGTTTGTGTCCTCTCTTATTTCCTTTAGTGGTTGATAGTCTCTTTGAAGAGGCTAACATCCTCATTAGCTGTATTCCTAAGTATTTTATTCGCTTTATAGTGATTGTGAATGGGAGTTCATTCATGATTTGGCTTTCTGCTTGTCTATTGTTGGTGTAAAGGAATGCTTGTGATTTTTGCACATTTAATTTTGTATCCTGAGACTTTGCTGAAGATGCTTATCAGTTTAAAGGGTTTTTTGGCTGAGATGATGGAGTTTTCTCAATATGAAATCATGTCATCTGCAAACAGAGACAATTTAACTTTCTCTCTTCTTATTTGAATATCCTTTATTTCTTTCTTTTGCCTGATTGCCCTGGCCAGAACTTCTAACACTATGTTGACTAGGATGATGAGAGAGAGCATCCTTGCCTTGTACTGGTTTTTAAAGGGAATGCTTCTAGCTTTTGCCTATTCAATATGATATTGGCTGTGGGTTTGTCATAAATAGTTCTTATTATTTTGAGATACAGTCTGTCAATACCTAGTTTATTGAGAGTTTTTAGCATGAAGTGATGTTGAATTTTATCAAAGGCCTTTTCTGCATCTATTGAGATAATCATATGGCTTTTGTCTCTAGTTCTGTTTATGTGATGGATTATGTTTATTGATTTGCATATGTCAAACCAGCCTTGCATTCAAGGGATAAAGCTGACTTGATCGTGGTGGATAAGTTTTTTGATGTGCTTCTGGATTTGGTTTGCCAGTATTTTATTGAAGATTTTCACACAGATGTTCATCAGGGATATTGGCCTGATGTTTTCTTTGTTTGTTGCATTTCTTCCCTGTTCTGGTATCAGGATGATGCTGCCTTCATAAAACAAGTGAGGGATGCAGCCCTTCTTTTCAATTATTTGGGGTAGTTTCAGAAGGAATGGTACCAGCTCCTCTTTGAATTTCTGGTAGAATTCAGCTGTGAATCCATCTGGTTCTGGGCTTTTTTTGGTTGGTAGGCTATTAATTACTGTGTCAATTTCAAACTTATTATTGGTTTGTTCAGGGATTCAACTTCTTCCTGGTTTAGTTTTGCGAGGGGGTATGTGTCCAGGAATGTATCCTTTTGTAGATTTTCTAGTTTATCTGCATAGCAGGGTTTATGGTATTCCCTGATGTTAGTTTGTATTTCTGTGGGGTCAGCGGTCCTATCCCCCTTATCATTTTTCATTGTGCCTATTTTTCTCTTTCTTCTTATTAGTCCAGCTAGTGGTCTATCTATTTTATTAATTTTTTTGAAAAAACACCTCCTGGATTCACTGATTTTTAAAAGTGTTTCTCGTGTCTCTATCTCCTTAAATTCTTCTCTGATCTTAGTTATTTCTTGTCTCTGCTAACTTTTGAATTAATTTGCTCTTGTCTCTCTAGCTCTTTTAGTTGTGATGTTAGAGTATTGATCTGAGATGTTTCAAGCTTTCTGATGTGGGCATTTAGTGCTACAAACTTCCCTGTTAACACTGCTTTAGCTGTGCCCCAGGGATTCTGTTTTGCTGTCTCTTTGTTCTGACTGATTTCAGAGAACTTCTTGATTTCTGCCTTAATTTCATTATTTACCCAGGAGTCATTCAGGAGCAGGTTGTTTAATTTCCATGTAAGTATGTGGTTTTGAGTGAGTTTATTAATTTGATTGCACTGTGATCTGACAGACTGTTACAATTTCGATTCTTTTGCATTTGCTGAGGAGTGTTTTACTCCCAATTATGTGGTTGATTTTAGAATAAGTGCCATGTGGCACTGAGAAGAATGTATATTTTGTTGACTAGGGGTAAAGAGTTCTGTAGATGTCTATTAGGTCCACTTGATCCAGAGCTGAGTTCAAGCCCAGAATATCCGTGTTAATTTTTTGACTCATTGATCTGTCTAATACTGACAGTGGAGTGTTTAAGTCTCTCACTATCATTGTATAGGAGTTAAAGTCTCTTTGTAGGTCTCTAAGAACTTGTTTTATGAATCTGTTGTCCCGTATTGGGTGCATATATATTTAGAATAGTTAGCTCTTCTTGTTGAAGTGTTCCCTTTACCATTATGTAACGCCCTTCTTTGTCTTTTTTTTATATTTGTTGGCTTAAAGTCTGTTTTGTTAGAAATTAGGATTGCAACCCTGCTTTTTTTTGCTTTCCATTTGCTTGGTAAATTTTCCTCCATCCCTTTATTTTGAGCCTATGTGTGTCTTTGCACATGAGATGGGTCTCCTGAATACAGCACACCAATGGGTCTTGACTCTTCATCAGATTTGCCAGTCTGTGTCTTTTAATTGGGGCATTTAGCCCATTTACATTTAAGGTTAGTATTCTTATGTGTGAATTTGATCCTATCATCATGATGCTTTTTGGCTATTTTGCACACTAGTTGATGCAGTTTCTTCATAGTGTCATTGGTCTTTATATTTTGGTGTTTTTTTGCAGTGGCTGGTACCGGTTTTTCTTTTCATATTTTGTGCTTCTTTCAGGAGCTCTTGCAGGGCAGGCTTTGTAGTAATGAAATCCCTCAGCATTTGCTTGTCTGGAAAGGATTTTATTTCTCTTTTGCTTACAAAACTTAATTTACCTGGATATGAAATTCTGGGTTGAAATTTCTTTTCTTTAAGAAGGTTGAATACTGGCCCCCAATCTCTTCTGGCTTGTAGAGTTTCTGCTGAGATGTCCACTGTTAGTCTGATGGGCTTCCCTTTGTAGGTGACCTGGCCTTTTTCTCTGGCTGCCCTTAACAGTTTTTCCTTCATTACAACCTTGGAGAAGCTGATGATTATGTGTCTTGGGGTTGATCTTCTTGTGGAGTATCTTAATGGTGTTCTCTATATTTCCTCAATTTGCATATTGGCCTGTCTTGCTAAGGTTGGGGAAGTTCTGCTTGATAATATCCTGAAGTGTGTTTTCCAGCTTGTTTCCATTCTCCCTGTCTCCTCTGGTACTCCAACCAATCGTAAGTTCAGTCTTTCTATCAAGTCCCCTGTTTCTTGGAGGCTTTGGTCATTCCTTTTCATTGTTTTTTCCTCTAGTCTTATCTGTACGACTCATTTCAGCAAGGTAGTTTTTAAACTCTGATATCCTTTCTTCTGCTTGGTCCCTTCAGCTATTGATACTTGTATATGCTTCATGAAGTTCCTGTGCTGTGTTTTTCAGCTCCATCAGGTAGTTTATGTTCCTCTGTAAACTGGTTATTCTATTTAGCAATTCTTCTAACCTTTTATCAAGGTTCCTAGCTTCACATTGAGTTAGAACATGCTCCATTAGCTCAGCCAAGTTTTTTATTACCCATGTTCTGAAGCCTACTTCTGTCAATTTGTCCATCTGATCCTCTGTCCAGTTCTGTGCCTTTGATGGAGAGATGTTTTGAGCATTTGAAGAAGAGGCGCTCTGGCCTTTTGGGTTTTTCAGGATTTTTTCATTGATTCTTTCTCATCTTTGTGAGTTTGTCTAGTTTTGGTCTTTGAGGCTGCTGACCCTTGGATGGGGTCTTTAAGGGGGCTTTTTTGTTGCTGTTGTTGTTGATGCTATTGTTGTTGTTTTCTGCTTGTTTGTCTTTCAGTGGTCAGGTCCCTCTTCTTTAGGGCTGCTGCAGTTTGCTGGGGGGTTCATGTCAGGTCCTATTCATCTGATTCGCTCCCGTGCCTGGAGATATCACTTCAGGATGCTGGAGAACAGCAAAGATGAGTGCCTGCTCCTTATTCTGGGACCTTTGACCTCAAGGGGCACCAATCTGATGCCAGTAGGATCGCTCCTGTATGGGGTGTCTGACAACCCCTGTTGGAGGGTCTCGCCTAATTGGGTGGCATGGGGAACAGGACCCGTTTAATGAAGTACTTTGTCCCTTGATGGAGGGCATGTGCCTCACTGGGTGGAAACCCACTCTTCTGGGCTGCCGGGATTCCTCAGAATTACCAGGAGGAGAGGCTAAGTCTGCTAGTCCGCAGAGACTGCAGCCACACTTCCCCTAGGGTCTCAGGCCCAGGGAGATCCAGAGTCTGTCCCTGTGCCTCTGGCTGGAGTTACTGGAGATCCCACAGGGAAGTCCCACCTACTGAGGAAGGATGGGTCAGGATCAGGCCTGATGAGGCACTCTGGCCACAGACTGCAACAGCCTGTGTGTTGGACTGTGGGGAACAAGTCTTGGAACCAAGCCATCCAGCCTCCCGGGCTCCAGCAGGGGGAAAAGTACTGCCTGGAGCTACAGACATGGGTGCCGCCCTTTCCCCACCCAGGGAGCTTAGTGTGTTAGGCAGTAGGGAGTCCAAGTGCTGGCTACTGCCCCTCCCCAAGGAGCTCAAATGGCTTAGACAGCAGGCAGCTTCAGCTGCAGCACTGATCACCCCTCCCCCTAGGAGTTTGGTAGGCTTAAGCAGATTCGAGCTGAGAGGCTGTTGAAAATCTTTGTGCTATGGGGTTGTGATGCTAGGCCCTGGTGGTGTGGGTTTATGAGTGGGATCTTGCAATCTGTGGGTTGCACAGTTCTGTGGCAGAAGCAGTTTCCCCCCCTGGGTAGTGCACTCATTCATTGCCTCCCTTGGTTGTTGGGAAGGGGCTCCTCTGCCCGGTGTGGCTCCACACTGTTCTTCCTTCTCTACATGGGTCATGCCAGCCTCCTAGTCAGTTCTGAATGAAAGAATACGAATACCTTGGTTGCTAGTGAAGGATTCACACCCTTATTATGGTTTTTTTCAAAGGGAGCCTCCAAATGCCCCACTGTTTCTAGTTGGCCATCTTGGCCCTGCCCCTCCAAATGCCCCACTGTTTCTAGTTGGCCATCTTGGCCCTGCCCCTCCAAATAATTTTTTCTACCCCCATTCTCTCTCTCATCTGCTTTTGGAATCTCAATAACAAATGTTTTGGTTCATTTGATATTGTTCCTCAGTTTTAATCTGCTTTCTTTTTTTTGTTGTTGTTGTTTTTCTTCTCTGTTTCAGTTTGGTTGACTTTTACTAAACTTTCTTAAGTTTTGCCAATGATTTTCTCTGATTTTTCTGTGGTTGTAAAACCTTTTGAATAAATTAGTCTTTTGTGGTATGTTTTTTATTCCTAACATTTCTACTTTGTTTCTTTGTATAGTTTTCATCTCTCTGCAAATATATCTTCTCTGTTAATACATGCTGTCTACCTTTTCCACTAGATTCTTGGACATATGTTTATAGTTGTTTTAAAGTTCCTGCCTTAAAATTTCAGTATTTCCTATCTTCACCCTGGCTCACATGTTTTTGCCTCTTTGGTAGTATTATTTTAAAAATTATATGCAGAAATTGTCTATTAAAAACTTGTAGAGACTGAACTAAATAATATTTGCTCCCAGAAAAAAAACGCCTCTTTTCCTGTACAGCCACTATGTGAGGAAACTTACTCTCTCTCTCTCTCATGTGCTTTATGTGGGTTTACAATTTAATTAGTTTACAGAGCAATAATTAGATTCTATTTACCACTAGCTTTAAATATTTCATAAATTTCATCACAAATAAGTACATTTCAGCAAGACCTGGAGTACCTGGTGACTTTATGATCAAGTTTCAGCTTTCCAAACTGTGAGAATTATTTCTTTGCCTAACAGGCCATGGCATACGGCTTTTTCAGTTAATAATAAGTTTGTTTGTTTTTTTTTTTAAGAAATATGGTCTCCCTCTGTTACCCAGGCTGGAGTCAGTGGTGCAATTATAGCTCACTGCAGCCTCAAACTCCTGGGCTCAAGTGATCCTCCTGCCTCAGCCTCCCGAGTTGCTAGGATTACAGGTGCACACCACCACACTTAATTCTCTGAGAATTTCTTCTGCTCTTCAAATTCTACCAGAGCCAAGACTAGGGTGAGGGAAGCAAGGCAGCTAGGGCACAAAAGTCCCAGGGTTGTGTAAGTGCAGTGTTGGGGTGGCATATTCAATGTGTTAGACTGAGGGGGTGAAGATGACTTTAACAGATGCTTAACTTGTTGATTGAAATCTAGGCCTAAATATGTCCAATACTAAGTAAGGTTGGAAGGCCAGACATGTCCTGATGTACTGAAGGAAGCTATCCAAAATCTTAGAACCGGAATGCCAGAGTGGGTTTATCATGTAATATCTGCTCACACACTTTCTCTTTATGTCCTCTGCAGCATTATAAACACATACTTTTTACTATGCTGTGAAAAAAAAAACTGCTGGGGGGGGGGGGCCACCTAAAGTAATTTGTCACTGTCATTCTCTAAAGGCGATTAATGACAATGGGATCTGCTGTCATTAAACTAGGTTCCCTGAATTCAGTAGGGATAAGACTTGAGTATGGTAGACACTTCATGGTGGCACTGAACTGCCAAAGACTGAGTGAGTATGGTTACTATAATGAGCAGCAGAGCAAAAGTTGTTGTAAGAATAGTATGACCTGCAGAGATCTTTGATGTTGGCTTGTTATTATCATAATGTTCCTATAGATGAAACATATGGGCAACTTACTAAGGTCTTACTTGATTGGTTTAAGCAGAGAAACTCTAAGCCTGGTGAAAAGAAATCTAATTTAAATCACCATACTAGGTGTCATGGCCCCTCATCAACTTCCCAGATTTGAACCAGTTTACAGACTGAGAATCCTTTGAATGGCAGGGAGGTCAGTTTCCTTGAAGAAAAACCCTGTTATACAACCAAAAGTCTATACTATCAATCTTATTTGCCATTCATACAGCAATCAGTGGATACTTTCCAAGGTGATTGTGAATTGGGGAAATGGGGACTAATTGGACTTGCTCTGAATTGATACTAATGCCTGGAGACCGCAAATGCCACTGCACATCTATAGTTAGAATAGAGGATTGGGAAGGCCATGTGATCAGTGGAGTTTTGGTCCATCTTGCAGTGGGTCTAGTGGGTCCCTAAACTCAGTTTTGTTATATACCCAGTCCTGGAAGGCATAACAGGACTAGAAATACTGAGAAACTTGGAGAATATCCACTTTGGCTACTTAGTCCATGGAATGAGCGCCATTGCAGAAGCAATGGCCAAGTGTAAGCCACTGAAATTGTCTATCTGCCGAAATGGTAAGCCAAAAGCAATACCACATGTCTGGAGAGCAGAAATGAGGGATACCATCAAGGGACTTGAAATATGTAGGCATGATTATTCCTACCACATCTCCATTCAACAATGCAGAAGACACACAGATCTTGGAGAATGACCATGGATTACTATAAACTTAATCAGGTGGACAAGATGACTTTTCCTGTGGACATCAGTGAGTCGTTTTCATTAACCACTGCCATTCTTGCCCAATGGGCTCACAAAGTTGCCATGGTGACACGGATGAAGGTTATGCATGGACTTAGTAACATGGTCACTTTTGAAGTCCAGCCTAGCTCCTGCCACTAAAGAATACCCAATCTGCCAACAACCTGCTGAGCCTGCGATATGACAGTATGGCATCATTCCCCAAGGGTATCAGCTAGCCACCTGGTGGCAGGTTGTTGACACTGGAGTACATCCATCATGGAATGAGAAGAGCTGCATTCTCACTGGAATGGATACTTACTCTGAATACAGATTTTCCTTCCCTACCTACAGTATTTTTACCAAAACCATCATCTACTGACTTGTGACTGCCTCATTCAGCATCTTAACATTCAACACAGCCTAGTGTCCAAGGATCTTGTACTATAGCAAATGCAATGTGGCATGGGCACATGCTCGTGGGCTGACCACATCCCTCAATCACTCACAAAGGGACTGGCCTGACAGAATAGTGGAATGGCTTTTGAAGCTCAGATACAGTGCCTACTGTTAGCAAAACCTTACAGGGCTGGGACAATGTCCTCTAGGAAGTAGTACATGCTCTAAAGCAGCAAGCAATATATAGTTTATTTAATAGACAGAATTCACAGGACCTTGATGAGGGGTGGTGATGGCAGGGACTCCTCTCACTAATGCCTAGTGACCTGCTAGAAACCTTTCTGCATCCCTCCCCACACATGTGTGAACTGCTGCTCTAGAGGTTTTACTCTCCAGAGGAAGAATGCTTACACCATTGGACACAGCCATGGTTCTCTGGAAATGGAAGCTGAAACAGACACC
Source organism: Ateles fusciceps (assembly GCA_036589455.1). Taxonomy (NCBI): domain Eukaryota; kingdom Metazoa; phylum Chordata; class Mammalia; order Primates; family Atelidae; genus Ateles; species Ateles fusciceps. The sequence continues at coordinate 11,543,739 of JAZHEH010003061.1, forward strand.
TGGCCATTTTGGGATCCTCAAGATGGTGAATCAACAGGAAGAGAAGGGGATTTTTACACTGACTGGGGTGACTGAACCTGACTACCAGGGTAAAACTGAGTTGCTACTACACGATGAAGGGATGGCAGAATATGTCTGGAATGTAAGAAAACCCCTCTGAAACCTCTTAATACTCCCCCTGTCCTATGACTAAATTAAATAAAAAATAACAACTCACTATAGGACATTTATGGTCAAGACTCTTCAGGAATGAAGGTTTGGGTCACCCCATCAGGCAAGGAATCACAACCAGCCAACACATCTGCTGAGCACAAATACACTGTAGAACGGGTAGTGCAAGAAAATAGTTATAATTATATCAGTGATGATCGCCTGCCTGGATGCAAACACAGACACGAGGACTATTGTAGTTTTGGGTAGTTCTTTCTTATTTTGATATAAAATATTCGTGTATATACGAACCATTTTTTTCTCTTGTCTTTTCCAAATCTCCTACCATCTGACATACATAAGATATGCTAATAGTAGTTAAACTTCTAAGTCAGTATTTAAACTATAGGATATTAAACAGGCAATGTGACTCAGGGAGAAGAATAAAATTACTGAAGATGGGAGGGAGGATAATGGCCTCCCTATGATGTGCACATTCCAGTCCCTGGAACTTGTGACTGTATTAGGTTACATGATGAAGGAGAACTGAAGCGGAAGATGGAATCAAGATTGATAATCAGCTGACCTTAAAACAGAGAGACTGTCTTGGATTATCTAGGTCGCCCAAAGTAATTGTAAGAAACCTTAAAAGTAAAAGGGAGTGGTACCAGATAGGTCACTTCATGAAAAGGACTTGCCATTCTATACTGCAGACTTTGAAGACAGAGAAATGAAGTTATAAGACAAAAATGTCGGCAGCTTCTAGAAACTGGGAGAAGCAAGGAAATAAATTCTTCCTCAGGGCTTCCAGAAGAAACACAGCCCCAATGACACCTTGATTTTAGCCCAATGAGATGTATTTTGGACTGCTGATCTCCAGAATTATAAGATAATACATTTGTGTCATTTTAAGCCAAGAAGTTTATGATAATGTGTTACAGCAGCAATAGGAACCAATGCAGGAGGTCAGCGTGTTTTGAGTTGCAGGAGAGGCACCCGGTGCTGCTGCAGCTGGTATACTTTATCACTTGGCTTTCCTCACCTGATTCTCCAGCTTGCATTGGACCCTCCTTCAGCTTCTCCAAGTGAAGAACACCCTCTTGGCTCAGATGGGTGTTGAGCTCTGTGACAAGCTCCTACAAGACACCTGCACCATCACATTGGAGGGCTGGATACACTGAGAGGTCCTGGTGGGTCCAGTCTATTTCCATGGATTTCAGCTCATCATGGGTTCCAGTTTTTCCTCATCCTCCCTGACCTCCTACCCATTTTCCCTTCCTGATTGGCTGTCCTTCTGGCTTCAGGCTCAGGCATCAGATACAAAGCTGTTAACAATGACCTAAGGTGAAATTCATACAATAAATCCTGATTATATCTACCACTCCTAGTGGTTCTTTTTCTCTGCTTGAACTCTGATGGATGCAGTTACGCATTTAAGCTACTTTCGTCGCTGTTGTTAAGGGTTTTCCAGCATTTTGATGTGTTTAGGGCAGGAATTAGATCCTTCTATGTCAGCTTATTCTGCCGTATTGAATGTAAGTCTTCTAAGTTTGTTTCTGTATTGTTAAATTTATAATGTCCCTACCCCTCCCAACAGGCCGTGTGTTATTTAGTGGAGAAGCTTAGACTTGGGCACTGATTCATCTATCTTTGAATTTACCAGTCTCACTTTGTCTCCAAGAATTCTGAATAAAGCCGCACAACAGTAAAACCCAAGTAAAATGACTTCTCTCTTCCTAGTTTTTTTTTTTTTTCAGATCCTGTCAGACATGGGAAAAATCTGTTTACAACCACAGAAATTTGGCTCCAGCTCCCACCTGTTATTGTTCTGGAGGCTCCATTCCTTTCAGTCATGCTGTTTGCTCCTCAGTGACAGATTCTCAGCCTTCTTACATGGAACCAGCTGAGCATCAGCTTTACTCTGCTGCAGCATTTCATCAATGCCCCATAGGAAGACGCAAAGCATTTGTAGGCTTAGATCCAGGACAGCCTGAACTCCTTTGTCCCATAATTTTCTTATCACTTCATAGCCTTTATTATTACTGCCTTTGAAATGACCTTGATGACCAGCCCTCCCATTCAAAACAGGAGTTTTCTCGGGCGTGAACCTTAGCCCCCTCCAGTGCACATGTCTTCTTACTCTTCTCTACCCTAGGTAAGCAGAGATGGAAGCTAGGAGCAATTTTCGCCTCCCCTTCTCTGATCAAGAATCCTAATTATAATATCTTGGTGTCCAAGTCCCAGATTCACTGCATGAAAATAGGACTAAAGTCCCTGAAACAGGTAAACAAATTGGTCACCACCATGACTCTTTTTTGTGTTTTTGAGATGGAGTCTCTTTCACCCAGGCTGGAGAGCAGTGGTGCGATCTCAGCTCACTGCAGCCTCTGCCTCCTAAGTTCAAGTGATTATCCTGCCTCAGCCTCCTGAGTATCTGGGATTATAGGCACATGCCACCACATTGAACTTAATTTTTTTTTTGTATTTTAGTACACACAGGGTTTTACCATGTTGGTCAGGTAAATGATCCTGACCTCAAATGATCCGTCATCTTCAACCTCTCAAAGTGCTGGGATTACAGAGCGTGTGCCATCGCACCCGGCCCACCATGATTTTTGATAGCTGCTTAAGGCATGACTTATCTGTAGTTGTCTTTGTCTGTTTACATTCCTATAAAGGTAATTTTTTTTTAAAGAGGTTTATTTGGCTCACAGTTCTGCAGTCTGGAGAAGAAGCATGGCCCCAGCATCTGCTTTTGGTGAGAGTTTCAGATCACTTTTATTTGCGGCTGCAGGTGGAGGGGGAGCAGGCATCACATGGAAGGAGGAAGCAAAGGAGAGGAGGAGGTGCCAGGCTCTTTTTAACAATCAGTTCTCGAGGGAACTAATGGAGCAAGAACTCACTTATTATCATGAGGATGGCACCAACCCATTCATCAGGGATCTGCCCCTGTGGCCCAAACACTTCCCACTAGGCCCCATCTCCAACACTGGGGAATCAAATTTCAACATGAGATTTGGAAGGGACAAATATCCAAACTCTATAAGCAGTGCGAAGCAACGCCAGATTGAGAGAGGTATAAATGCATTTCTACATATAAACTGGCCAACACATGGTAACCAAGGCAATTTCTGAATGCTGATCTAAAAGGACCAATGTTTCCTGATGGTCTCTGTGCTTGGGCGTGCAGGGTCTCTCGCCTCTCTCACAGGACAGGAGACTACGAACCAAGGGTCGCCCAGTTCTCCAGACTGCATGAATTTCTTTTACCTTTGCCTTCTTGATTATGCAACAAAAATTTGTCTGGAGAGTTTAGACACATTAGATATATACACATAAGGAGTATGGTGGCATATTGTTCAAGGAAATGTGCAGTATGGTTTTATCACTGCTACTAACACATTGTATCACCTTGGGCAAGCCATTTTATCTTCCTGGGACTCTGTTTCCTTACTTGTGAAGCAATTAGATTTCATACTTTAAAACACTTTCTAGCATGAACAGTCTCCTACTATCTAAATAATGGGAAAAACATGTCAGGGTAGGGACAAGAAGTTCTTAAACTATAGTTCCTTATGGGAAAAAATTGGCTCTGGGCAACCCTATTTGTGATGTACTGATATAGGAACTCTCAAAGAACAAAATATGAAGATAGAATCACAGCAGCTCTGGTCTACAGAAGGAAAGATAAATCTGGCTATATTCAGACACAAATCAATCAACTAAATAAAGTAGCAAAGGAGAAAGAGAGGAATTTAGCTTGCACTTACATATTTAACCAATATTTATAGTTTTAGCCACTGTGCTAGTCACGAGGGAGCTGATCGTGAGCAAAACAGCCATGGCCCTTACTCCGGTGAGCTTACATTCCAGCAGAGGAGAAAGACATTGATCCAGTAGATAATTACAAGCTGTAGTAAGTGCTACGGAACCAACAAAAAGCACAGAGGGGAAGTAAGGGGTCAGGGCAGGCTTTCCCGAAAGTGTCATTTGAACTGGGATCTGAATAAGTTACCTGGAGGCTTAGGCATTGTATGCTAAACATCACTGGAGATCAGGGTTTATGGGGGTAGTGTTAGACAGGCTGGGGTTGAGATGCTTTTGAGATATCCAAATGGAGATGGAGGCAGTTGGATCCATGGGTCTGAGGTGCAGAGGAGAGAATGGGACAGGATGTATGCATTGGGAGGTGCTGTGTCTACTCAGCAACTGAAGCCAAGGGTGAGGATGAGATCACTGAGGAACAAAATGCAGTGGGAGGAGAAGAAGGCTACAAGTATACCTTGATGAACTACGCTATTCAAAAGTAAAGAAGGAGGAGGTTAAGAATGGTGATCAGGGAGACAGGAAATTGGGGGGAGGGAGGTTTGTGGAAGCCAAGATTGCTTAGTGTTCTGTGAAGACAAGGTAGATGGTGCCGAACACTGGCGAGGCCAGAGAAGAGAAGAGAACTAGGCCCATTGGATTCAATGACAGAAAGGTCATCGGTGGTCCCAATGAGGTCAGTTCAAGAGGAGGGAGTGATGGAGTAAATGGAAGGGGAATAAATAGAGGCAGTGAGTTTATGTAATTCTTTTAAGTAATCTGATAACAAATATTTAAATGTTAGGTTGAAAGAGATGCAGGGAGGAAGTCTGAGATCGGGAGTGTGCCAATTCCTTCTGGTTATGTATTCACTGCCCACTTTCAGCAGTTCTGGCCATGTCCCTGACCTACTGACTTAGCCATTATCCATCCATTCTCTTATTCATTCGGTAAGTAACATAAATAGAAAACCATCCCTACCTTTGAGGAGCTTACCATCTACTGGAGTTCAGGGTTTGCTTCAAATACTTCATTTGAGCATCTGCTCTGTGGGAACCACTTTGCAGACATGGACACAGAGATGAATAGGACATGCCTGCTTCCTGCCTTCAAGAGTAGAGTCTGCTGGGACAATACAGGAATCAACGGCAAAGGCAAAATAGCATTTCAAGATTGTTATGTCTGTGCCCACCTGTCAATGACAGTAATGCTGATTACAAGTTTAGCTCCACAGAGCTACGAACTAGAGAAAGCCAAGCCTAACGTGATGCTCTTCCCTGGTCTTTCTGGAGAGAGGATTATAGAAGAGTGTTGCATGTTCAGGGTTAATAGGACCTAGGGGTTGTGTTAGTTATCTATTGCTGCACCACAAATGACCACAAACTTGGTGTCTTAAAATACAGAACATATATTGTTTCACAGTCAGGGATCCAGGCAGAGCTTCTTTCGCTCCTCCAGTTTGCGTCCTTCACAAGCTTGCAATGAAGTTGTCATCCAGGGGTGTGGTCTCTTATGAAGGTTCCACTGGAAAGGGTTGCTTCCAAGCTTATGCGATTGTTGACAGAATTCAGCTCCTTTGGGACTACTGGACTGAGCACATCAGTTCCTTGTTGGCTGTTAGCCAGAGACTTTCCTCAATTTCTTCCTACATGGGCCTCTTACAACATGGCAAATCGCTTCTGCAAAACCTGCAAGCCCGCTCGCCACAGCTATCCAAAGCCACCATGAATTACTGGCTGAGTACTGACTCTTGATTTTCATTCAAGGTACCTGGATGAACTATAATTTGTTTTCTAAGTCTTGTTAGTTCTCTTAGTCAGCTGGCTCTGATACCTTCGTAGCAAGAAACTCCCAATTCCAGTAGGCAGTAGGGACTGGACCCTGTCTTGTCTTGATGAACTTCTCTGACTCATGACATTGGTGCTAACCAGAAAACAGGAGTGATTACTGTCTTTATGCCATTTCCACCCCTTTGGTTTACAGCCCTAGGCTAGATCGTATCACCTTCAAACTCTGGAATCTTGACTCTTCCTTGGGAATATCACACTTACTTTCTCCTAGTCAAGCCATATGAATGTTCTGAGACCTGCTAAGCCAACACTCTGGCTAGGAAACCCCTGTCATAAATCTCATATTTCTTAAACAGCTTTATTGAGATATAATTAACATATCATAAAATGCATCATTTAAAGTGTATGATTCAGCGGCTTTTAGTATATTCACAGAGTTGTGCAACCATCACCACGATCGATATTATAATTGATCTCTTAAACCAAAAAGGAACACTGTGTTCATTCATAGTCACTCCCCATTTCCCCCAAACTCTAGACAATTATTAATTTACTTTCTGTGTCCATAGATTTTCATATTCTGGACATTTTAAATAATTGAGATCAAATAACATGAGGCCTTTTTTTATCCGGCTTTTTTCACTTAATGTTTTCAAAGTCCATCTATGTTTTAATTGCATCAGTACTTCATTCCTTTTTGTGAGAAAATATTTGATAATATATCACTAACCACACATATTGCCAATATCTGTAAATAATATCAACAAACAAGGCATTGTATAGATATATCACATTTTATTTAACCATTCATTTGGATAGTTTCTACTTTTGGGCTGTTATGAATAGTAATGCTATGAACATTTGTATGTAAGTTTTTTTGTGTGGACATATACTTTCATTTGTCTAGGGTATGTACCTAGGAGTGGATGGTTGGGTCACATGGTAACTCCATGTTTAGCAATTTGAGGAACTGCTGAACTGTTTGCCAAAGCAATTGCACCATTTCACAATTCCAGCAGCAATGTATTAGGGTTCCAAATGTCTCCACATTCTTATCAACACTTGTTATTATTCTTTTTGATTATAGACATACTAGTGGGTGTGAAGTGGTATCTCCTGTGGTTTTAACTTGCATTTCCAATGGCTAAATGATGCTGAGCATCTTTTTATGTATTTATTAAATATTGGTATTTCTTCTTTAGAGAAATATCTGCTCAAACCCATTGCTTGGCCTCATGTTATACCGGGCCCTTTCTGATCCTCCTTTGGCCCCCACTCCATAGGATAGGAATCCAGGATCCAAGGTCCTATGCCCACCTGGAGCCTGTGCCCCCTCTGGGAGACGATACTTTGGGTAGTGGGGGACACTGGAATTCTCTGCCCAAATGGGATCCTTTAGGTCTCTTAGATCTGTGGACCTGAGGGCAGACCATACTGCCCATCCACACTCCCCAAGTCCTGAGGGATATCACCTAGTGGGAAGCTGTTTGTGGAGAGTATGGTGGTGTGTGGACATGTAGGCAGGGTTGTGACCTTTTGGTGTGGGCAGAACCAGGGTGGGGAAGAAAAGGTGGAGGCTGGCTTGGGCCTACAGATGAGTGCTCCTCGTGCTGACAAGTACTAGAGCAGAACTCTTGTGAATGTGAGAACTCTAACTTCACACCTAGTCTTCCATGTCGTTATGAAGATATAATTTTCAAAACTGGAGGACAGAACTTACTTAACATTTTGCAGGCAAGATTTTTAACTTGTAAAAAATCGGACATACATTAGGTGGACTTCCATGTGTTCTTCTGCTCTGACCTACAAGTAGAACAGTACGGTCAGAGACTGCAAGTGTCCCTGTTGCATGTGCTTCCTTTGCTGGGAACTCAGTAACTGTGGGTTGGGGCTTGGTCAGGCCACCAAATACAAAGGGCAAATGGAAGTCAGCAATATGCATGAGCCCAGAGAGCTTAGCATTTAAGGGCAGAGGCTTCAGAGCAAGACTGTCTGGATTTTGAGTCCTATCTCTACCGCATACTAGCCCTGTGAACTAGACTAAGCTCTTAAAAATTCTCTAGGTTTGTCTCTGCAAAATGAGAATAATTATACTATCTGCCTCAAAGGAGTTCTGTGAATTTTAAATGCATTAATACTTTTAGAGCATTCAGAATACTGCCTGGCCTGGAGGTAGCATTCAGTGCTGTCATTATTAGGAGATGCTGTGGGCCCTGGAGAGGGCAAACATTCTCAGATCTAGTTGTCTCTTCTTCAGTGGAAACACCCTACGATCATCCCTAAAGCCCAAAAGCCTGCATGGAAAGGGGACGCATTCCCAGGGGTAAATATCCTTCTGTTTCCATGGCCTTTCTGGAGAGCAACTCTCCCCAGCAAATGCCAAGAAGCCCTGCTTTCATACTGCAGCATTCTCTAGTATTTGCATGAGGGCACTCTGAGAATAGCTTACGCTTGAGAAGGGGACTTAAGGATGGGCTAAAAATGCTAAAATTTGACTAAGTCTCCAAATGAAAAATACAGCTTTAGGGAAAACCAGAGATATCTCCTTCTTTTTCTTTCTGTCTCAAAATGCATTGTGATGAATAATGCCCCAGGGCTGGTGCTTGCAAACTTCCACTATGCTCATGGAGATAACTGAATCCCTTATAATGACAGGGCCAAAAAAAAAAAACACCCAAAAAAACAGAGAAGGCAGGAGATGGGCCCAGTTTGGCTTTTAGCTCACAGAATCTTCAGTTATTCTGCAGTGATTTTTATTTACCTATTTAGTGTTTTCACTAGGCTAGGAAGGAGAGAGAGAGCCAGAGAGGGAGAATTTAGTCATAACTCGGCCCTCATGGTTAGGCAGCAAGTTCGAAATGGAAAAATTTATGCAAATGGATAATGAAATGGGTTTGAGTTTCTAATGTCCTTCTCCATGGGAAAATGACATAAATTGTGGGGCTTTGCAAATGCCTTACATGCTGTTTGTGATGAGATTATTTAAGAGTCAGCTCAGCCGGGCATAGTGGCTCACACCTGTAATCCCAGCACTTTGGGAGGCCCAGGCAGGGGGATAACCTGAGGCAAGGAGTTTGTGACCAGCATGGTCAAACATGGTGAAACCCCGTGTCTACTACAAATACAAAAATTATCCAGGCATGGTGGCGGGTGCCTTCAATCCCAGCTACTCAGGAGGCTGAGGCAGGAAAATCACTTGAACCCAGGATTTGGAGTTTGTGGTAAGCCGAGACTGCACCATTGCACTCCAGCTGGGTGACTGAGTGAGAATCTGCCTCAAAACAACAAAAACAACAACAAGAGTCAGCTCAGTGATGCTGCTGTATGAGGGCATTATCCCAGGGTGACCTTTGCACCTGCATCCAAAGGAAGAGTGGAGTCTCTCAATTTGGTCTTCAGAGAGTCCCTGTCAGCCAGTGAGTGAAACCAGGGCTAGTTCTGGGCTGCTGAGATCCTCATTGGTGAGACTATGGGTAAGAATTGTCTTGCAAGGCTGTGGCCCCAGATGAAATGTTTGAAACATAGTCAGACAATCAGAGTATGTTCCTCAGTGTTGCTCAGTCCAGAGGAGAGGTTGATAACATAAAACATCTGTCAAAAATAGCATGTGGCCAATCCTAGAGGCTGGTGGAGCTGTGGCCGCTACCACACCTCTCCTCCCATCTATTGTTAGGTTCAGCCCCAAATAGTTTCCTCCATCTTAAGGATAGGCAACAAGCACATGGTGGTCACTTCTGTTACATGGCCATCTGCAATCCCCAGTGAAATTCAATCTGAGTTTTGAATGTAATAAGAAGCACTTTTATATACAACAGCTCAGGGAAATAGGTCATCTATTGTCATTTTATAGATCTGGAGTAACTAAAGTGCAGGAAGTAAAGTGATTTGCTCAAGTTCGTATGTTAGTGAGCTATGGAGCCAAGGTGTAAATCTGTGGCTCCATAACTTTTCACCATATGTAAGTCCATATCCCTTTCATAACTGGACCTCTGACACTCAGATTTTGAAATCTGACATTTCATAATCCAGAGCAGCACTATCCAACAGAACTTTCTGCAGTGATGGAAATGTTCTATAATCTGTGTTGTCCAATGTGGCAGCCCCTAGCTACATGCAGCTTTTGAGCACTTGAGAAGTGGCTAATGTGATCGAAGAACTGAATTTCAAATTTTTTTACAGTGAATTTAAATTTAAAAATCACTTGTTGCTAGTAACTTACCTGCCATATTAGGCAACAGAAAACTATACATCTATCCAAAGGAAATGTGATCCTACTGTAGACAAACACAATGGTTTAGAGCACGTACTTCGTGGTAAGATGATTTCATACAATATCGAGTCAAATGAGAAATTAATGAGAAAGGAGTGAGGAGCTTTGAAGAAATATAATGAAATGGCTTTGAAATCAGAAAATTGATGTCTAAGTGTCTTATATATATCATTGTTACTGCATTAATACATGACTGAAAAAATAAAAGGATATTAAAAAATAACTGGAAAGAAAGGGCAATCATTTGTTTCCCTAGCAGAGCCTTCCCCCTTTTGAGCTGTGGAGAAATTGTGAAGTTTGGCAGCAAGAGGGACAGTCTCACTTGCAGAGAAGGGGATCTGGCAGGCAGGGGATGCTCACTAGGGAGGTCACAGCAGCAGCTTTGAAGGAGACCAGGCAACTTGGACTTGAGGCTGAATGTCACATCGGAGACACAAACATATTATAGGTATCCAGTAAGCTCCAGGATTTGAATTCCAAGTGAAACAGTTGAAAGAAAAGAGTCAAAATTTTGTCTTTTTGAAGCAATTAATGAGAATACAGTGTAAGAATCCATGAACCTGATATGTAAGAATTAGAAAGAAAAGTTCTAGATTCTACCAGATGTTTGTCAGGACATAGAGAAATAAAGACAAGATCTATGGACGGCCATTGTTGCGGCAAAGAGCTCTGAGATGCTACAGTGTAGTAGCAGTTGTTGTTGTTTACGAGACAGGGTCTTGCTCTGTTGTCCAGGCTGGAGTCCAGTGGCACAATCATAGCTCACTGTGAGCTATGAGAAGAGAGAAGGCTGAAGCATCTGCAGCCCTGGAGGTGGACCACCCCAGCCTTGAACACCTGGGCTTAAGGCTGTAATCATTGACGTATAAACCTCAGATATGGAGCAGCATAATCAAACACAAAACATAGGTCAGGATGCATTTGATTGCAAATCAAAGAATCCCCAGGTAGTGTGTTTTAAACAATAAGGACATCTATTATTTCACACAAGGAGAAGTCCAGAGTTAGGTAAAGTGAGTTCAGAGTTTGCTTATTTTATTGCATTGTATTCTCTTGAGAATTTCATTAGGGAAATTCATTTTGCAGCCATGAAGAATTTAAAGCTTTAGGAAGTTAAATTACTTGTCCAAAGTCACACATCTGGCAGAGCCACAGTGGATCCCACAAAGCCATGGATATGCCAACCACCTAAAGACCACATTATGGTGACATTTACCTTATATAAAGTATTTTTTGCATGTTTAATATCAGCATTAGAAAAAGGAAATAACCTTTATCCAATGAGATATATCCAAGAAGATATCATTTCCATTTTATGAAGGTCAGAATTCACAGCATAGAGAGATCATGGAGACAGTGTCCAAACCACACAGCAGATCAAATTGGTAATGAACCCCATGGCTCAAAACACAGCTTCCTATCAGAATTACCAGGTGTCATTTCATAGCTCCCACCCCTGTGAAAGAACAGTAAACAAACAAAAAAATCAAACAACACATCATGCCCCACAGTGCTGGTGGAGCGCTCTGTGATGCCAGCCTTGTTTCCCCCAACTCAATTCCCAATGGCTGTTATTCGTAGAAAATGAAAAAACAGTGAGGGGCATGACACAGCCCCGGGGGTGGACCACCCCAGGAGAAACTGACCCTGCACCTCATTCAAGGACAAAAGGGAGTCCTGGCCAAATCTAGGGAGGTGGAACCTAAACGTTGAGCCACTTGACCATCTGCCTCTGTTTAAAGTCTCAAACTGGATTTTGTATCAAAAAGTAGCCCATGAGCAAATGAGCCCCTCAGCACACCTGCATGAAGAGGGCTTTAAAAAATATGCAGTCTGTGTATAATCTGAGAAAAAGGTATTATTTTTGGTTGTAGAGAACGTCCACAATTGGAAGGTCTCAAATATATTCAATAGATAGATCTAAGCTTGGCTTAGCCTATGGGGAGTGCTATTATTTTTCAAAAGGTAATTATCCATGTATTACCTTATCTGTTGGCAATGTCACGTAACACTGAAAAATTGATCAACATACAGCCTTAAATGTCTAAGACTCCACAACAGAAAAAACTGCCAAATATGGATTAAATTGATAAAAATAATTCCAAACATGATTAGAGTCACTCTGTTGTATATCCCGCACAGCAGGTGGGAAATCCTTGAGAAGAATTAGGGAAAGGTTTAGGGAAAGCAGATTAATGGAGAAAGATTAAATGTGTTTCAAAAACAGTACAAAACATATTTTAAATGACAATCCATGCATGGGCAACGTTAAAAGGTACTTGGACATATGAAAAATTCAAGCACTTGGTTTAAATGTACATCGTGCAGTAAAAAAAATGGAAATGTGTCCATGTGGCATAAATTGTACACATGGGAGATGCTGGAGTGGGACAAATATAAGTGGTGATTAAGTTATTTTTATTTTTATCTTTGCACTTAATTTCACAAGTGATATGGAAAACACATGCTTTTTTGTTTTGTTTTGTTTTTTGTTTTTTGAGATGGAGTTTCACTTCTGTAGCCCAGTCTGGAGTGCAATGGTATGATCTCGGCTAACTGCAACCTCTGCCTCCTGGGTTCAAGCGATTCTCCTGCCTCAGCCTCCCGAGCAGCTGTGCCACCAACATGAAGAAACCCTGCACCACGCCTGGCTAATTTTGTAATTTTAGTAGAGACGGGGTTTCTCCATGTTGGTCAGGCTGGTCCTGAACTCCTGATCTCAGGTGATCCGCCTGACTCGGCCTCCCAAAGTGCTGAAATTACAGACGTGAGCCACTGTGCCCAGCAGGAAAACACATTCTTATTGTAAAAAATGCAAACAGTATAAAGCAAAATGTATAGATCCCTATGGATGCTGCAACCTCGTCGCCAGTCCCTCCTTTTCCATATGCTTACTTCTCAGAGTCACCTGGCGCTAACTAGGGTGTGAGGCTTCTGAGCTCCTTCTACTCATCTATCCACATATACCCCCATGTGTACATACATTTTTGTTTCTTACATAAATGTAGACAATAACATAAATATTATTTCATTACTTGCTTTTTCTTCACATACTAATATATTGAAGCAATTTTTTTTGTTAGTACATATCTATCTATGTTATTTTTAAATGTCTGACACAGTATCTCATGGCATGGGTATTTCATCATGTATTTACCTAATATCTTGTTGATGATATTTGCTGTGTTTGCAATGCTTTACTCTAACAAAGGTTCCAAAGAAGGCTTGTTTACTGATTTTCTAAGAGATAGATCAGAGAAGGCATTATTTCTAGTGGACTCACTTAAAACTCACTCATGACTATTACTAGATAGGCAGCCTATGATGAACCAATTAATGCCACTTCTGCCCCAACAGCTGAGGCCAAGTAGCCACTTGCCATGATGCCTCCTCTTGATTTATTAGCATTCTAATCACTGAAATTTAGGGAGGGTGGCCCATCATCCTGCTGCATCCTTGAGAAGCAATGCCATCTGCTTTCTATGGGGTGTCAGAACCCCTCTCCTCTCTTTTGGTCTGTAGAATCACACTTTCCACATGATACATAAATAGCAGTTATTTCTGAATGGTGGGTGACTATGAGATTATTTATGCTTATCTATATTTTATGTTTCTATAATGTACATATATTACTTGTGTAACAAATAAATAGTTAAGTTTTTTTAAAGGTACACGGCATTTTAAGAAAAATCAGGGAAGAAGGCAAGTGAGCAAGCATGAATCTGGCATCACACAGACTCAACCACGAAACTTTATCATTAATAGTAAATACATAATAATGTATAATATATTACATACAATGTAATGCTATATAACAATACATATATGATAAATATAATCTTTTTTTTTGAGACAGAGTTTTGCTCTTGTTGCCCAGGCTAGAGTACAATGGCATGATCTCAGCTCACTGCAACCTCTGTCTCCCAGGTTCAAGCGATTCTCCTGCCTTAGCCTCCCAAGTAGCTGGGATTACAGGTGTGCCCCACTACGTCCAGCTAATTTTTGTCTTTTTAGTACAGACGGAGTTTCGCCATATTGGCCAGGCTGGTCTTGAACTCCTGACCTCAGGTGATCCACCTGCCTCAGCCTCCCAAAGTGCTGGAATTACAGGCGTGAGCCACTGCCCCTGACCAATGAAGATAATTATTACTTGTAATATATACATTATCTATGTAAAACCGAGCAAATTGCTCAATTTCTCTAAAGCTCAGTTTTTGCTTTTTCTTAAATAAAAAATAAGGATGCTAATCCAACTTCATAGAGTGTGAAGACCAAATGAAATAATGTTCATAAAATGTAACACTATATAAGAGGAATAAAATGGTGTACAGTGTAACACAGTGATAAAGAGCACATAGACCTGGGGTTAAATGCCTGCTTCATCACTTAATTAAAGAGAGACCTGGAGAAAATGTACTAACCCTCTGAATCTCAGCATCCTTATCCATAAAATGAGGATAATGTCAACTCCATAATGTGATAGTGAAGACTAAATAAGAAATGATATCCTAGCATCTGACCTGGCATGTGGAGAGTTCCCACTAATTCTCCTACTACCAAAGGTCAATTCCCCTCCTGTTCTGTTTTCCTTTTTGTTGATCGCAAAATCTCAGATAGAACAAATAGTCTGACTCCACTAAGACAATAGGGTGATGTGGTTACCGAGGCTTACTTCTTTATAGTTTTGCAGGCAATTTTGCATAAGTTGTATTGTTTGATTCTCATAAAATCCTCTGTGCCAGACAGAAAACCTCGTGGTTTTTGTCATGGTTTTTCATTGCTGTGAAATGATTTCCCATGGATCTCTTGTTTCTGTACAACTTGTAAGCCAATGCACTGACAGCCTTCTTGGTGGACTGTCTTATTAAGGATGTTTTTATTGGGAGCATCAGCCTCTGGAATAAAGAGCAGATTTGTGCGCTCTTCATTAAAATAAAGATTATGTCATCTTCTAGGGCAAAGGACAGATTTTCATACAGCCCATTACAAAAGATTTGGGCTTCCTAAGCCTGGAGTTCCTCAGCTGTGACGCAAAGCCACTGTGTGTACGGCATGCACCTGAGCCACTCTGTGAACCCCCGTGGGACTTGGGGGGCAAGGGAAACTGATGCAAACATGAAGCTCATACTGCTTGCTCTGGCATGAGTAATAAATTTATTTGTCTCTGAATCGCAAGTCTCATTTCTTCTTCCAGCATCCATAAAACTGTGGCAGACTAACATGTTAGCTTCCAAGGAAGGTAAAAGCTCAGTCCCCTTATGTTCTTGACAGCTCCACAGTGCATGGAACTACCATTCATCTACCAGAAAGTATGGAGACCATTCTTAAAACCTTCATCTCCCTATCTTACTATATATTTCAAAACCAAGTCCTGTCAATTTACCATGTAAATATGGTCTTGATTTGTCTAGTTCTCTCTCCAACATTACTACCACCCCAGTTAAACTCCCACCACTGTATTCTGAGTGAGTGTCATAACTTCTGAATTTATCTACTTGCAGCCCCATTTGACTTCACTGTAATCCATGGTTTCTACAGCAGCCAGTACTCTGCAAAATGAAGATCTGATAGTGTCACTTCCTAAAACTTATAGAATAAAGACAAGATTCCTTCACATGACCACCACCTTTCTCTCCCAACTTATGTGGCATCATGCTTCCCTCACTCTCCCAGGCAGAGCCACACAGGCCTTCTTTCATTTCTTAGAGTTGTGTTACATCGTTTTGCAGGATTTGCAATGCACAACACTATGGGGCATAAATTAACATCACACATCCTATACTTCGGCAATATTCTGGCAGCTAGCAATAAAGTGTCTGGGCGAAAAGGGGGGTAATTTTCTGATTATTCAAGGACATCACAAAGACCACCCACCATATGTTTATGACCATGAGACCTTTGAATATGCTATTCTATTTGCTTAGATTACCCCTACCTCTTTTGGTTCTATTTTCTCATATTTGTCCTTCAAACCCTAATTCGAGCTTCACTTCCTCAAGAAAAGTCAATCTTCCCTGATTCCATACCTCCATGAAGTCCTTCTATTACATGCCCAACATCCCTTTTTCACAGTGCCTGCCACAGTTAATATTTTATCTTTATTTGTAAGTCAAATTTATTATTTTATGTTTATTTACATTATTCAATTAATGCCTGAATCGCCCCTGGACTGTAAGCTCTGTATAGAGAAAGACCATTCCTATATTTCATTCACTGTAGTGCCCTCATTACTTAGCATGCTGTCAATAAACCTGAGTTGAATGCTGAATAGACAGGGTAGGAAACATTATCCCCATTTTACAGATGAAAAAATTGAGGCTTAGAGACAATAAGTGAGCTTTTTAAGGTCATAGAGCTACCAAGAGGCAGTGCCTGGTCTCACATTCAGGTTTCCCAAACATGCAGGTTTCTTTCCATGAAGGTTGTACCTTTGAGTTCAGGACAGACTAGAAAGGTTTGCATAAGGGGAACCATATATAGTAGGACAGTCTGGAGGATGGTTTACTCTAGGAAGGGTGTTATGTCTGTAAATTAAGCAAAGAAACTAAAAGAAAAACAGGCAAGAAGAAAGAACCATGGAACCAGATTGTAGATCCAAATGAGAGGTTGGACGAGGGAGGGTTTACATGAGAGATGGGCAGCAGACTTGGTGGCCAGGAGGATTGGGCAGAATGAAGATTGAGGGCAGGTGTAAAAGAGGTTAAGAGACTGGGAACCTGACCCTCAAAGACTGTCTCTTGGCACTTGTTTTCAGAACAGATGCATCTCCTTAGGAAAATAAAAATTACTTATAAGAACAAAAGTAATGATAACTGTCATTTGTTAGCTGCCTGTGTGTGAGGCATTGTGTTAGATGCTCTACGATGTAGATTTACTTGGTCCTCCAAGGAGACTGGGTAAGATGTTGGAAGCCTGGCTTGTCCTTTTCTTCTATTTATTTTCAGCATTCTAGTTATTAGGTATGTGAAATGTTTCTCACTTCTTGTGTTTTTCTCACTTCTGCTTTGTCTCCTGGTCCCTAGCCTTCCTCCCATCCTTTTCACAGTCAGGTGCTGGGCCTCTGATACCCTCCATGAAATTCCACTAGGTCTATCTATCCCCACCCTCTTTCTATTAAATTAATTGCCATTAAGGTTTAAATGTCTAGCAGATTCCTCCTGGATTCTTATCTCTCCCAAGGACAAATGTATAATAATATTCTTAGAGAAATATTTAAAGTATTCTTCTAACCAAGTAAATGGATCTTTAATGATATTACTTAAGGCAGAGACGCAAGATGTTTTTGAAGGGTGAAAAGACTTACTAGACATCTGAAGTTACACCCATACCTAAGTCTCTACTAATTCCACTTCTGGAAGATTGATTCATTCTAGCTCTTCTAATCCTCCCCATCCCTTTCCCACCTCGGTGTTAAAATTCTATGACTACACATGGCCCATGGGCAGATAGGAACAATTTCTTCATGTATAGATAGCAATTCTCCCCACTGTCAACTACATCTCCCTGCACCCATGGGATCCCTGGGAAATGAGAAAGCTCAGCTGTCTCCACGGAGTGGTGAATTAGGGCAGTTGTTCTGTTCCCTTTTCTACTGTGGAATGATTGGGATAATTGGGAGAAAGGCGGTTACGTGGGACTCACTTTTTGAATTTGTGTTATACACATAGCCCAAGAGCTGTTAGAGATTTTCTAACAGTAATGATTAATCAGTTTATAATTCTTTGGAGGTGCATTTGGGGTTGGCATGTGACATGGGGGGCTTCTGCTCTAGCCATAGTTGAGCCCTTAGGAGCTCCATGAAGAGTTTAAAGAAGGTCTCCAGGATCCATTTCCTTCTGCTGTAGAAATCTTTTCATTCTCATATGGACTGGGGTTCCTGGTTTCTGACCTGTTACTTCAATCCTAGATTCTGCCTCCTAGCCCATATCCCATGTATAAGCACTTCAGTTGAAATGTCCATTTGGCCTCTGATTTTGATTTCATTAATGAATGTTGCCTCCTGGGCCATCGTCTTTTCTATTTTCTATAGACCCAAAGATCAGTCTCCCTATAACCTCTGCCCACTGCAAGCTTCTGGGGATTTTACTGTTCTGTGCTCCCACCTACCTTGGAGGAGAATTTTGATATGACTATCAAATGCTCCTGCTTTGCCCTCAGATCACAGCTAAGAATTATTTAGTCAAGTGACTGTAACAAAAGTTACAATGACAATGCTGCTTAAACCATTATCATATTGGGTAATTCTTGCTCAGCCTTTCTTCATAGACAAATGAGAATTCAGAACTTGTATCCCAGAGCTTGAGCTGAATATGGGGATGTGGTGCAGTGAGCCCCCCTGAACTGTTGGCACAAAGGTGAATACCATGAGACAGAGTGTGTCCAGCAGCAATCAAAGTAAAAAGCCAAGCTATTGGGATGATCAAGACGAAAGTCTGCAGGGCTTGGCCAAGGGGAATAATACAGGTACTCAACAATGGAACCACAGGGTACCTTGTCAGAGAAGGAGAGACTGGAGACCAACCTTGAGTTTGCTGAAAGGAATCTTCAACCACTTTTTACAGGGTGCCTATAGCCTCAGTTATAGATGTACAGAGAACTGAGTTAAGGGGCCAAACTGGTATAAATAGATATGTGGTTAAAAGATTTATACGTCTGGCTTTTCAACTCTGGATCTTATTAGAAAATATCTTATTAGGTACCTATTATAAGTGTATTGGTTAGCTACCGCTGTGTAACAAACCAACTCAGTGCTCAGTGGTTTAACACAATTTGTTTTATAAATTTATAGGTAACAGTATTATAACCCATGTTTCTAGTGCTTTGCTGCAAATTGGCTAATGTATGCTAGGCTCATCTGGGTGGCTGTGGTCATCCTTGTTGAGCATACTCATGTGTCTGTGGATTGGCTTGGATAGGAAAGTGGTGGAGCTTCTGCCCTAAGCTAGGGCAACTTAGTTAGGAAAGCTCCACTCTTCACGTTATCTTCCTCCTGAGAATAGCAGGCTAGCCCAGCATGTTCTCACAGTGATGTTAGAAGAGCAATGGCAGAAACACACAAGGTGTCTTGAGGCCTCGTCTAGGAACTGGCATAATGTTATAATCTGCCATATTCTGTTGTCCAAGGTATACTTTGTGATCCCAAGACGCAAGGCAAGGGAGGACATCCTGCTCGCAGCGAGAAAGTACTGTAAAGATACATAGCAAAGAGGATAGATGCAGGAAGGGGAAATAACTGAAGAAGACAACTCATTCCATAAAGTGTGCTCGGCCCTCATTGAAGAGTGGTGTGCTCTTAGATGTTTTATCACCATATGTATAATGGGTACTTTGATAGTGATTCTATAGAGAATGCAAAATATTTACATCAGTCATTAAAGTAACATATCAATTAAGTGGCAAACAGATTTCAACCCAGGTTTGGTTCTAAATTTGAGATCTTTTCAATATGGGATAAGAATTCACCAAGTTATCTGCCTGCATTCCAGTTAATTTTTATACAGAACATACAAACACCTATGTTATATCCGACACTTTAACAATTCAATCAATAAAATTAAAATAAAAATGAAAGTTAAAAACAACCCTTATTTTATTGTAAGTTCTTCTATTTGCCAGTGTATTCGTCCATACTCATGCTGTTCACAAGGACATACCTGATACTGGGTAATTTACAAAGAAAAAGGTTTAATGGGCTCACAGTTCCACATGCCTGGGAGGCCTCACACTCATGACAGAAGGCAAAAGGCACATCTTACATGGCAGAGGCAAACAGACAGAATGAGAACCAAGTGAAAGGGGTTTTCCCTTACAAAACCATCAGATCTTGTGAGACTTATTCAATACCACGGGAACGGTATGGGGGAAACCGCCCCCATGATTCAATTATCTCCCACCAGGTCCGTCCCATAACACATGGGAATTATAGGAGCTACAATTCAAGATGAGATTTGGATGGGGACACAGCCAAACTGTATCAGCCAGCAATCTTCTTGAGTCTGTTAATTTTTTTTTGTCATTTACTCTTTGCCCTTATAATATTCTAGAAAGTTTAACATCCTGTATTAATGGCAATTTTTCCTGCCATTTATACTCACAGAGTTGGTATTTAATATATTGTAACATGGAGCTCATTAGTAAGGCAATTCTTTCAAATCATAAAAAGCATTCCATTCCTTCAAACACAAATTTCTAACACCATAGCACTAAGTACAGCAGTTTGCTGTCATGATGTCCCTTTAAAACATGCTCAGAGGGTTTATTTAAAGTTCCTGTGCCAGAGTCAGGCCTGGGAAATGTGTGATGACTACAGTGGACATAAAGAACTGATGGCCTAAATCATCAAGGTGTGGCCTCAGAGGAATTCTTCCTATAGGCAAATGAGCTTTATTTTACACAAATTCAAACAAACAGTGTAGGTTCTCCTGATAATGCCCCAGTATCACTGTTGGAAAGGGATCTTGCTAGTTCTCAACTGCTTAACAGACATCTGCTGACAAGCCACAAGATGAGGAATCTTCACAGCCCCCATCTCACCTCGTCAAGAAACTATAAAGAATCACTGCTGACCAGGCCACCAGCTAGTCTGTGAATTCTTCCCAGGTGAGAATCAGTACCATCCATTAGTTACAGTAAGTCTGAT
Organism: Ateles fusciceps; assembly: GCA_036589455.1. Lineage (NCBI taxonomy): Eukaryota > Metazoa > Chordata > Mammalia > Primates > Atelidae > Ateles > Ateles fusciceps. Next base: position 11,564,392 of record JAZHEH010003061.1, read on the forward strand.
CTCCATCCTCTCCATCAGCCTGTTTTAAAGCCTGAGACCAGGGCAGATCCATTCCCACTTTTGAATGTAGGAGAACTATTTATATAATGACAGTCCATGGGTCACTGCGTAAAGAAGGCAACACAAAGAAGAGAATAGCAAAATGAACTACGAGTCAAGAGACCTGGGATCTGGTTCTGGTTTAACAAGTAACTAGGAGTGAAACCCTGGGTGTACCACATCCCCTTCTTTAGCCTTAGTTTTATCATCTGGCAAGTTTGAGAATAAAAAGTTAACCTTTTAGAACCAGACAGTCCTAGGTTCCAGCTCCACATCAACAGCGAGCTGATAGTTCTTGGGCATATTACTTAAGCTCTTAGAGCCTGAGTTGTCTCATCTCTTTAACAGAGAGAACGATCGCCACTTTCCTTTCCCTGTAGGGCTGAGAAAAAGAGTTGGTGCTCAATCTCTGTGAATATGCTCCTCCACTTTGATCACCCTCTAGCTGTACAGTTCTGGAATTCCAAAAACTAGACTACTGATGATTTGAACAATTCTTTTTTTCTATGACATGTGTCCTCCTAATAAGCTGCAAACAATAACACATCACATACAGCTCTTTTCCAGACATTTTTCTGTCATACTCCACTCTGTCAAATTGACAAGACTTACATTCTTATTGTCTTATTTCCCATCGAAATAGTGTCAAACCAATGGGAGGACAATGAAAGCTTTTTCAGTCCTGTGATCCCTCTACAGGTTCTTCATATGCTCACATTCTCGTGAAACTGCACAAGATCACACAAAACAGGTTTCACAGTCATGAAACTAAAAGCCACAATAAGCCACAATGTGGTCAGTCTTACCTACTGTTCACCCATCGCATTGCAAAAACAAGTGGAAAAGGTCACATTTGGAGAAGAAAACTTTATCTTTCTGTTTCCTTTAATTACTAGGTTTCCTGAAAGTTTTAGTAGAAAGGATTACTTTTTATTTTAATTCTGAAAAATGAAATACATTTAAGGGGTTTGGTTTGCCTGACTTTTGTCCCTTCAGTCAGTCTGGATCCCAGCGGTTTGGGGAGCTATGGCAGAGAGGCGCAAAAGCAACAGAGTAAACATCAGTCTGATTGGCAGGTTCATTAACCAGTTATCTTTAATGTTGTGCAGCTTTCTTCGAGTTAACCAATTCAGAAAGGTATTGATCCGCTGTCTGTAATAACTCAGGAGACTATATAGAGATTTTAAATATGTCATCTTACTTGGTTCTGAGATCTGCAGAGCAATGATGGTGAGAGAGGAAATGAACAAATATCTGATTCTTATAACTTAATACCTTCCATATACGTATTTTGGTTGTTTCATCGAGACCTTTAGTGCATGTCAGGTCCCATGCTAAAACCTTGGCTTTCATTATCTCTTTTAATTCTTTCATGATGTAAGTTGCTATCACTCCCATTCAAAGAAAAGTTTTTCGAAGGTTATTCAGCTAATAATTTGTCAAACCACCGCTGTCTAATACCGGAGATAAAGGGTCTATGGAGGAAAGCATTCGGTTCAGGGAATCCCTCATATTACGGAGAGTAAAGACGGGAGGTGGGAATTGGGCCCTCTGCTCAATTCCACTGCTCATTTAAATACACCAAAGCTTGGTTTATTTTACCCTGACAAAGTGCACTACAATCCCCTTGCCTGGAGAAGAAGCAATTGACATGGATGGTAAGTATGTGGGCCGGTATTACGTAGTTAAAAAATACTCAGGGCAATTTCTCAGGGTGATCTTAAGCACTCATGGGGGACATCACTTAGGAATCAATATATCATGATTTCTCCCATCCCATGAAAAGAGATCTTTATAGTGACAAGGAAAAATAATCATGTATCAGGATGAACCATATGAAACTGCCAATTTCCAACCAATTTTTAACCTAAAAAAGTGACAACTTCATATGGTTCAAATATTTAAAAAGCAAATACAGTTCTGGTGTTTTTAAACACCTACACTACTTCTACGCCTTCCTAAAATCCCACTAAAACATGTCAAGTAGATCATTTTAAAAGACAGAAACCTACAAGGAAAGGAAAACAGGATAGGCAACAACAATTACAAAATGTCAGAGGCTGAAAAGCAGGCAGATGAGTGATAACTAATTTAGCAGTTGCAATAAAGGTGAATCATAAGATGAAGTGAGGAAATCTAAGGACCAATCCAAGCTTCATTGCAGAATCTTGAAGAGGCTCAGCACCCGTTAGCACTGGAGCCTCTGGAACTGGGAGTGAAGACACAGGAAGCTGAAGTCAAAAGCGTTGGGGAAAAAGACATGTTTGGAAGGAGTTCCACTTCCCTTTTTCTCATTCCTTGGTAACTATCCCTTCTCCATCTCATCAAAAATTTGGAGGCCTATTCTCTGGAGAGGAATTTTTTAAAAAAGGTCTTTGGACATCATGTTGACAGAAATAGTTGACGGCAGTGAGTGGCTAATCACATATCCAATGCTGAAAATTTCTAACTCTCCTATGGTTCTGCTTCCAGAATGCTGGTAGCCAGACTCTGCCCTCCAGGCAAGATTTTGGAAGAGTACTCCCTAGAGAATATAACAAGCCCAAGGGGAAAGACATAAAAATAACCACAGGAGAGGTTCCCCCTAAACAACACACTCAGAAAATGCTACAGTGAGTGGATCTCAAATTCAATCAACTGTCCCTTTCCCACAATCATGAAAAAATAAGGATTGCCTAACATCTGAGGACAACCTCTAACACAGAACAGAAAGGCTAAATGTCAAACTGAAAAATGCAATTCATATATGGAACACAGAACAACACACAATCATCATTAATATCCCCAGAAATAAGATAGTATGTTCATGAAACTAAAATGCTGTGAAAAATAGAGCACACACATACACAGCTTACTTAAGAAATTTAAAACATCACAGCTCAATAAAAGCATTTTTAAAAAGATGTTTTAAAGTCAGAATTGAACTATTTGTTTCAAAATCTAAAAATAGTTCCAGCGAGGATAGAATAAATCCAGGGAAGGAAATAATCAATAAAATGATTCAAAAATATTTCCTGCAGTGGAAGGACCTGAGTTTCTAGATTAAAAGGGCCCACTGAGAGTGCAGTGGGAGGAAATGGGCTCTCATCAACGTACAGTTTGTGAAATTTCAGAGTACTTGGCTAAAAGACTATATAAGCTGTCTGTGAGAATCAACAGATGCATGAAAAGATAACAGAGCAAGTTTAGATTTCCAAACAGCATTACAGAAAAACTAGAGGGCAGGGAATCCAAGCCTTAGAAAAATCAATGGAAATTCCTAGCTTGGCATTGTTCTGTTGGTGTAGAGAGCACTCAACAGAAAGAAAGGGAAGACAGAGGTATTCCAGGTGGATACACCCAAGAGAAAAATGGAAAAGATAGATTTCTTAGTGTGGCTGTTGTGTGGAATATTGTGCTAAAATTTTGGAAGATAGCAGAAAAGTTAGCAATATATGCAGACAGCTAATAACATGAAAAACAAATACAACAATCCACTTCAGAAAAGACAAAAGGCAAGAAAGAAAGCAAATGTAATTTTCTACAGTGCAAAACTGGGAATAATATTTGCATAGGAGCACTACAGTAATAACTGAATATTGATTTAGCCAAATATAATGGGGACAGGGAAGCAGAGTGGAAGGTGCTGAAACCTCATCTGTCATAATAGAAACTCAAAACTTAAAATTCATTAGTCCAAAGAAAGCAATATATGCATATTATTCAGAAATGTGAGTGCTTACATGCCAGAAGTAAAAACTAGAAGAACAGAACTGTTGCCTCAAGAGGGAGATTGAAAAGAGCGTGGAGCATTGAGGCAGGGAATTACTTAGAAACTGTTATGAGCCTCTTACAATTTAAACCATGGGCATGTGTTACTTTGACAGAATAAATACCATTTTTAAAAATCTAAGTTCAGTGAACATGAGAATACAGTCCCTCTGAAGACAATTTGTTTCCCAGTTTTGACACAAGCCTTCTTACTACTACCAATACTTACAGAGTGGCAAAATCGGCAAAGCAGTATGTTAATTACTGTTTATAGAGTCACAAGAATACACGACTTAAATAAATTGATCTTAGGGCATTCAAAGCTTTGACCTTAGGAGATCAGTTGAGAAAGAAGGGTCAACACTTACTTGTGTGTTAACCAGAGCTGTAAGGTCAAGAGGTGCATAGGATACAAAACATCATACACAAGACAGCAAATTTCAGTAAAATAAGTATTAACTACTGGTAAATCATTTTAAGAAATAAATGTTAAACTATTTCTTATTTCCCTCAGTTGAGCTTTAAATCTTCATTACTTTCTAAAGGGATCTTTGTGCCTGTGGGACTTTGCTGACAAATGGTTTCATGTCCTCTGGGCAAGTCTTGGAACATTCTCTTTGTGCTTCCAAGGAGAATAATAATCTTGGCAAGAAGCTGTGGTTGTACTAGCATTGTTTCTCTTAGCTGCGGGTGAATGTCTCTCCAAAGGCTCCTGCTCTGGGCCAATTTTGGATGGGTGAAGTGTGACATAATTCTTATTTTTGCATCTGACCTCTTAGAAGAGGTTGTCTTTGTCCTTTCAGTTTCAGTTCTGATAGGTCACTTTGTGGTGATCTATATTTAAGAATTGCTGTTGAGAAACACTGTCTTAGCATAAATACTAGACACTGCTTTAACTCTTCCCTCACCTCCTACCCACTTGCTCACTCATTGACTCCCCAGAGCAACTTCCAGTTCTGCAAGCTCCATTCATTGTAAGCACCCTATAAATGTGTACCATTTTTAATCTTTTATATTGTATTTTTTTGCTTTACCTTTTCTATGTTTAGATGCACAAATACCATTGTGTTACAGTAGCCTATAGTATTCAGTACAGCAAGGTGCTGTAGCGGTTGGTAGGCTAGGAGCAAAAGGCTATTACCTAAAGCCCAGGTGTGCTTGGCTTTCTCTTGACCAACTGCAGTAACTCCTCATTCTTTTGCTTAGGTCTCTCATTCTCTTTTGTATCATATCAAATGTTTATACGATTTTATAAGATTTTGTTTGGTGTACCATGAGCTCCTATGACTAATTCTTTGCCCTGCTGAAAAAGCCTCCTTTCATGCCTTTGCTTCTGTTATAACATTTGCAAGTTCAGTTTTGTCTTTTGCTATCCCTGCAAGCTCCCATTTGTAGTTATATTTTTTTCTATTTTCTAGCAAAGATCTATGATTAGATGATTTCTGCTGCCTTTAGGTAGACTGTGTCTTTGTTGGTATTTTCTCTATGTTCTTGTTGACTTTCTGTTCTTCTTTAGTTATGAGTGTGTTTCCTCAAACACTCCCTCCTACATTCTCCAGATTTACACATTGGTTTTGGAACCTAAATTCTGAATTCTGGCTGGTGCATTTCTTTGTTTCAGGTGTCTTCATTTGAATTGTGGTGGATCTACTAAGACTTTGCCTATGTCTAGAATCAGGAGAGGAGACCTGGAAGAACTGGAAGTTTAAACTCAAGAGAAGCTGAGAATAGAAAAAATACCCACAGAGCTGAGAAGCCAATGAGAATATGGAAAAGCCTGCAGAACTGAAGAATCCTGAAAATCCTAAGTGCTTCCAATCCAGACCCAGGCTCCCAAAGGACACTGTGATGGCACTCACTCCAAACTGTTCCCTAGCAAAGGTCTCCAAGACGGTCTCCTGGAGAATGTTCCCTTCTTGGGAAACTGCAGCTAGTAAAACTAAAATAAATGATAAAAGCGTACTTCACTCTCAGAAATCCCATTTTCAGTCAATATGTCTAGAATACATGCATTTAATAAAGTAAAGCTGTCTCTTTTTCTTAGTTTATATATTCAAAATAAGATTTGCTTATATTGCTGATAGTATTTACTCATGTCATGTCTTCATTAAATATTGATTAAGTACCTACTAAGGTCCAGGTACTGTATCTTGCCTTATTCTTTTGGATTATAATTCAGCAGCACATATTTGAAGGCATTTTTATATGATTAGTATCTGTAATCTGACTCTTGGGAATTTGTCTTAAGGTAATAATTCAGATGACAGAAACATAGTATGAAAAACATTTATAGCAGCAATATTTACAATAGTAAAAAATCTAAGTGCCCAATGATAGGAGAATTATGACAATAGTGGTATATTAATTCCATGAATGTTAGGTACTTACTGAAAATGATCAATAGAAAGTTTAGTAAATGGAAAAGAGTACATGAGGTGTTGGGAACAAAACTGAGACAAAGATTCCATTAAAGTACAAGTGTAATTATATAAACATATTTTACGTAAGTACAAAAAGTGACAGGAAACAGCGAGAAATGAGAGAGTAGATATGATTAAATGGTCATATTATATCCTTCTTTTCCTTCTTAAAAAACTATAAACCTATCTTAAGAGTAAGTAAAAATAATGACACAAATTGAAAAGTATCTTAAAATCATCTACTTTTTGTAGCACATGGCAATGTGCAATGTATATGGAACTCCTAGGATCCTTAATATTAATAGTTTGTTTACATACGGAAACATTTTGACCCTTGATGTCAAGGGAAACCACATTCTCAGAAACCAGTAGCGATAATATCATCCAGTACTCAAGAGTATATCGTTCCCTAGCCTGAGCTACTTCATTTCCCAAATCAAACTTTCTTGGTTTCTTCAACTCTTCAATTGGTTTCTAACTACTCTAAGGAGCAATCGCACTTCTCCAGTGCTTTCAGAACTCCTTAGAGATCTCTTGGGGTAATGGAAAATTCAGGTCATACAGAGCTAAACACTTACACTCTTGGTTTCCTAATCTGTAGAATGGAGATGATAATAGCTTCTCTCCACAAGGCTGTAATGACAAGGTATACAACACATCCAACACAATACCTGTTCCCTGATGGGGCAAGGAAGAGGGTGCAATAAAGAGGCATTTCCTATTTCAAGGTTAAAAAGCCAAGTAAGGTTCTATGGGCCATGCAATGTGAGGAGGTTGGTATAAACTTTTGTAAATAGCCACCTGTCACTCAGCTGGCACCAAGCTCTGCCACTGCAGAGTGTGACCTCAGGTGGCACAGTGGGCTGTGCCCTGACAGCAAGTTTCTGGCAAGAACATTTGACTGCTTATTTTATTATTATAAAGGTAATGTAATTTTTTTTTTGCTTACAGAAAAAGAAAACTTGTAAAGGAGTGAAAAGTGGAAAACAATCCCCCAAAGTCTTCCTTCCCTTTTGAAGAAAATGACTGTTAACATTTTAAAGTGTCCAGTCACGTGCTGCACAGCAGTGGTGGATGGCATGTATAGCAGTGGTCCCATAGGATCATAATTGGACTGTAAAATTCTTACGGCCTAGTGATGTCACAGCGCAATGCATTACTCCTTTATTTGTGCTGGCACTGGCATCAACAAACGTACTGCACTGCCAATCACATGAAAGTCTAGCACATGATTATGTGCAGTACATATTACTTGATAATAATAAATGACTCTGTTACTGGTTTATGTATTAATTACACTTTCAATGATTATTTTAGAATGTACGCCTACTTACAAAAAAAAAAGTTAACTGTAAAAGAGCCTCAGGTAGGTCCTTCAGGAGGTATTCCAGAAGAAGGCATTGTTATCATAGGAGATGACAGCTCCATGCGTGCTGTTGTCCCTGAAGAGCTTCTAGTGCGACAAGATGCGGAGATAGAAGACAGTGATATTGACGATCCTGACCCTGCTAGGCCTACGCTAATATATGTGTTTGTGTCTCAGTTTTGAAAACAAAAGAGTTGAAAAAGTAAAAAATAAAAAAAAATTTAAAATAAGAAAAACGTATAAAACACAAATATAAACATTTTTCTACAACTGTACAATGTGTTTGTGTTTTAAGCTAGGTATTACTACAAAAGAACCAAAAAGTTTAAAAAATCACAATGTTTATAAAGTAAAATTCTAGTTAATTTTTAAAGCCAAAAATTTTTAAGTACTCTTTTAGTGAAGTAAAAAAAAGTTAAAATATTTTCAACAGTAAAGTTAAGGCTAATTTACTGTTAAGAAAGAAAAATATTTGTTCTAAATTTAGACCTTTATATTCACTCACCATTTCACTCACTGACATGCCCAGAGCAACTTTCAGTTCTGCAAGCTCCATGCACGGTAAGCACCCTATAAAGGTGTACCATTTTTAATCTTTTATATTGCATTTTCTTGCTTTACCTTTTCTATGTTTAGATCCACAAATACCATTGTGTTACAGTCACCTATAGTACTCAGTACAGCAAGGTGCTATACTGGTGAGTAGCCTAGGAGCACTAGGCTGTTACCTATAGCCCAGGTGTGCAGTAGGCTTCACCATCTAGGTCTGTGGAAGTACACTGCACAATGTTCACATAATGACGAACTTGCCTAATGATGCATTTCTCAGAACATATCTTGGTTGTTAAATGACGCATGACTGTATTTCCTTCCAGGCTTCTCCTCTGCATAGGTTTTGGCTGGTAATCACATGCAACGTGATGACAATCATAATGCTGCACATAAAATTTTACATTTTGGATTTTTTATTTAAATGCAGTGAATAAGTTTCTGGCAAGATCATTTGACCCATTTCATAGTTTTGAGGGCCATGTTTAATGGCTACATAACATTCCCATTTGGAAAACTTGCAGGTAGCATGTGTGCTTTCCTTTCTTGCCCCAAGAAGCCATTTGTATGGCCTTTCATTTCTAGGAAGCCATTTGAGTTTTCCAAGGGGCTCCACATCACAGAGTCAAAGGTGTTTGAGAGCATAAAAATCTTCCTGGAAAGGGCAGAGTAAAGGGAAAGAGGAAAAGAAATACACAGAAAAGAGAAAGCCCAAAGAGGAGAGAGGGGAGAGAGAAAAAGTGAGGAAATAGGAGGAAAAGAAGAAAAAGGAGAAGAAATATGAAATAGAGGAAATATGAAACAGAAGAAAAGTAAAAGGGAAGAGAAGAAAAGAAAAAAGAAGAAGAAAAAGAAGGAAAGTGGGAGGAGGAGGAAGATAGCAGGAGGAGGAGGAAGGCTCTCCTGAGCCTGGCTCTCTTCCAGTCTCTTCCAGAGCCCTGAGACTGGCTCTCTTCCAGTCTGCTCTGCTTATTATGAAGAAGGTGGGAGGAAAAAGAGTAAGTTTGAGGAGGAAGAGGAAGTTGGGGGAGGAAGAGGAAGTTTGAGGAGGAGATGAGAAGGCAAGGGGAGGAGGAGGAATCTGGGGGAAGAGAAGGCTGGTGGGAGAAGAGGAAGATGGGAGGGAAGAGAAAGAAGAGGGAGGGAGGGGGAAAAGGTGGCAGGGAGGAAGAGAAAGTGGAAGGAGGGAAAGGCAAGTATCTGGTGTTTTTAGACAAAACCTGATCCCCTTTGATTCTTCCATGATAGGTGCTTTCTAAGGAAGATTATGATTCCCTCGGGGACTTGGCCCATTGGCTTCGAACACATCACCAGCCTCCGACATTTTGTTCTCAATCATTCGTATTTAATGCTTGGCCACTGGACCTTTTGGCACTTGATAGATCTTTATTTTGAATCACAAACACATTTACCTGACATTCTTCTTTCTGAAGACTCATCATTACTCCACTAGATGGATGAAGGCCTTTGATTGATTGATTTCTTGGGTTTCAAAAGTCTGGGTCCTTGAATTCTGCATCAAGGGATTCCATTTTGTTTCTTTTTGATTCAATGTCTGGCTGGGACTAAATCTCTCCCAGGTTTTGCTCTCCCATGGTGCATTCACCATGTGCTAGCCTTTTTACAATACCTGGTGGGACTCTGGCCCATGTGCCGTTTTGGGGAAGTAAGGTTTATGGAAGATTCTGGAAGCCCTTTATCCTGCTACCAGTTGATCAGTGCTACTGAAATAAGAACCCTGAACCTGGCTCTCCTCCAGTCTGCTCTGCTTATTATGAACCTGGGACATGCCATCGCTCACAGGATGACTGTGGAAATCAGAGGCACTGGTAGGACCTCCAGTAAAGGCTGTAGCAGGACATGAACACCTTGACAGCATGCCTGCTTATCCCAACACCCCAGGATGCCAAATGCTGTGCCACAGTGCCTTGGCAGGAAGACCCTCCCAGTCAGTGGGTTTGCAAGGCCCTCTTCATCATAGCAGCCCAGGTCCAGCAAGCAGGCAGACCACTCCAGCCCCACCAAACACACACACACACACACACACACACACACACACACACACACACACATACACGCATACACAGCCAGACAGAGCAGGCATTGGGCTGCTTCTCTGCTAGGGAGAAGGCATGGTCAGAGAACCTGGTGTTGAAACTTGTCTCTCAGGCTTGGGTGCTCTGTGACATAAGTTAGCAAAATGCCTTTTAGATGTAGTATCCTCATCTGTAAAATGGGGACAGAATCCCCACCTTGTTACCTTGCAGAGTTGTTGCAATTGTAAAGGATATAATAGAAGTTAAAGTACATAGTAAATAAATGTCCTTCACAGGGCAAGGGAGAAGGAGAGTGCACAGTGGTAGAGAGAAGCTCTACCATCGGATTGGAGCTTTGGAATCAGAAGCCCTAGGTTCAAATAACGTCTCTGCCATCCACAACATGCTTTCACTCAGTTCCGTTGTTCTGTATATGGGGCCAGCAATGCTCTCTTGCTCTTCCTCACACATACTTTTTGAACATCAGGTGAGACAAGGGGGAGTAAACCTGGGAAGTGCATAAAGTAAGACACTATTAAAATTATCAGCCTCCCTGTTGTGATGGGCACTATTGTCAGAGGCAATGCTCACCCTCGATGTTATGAACCAAGTGTTCCCTTTTCCATTCAAATTCAACCCAAATCAATTTAACCCTCATCCCCCAAGGCAATGGTATCTGGAGGTGGGGCCGAAGGTTATCGGGGTTAGATGGGGTCCTATCAAGAGTAGAGCCCTCTTGATGGGATCAGTATCCCTACAAGAAGGGATACTAGAGAGCTTGCTTGCTCTCTCTTTGCCACAAGAGGACACAGTGAGAAGGTCGCCCTCCATAAACCAGGAAGAGAGCGCTTACCAGAATGCAGCCCTGCTGGCACCCGCATCTCAGACTTTTAGACTCCACCACTGTGAGAAAATAAATTTCTGTTGTTAACCACTCCATTTCTGGGAAGACTAAGAAACCTGGTGTTACATGTAGCCAAGTACACGTTTCCTGCCCTAGATGTGGAGCTGTTATCATACTCCCCACCACAGCTGGCAACCACCCGGGGCTGGGACTAGGGTGAAGGAAATGAAGACTTGGCTCAGGGCAGAATTTAAGGTGGTGCCTGAAACTCAGCATCGAGATGAATATTTCAACACAATATTAAACACAATAACAATTTCATGCAAAAAATCCAGGATGAACAAAATACCAAGATTTTAAGTCAAGATGAGATCAGAAACAGTGCTGTACTAAGCCACACTGGAGCCTGAGGCAAAAGGAAAAATTAGTAAGAGTGATTTTAACAATTTTGATATTTTTGTTCACCATGGATTTTTTTGCATAAATTTAGATTTTAAAAATATTGCCTTAAAATATGGATTTATCTTGATTGCTAAGTCTTGAGCCTTTTGAAGTTTTGAACCCAAGGCGAGTGCCTCCCTCTCCTAACCTCAGCCCCAGCTCTGCAGTCTCCTGTGTCATGTCATTTCATGGGGCCAACTGGCCCAGGACCCTGGCTCTGCCTCTCCTTTGACAATCTAGATTTACTGTCTACTGTCTCATTTTTCTATGCCCTGTTCAGTAAATCTATGTTGAATATTGAATTCAGATTTACTGAATAGTAACTATTGACGAAGAATTTATTCTGTCAGAAATTGGCCAATGAGCAAAAGTGTCCTTAAAACACAATGTGTGAGGCTGGGCATGGTGGCTCATGCCTATAATCTCAACTCTTTGGAGGCCGAGCAGGTGGATTACCTGAGCTCAGAAGTTTATGACCAGCCTGGGCAACACAGTGAAACCCCATCTCTACTAAAATACAAAAAATTAGCCAGGCGTGGTAGTGTGCGCCTGTAGTCCCAGCTACTTGGAAGGCTGAGGCAGGAGAACTGCTTGAACTCAGGAGGCAGAGGTTGCAGTGGCCTAAGATTGCACCATTGCATTTCAGCCTGGGTGACAGAACAAGAATTCGTCTCAAAAACAACAACAAAAAAACCAAGACACATAAAAAAAACCACACACACAATGTGTGAAGCCAAAAGAATGAATCTCTCATGGTGGAATGTTATTTTTTCATTTAACAGTTATGAAATGTCCAGTGGTTTGTGTCTTATGCTGGTACTGAGGATATTTACATGAAAAGATCCTTTCTGTTCTGAAGGGCTTGCAGCCTCACGAGGAAGCCAGTGAATGACAGCGCAGTGACAGCGGTGTTCCATGGCAGACGTGGGGAAAGGGAGGGCCGGGAGGGCCAGGAGCGCCTCTCAGTTCTGCCTCTGGAACCAGGGAAGTCTTCACAGGAGAGTCACTGGAACTCACCAAAAACAGTAACTATTTTATTCTGATTCTATTTCATATATGCTTACTGTAGAAAAAAATTGGAAAAGACAAAATAGAAACAAGAAAATAATAAATACTTACTCTCACATCCCAGGTATGACTATTGTTAACATTTAGGTTAGCTTCTTTCAATGTATATCCATGTCTATATTTATATCTGCTAACATAAATAAGGTATAAATAAGGTATAAAATAAGGTGTGTCCAAAATATGGAACTGGTAAACTGATCATTGCCTTCACTTTGCCCTGGGGCCTGCATTCCAATGGATGAAGTTAAAGAGACAGAAAGAAAAGACCAGCACTTCCGCTAAGGCAAAGCTGTGTCTTAAAACTGTTTCCATTTTTAATAAATGTTCGATCAATTCCAAGTTCAAACTCCCCATGAGTACTTGTCTTTCCTTTCAGACTCTCCTGCCTGCTCCTTCCATGTTGCTGGGGTGCAGGAGTTAGTGTGCCTGTCCTCTGAGAGGCGGGGGTCTCTCCTGCTCTCCCATGAGAGGTCACATAGGGATCATGTGCCTGAGTCTGTCTGGTCTGGGCGTGCTGCTGGCACCACTGCTGGGGAGCACAGATCTTGCCGTTGCTCGGGTGGCGGTGTGCCTGCTTCCATCCTGACCTCGAGCCTCTTCTGGCTCACAGGTTCTGTCAGCACTGCCATGTGCCCCAACCTGCTGTGAAGCAACTTCCCTGCTACCACCTAGTCTCACAGCAGGAGAAGAGTTTGGGGAGAGGGACACAGATCAAATCAGCCTTCTGTGGCAAGGAAGGAATTTGGGTTTTATTCTAAATGCAATGGAAAGCCATTAGAAGCTTTAAGCAGATAAATGATACAAAGCAGTTCTCATTATGAAAGGATCATGCTCATTGCTTGGGGAGAACAGACTGGGAGAGAGAGGAGTGGAGGGAGGGTGACTAGATAGGAAGGGATTGCACAATCCGGCCAGAGGCGGTGGTGGCCTAAACCTAGGTGGTAGCAGTAGAGATCAGAGATAAACGCAGGAACGTGCCATTGCAGGACGTGCTGATGAGCTGGGTGTTTAGGATGAAGGGCAGGTGGATGGTTACACCACTATTAAGATGAAGGAACATGGGTTGGGACAGATTTTACGTGAGAGTGAGATCAGGAGTTCTGCCTTGAATATACTAAGTTTCAGATGTTTCCGAGATCTTCATGCGGAGATGCTAAGCAGGCAGTTCAGTGTGAGTTCAGAAAACAGGTGTGGGCATCATTAGTATATAGCAGAGCTGCGAACCCATGGCAATGAATGCAATCACACGGTGATTCACTTAGGTCAAGAAGGAAGAGCCTCCACCTAGAGAGCTTGAGTAGAGAAAGGAATAGGGAGAGAAGGGGTAAGGGAAGAGAAGTGTGCCACAAGCCAAGAAGAGCAAGGTTCAAGCAGAGGAGAAGATGGTCAACTGTGGGAAGCTGCTGAGAGGGTGACCAAGGGAATCCCTTCCGGGAAGTGCTGTGTGCCTCCCCCTGGCAGTCAGGTCGTCTCTCCTACACTCCCCCACCCCTCGCCAGCCCCCAATATCCTCTTTATATACTCATCACATTGCATTGTAGGTTTTGTTAACATTATCTGCCTCCCTGCCTAGTCTGAGAGTGATCCTGATTTATCCTTGCACCTCCTCCAGAGGTAGCCCAGTGTCTGATCAAGTCCCAGCTCCCAGTAAATGTTAAGAGAGTTAAAAAGATTAATCACCAGGGTGAATGAGGCAGCTGCACAGAGCATTGGAAGAGATCCATGAAGGTTATGAAGGGGCTGTGACACCTTCAGGCAGAAAATGAGCAGGCACCATTCTAACAGAGGCATGGCTATTGCGGGCACCCACGTCTGTGGGGCTGGCTCCTCTGGCCTCCCTGGGAGAAGCTCTTCTTTATGGCTGAGAGGAGGGGTCAGCCTGGGAATTAGCTCCACTGGTTACTGGCAGTTGTGAGAGTTTTGGAAGGTGGAAGTGGGACAGATTGGCTGCTTTGTGCCGGCAAACATGGCCCAGGGATGTGTAACTCTTCCTCAGCATTGTACCAGTGCCCATCCTACAACTTGGGAGCTTCAGTGGTGGAGGCAGTGACCTCCTATCGCTGGATCTCAGTGACTGCAGTATGTTCTGCAGCTCTGGGGGCCACCTCCTGATTGGGGCAGAAAAGGTGGCTTCCCTGGCGGGTCAGGTCTGCAGTGCTCTGGGGGTCATCTGGCCCAGCTTAGGGCTCATTCCACCAGCCCCTCAGTGATTTGGTAAGTCAGTTTCCTGGATTACATACTGTTCTCTTTGAAATACACAGGGGGTTTCTGTTTCTGGTTTTCAGAGCTCACTGAGAACACCATTCCCTATAAGTCTCCTAAGCAACAGACTGCAAGGAGGAAGGAAACAAGCATTTAACATGGTGAAACAATTCCTCCTTCCTCTGTCTGCCTACCCAACTTTTGGGGGCACAGGACCAGGGAGTGGCTTCACTGGAGTTGGATCCCCTGAAATGGAAGACCATGAAGGGTATGAGACTGCGTAATATATGCTGATGTAAGGGTCACACAGAAACTCCGAGATGAAGGTGAATAAGACAGCAAATAATTCTGTGTGGGACATTCTGTGCAGGCCTCCAAATTAAATGGAAATGGCGGGGACTGATGAAAGGTTCAGAGCAGGAATTGTGAAATGGCTCCTGGCAGCAGCCTTGATCTACACTGTACTCTGTCATGATGCCACTGTCTGGGACTCAACGAATTTTGCTTGTACGAGATTTTATTATTTTCTTTTAAGCTACAGAATTCCAAAACACAAGACAAATCAGGACCCAAAGGTCTGTGTAGAAGTGGTAGCAGCCAGGAAGGGGGCATTCATAATGGCACATGGTAGGTGCTAAAACTTGCCTAATGAAAGAGGGAATGGTTAATGAAGGGGCTTCCCATGGTGTGGCTGTGAGTGCCCACCCTCCTCTCTTCTCCTGCTGTTGCTCTTTGTAAACCTCCTCACCATTTGGACCACCCTCCTTGCTGCCTGCCTCCTTCCCTCTGTCTTCTCCGCCCTGGAATGGCTTCATCTCTGCTTTCTCTCAACCCACAAAGCCAAAACTTGACAAACTCTGGATCAAGTCCTATGTCTTTTTTAAGTAGCTGGAGTTCTCTCTGACAGACATCTCACCTCTCTGAGCTGACAACACCTTGAGCTTGTACACCCTTTAGAGAGTTTCATCCTGCTGAGTCATGAAGCTAGCTGAGTTACATTGATCTTGTCACTAGAATTCCTGGAAAGGAAACCAGCTGACTTGCAGCCCCTTGTATCTGCCCAGTACCTTACAGGCCTTTACTGTTTCAGTTGTCCTTTCCATCTTGCAAAAGACACAGAGGCTCTTAGAACTTACATAACTTTCCCAAGGGCAGCTGACTTGGAATTGGCCAAGCTGGGAATGGGCCTTAGTTTGGAACTGAGTCTGTTTGAACCTTTCATCTTGAGGTTCCCACTCTGTTGTACTGCCTCCCCTGACATCAGCTGCTTTACACAGCTAGATGGTAAGCATCCTGTGGTCAGGTACTGAGTCCTTTCAGATGGGTGTGCACCTCTGCTTGGAAGTATCCTGCACATAATGGTTACTCAATAAACATTTTTTGGCTAATCAGAACTGTAAGACAGTTACCTTATAGTTGTATAGTACTTAACTTTTTAAAAATATGCTTACATTTGCTAATTTGGTCCCTGTGATAGGAATGTTCATTTAAAACTCTCTATTATACAGATTTAAAAACAAAAACCAAAATACAAACAACCAGAAATAGTACTGAGGCCAAATCAATTTCCCAAAGTCAAATAATAAGAAGTCTTGGCCTCTGACATCTAATTTACTTTTTCTGTTGAAGTACTAGGCACAAATACCATAAAGGGATATTTCTGAGACAACTGTGTAGGTTTAATTATGGCTAATATATTCGATGACATTAAGGAATTAGTTTCCTATTTCTTCTATAACAAATTACCACATATTTAGTGCCTTAAAGCAGTGGTACCAACCTTTTTGGCACCAGGGACCAGTTTTGTGGAAGACAATATTTCTATAAACGGATGGTGGGGGATGGTTTCTCGATGAAACTGTTCCACCTCAGATCATCGGGCATCAGTTAGATGATCATAAGAAGCACTCAGCCTAGATCCCTCACATGCACAGTTCACAACAGGGTTCACGCTCCTATGAGAATTTAATGCCTTTGCTGGTCCAGTCTGGATTGGTCCAGTCTGTGGCCTGAGGACTGGGGTCTCCTACTTTAAAGAAACACAAATTTATTATCTTACAGTTCTGGAGGTTAGACGTCCAAAATTAATTTCACTGGGTTAAAATCAGCAGAGATGTATTCCTTCTGAAGGTTCTAGGAGACTAGTTTAGAAGGAATTTTTTTTTCCAGGTTTTAGAGGTCACCTTCATTTATTGGCTTGTGGCCCCTTCCTCTGTCCTCAAAGTCAGCAAGGTAGGCTTTTCAAAGCTCACTCTGTTTTCATCCTCACCTCACCCATGCTTCTGTCTCCCAAAGAATCCTTGTGATTACCTTGGATGCACCTGGATAAGTGAGGTTAATCTCTCATCTCCAGAGACTTAACTTAATCCCACCTGCAAACCTTTCACCATTTAAGGTGTCATATTCACAGATCCCATGGATTAGGACATGGATGTCTTGTGTGAGTGTGTGTGTGTGTGTGTGTGAGAGAGGAGAGAGAGAGAGAGAGAGAGAGTGTGTGTGTGTGTGTGTGTGTGTGTGTGTGTGTGTGTGTGTCTCCTTTACTCAGTTTACCACAGGAAGTATTATTAATTTTGGTACAAATAATAATGCAGTGATTATCTTTTTGAAATGGCCACATTTGTTATAGATGCTCACTGAAGTATTTGTGATGAAATAGCATGAGGTCTGATATTTGCTTTAAAAATTCCAGAAACCTCAGTGGATATGCGTGGAGGAAAAAAAATGGATAAAATAAGACTGGCAAAGTGATAATTATTGAGAATGGGTGTGAGGTACTTGGGGGTACATTTCATTACTCTACGTTTTGTATATGTATGAAATGTTCCATAATTTTTAAACAACAATAGATATTATTAATTTCCTGTGTAACTCACCCTAATCTCATTCTCCTTTCTTCTTTCCCAGGTGTAATTGCCATGCTGAATTTGGTGATTTCACTGCTTTCCATAATTTCAGTATTACTAACATTTAATTATAGTATTACTACACATGTAATTACAGTAGTACTACACATACATGTCTTAATATATCGAATTGGTTTGCACATTTTCACAAATTTATATAAATAGTATCATACTGCACATTTCTATAGAGTTTTTCCAATATAAGCATGCCAACACATGGATAGCTGTAATTCATTCTTTTTTTAGGTAATACAACATATTCAACAGTATGGTTACAGCTAATTTCAGCTCTATGTTGATATGTATTAAAGTTGTTTTCAATTTTCAGTTACCACAAACAATGCTGCAACAGACCTTATAAATATCTCTTGTACAAACGTGTGAAATTCCCTTTAGGGTACTAAGTAGTGGAATTGCTAGTTTATAAGGTATATGCATCTTCCTCTTAACTGGATCTTGCTAAATATTTAATAACGAGGTGATGCCAATTTATACTCTTCTGCCATATGTGAGATTTCCACTGAAATTAACATCCTCATCCTCATTTAGTATTTTGAGACTTCAAAACTTTTGCTAACTAAATGGATGTGAAAGAATATTCATTATTTTATTTTATTTTGAGGCAGAGTCTTGCTCTGTCATCCAGGCTGGAGTACAATGGTGTGATCTCAGTTTACTGCAACCTCTGCCTCCTGGGATCAAGCAATTCTTGTGCCTCAGCCTTCCAAGTAGCTGGGATTACAGGCGAGTACCACCATGCCCAGCTAATTTTCGTATTTTTAGTAGAGATGGGGTTTCTCCATGTTGGTTAGGCTGGTCTCAAACACCTGGCCTCAAGTGATGTGCCTGCTTTAGCCTCCCACAGTGCTGGAATTACAGGCATGAGCCACTGTGCCTGGCCCCCATTATTTTAATTTGTAAGTCCTTGATAACTAGTGAGGTTGAGCATCTTTTCATCTGTTAATATACTTTTCTTTTTTTGTTACTTCTTCTTTAAACTGTGTCTAATCTAAAGCTTATCTCCTCTATTTCCCTTATTTTAATATTATTTCCAGTATTTTTAAAATTTCTGCTTTGTCTTTTTAAAATTTCTGCTTTGGCATTCTGAACACTCTTACTTTAAACTCTTGGCAGATTATAAGGTTAATTTCATTTGGAGTGAAGTCATATTTTGATGACTGACTACTGATTTTGTTGACTCTTTCTTAGATTTTTATTGGTTTTTGAATTTAAGTATGTAGGCTCGGTTTGAATTTGGGATTTTTGGTTCCTATGTTGTTTTTCTTCTTCCTCTTTCTCTCTCGGTGCACATCCTTTTCTATCTAGCATTTTCAGTGGCTCCTTCTTGGATACTTAGGTTCTCAGTTTAGACCCCGGTCTTACCATGGTGTTTTAGGGCTTCTTTTGAAAGGTGATATTGAGAGCTTTGGAGAACCATTCATGGTGCAAGGCAGGGGCTTGGGTCAGATCTTGTTTGTGAAAAATATCTGTGCCTTACTGCCTTCAGAGACTTGTAGCTTACCAAAGGCAAAAGGCTCCAGGTGGTGGTCAACAGCACTTTTTCTCAGCTCCTCTTATGTGTAGATCACCTCTATGCCAGCCTGGGCTTCAAGACAGGAGCTTGGCTTTGGTCTCCTTCTTTGCATAGAGCAATTTTAGTCTTATTTACCCCACATAGGCAGCCCCCGTCTGGCCTCTCTGTTTATCACTTTCAATCTCTCTTCTGCTTCCATTTTACAGAAATGGTTAACCAGTTTTTGAATCCAGCTCTCACTTTTTAATTGTTTGATCTTCAATTTTATGTGTTATGGATAGGCTCCTACACAGAAAGGGTGCATTGGGTGTGATTTACGACAGTCATTGTGATTAGAGATACAGGCTACTTTGGGAGTTAGCTTTTTATGTCCTGGACACTTTCTCATAAGGTTGTTCTGTGGGGTTGATGAGACAGGATATGAAAAATACTGAAGTCACAATTTTGAATTTTCTTGTGAGTGCACAAATACACACAAATGTATGCATGCATGCATTCATATTTCTGTTTGCAAGTACAATATCTATTTGTCTAATTATCTACTGCATGCATTATGTATTTATATCTTTATTTGAAAGTATTTACCCTTTTCTTAGGATTTTTCTTTTTATTTTTAGTGTTCTGAAATTGCACAAAAATGATGTGTGAATCTTTTTCGTTCTTTCTTATTGACGCTCAGGGAAGCCTTTCATTCTGAAAACATGTATCTCACTAGTTATGTGTAAGATTTTCTTATTATTTTTATATTATTCCTCCTCCATGTCTCTATTCTTTCTTCTGATAGATGTTGCCCTTTCTGGATTGACTTTGGTGTCTCTTATTTTCCCCCTTATCTTATTTTCAAATCTATTTTGTTGTTCTTGCTCCATGTTTAGGGAAACTCCTCAATGCTTTTTACTACTTCTTTATAAGAATTTGCTGGCAAGCATACATTTTTTTTTCTTTCCATGAATTCTTTCTTGTCCTTTAACTCACTCTTTTTCATGGCGGCCTGCTCTTGCTTTATAGGTGAAATATATTCTTCTCTCTTTCTCTAAGGATACTAATAAGAAGTTTTAACAGTTGTTTTCTCTTCCCCAGATTTGTTCTTTGCCTCTTAGGTGATTTGTTGTGAATGTTTACCTTCCTGCAGTTCGGTGAGCTCAACTGTCTAGTGAGTCCTTGGTCATCTTCCATCTTTATAAATGAAGGACTCTGCTGAGCATCTGACCCAGAGAGAACTATATGCAGACTGGTTAGCACCAGCTTCTCTCTGGATTCTGTCCTTGAAGGGATGACTGACAGCTGCTTTCAGTCCCAGATCCACTCAGGGGCTGGATGCAAAGAAGAGACTCTGCTCTTCTTGTACCTTTCTGACTTGGGTCTCCCTCTCCCCCTGGCTTATCACAGTTAACATGACTCCATCTCCTTTATACTCCTCCAGAAAGTTATCAAAATCTCTACTCTAGATACACCCCTTCCCCATTCTGAACATTTGAAAAAGTATGTTTCATTCTATACTTTCTAAGCCTGATGGGATTTAGGAGAAAGAGGATAGCAGGTAGTTTAAGGGGTTCACCATCTCGAAGCAAAACATGAATTGGACCAACTGATATTCTGGTTGCTGTATGGAAAGCGGGTTGGATGGGGGCCAGAATTTAGAGCTCAGAGGCCAGTGAGGTTCGTCCATTTCTAGTGCAAGGTGATGGGGCCATGTCTGAACTAAGGGAGTCAGAAAAAAAAAAGGAGTAGGATCAGGGAATGTATTTTGAAGGTAGGGCTGACAGAGGTCTCTTTGCACTTCTTCTGAACATGTCCATACTTGTGTGAGATCCTGGGATTGGGATAAGAGGGTCTAGGTCTCAGATTACTAATTTAAGAGAGTAGCATGGAATAGTGGATATAATACTGGGTTGGGACAAAGGCAGGTCTGAATTCGAATTATATAAAGTGATTTTTATAGACTACCTAACAGTCTCAGCATCCACATTTATAAAATGGGTACACTAATATCTACTGTTTTCAGTCAGGCAACAGAATTCCCTTAGATAACTCTACAAAGGAGAATTATTGAAAGAATACAAGCAGATTAGTCTGGAAGTGGGAGATTGTTCAGAATGAAGCCCACTGATCTCTCCACAAGTCTCCCCAACCCAAAGGATTTCTCTCTCACAGCATTTCCATTTCTGTGTGTCTTTTGAAGCTCTGCTTTCTGAATGTCTATTTGCAGAAGGAGATAGTCTGATTGGATTAGCTCATTATTATCAATCCAGTTGGAAAAGCCCTTTCTAGCAGGTTGCTGACCATTGACTGAGAAGGCTTTCTCAGGTCAAGTCAGGAGCCACTTCTCTGCAAAGAGCAGCACAGCCTTGCTTTTCTGGCCAGAGAGGACTCCATGTCATCAAATAAAAGGAGACCCAGGAGGCATAAGTACCTTGACTAACATATCCAGTACCTTATCTCTAGGGTTGATGTGAATAGCAAATAAAACAAGACATGTACACTACATAGTAGGTAGTAGATTTAGATGAATCCCACTTCATTAAAAAACAAATTTAAAAACCCACTTGCATTCCATAAAAAAGTGGTCAATAATTGTTGGGCTACCAGCTTTCCCTATTATGGGACATCCTAATTAACAAAAATTAGTTTAATTGTGGAAATGTAAGTAGGCTTTGAAATGCATCCAAGAATAAAGACTAGAGAAATAAAAGATCCCAGGAATTTAGGGGAATTACTTTGTTTCCTTGGTTTTGTTTCTCTGTGAAAATCTCTATTGTAAATTTAGTGAGTTAAATTAATTATGCCCGATACATGACTTCCTCTTATTTTTCTTGAAACTCCAAGTCAAAATATGATTTATACTTTCAGCACCATGACTGTTCAATATCTATTTCTAAATCTGTATGGTTAAAAATGTATATGAAAATAGAACCTGTTATACTGTCATTTAATTAATAAAGGCAGAATTCTCAGTTTTCCCACCATATGCATTCTTTTGTTCACTTGCAATGTAGGTGCTATTTTCTGCATTCCTTTTTAACTTTTAATAAGCTTCCTTTCTATAAAGTGTGGATAATGTTGTAAAAGAGTAACTAAAACATATTTTCAAAAGAAAAACAATCCTTAACTGAAAAATGATCCCATAACAGGGGGGACAAAGAAAACTACCATGACACATTCACATAAAGTTAACACTCCTTATGTGTTACTGCTTATGAGGTAGAAAGAGAGGGAAGAGAACAGCCTCACTTTCTGATTTTGTATTTTGTCACTCCTTTCTTTCAATTTCGCCTCATTAACATTTCTGCTTCTGTAGGAAACTGGAGGCATGTGGAGAGAAACAGACTGGGGGTCTGAAGACCTGGAACTGTGTACCAGTCCTACAGTTAACAAGCTCAACCCATTAGCTGAGGAATAAGTAAGTTTGGACTAGGCCAGGGCTCCCCAGAGAAATAGCCTAACACTGTTGATCTGGGATTTGTCAACATTCGTAACATTGACTCACATAACGACATGTCAATCCTTTTTTCAATTTATGTTCAATACTTTTCTTGCATAATACAATGGAGAAAGTTTCAATTTGATGCTGGTATGTCCTTAACACCTTTATACCCTTGAGCTCAGCCAAAAGGCTGAGAAGCAATCTTCAACACCTTTCTAATCCTTTAGCAATTTTCCTTTTGTAACAGAGCAAACCTCAGGCTCAGACCCTTTGGCGGGGCAGAGTATCTAGTTAGAATTTAAAAATCGTCCCCCTCACCTCCCATGGCATTTGATGTTAAGGTCACTAATTATGGCAAGCGATCTTGCTATTCCATCTATAAAAACAATACAATGTTTTCTTTTAAAATAAATGAAATTTAAGTTTTAAAAGTGTGTCTCATGGGTACAGTCACATGTCACTTAACAATGGATACGTTCTGAGAACTGCGCTGTTAGGTGATTTTGCTGGAACATCATAGAGTGTATTTACATAAACCTAGAAGGGGTAGCTGACTACATACCTAGGCTATACCTAGGCTGTTTGGTATGGCCTATTGCTCCTCCGCTACAAACTTGCACAGCATTTTATTGTACTGAACACTGTAGGCAATTGTAACACAATAGTAAGTATTAGGGTGTCTAAACGTATCTAAACATAGAAAAGGGAATCCATTGCACTACATTAGAATGGCTACCATGTCATGAGGCAATAGAAATTTCCAGCTCCATTATAATCTTCTGGAGCCACCGTCATATATGCTGCCTGTCATTGACTGAATCATCATTACGCAGTGCATGACTCTTCTGTTATTTGTACAAGAGGCAAATAGCTATGGCCAGATATGACTGAAGGAGAAAACGCTGGTCTAGATGATGTCCAAGAGCCCTTGCAGCTCTCAAGCCTAAGCATTCTCACTTTTTTTACCCATCAGTTGCTATTTCTGTTAATAATACAAACACAGTTTCAGAGGATCAAACACCTCTACTCCATCTCTCTTAGATGACAGTTCACTGGGTCCTGTGCCCTGCAGAGCATTTCTATAATAAACACAGGAAGAACCTGTAGTTCATGACACTGGGTTGTAGAAGGAAAGTGAGAAAGCAGTACTTGAGGAGTTTGAGGAAGGCTGTAGACTTCTGGTTACATGGGACAGATTGAACACATGTTTATTTTGGATCTTTCTCAAAATCCAACTATAAAGACAGTAAAGGAATAAACAGGTTTAATCTTATAAAAACAAGGAGAATGGAGAAAAAAGGGGACCAGATATCCTAACAAAGTATTTTGGAAGGTGGCAAACTGATGGATGAAAGATAATTGGAATGTAAGTGCCTGAACAGGGAGGTACCAGGGAAAGCCAGATGATTCATGCTTTAGCACCTGGAAAAGCTCAGGTGCTAGATATGCCAGGTTCCTCCAAAGGCAGCAGAATAGCTGCCATCAGAATGACTGCTGGAAATTCTGTCTAAAGCAGAGTTTCTCAGCCTCAGCACTATTGACATTTTGGGCTGGATAATTGATTTAGTGGTGATCCCACATCATAGGAGGTGGAGCCACATCCCTGGCTTCTGCCTACTGGATGCCATTAGCACCACCTCCCCACTGTGAGAGCCAGGAAAGTCTCCAGACATCGCAAAACATCCTTTCAGGGGCAAAATTTCTTCCATTTGAGAACCACTCATCTAAATGTCACTAAACTCACCCTGTGCAGAGTCTCTACTGCTTATCTACCCTGACAAGGAACCAGAGGTTTATTCTGCAGATAAACTGGACCAGAGAGCCTCTAGACCTGGGAATGGGAGGCACAAAGAAGGCAGGGGTAAGGCACTGTCTGAAAGCCAGGCATTAGGTGAAATCTATATACAGAACCCAAGCCTCTTCCCCTACTCAGCTGCTGGAACATGGCCAACCAGTGAATTACCTTCCAGGAAGGGATGGAGAGGCTTCTCTGGAGAAACTGGCCCTAGAGAAGACTTAACATCTGAGGGCTCCCCCTGAGATACAACCAGATCCTGTACAGTCTTCCTGTAGGGAGCCACAGTCAGCAAGTATCCCCCCCTCCATAGACACACACACATACGTACACATGGAGATCCACACACACACACACACACAGACACATACACACACACAAACATATACAGACACACATACGCACACACACAGACCACATAACACACACGTGCACACACACATGCAGAGCTTCTAACCAGTATTTTCGTGCATCGTTCTCAAACTGACAGCCAAGAAGTATTTGTTAGATTGTGTGGTGACAATAAACCCCGAAACTTAGTGGCATATGCTAACATTTGTTTTTTGCTCAATGGTCTGCAAGGTGGCGTGGCTTGGCTTTGGTTGGGTTATGGTTCAGTTGTGCTCTGCTCCACGCTGAAGGGCCTACACTTCCATATTGAAAAAGCTGACTAGGCTGAGAGCAGTGCATGTAATCCCAGCACTTTGGGAGGCTGAGGCGGGCTGATCACATGAGCTCAGGTGTTTGAGACCTGCTTGGGCAACATGGCAAAACCCCGTCTCTACCAAAAATACAAAAACATAGCTGGTCTTGGTGGTTTGTGCCTGTGCTCCAAGTTACTTGTGAGGCTGAGGTGGGAGGATCATTTAAGCCTGGTAGGGGGAGGTTGTAGTAAGTAGAGCCTGCACCACTGTACTCCATCCTGGGTGACAGAGTGAGATCCTATCTCAAAAAAAAAAAAAAAAAAAAAAAGAGAGAGAGAGAAAGAAAGAACTGACTAAGTGCTCAGTGCAATTAATTGTAAAACCCCAAAAGGAACACATTAGCTAGAATTTTCATAATGCTATAATGAAGAAAAGGACTCAAAAGGATTGAGGGTAGAAATTACCTACGAGTAAGAGTTATTCAAATGGCACATGACTGCTTGCCAGCAATGCTGGATGCTGGAAGATATGGGGGCAGTGTCTTCAAAATTCTGAGAAAGTTTGCTAATCTAGAAATTTTTTCCACCAAATTATTGATCTAAGCGTAGAGTAACTATTTTCAGGCATGGAAAGTCTCAGAACTTTCCCTTACATGGGTCTTTATTAGAAAATTACTTGTGGGCCGAGGTGGGCCGATCACCTGAGGTCAGGAGTTCGAGATCAGCCTGGTCAATGTAGTGAAACCTGTCTCAACTGAAAATACAAAAATTAGCTAAGTATGGTGGTGGGTGCCTGTAATCCCAGCTACTCAGGAGGCTGAGGCAGGAGAGTCACTTGAATCTGGGAAGCAGAAGTTGCAGTGAGTCAAGATCATATCACTGCACTCCAGCCTGGGCAAAAACTGTGAAACTCTGTCTCAAAAAAAAAAAAAAAAAAGGAAAATTACTTGTGGACAGAATCCACCAAAATAAGGGAGTAAAGTAAGAAAGTAGAAGATGCAGAATCCAGGAGAGACAAGAAAGGGATTCATGGTGACTGAAAGTTGTACCTGACTGACAGCTGATATGTACAGGGAAGCCAATTTGAGTTGGAATGGAAGGGTGGGGCTCTGGACAGCATGCATACTGTACTGAGAAAAAATAAACACAACTTGAGCAGACCAGCTTCACTTATGCTTAAAGGCAATTTGCCTGAGGCCCTGGGCAGAGAATCCCCTGCCCTGGGTCCTCCTCTCATTGCAGGAAGCACCTTCAGAACTAAGGTGTATTAGGTCATTCTTGCAGAGCTATAAAGAAATACCTGAGACTGCGTCATTTATAAAGAAAATAGGTTTAATTGGCTCACGGTTCTGCAGGCTGTACAAGCATGGCACCGGCATCTACTGGGCTTCCGGTGAGGTCTCAGGGAGTTTTTACTCATGGTAAAAGGTGAAATGGGAGTGAGAGAGAGAGAGGTGCCACATACTTTTAAACAAGATCTCTTGTGAACTCACTCATTGCTAAGGGAATGGTGCTAAGCCATTCATGAAGGATTTATTCCCATGATCCAAACACTCCCATCTGACCACACCTCCAACACTGGGGATTACATTTCAAGAGGAGATTTGGTGGGGACACAGATCCAGACCACATTATTCCATCCCTGTCTCCTCAAACCTCATGTTCTCACATTGTAAAATATAGTCATCCCCTGCTTAATTGTCCCCAAGAAGTCTTGACTTGTTTTTGCATTACTCAAAAGTCCCAAGCCCAAAGTCCAGCATCTCTTGTGGAGATGGGTTCCTTCCAACTATGAGCCTATACAATCAAAACAAATTATTTACATCTAAGATACAATGGTGGTACAGGGAATGGGTAAACATTTCTGTTGCAAAAGGGAGAAACTGGCCAAAGAAAACAACTAATGCTCTACACAAGTCTGAAACCCAGCAGGGCAGTCATTAAGTCTTAAAGCTGCAGAATAATCTGTGGATTCCACATCCTACATCGAGGGCACACTGCTGCAAGGGGTGGACTCCCAAGGCCATGGGCAGCTTTGGCTTTGTGACTTCTCCACACTGAGGTTGTAAGCTGCTGGTGCTTCCACCATTCTGGGGTCTGGAGGGTGGCAGCACCCTTCGCACAAGTCCATTAGGCAGTGCCACAGTGGGGACTCTGTATGGGGCCTCAAAACCCACATTACTCCTCTGCACCACCCTAGCAGAGGTTCTCTATGAGGAGTCCACCCCTGCAGCAGACTTCTGCCTGGGCACTCAGGCTTTTCCATACATCCTCTGAAATCTAGGTGGAGGCTGCCAAGCCTTCTTTACTATTTCACTCTGCATACCTATAGGCTTAACACCATATGGAATCCACCAAGGCTTATGGTGTGCACCCTCTGAAGCAGTGGCCTGAGCTGTACCTGAGACCCTTTGAGCTGAGGCTTGTGCTGGAGTAGCTGTGAGGTGGGAAGTAGCTTCCTGGGATAGCGCAGGGCACTGCAGCCCTGGCCCTGGTCTGCGACACTATTCAGTCCTCCTAGGCCTCCGGCTGTGTGATGAGGGGGAGCTGCCTAGAAGATCTCTGAAATGCCTTTTTCCATTGTCTTGGCTATTAGCACTTGGCTCCCTTTTAGTTATGCAAATTTCTCTAGCAAGTGGTTGCTTCTCCGTTTGCTTGGATTCTTCTCCAATAAACAAGATTGTCTTTCCTACACACGGCCAGGCTGCAAATTTTTCAAACTTTCATGCTTGGTTTCCCCTTTAAATGTAACTCCCAACTGTAAGTAATTTCTTAGCTCCCAAATCTGAGCATAAGTCATTAGAAGCACCCAGGCCACATCTTGAATGCTTTGCAGCTTAGAAATTTCTTCCACCAGACACTCTAAATCATCACTCTTAAGTTCAAACTTCCACAGAGCACTAGGGCATGAACTGCATGCAGGCGACCTCTTTACTAGGGCCTAACAAGAATGACTTTTATTCCAGTTCCAGTAAGTTACTCATTTCCATTTGAGACCTTGTCAGCCTAAGCAGCACTGTTCATATCACTACCAGCATTTTATTCACAATCATTTAACCAGTCTCTAAGAAGTTCAAATTTTTACTCATTGTCCTGTTTTCTTGTGAGCCCTCCAAACTCTTCCAATCTCTGCCCATTTCTCAATTTGAAAGTTGCTTCTACATTTTTAGGTATCTGTAGCAATGCTCCACTCCTTGATATCGATTTTCTGTATTAGGCCATTCTTGCATTGTTATTAATATCTGAGACAGGGTTATTTATAAAGAGGGTTCGTTGGCTCATGGTTCTGTAGCCTGTACAAGCATGGTGTAAGCATCTGCTTGGCTTCTGGTAAGGCCTTAGGGAGCTTTTGCTCACGGCAGGAGCAAGATAGAGAAAGAGAGAGAGACGAGAGAGAGAGAGAGAGAGAGAGAGAGAAAGTTGCTATACACTTTTAAACAGCCATATCTCACATGAACTCACTCATCACCAAGGAGCTGGTGCTAAGCCATGATTCAAACACCTCCCCATCAGGTCCACCTCAAACTCTAAGGACTACATTTCAACATGAGATTTGGTGGGGACACATATCCAAACTATATAACAAGAGATGCTAACTGGAATCTTTATCCTCTCTCTTTACTGATCACCCTCTGGGTACTTGGGACACTGAAATTCCCTTCCCAAATAACCCCAGGCTTTCTTCTGGGACATGTGCAAGCCTTTTCTTCCAGCCCTATCATCCTGAGTGTAAACTACAACAAGGGGTGGCCAAGGGTGACTGTTTGCAAGGAGGTGTAAGTGAAGGATAGACATCCAGGCTGGTGGGTCAAAGCCTCTCTCAGCATATGACAGAGTCATGGGTAGATAAATGCACACATTGCAAAGCAATTTCACAGATAGTTTTCCATTAGTTTTTATCACGGGATATTTGTTTTTTCATCATAGGTTTCAATTCAGTCTGAAATGTCCCTTTCTAGATTCTACACAAAGGGTGTTTCTAAACTGCTGAATCAAAACATAGGTTCAAATTTCTCTCTGTCTCTCACTGTGCCCTCCACCCACCCCAGTCCCCAACTCCTCACTCTTCTGTGCAGACCTCTGGGTGTCAGAGAATTCCGAATTGAAACCTGGCCTTCCACACTCAGGTTCTTTGGGAAACTTAAAAGGGTGCCATTGGTGGGGATGGGGGATGTTGGCATGGTGAGAGGGGGAAATGGGGCATCTTATGAAAAGATATAGCTGGGCTCGGACTGGGTGGTAAGAGGAAAAACCTGAGGGCCCCTGGGCTCTCTCCTGTGTTTCCCAAAGTGCCACGAATGTGGGAGTTCTGGTGGATGAGCAGCTAAGCCCCCAACAAAACACAAAAGAGAAGGTGCTATTGGCCCTGCGGATACCCTGAGCCTGGGAAGAAGATATATGGGAAGCCAGCTCAAGCAAAGCAGCAGGTAAGAGAAAATCTTTTCCTCTCCCTCCTGCAGTCCTACAGGTGGCCACTTCCACTGCTCTTGGACAGACAAGAAAACTAATTTTGAATTTTCATTACTGTTCAATTAAGAGTTATGAACTGGTGATTTTACACATATTTTTGTTTTATTTGTCAAGGCAGGTGGTCTACATAACAAATTATGTAGCAATTTACTAATTTTATGTATAACTTTTCACTAATAAACATATCACATATGGGCTTTCATTTCTACTTTTACCCTGGGCTGGCTGACAAGAGAATGCTCTCTTCTGTCAGAAGTCTGGGGGATATATAGTGATAAGATATAGAAAACTACAGGCAGTTATGAGTTCCAGGAAAAACAAAAAGGTGAATGAGAAACTAAGTGTAATCATAGTATACTACTTGGTTAAGCTATGAAAATACAGACACACATCTATGTATCTGCCTATGTACATACATATATATATTTAACTCTGTGTTTATAACGTATATCACATACATAGAGATTGAATATTGAGAATTTTATTTGAATATTAAATATTGAATTTTAAATATTGAGATAAAATTAAAATAGAAGAATGTGTGGGACAGTTGTGTGTATCAGCTGGTGGGCAGTAGTGGGTGGTTGTCAAATCCTTATCTTCCATGATAATATGTCAATAGAAAAGTTTGTTTTAATAAAATTGAAAAATCAATATATGGAACATGTATATATTACATAAAAATATACAAGTTAGTTCTAGAGAAAAAATTGAGTGTTGAAAGTGGCTGTCTCTGAAGAGCAGAACCTGATTGTGGGGGCAGAGTGGATAGTGATATTTTTCAGGATAAACCTTTTAGTGCCATTTGCCTTTTTCAACACACATATGTGTTTTCTATTGATACAAATAATTTTTTTTGTTGTTGTTAAATAAAGGCTAAGGAATGGCAGTTAGGAGTCTTGATATACAGAATATAGAGGAGCAATTATAGAATGGTGAATACAGAAGAAAGAATATGGATAAAAGCAACAGCATGATATATTTTTGATATCAATAGGGAATGGGAAGAAGATAGAACATGGGGGAAGGGGAGCACATGTTAACATAGTGAAGACACAAGGAAAAGTCACAGACTTTAAAGAAATAAGGAAGACAGAACAGACATTTGCTTACATCTGCTAAATGGTTGGCAGAGTGCTGGGGATTTTATATCTCTCTTACTGAATTCTCATGACAATTCCATGTAGTGCATATTATTAGTCTCATTTTACAGGTGAGAAAACAAAAGTATAACCAGAACAGGGAGGTACCATGGTGCATAGGTCTGGAGCAAGACGCTCAGGTTTAAATCAGGCTTCTGGCATTCACAAGCTGCTGTGACCTTAGGAATTTGTTTTTTCTTCCTGTGCTTCTGTGTTCTTCTATGTAAAATGGGGATGAAGATGAGAATGAGGATTATTATAATATTATCCCATCTCATAGGAATATTGTGAGGAATTTATGAGCACATGTATATAAGGCATTTATAAAAGTGCCTAATACACCATAAGTGCTATTATTGTAAAAGGCATGCAGCCAATCAAGATGGAATGAAATCAACTGGAAGGCATTTTCTGAAACTCAGTTTCCTTCTCTTATTTGATCTCTCTGGGCATTTGAAATCACTGACCACTTGCCCAAGATCACATACCTATTCATTAGTGAAGGCAGACTTCCAACTGAAGTCTTTCTTCAAAGCTCAGGCTCTTTTCTCCATAATCTGTTGCCATTCATTAGCAAATGGGGAAAGTGATAGAGGGGCCAGACAGGAAAGCAGAGAATATCAACACTAGAAAATAAGAAGAGGAGAAAAAGAGAGGAGGCCAGCAAAGGAGTTAAACAAGATGGTGGTGTGTCAGACAGAGGGGGAAGTGTGATCCATTAGGATAAAAATAAGATGGCAGCACAGGTAGTGGAGGGTAGAAGACTGTGTTGCTGAGACAGAGATAATATCTGAGCGAGTGCAAGTAAGTAGGACATTATGATTGGCAGAAATGAATTTAAATAGGGATGGTCTCGGGGAGAAACACTTTAGTGAGTCTTCAACGTCAGTTACTTTAACTCCTGCAACGCCGACAGAAAGATCCCAGCTGGACTTTCAGAGTTTCCATGTAGGGAGCACTCCTTTTCCCTCTGCTTCATGCACTGTCTTTTCCAACCAACTGCATTGTGATTAATTTTTTATTTTGTAATGATCTGTTTAGCACCTTTCTCCTTAACCCAACAGTGAGGCTGGTGAAGGCTGTCTGCTCCATCACGCTTAATCCAGAGTCAGCGGCACGCTGAAGGAAGGAGTAAAGGGAAAGAAGAAGGGTGCACTTAGATATTTAACAAATTATACTTTAAGGG
Source organism: Ateles fusciceps (assembly GCA_036589455.1). Lineage (NCBI taxonomy): Eukaryota > Metazoa > Chordata > Mammalia > Primates > Atelidae > Ateles > Ateles fusciceps. The sequence continues at coordinate 11,596,207 of JAZHEH010003061.1, forward strand.
TGGCCCTGAAGGCCTGGAGACCATGCCAGAAGTCATGAAAAAGATCCTTTGACAGAAATTAGCCAATATTTTGGTTTGGAAATCAGAATACGCAGCTGGAAAGGCGCTAGAGATCATTCATTTATTCCCTCATTTAACTAGGGTTGACGAAACGTTTACAATGTGCTGGGTCAAGTACTAGTTACAAGGGACACAGAAAGGAGTTGGACATAATCTGTGCCCCAGAGGAGGTGCTCCCAGTCTAAAGGGGGAGAAAGAGGAGACAGATCAATACAATAGGAGTTGATGGGGGATTGGAGATAAAGAGAAAGGAAAGTGGAAAGCTATAATCCATTCTTGTGACTGCTTGTTTTGTATCTGTTCACTTTGTTTCCAAAGCATTCAGGTAAATCTAAACTTGACAAAAAAATTAGCAAAGTGGAGCCCCGAAGTCCTTCCTTCCAGTGGGCTAGGGAAGGGGTCAAGGGTCCAGCGACCGGGCAGCTATCACTCAATGACCTGTATCAGTCCCCATCTCTTTTCCAGTGCAGTGGTTTTCAGACTGGGGTTTCAGAAGAGCTCGTCTGTAGCTATACAGAACTGTCAGCTTCAATTCTGCCCTGAAACTGGCATAAAAATAAAACAACTCCCAAATAACCTATCTATTGCTCCTACCATCATTGTTGTTGTGTTTTGTTTTAAAAATAAAAAATTAACATATTTAACATAAAAAATGTAGGAAGGAAGTATTTTGGTAAATGGAGCATTTCTTTAAAGTGATTGTCTCCTCTTTAGTGTGTGCAGGATGACACTAGAAGTCAGGGAGCTAAAATGACTTAATCAAGGTCACAGAAAGTTGGTGGCAGAGCTAGGACAAGAACCCAGGGACTCCCAGGCCAGTGTTCCACCGTATACAACAACAATGTCCAAATAGTGATGAGCAAAATATGAGCAAGCCTTTTTAGTTCAGGATGCATCCTATGACAGCAGGTTTCCAGCAAAAGCCAATCTTGTCTTTGTATATTCCAGCCAGTTATGCACAGGTTGAGAGATGAGGAAAAGCAAATCCTCTCAAATGCAAAACCTGCATACATAAACCGGCTGATAGAAGATAGCTTCTGAGATACAAGTGGTTGCCTCTCATTACCAGTATTTAAGTGTTTTCTTGGCATCTTTTCATTCTGCACATTCAAGAAGGGGCTCCTTTGAAATACTGGACACACAAAATACATCATAATGAAAAAAATTAAACTTTATGTGTCAATCCTTTCATTTATTATCTTACTCATTTTCTCCTTGTAACATCCCTATGAAGTTGATGTAGCTGTTATTTTCATTTTAGAAAAAAGAAAACTATGGCTCAGAGAAATTAAATAACCTGCCCCAGGTTACTGAGCTGGTACGAGTAGAGCCAGGCAGGATGGCAGGATTTGAACTCAGAAGTGTGACTGGAGTTCATGGTTTCTTCCATTTTGTTCTAACACATTACTCTATGGGGCACTGTTAGACACACATCACTCTCCAGGGATATGATTGATTCCTGTCAATCTAGAAAGGAATGCAAAGTCTCTCACCTAATGAAAGTAACTAAAATTTATCTGAAGCACTGAACAGTTTACAAAGAATTTTCCACATGCATTCTTTTCTCTAATATTTAATCTATGAAGGAGGCAGAATTATTCCTGTGAGGAGCTGGAACTCAGAAGTCAAATAATGTACCCACGTCACGTAGCTACAATCTATCCAAGCAGGATCCAAACTTCATCTGCCTGCCCTTCCAGTGTGAACTTGCTTTGTAATGCATTTTTTCCTCTGTGACTACAGAGGCAAATTCTGGTGGGATATCGTTCAAACGGCATCATCTTGTACTAAAATTTCATAATGAAGGTATACAACATAATAAACTACATAGTAAGCATTGATTTATCTAGAAAAGCTCAGATAAGTCAAAATTTTTCTTCCAATAATGATAATCATAACAATCTGTCTAAGAAAATGGCCCCGATTAAGTTTAAAATCTCAAAATGTCAACAAAGAATGATTCTGTTATATTGAGGATTATTTAAGATTCTCACTGAAATTAACAATATCTTGGTCAAATTTATACAGTCTTTGCAGTTTATAGAAGACCTTCATGTTCGTTATCTTATCTGACTTTCACAAGATGATGGGCATATTCAATTATTTTATCCTCATTTAATAGAAAAGGACACTGAAATTATGAGACGTTACAGCTTACTTACAGTGGCTTGCAAGAGACAGAGCTGGAGCTTAATCCAAATCACCTGACTCTAGTTTAAAGCTCTCTCTGCAACCCTACCTGTAACCTCCCCTTTGTGTGCTCTGAAAGTCAAACTCTGAAGAAGATTCCAGATGCAGTACATATATGTACCCTTCCTAGCATTGTCCAACTCTTCTGGAAAACTAAGTTTATGGAACATCTGGCAAACATCCATGGTGTTGGTGTCCTCCAGGGCGGGGATATCTATCCTCACTGTGGTTAGACTGCTGTTGTATTTGGTGGCAGATGTGGGAGCCTGAGGTTTCTGGGAAGGAGGTGCTCTCTGCAAAGACACCCGCAACAGAGAAGCGTTTGAGAGGTGGGAAGGTGTTTGGAAATGGCTGGAAGAGATATGACAAGCATGAGCAGATACAGCTTTGGGAGCGAGTCATAGGCAGATATTAATGAAAAGAAACTTAACACTTGAACAAAGAACAGAATCACTCAGAACTGCTGCAAACTTGATAAAAATAAATACTAATACCTAGCCCAAAAGTGACAATGGAGACAGCCCACAGCGCAGGACAGCAAGACTACTCCTCAGAGCCATGGCTGGTTTTCGCCTCGTAGCCTGCAGAAGCCAGAGGGGCAGAAGTAAAGTGACCAGCTGTTGGTCTGGGTATGTACTATTGTCTATTTTATGAACGATTTTTTATTCTGTGATACCTTCTCTGTGTGTCTGCCTAAGGACATTCTGTTCCTTTTCACAGAAAGTAGTCCTGTTTTCCTTTAGACCCAGAGATCAATGTCACCTCCTTTGTTAGGCTTTCCCTGACATCTCTTCCCATGCAGAGTTTAATGTTCTTTCCTTTGGATTTTAACTCATCATACTGTGATGTAATGTTTATGTACCTGGATGTCAGCCACTGAACTTGGAACTCATGGAGGCCGAAGTCTTTCTCACCCCACAATGTACAACAAACTACCTACCCCAGCTAGGCACCTGAGTGATTTCAGCTGAACACATGCATGAAGCAAACAGCGCTAATAAAGAATTAAAGTTAACTTTGAATTAAATAGGACATTCAGTGAATGGGAAGTGGAGCTTTCTATTTAAGTGAAGTTTTCCAAAAAGCTCGTTTCTTATCTAATTGTAAATAATCTATCTCAATTTTACCTTCCCTTGCTCCTGCTTAAGCAGAAGAATTAGTGAATAGCAAGCATCTGTCCGTGCTGTGGGAAAGCATAGGAAGGAGTGATTGATTCTAATCAATGAGATTATAGCTGGTTTTGAAAGCAACAACTCCCCTCTTCTGACATTGCTTTCACTTGAATGACTTGTTTGATATCTGTGTCCTATATTAGACTTCATCAGCTATTCAGGGTCAGGGAAGAGTCTGCATTGTTGCCCGGGATATCTCTGAGGCCTAGCATAGCACCTGGCACAGAGTAGATTTCAGTAGCACTTTGCTTACTGAATGTGTATATGAATTAATAAATCAAGGGCTTCACAGGAAAGGGGGCCTTAATGAGCCTTCCATCATTCATACCAATCTCAGGGCTACATTTACAAAGTGTCACTGCAGACCAGCTGCTCTGCTAAACACCTTAAAATTAACATAGGAAAAGGACCACTGTCTATGTTTTACAGATGAGGAAACCGAGATTCCATGAGTTAAATAACTTGCTTAGACTCACATCACTAGTTTTTGTCAGGTACATCATGCAAAACAGTATCTGGCTCATCCCAAAGTTAGTGTGTAGATGAAGGGGAAAAGCACTTTCTGGATGATAAAAAAAAAAGCCTGGTAAAAGTGTGGACATGCAAGTGCCTGATAAGTTCAGAAACTGGCTGGGGAGTAGGGCTGTCCAGGGAGGAAGAGGCTAGCAAGGGAGCTTCGATGGGGCATCCCACATCATCCAAGACTGTAGACTACACCAGATCTGCACTAACCCCAGGATTTCCCTTAGAAGGTAATTTTCTACATAAATTCTAAGTAATAGCTTATTTGCCAGGTCTTCTGCTAAACACAGAAGTATAGAGGAGAAAATTTCTAACACATCGAGGCTCCAATTACTTGGGTTCCAATTATTTAAATTTTACTGTGAGAAAATGTCCTAGCTAGATTATTACTTAAAATTAATTTTTTAAAATGTAAAATAATGTTATTTTACAGAAAAATTACAACAATAATACAGGGAGCTCCCATACACCTTTTATCTAGTTTAATAATGTTAACTACTTACATAAATAGTGTATAATGATTGGAACTAGGAAATTAACATGGACACAATACTATTAACTTACTCCAGACTTTATTTGGATTTCACCTGTGTTTCCTTTAATACCCGTTTCTGTTTCAGCATCCATTCCAGGATCTCACACTGCATTCAGTTGTTCTGACTTCATAGTATCCTTCAACCTTGCAATGGTTGCACAAACTTTCCTTGTCTTTAATCACCTTGGCACTTTCAAAGAGTTCTGGTCCGCTGGTTTGTAGATTGTTCCTAAATTTGGGTTTGTTTCATGTATCATGATTAATGTCCTACATTTTTGACTAAATGTGCCAAATTTTGCCATCATGGCAAGTCTACCACCTTGTATTATAACAGGTAGTACAGGATGTCACCTCTACTTTGATTACTTGGTAAAGATGAAGTGGGCTGGGTTTCATCAGAGTAAAGTTATTATTTTCTCTTCTGTAATAAATAAATATCTTGAGAGAGATACTTTCAGACTATGCAAAAGTCCTATGGCTCCTCAAACTTTTGCTCACTAATTTTAGCATCCATTGGTGGATCTTATCTGCAACAATTATTACAGTGGTGTTCCCATATTGATTTTATGTTTTTCACATTTCTTGTACAGTAATGAACTGGAACTATACTCTAAGGGAAAGATGCCCCTTCTTACTCGTGTATGTATTTATTCAATTATTTATTTGTATCAGTGTAGGCTCATGAATGTTTATTTCATTATATAGGCTATAATCTATCATTTTTAAATTTTCTTGTTCAAATTGTTTAGGATTTGGCCATTGACAACTCCTGTGCCCTTTTGAAATGCCTCCATCCTTTTTATTAAGCACTTCTCACTTTGTAGCACCATGGATGTGCGAGGTTCATCTCGTTTTTTCTGCCAAGCCTTGGAATCAACCACCTCTCCAAGGAGCCTAGGTTCCTTTTATTAGAGAATGGTGTTTAGAAGCCAAGATTGGGCCCTAGATGTGTATATTGCTACTAGGGTGCTATTTCTTCTAGGCCCTCTCACTAGACAAAGCTAGGAAATACATATATGTATTTTCACCCATGCATACTCATATATCTCTATTTCCATATCTATCATTTCATGTATATGTTACAAAACCATGAGTTCATACGAGTACCTCTGATTCCAACTTCGCACTACAGGTTTCACTGCCTTTACACTTTTCTTAGTGAAGGCTTACTTTTGGGACAATTTTCTATCTCCCCCTATATCTAAACACTGCAGCACATAATCAGATTTCAGAAATTCTGCCGTGCCGAACCAAAAAGAAATATCTTCTAAGGCAGATGAGAGCAAAAGTATCCCCTTATATTTTTGTAGACCAGTTTTGTCACATGCAACTAACACAACGAGACACTAGCTGCCACCTGTGGAAACTTTAAAGATATGTGTAAGTAAAATGTTAAATAACTACATGAAACTTGAAAGACCCCTTTCTCAGCTTTCTGATAACCATCCCTACAGTACCTTAGATTCAATAATACTGTTTAAGAGAAAGAGAGATTAGGGATCTCCATTTGTAATCAGAGAAGGTCTCTTTCCCAAGGCCAGAAAAATTAGGATCTTTTTAGACCCTTAGCTTAAAGTGGTCAAACTTAGCTTCTCTGTATTACAAACAGGCTTCTGCAGAAGAACTACGGCACTTTTTCAAAAGCACTTCTTGGTGTGCTTCCAGAAGATGCAAGCCTGCTTTAGAAACCATAAGAAATATAAAGGGACTATGAAGAAAAACTAAAGTCTTCAAGCATAATGCATGGGGGAAAAGGCACATCAATAGAGTAAATGCCTCATTATAGTACAATTTCAGCAGGACCATGCATTAAATAAGAATCTACTATGCCCCAGTCTTACTGGAGACATAGAGAAACAGAATATTCCTTTTATTATAAAGTGGAATAGATAAATTTCCATTGGTGTTGTTTCTGTATTTGAAATATGACCAATAACTGATGTTTATTTAATCAACTTCAATGAACCCCTAATGTGTGTCAGATGACATGACAGATGCTAGATGGATAAAGGTGAACGGGCAATAAGCATTCCGTGAGTTGGGTACTATATCATTTAATAATAATAACAATAATACAAGTTGAAGACTGGAGCCCACCTGAGCATTTCAAGTTCTGGTTTTGCTTTTTGTTTTCTGAGTTAGTGGGATAATGTATCCTCTTTCATCTTCTGTTGAAAATCAGGCACTTGCTGTATCTTACATTCTACCCAAAAAGATATTCTTCATTTTCCCACCTACAACCTCTCGATAGTCTAATTTTTTCAAAACAAACAAAAAACCAAAAAACTTTTTCTCAGTTCCTAGCACACTTCCTTCGATGATCCCAATTACACACTCCTCACCCTGTCTACATTTCCAATGGAAATGCAAAACGGGGCCCTATTCGTGCATTAAACACTGAAAAGAAAAATGGACCTAAAAATCCTTTTTTTTAAAAAAATGCATTCACTACTTCCATGTCTTTAGAGGCCTGACAATTTTTATTTTTATTTTTGCCAGATATTGGAGGTGAACAAGAGAGGGGCTGGAAGAAAAGAATGTGCTCATGAAAATTCAGAACTCCGGTGCAGACTTGCTCCTGTAAAAGAAACAGTCCTGACACTCTGGTCAGCCTATTGTCAAACAAGACTCAAGATACCCAGCCCCTTACACATCTGTCCTTTTTATTTTCTTTTACACAAGTCCATATCCTTAAAAGACCCACAACAGAGGAGACATTTATCAGTGACAGTGCTGTTTTCCAAGCATCTGTATGGAGGTTTAAAAAGAAAGCAAAGTTTAATGTGCGTATCAATGAAAACTGTTTACAAGGCAGAAGACTGCACCCAGCGTGAGCTTTCTGACATATTTATCACTTCATTCCAAAGCTGAGTGGGAAGAAGCGACCTTCTCCCGACAGCTGATGCCTGGTAAAAAAGATGAATAAAGTGTCAGAAATTTTATGAATCTTCTGCAGGCAGTTATAATAGTGAAAATGATCATGATTCTTTTCTCCATCCCCATTCATAAAACTCCTTCAGCACTTGAAGGTAACACTGACAATCTATTGCAGTCTTTCAACATACGGTACTATTGTGGCAGCTTAACTTAGAGCCCAGGAGTGGTACCTGAAATTGGAAGCCTTCCCTGTACGGTATGTACTGATAAGATGCTGAAGAGTGAGAGAGAGTAATGGGAAAAGCAGCAGCAGGAAGTTGGGGTGGGAGTGGGGCAGGAAAGGAGACAGGTTCCAGTCCTAGCTGTATAAAGGAAAGCAAATCACTTCGCGTTTCTGTGATCTACTTTTCTCTGCCAAATAAAAATAACAATATTTGCTTTTCCTAACTCACAGGAGAAATATGAAGAGAAAAACAAGATAATGGATGTAAAACCACTTTGAAAAGTTGAAAGCACTATGCTAATATGAGGTATTACTATTCATATTATTGTGCTTTTGTGGTGGAAAATGTTCAAAGGAGAAGGATCCAACTAATTAGCAGTAAATGTGTAACTTGGAAAAGATATTATGTGGGCGACGTCAGGCAGGGGAAGAGAATCTTACACTTGCATTGGCAAAGCTGAAATTCGACATGAGTTCAGTGTTCCATATTGCCAAGCTGATAGTACGTGCTCAATAAATATTTATTGACTGAGTGATTACTTTTAGCACATTGTATAATAGTTGTTTCTGAAACATCTTCTTCACTGTGGCAGTTGTTTAAGACAGGAATTACGCTTACTTAATATATCACTCTTTCCCAGTGTTGGTTACAAGGCTAGCATTCAATAAATATTTACTGAATAAATGAGAAAATAAATGAATGGAAGAAGGAAATAATGGCAAATGTCTCCATAATGGTGGTGAATCAATTAAACCAACAATTACTTAAAATTGAGCAGGCCGGGCACCGTGGCTCAGGCCTCTAATCCCAGCACTTTGGGAGGCTAAGGTGGGAGGCTAAGGTGGGTGGATCACTTGAAGTCAGGAGTTCAAGACCAGCCTGACCAACACGGTAAAACTCCATCTCTACTAAAAATACAAAAATTATCCAAGTGTGGTGGCACATGCCTGTGATCCCAGCTACTGGGGAGGCTGAGTCAGGAGAATCGCTTGAATCTCAGAGGCAGAGGCTGCACCGAACCAAGATCATGCCACTGCGCTCTAGCCTGGGCAACAGAGTGAGACTCCATCTCAAAACAAAAATATATTGAGTAGTTTAGAACCATGTTAAAAGACTTATGATTTCAAGACTCTGTAACACTACAGTAATGAAGACTGCTGAGTACTGATAAATGGATAAATAGATGAATGGAACAGAATATAGAGGCTAGAAACCCACATTCATACAGTCAAACCAATTTTGACAAGGGACTGAAGCAATTCAAGGAGGAAAGAAAGTGTTTTCAAAAATGGTACTAGGATCACTGGGTACCATAGGAAATATAAACCTCAACTCCTAACTCACAACATCTGTAGAATTTAATTCAAGATGGATCATAAATTTAAATCTAGAGTGAAAATGAGAAAACATCCAGAAGTAAGCACAAGGGACTATCTTAACAATCTTGGAGGCAGGCAGATTTCACCGAGAGGCCATGGAAAACGCTAACAATAAAAGAAAAAAATAATAAATTGAAGTTTGTAAGATTAAAATCTTCTCCTCATCAAAAAGACATGATTATGAAAATAAACAGCCTCAGGCTGAGAGAAAATGTTAACAACATATATATTTCAAGCGTCTTCACTGACATTTGAGAGAATGACTACTCTCGCCTAGGCTTGGTCTTTCCTCCCTTATGGTTTTCCTCCTGCTTTGGACAACCCCTCTTGGGCTAATTTTAGGCTTTTCTTCTTCTTGCCTCTCATATTCAGAGTTCCTTGGGCTGTATCTTGGATTTTAACTTTCATCTTTTGGAGATCTCATCCCAATTCATGATCAGAATTCTGCCTATAAGTTGATAATTTCCAAATCAACATTTTGTTTATTTTTAGGTTTTTTTTTAACTGTAAAAAAAAATGTCAATAGGTTTTTGGGGAACAGGTGGTGTTTGGTTACATGCATAAGTTATTTAGTGGTGATTTCTGAGATTTTGGTGCACCCATCACCTAAGCAGTGTACACTGTATTGAATCTGGAGTCTTTTCCCTTACACCCTCCTCTTCCCCCAAGTCCTCAAAGTTCACTGTATCATTCTTACATCTTTGTGTCCTCAGAGCTTAGCTCCCATTTTATGAGTGACATTCATACAATGTTTGGTTTTCCATTCCTGAGTTTCTTCACTTACAATAATAGTCTTGAATTCCAACCAGGTTGCTGCAAAAGCCATTATTTCATTCCTTTTTATGGCTGAATAGTATTCCATGGTGTGTGTGTGTGTGTGTGTGTGTGTGTGTGTGTGTGTAGCTATCTATCTCACATTTTCTTTATCTACTTGTTGATGAGCATTTGCGCTCGTTCCGTATTTTTGAAATTGTGACTTTTACTGTTATAAACATGTGTGCATAGCTATCTTGTTTGTATGATAACTTTTTCTCCTCTGGGTAGATACCCAGGAGTGGTATTACTGGATCAAATGATAGAACTTACTTTTGGTTCTTTAAAGAATCTCCACACTGTTTTCCATAGTGGTTGTACTAGTTTACATTCCCATTTTCAGTATAACAGTGTTTCCTTTTCACCACATTCATGCCAACATCTATTATTTTTTTTATTATGGCCATTCTTGTGGGGAGTGAGGTGGTATTGTTCTTTTGTTTTTCTTTTTCCCGTTTTTGAGATGGAGTCTTACTCTTTTGCCCAGGCTGGATTACACTGGCCAGATCTCAGCTCACTGTAACTTCTGCCTCCGGGTTCAAGGGATTCTCCTGGCTCAGCCTCCCAAGTAGCTGAGACTACAGGCACACACCACCACACCTGGCCAATTTCTGTATTTTTAGTAGAGATGGGGTTTCACCATGTGGGCCAGGCTGGTCTTGAACTCCTGACCTCAGGTGATTCACCCACCTTGGCCTCCCAAAGTACTGAGATTACAGGCATGAGCCACTACACAGAGCCTAATCTTTTCCCTATTTGGTATAATGTTGGCTGTGGGTTTGTCAGAGATAACTTTTACTACCTTAAGGTATGTCCCTTTCATGCCAATTTTGCTGAGGGTTTTAATCACAAAGCGATGCTGGATTGTGTCAAATGCTTTTTCTGCATCTATTGAAATGATCATGTGATTTTTAATTCTGTTTTTGTGGTGTATCACATTTATTGACTTGCAGATGCTAAACCATCCCTGTATTCTTGGTATGAAACTCACTTGATCATGGTGGGTTATCTTTTTAATGTGCTGTTGGATTCTGTTACCTATTATCTTGTTGAGGATTTTTGCATCTGTGTTCATCAGGGACATTGCTCTGTAATTTTCCTTTGTTGTTACGTGCTTCCCTGGTTTTGTTATCAGGGTGATACTGGATTCACAGAATGATTTGGGGAGGATTCCCCTCTTTCTCTATCTTATGGAATAGTGTCAATGAGATTAGTACCAATTCTTTGCATGTCTGTTAGAATTCAGCTCTGAATCCATCTGGTCCTCGGACATTTTTTGTTGGTAACTTCTAAATCACCATTTCAATCTCTCTGCTTGTTATTTGTTCAGAATTTCTATATCTTCTTGGTTTAATACAGGAGAGTTGTATATTTCCAGGAATTTATCCATCTCCTCCAGATTTTGTAGTTTATGCATGTAAAGGTGTTCATAGTAGCCTTGAACGATCTTTTGTATTTCTGTGGTATCAGTTGTAATATCTCCTGTTTCATTTCTAACTGAGCTTATTTGGATCTTCTCTCTTTTTTTTCTTGGTTAAGTTCACTAATGGTTTGTCAATTTTATTTATCTTTTCAAAGAACTAGATTTTTGTTTTATTTACATTTTGTATTTTTTTTTTTTTCAATTTTAGTTCTGCTCTGACCTTGGTTATCTCCTTTTTCTGCTGGGTTTGGGTCTGGTTTATTTTTGTTTCTCTAATTCCTTGAGGTGTGATCTTAGATTGCTATTTATGGTCTTTCAGACTTTTTGATGTAAGCATTTAATGCTAAGAACTTTCCTTAGCGTAACAGGCGCATGTAGGGGCTCAGCTCCTTCCCTGTCGATTGCCAAAGATGTATTGGGGGACGGAAGCAGAGCTGTGGGGGGCATCCCAAAGACGCTTCAAGTTCTCCCATTCGATGTTTTCCCCCAATGTGCCCAGGTCCTTGACCTCCCCTTGCCCCAAGAATGGGGGAAGGGGCCCTGGAGGCACAGTGAGCTTACCATTCAATAGATATCACGCACCCAAAGACCTTAGTAGACAGCGATTTATTATAGGCAGACAGAGAGAGAAAGAGAAAGAAAGAGAGCTTCCACGCTGCTGTGGGAGGGGAATCCAGAGGGGATATCTGTATAGGTAAGGAGCAGTGGGTTTTTAACCTTGGAGTTATTTCTGTCCTACTCATGTTCTCGTCCAATGAGAGGAGTTCTTTCAAACTTCTGCTGGAGTGATTGATCTTTAACTTAGATACTGGGATTGGCTGCAAGGTCCTCAACAGAAGCCCTTCATCCCAGAGCTTTTCTCAGGCTTTTTCAACAAGGCAGCACACCTGGAATTTCTACCTAGCCAGCGCTAGAGGAAAGTCAGACAAAGAACTTTACATTTCTGTCTCAGCTCCCCCCGAGTAGCTGGGATTACAGGTGTGGGGGCGGGGGGGGAAAGGAACTTTACATTCCCTAACGGGGATGTGGATAGAGGCATGGCACTGGAAAATTCCTGCCTTTGAAACCACACCCCTTGTGGACTCAGTTTTCCTTAACACAGTCCCTCATTAGCACCACTTTTACTGTAACCCAGAAGTTTTGATAGGTTGCATCACTATTATTTTTCAGTTAAAAGAATGTTTTAATTTCCATCTTGATTTCATTGTTGCCCCATGATTGTTCAGGAGCAGGCTATTTAATTTTCATGTGTTTGCATGGTTTTTAGGGTTTCTTTTGGAGCCGATTTTCAATTTTTTCCACTGTAGTCTAAGAGAGTACTTGATATAATTTTGATTCTCTTAAATTTTCTGAGACTTGTTTCGTGGCCTATTATATGGTCTACCTTGGAGAATGTTCCATGTGCTGATGAATAGAATGTATATTCTGCAGTTGTTGGGTAGAATGCCTAAGTCCATTTGTTCTAGGGTATAGTTAAGGCCACTGTTTCTTTGTTGACTTTCTATCTTGATGACCTGTCTAGTGCTGTCAGTGGACTACTGAAATCCCCCCACTATTACTGTGTTGCTGTCTACTTCATTTCTTAGGTCTAGTAGTAACAATTTTATAGATTTAGAAGCTCCAGTGTAAGGTACCTATATATTTAGAAATAGTCCTTTTTATCATTATATAATATAATGTCCCTCTTTGTCTTTTTTTTTTTTTTTACTGCTGTTGATTTAAAGTTTGTTTTGTTTGATTTAAGAACAGCTACTCCTGCTTGCTTTTGGTGTCCATTTGCATGGGATATCTTTTTCTAGCCCTTTACCTTAAGTTTATGTGAGTCTCTTGACTTATATGTCAGGTGAGTCTCTTGAAGACAGCAGATACTTGTTTGGTAAGTTATTATCCCTTCTGCCATTCTGCATATTTTAAATAGAGTGGTAAAACCATTTATGTTCGACATTAGTATGGAGATGTGAGATACTATTCTATTCATTGTGCTATTTGTTGCCTAAATACCATGCTGTTATTGCTGTTTTCATTGTGTTACTGTTTTATGGGTCCTGTGAGATTTATGCTTTGAAAAGACTATATTTTGGTGTATTTTTAGGATTTGTTTCAAGATTTAGAGCCCCTTATAACAATTCTTATAGCACTGCCTTGGTAGTAGTGAATTCTCTCAGCATTTTTTATTTGAAAAACACTATATTTTTCCTTCATTTATGAAGCTTAGTTTCACTGGATACAAAATTCTTGGCTGATAATTGTTTTAAGGAGACTAAGAAAGGACCTCAATCCCTTTTAGCTTGCAGGGTTTCTATTGAGAAATCTGCTATTAATCTCTTAGGTTTTCCTTTATAGGTTACCTGATGCCTTTGCCTCACAGCTCTTGTCTTGACTTTAGATAACCTGATGATTACATGCCTAGGTGATCATTTTTTGCAGTAAATTTCCTAGTTCTTTGAGCTTCTTGTATTTGAATGCCTAGAGCTCTAACAAGCCCAGGAAAGATTTCCTCAATTATTCCCTCAAATATGTTTTGCAAACTTCAGATTTCTCTTTTTCCTTGGGAACACCAATTATTCTTAGGTTTGATAATGTAACATAATCCCAAACTACTTGGAGGTTTCATTCACTTTTTAACATTCTTTTTTGTCTTTATTGGATTCGGTTAATTTAAAAGCCTTGTCTTTGAACTCTAAAGTTCTTTCTCCTACTTGTTCAATTCTACTGCTGAGACTTTCCAGTGCATTTTGCATTTCTTTAAGTGTGTCCTTGATTTCCAGCAGTTGTGATTATTTATGCTATCTGTTTCACTGAAGATTTTCCATTCATATCCTATGTCATTTTTTAAATTTAAGTTGGACTTCACCTGTCTCTGGTACCTCCTTGATTGGCTTGATAACTGACCTTTCAAATTCTTCTTCTAGCAATTCAGAAATTTTGTCTTGGTTTGGATCTATCGCTGGTATGCTAGTATGATCTTCTGGGGGTGGTAAAGCACCTTGTTTTGTCATATTACCACAAGTGTTTTTCTGGTTCCTTCTCATTTGAGTAGACTATGTTAGAGGGAAACTCTGGAACACAAGAACTGCTGTTCAGATTCTTTTGTCCCAGAGTACTCCCTTGTTGTGCTGCTCTCTCCCTACCCCTAGGGATGACCAAAAGATGGGGGCAGGGTTAGGCATTTATGAGCGCAGACTCCTTGGGTGGGGCCTGCTGTACTTTCTGTGGGGGGATAGGGGTGTGGGTCCCAGGCCAACGGAGTTATGTTCCCAGGGGATTATGGCTGCCTCTGCTGTGTCATACAGGTCATCAGGGAAGTTGGGGAAAGCCAGCAGCCACAGGTCTCACCTAACTCTCATGCAGCCCACGGCCAGAAAGGCCAGTCTCATTCCCACAGTGCCTGTTCAACAATACTGAGTTTATTTTCAGGCACCCAGTGAGCAGGGCTGAGAAGTTGCCCAAGGCTACAAGCTTCCCAGCTGAGAAACCAGGCCAGTTCCTTGGCTGTCCCATGGAGCCTTCAGCGGCAGTCCAACTCCTTCAAAGGGCATGTGGATTATCTCAGCTTTCCTGGTATGTTCCTGTAGTAGTTCTTGGAGCAAAAGTTCACAGTGGGAATCTCCACATGCTGCTTTGTCCATCCAAGCGGGAGCTGCAAGTTAGTCCTGCCTCCTATCCACTATTTTCCCATAATTCTTATACAAACCAACATTTCTGAGTGACTTCTCATGAACTCCAAGCTTGTATACTCAACCAGATGTTTTCTGATGTTTCCAGATGGATCTCAACTTCAGTGTGTTCATTACTAAATTTATCACTCCTTTTTCCTACCCCATAAATTTGCCACTCCCACTGTTTGCACTTTCAGTACAAGAGAACACTATTACCAGAGTACACAAGCCGAGACCCCTTCTGTCATCTTTAAATCCAATCATTCCCAAGTCCTGCAGATTTTCTATCCCAAGAATTTTCTCAGGTTGGTCCCCTCCTGCCCATTTCTACTGTTATTGCTTTTTGCCATAGATGTTTGGCTTCTTATGACATCTCTTATATTACTGCAAGAGCTTCCTTACTCTTTTTTTTTTTTTTTTTTTTGAGATGGAATCTTGTTCTATCACCCAGGCTAGAGTGCAGTGGCCCGATCTCGGCTCACTGCCACCTCTGCCTTCCAAGTGCAAATGATTCTCCTGCCTCAGTCTCCCAAGTAGCTGGGACTACGGGCGTGTGCCACCACACCCAGCTAATCTTTTGTATTTTTAGTATAGACAGGGTTTCATCAGATTAGCCAGGATGGTCTTCATCTCCTGACCTTGTGATCTGCCTGTCTCAACCTACGAAAGTGCTGGGATGACAGGCATGAGCCACTGCGCCCCACCCAGAGCTTCCTCACTCTTATCTTTGCTGAGAGCCTACACCCTCCTCCCTTCCATGTTTGACACTGCCTGCAGCCACAGTGATCTTTCCCAAACATAAATCTCATTTTGCTACTGTGTTCAGAATCCTCTGACGGTTTACTATTATCTTCAGGACAAAATTCGAACTCTTTAGTTTGATACCCAAAACCTTGTTAACTGACTTGCACTCACTGTGCAACACACTTAAGCTTTGGTTCTTTGGGCAGTGCCTGAGTAGTCCAGCCATCTACCTCTTCATCTGTCAATTCATTTATTACTACTGAGTGTTCATCCTGTCCAAAGAGCTATAATGTTTCACCTTCCTAAATCTTACATGAAGGATGCCGACCTGTAATTATGACTAGAAAGAGACAGTGGGGGCTTCACACTGACAGAGGTTTTTGGTTACAGAAATTCAGCACCTACTCTTCCTTGTTAAAGAGTTAATTGTCCATGGCCACTGTCCTTAATGTGTTTTGCTCTTTTTTTGTATATGACTAACTTCCAAAAACCCCTAGAGACTCACTACAATGGTCTCTCTCTCCTGAAAGACTTTCTGACTCTCTATCTTATTATGATATTCCTTAACACCCCCTACTATAGCGTAATGGCCTTCGTTCTCATACAGCCCTTACCACACAGCATCGCAATCCTCTACCTGCTTGCTTATCTGTCTTCCCAGCTAAATAAAATCTCTATGAAGGCAGCATTTAACATTTTAACCCACTGGAACAGGGTGGCTTTACTGACTTGTTGAAGGAAGCCAACCTTAGTTGCATCCCTATTCACCCACTTACCTGCTCAATCATCTTGGAAAAATGATGTAACCTGGGAAATCTCTTTGAGTCTTGTTGGTTATGATCGTATTTCACAGAACCATATTTTGAGGATATTAAATAATACAATGTATGTCAAACTTTAAGCACATGACCTGGCTTCTAGTGGATGGTTCATATATGTTAGTTCTAGCAGTTTAACCATGATTCCCAATGGTGTAAGCCACCTCTGGCCTTCCAGAAGAAGAGATCCTGAGGTCTAAACTATTACAGAAAGAGACTGTGTTCCTATCATTGGCCCATTCTGTGTGAGAGAAAATCTGAAGCCATTTGAAAAAATAAAGGCTGTATGAAGTGACTACATATAACACATTAGATGAAGTACAAATGGAAAGTCAAACTGGACATGATATAACTTAACATGAACACTTGACACCTGCAATCATCTCAGTATGGTTAGCTTTCTTCCAAAAACATTTATTCCTTCATTAAACAAGCTCCTACTATGTGTAGAGTCCTATGCAAGATGTGACAGATGACCCAGGAATAAAGCAGACCCAGTGCTGCTTTGGTAGGAAGAACATAGAAAGATTCACCAGAGACCTTTGACCCAACTCCTAGGTTTATCATTTACTAGCTATGTTATCCTAGACAAAACTCTTAATCTTTCTGAAACTCAGTTTCCTCAGTTGCAAAATAGAGATGATGTTAATAAATACCTCCCTTAATTTGAATAAATGAAACAATGTAAGAGTCACATGATAAATCTTGAAGTGCTATAGAAATATATCAATTATTATTGATGTACTGCTTTACTTTTTTGCTTTTCCTCTTTTGTTTTTATTGTACTTTAAGTTCCGGGATACATGTGTAGAACATGCAGGTTTGTTCCATAGGTATACATGTGCCATGGTGGTTTGCTGCACCCATCAACCCATCATCTACATTAGATATTTCTCCTAATGCTATCCCTCCCCTAGGACCCCCCCCCCCCCAAAACAGGCCCCAGCGTGGGATGTTCCCCTCCCTGTGTCCATGTGTTCTCATTGTTCAACTCTCACTTATGAGTGAGAACACGCAGTGTTGCTTTTCTGTTCCTGTGTTAGTTTGCTGAGAATGGTTTCCAGCTTTATCCATGTGCCTGCAAAGGACATGAAACTCAAAGTAATTTATAGATTCAATGCTATCCCCCATCAAGCTTCCCCACCACTGACTTTCTTCACAGAATTAGAAAAAACTACTTTACATTTCATATGGATATCCTGCTTTTAAGAAATTTAGAGCCTAATGGGAAGATAAGATGTATGATGAAATGTGGAAAATAGTGGCCACTGGTTGAGGGAATTTAGAGGAGCTGAAGTGTGCAAGTGCTCTTTTTTAAATTCTACTTTGTTCACTTGCGTAAAGGCACTTTGGTTTCTGCATATTGTTTTGTGTTTTGCTTCAGTCTGTCTCCCTTCCCTCTCTCCTGCTCATTATCATGCTTTTACATTTGCTGTCCTGCTGGGGAAACAAACAAACCTCAAAGCCCCATGCTTGTTCTACTCAACCCCAGTGTTCTAATCTTTTCCATCACAAATCTTTTTTTCTGACTCTGACTTACTCTGAAAGATGAAGGATGCTGACCTACAATTATGACCTGAAAAGAGAGAGTGGAGGCTTTACACGAGAGGTTTTTGGTTATAGAAATCCAGCACCTATTATTCCTTATTGAAGAGTTAATCGTCCATGGCCAGCTGTTTCATCTGCAATATTTTCATGTATCTAGAGGACAGTATGAACCAGAAGCTCTCAGAGAATGAACTATCAGAGAAGGCATGCTCAGTTTAGCTGTCTTTAAACGGGATGGGGTTTGTGGGAGATAATAAATATAACTTTTTAAAGCCTGAAGTGCTTGATTAATGAAATGAGGCTTCTTTCTTCTAGATCTCATTTACAATCTAATTTACAATGTTCCATTTTTTGCTTAATGTTTTATTAAGAGACAATATTATAAGGGATTATTTTTTTCAATTAACATGCACTTATAATAGATTTTCTGCATTCTTTAAGGTAACTTTGGGTCCTGGGGCTACCACAGTTCTGATATTACAATGAAAGTAAGTGAGAATATAGGATTTGGTTTTACATCTAATTTTTCATGGATATACCTATTTTGGAAATCAAGGTAACCTTGTGTTGAAACTTAATAGAACCATACAAATACATTAACCTTTAGGTTAAACCCCATTTGTATTTATAAACAGGGAGAAAACTTCTCAGTAGCAGAGATGCTATCCTGAGTTTATCACCTTTCCTCATGTCAGTATGAGGCATGCACCTAGTCTAAGGAGAGAAGTCAGAGCAGGGCAAACTCTACAAATTTAGGATCTTTAAAAAATCATTTTAAAATCAGGGATTTGGTCAAGATTAGGCTTTTCCTCAAAGTGTGTCCTATATAGTCCTATAGGTACCACATGTATCTTGGATACTGCCATGAAGAACAAGAAAAACTTTAAACATGCAGAATTCTGGGCTTTCCCAGCTATAGCCATAGAAGTGCTGCTTTCATTTTATTCTAATGTATTGAGCTTTTGAACATCATGTGAAACAAGAGTTATATTGTTATAAATAACACACTGACCTAGGTTAACCCTGAGATTCATATCAGAAAATTATCAAAACTAAATATCCTGAAAAGCCCACCTGCTCCAAAACATCTAGAAACATAGGATAAAATGTAACAACGTCTTTTTAAGGTTTGGCTAAGTTTTCAGCAATGAAAGGGAAAACCTGAGAGGCCCAAAGCTAAGAGGCATGGAATCAATAATAATAGACTCCTGCAGAAGCTTTTGCTGGTTTCAGGGCCTTTGCCAGTCCCTGTGACTTGGAGGGACTAAATGGCTGCATATGACAACCTGAGACAAACCTTGGAATTGTACAAGATATGGGATCAAAATGAAGACAACTATACAGAGTCAAAGGCTTTCAAAGGAGCCTAACTTTATTGAAAGGTTGGGCTAGAAAACATTAGCTTGGTAGCAAGAGGAGAAACTTGTTAATCTGGTGTAAACTCCTGTGAGGGGAAAAAATGTCTCTCTTGAGAATTCTGTGAACACAAATCTGTGCTCACATGAAGGCTTACTTCTGTGCTACCTAGGTGATCTAGGAAGTCACCTAGATATTAATATTAATTTATAATTGCCAAAGTACAAGCACGTGGCAGAAACAAAAGCAAATCTTTCCTATAAAGAATCACTCTTAAAGTGGACTCCGCAGAATTCACCCGAAATGAATGAGTTGGGAAACCAAAGTTCTAAAATTCTGAGAAGTAAACCAAAATGAATTAAGGCTGACAAAACCACAAACAAAAGATTTAGACTCTTGTGGATTTGAATATGAATTGTCAGAAAAATACTACAAAATTGGTATGTTTAAAATGTGTAAAGAAATAAAAGAGAGAATTGAAAATATGATCAAGGAACATTATAAAAGAAAATATCAGGACATCTTGAAAGAAAGAGAAATTCTGAGAATAAAAAAAATCACAACTTTAAAAATTAACAACTCAATGGATGCACTGAAAAGCAGAATAGAGTTAAAGAGAGAATTGGTGGATTGGAAAGTAGCTCTAAAGAAATTGTTTATTGTATACTAAAGTTTAAAGAAGAAGATGAAAGTATAATAGAGTAAGTTTTTAAAAACATTAACAGCTGAAAGAGAAAAATTCAGATCAAAATATATATAAATATATACACAGGAAATATATCTTTCCAAAATGAAGATGAAACAAAAACATTTTTAGGCAAAATGGAAGTATACCAACAACAGATCTTCACTAAAGGAATATTTAAAGGAGGACTTTAAGAAAAGTAAACATCACTCTAGAAGGAAAATATGTATCTAAAAAGGAATGAGCAAAGAAATTGCTTCCAGAGATTGAGTATTGTGATTCTGTGAAAGTTGCTTATACCTAATCAGAAGAGACTATTTTTGGGTGAGAGATGAGAGAAAGAGAGAGAAAATAAAATTTCTGCTCTTTTACAGGAAGAGAAAATAAAATTTCTGCTCTTTTAGGATTAGCAGCAGTATCTTACTATTCAAGGTTTGGCACAAAGCTTCTCTGTAGAATCAGAAGTACAAAAATGAAGGAAAACTGGGATTCACACGTAACAACTCTTCCCAGCTACAACAATTATACTCTAATAGATGCCTCTATCTCATCATTCACTTACATATTAATTGTACATGACTTTAAATATTCCCTCATGCATCTCCTCCTATTATCATCCCTTCAAACTGGGGTATCTACCAAGGAAATGCCATTATTTCTATATGCCATATTTCTGCTTGAGAGTGCTGCCTTCAGTGTCACCAGAAACTGTAAGTTTCAAAGCAGCCTGCAGTAGTGCTAAAGGCTGGAAGAAATCATTGAAGAGTGCTGCAGACCCTGCACTGAAAGAAAATCAGTCTTTATGCTTCTTTAATTGCATTAATTGAGCCAATTAATAGTAAAAGCTGCTTCTTTAAAAGACAGAAATAAAATACAGTAAATACCCACTCATCATTATGTAAAGTGTCAATCCAAGTATGTATATTCTTTGTTAGAAATTATACAAATACGGTAAAGTGGGAAGGTCCAGTCAATTGCTGTACTGTCTACTCAGCCCTGCTGAGATAAGTTGCTTCTTATCCTAGATAGTGCCTGGGGAAATCCTAAAAATGGCAGACAGAATTTTAAAAATGAGCTCAAATCAACCAGCCTGTGGATTGTGGAAGGAGCTTTATTACAATTGGGTGGGTATCCCTGTATAGGAATTAATGTGCCTACCTTCCTTTCCCTGACAGAGACGTGTCACTATTCCCTACTACCACCCACTCCCACTTTTCAAACCATCATTCCCTATGTAGAGAAATATGCTACTAATATGTTTGGCATCCTGGGGCATTTGTTGTACTACATTTACAAGGGGGCATTGTCACTCTGTGTATGAACCAAGGCTCACTCTTCATCTTGCTATTCTGTCTTCAATGCAGCTAGTGATAGTAAATTAAGGTCTTGCTCTTCTTTTTCACACATTCCTGAACATTAAGGGCATTCCCTTCAAGTTTTTAATAATGAGCCAGGCCAGAATCTGGAAAGATTCAAGATTTGGTTTGAAGCTTTAAGAAATGATGAAGACTCATTAGATTTTAAATCCAAGACGTTTGCTCTTTCCTTAAGAGTGTTACGAGAGCTCTGCATTGGGCTTCTTAGGTGCTCTTGCAAGCTAGAATTAAAGAAGTCCTTTGTTTCACATTTGCTTACTGTTCCTATGTATTTCTCTCTTCAGAGATGGTAATAATTGCTAACATTAAGTGAGTGCTTAATTCTTGCTTGGCATGGTTCTTAGTGCCTAACGTGAATTAATG
The DNA here is from genome assembly GCA_036589455.1 of Ateles fusciceps. Classification (NCBI taxonomy): domain Eukaryota; kingdom Metazoa; phylum Chordata; class Mammalia; order Primates; family Atelidae; genus Ateles; species Ateles fusciceps. The sequence goes on from JAZHEH010003061.1 coordinate 11,617,951, forward strand.
TTAGTATTACAGTAATAGTCCTACGAGGTACTACCAAAACAGTCTCCTTTATACAGATGAGGAAAATAAGGTCTAGGGATTAAATAACTATATTCAGGGTCACAGAGAGAGTTAAAAGTGAACCTACGAATGGAACTCAGGTGGTCTTTTCATGTCCAGTATACTATACTCTTCTCTTGGAGTGAATGGGGTAGATGACAGAAGAGGATTCTGCCATTCTTGGGACCTGATTATAAATCCAGTAAATAGTGCCAATACCCCATCGCAGTACTAAACAGGGAGGTGGCCCAGGCAACCTGCACACCCTCTGACCACAGATAGGGTTTTTTCCCAGAACACTGCTATTCGCCCAATGTTCACTCGTCAAAGGTCTCTGTCTGGGCTTCCTTTATTCCCTGATGTCCACCAGCTTCCACATAAAGCCAGCTGATCTACCTGCATCACATCTAGAAGTTCATTAATAAAAACACACTGGGAGTGCCCCAACTTCCTTTGTGAAATTTTCTTGGAAACATTCACTTTGTTCTTATCCCTTCTCCTGCGTCCAGCTCTGCTCCTGTGGTTTGGATCTCTTTGCCTTGTCTGAAGGCAATTCCAGGTCTGAATTCCCCCACAAACTTCTGGATAGTGAACTTTGGTGTCTGGCTTGGCCCCTTCTAGGATTGATTGTAGCTTACACTCATCATCTGACTCACCCTATCCAGGCTGTTGTGGGTAAAAATCCAGAGCTCACTGTGAATTTAGAGCTCTTGGTTCTCACACCAACCTTGACTGGTTGGTTGATAAATGTCTTGTTCACATAGAAAAGGTGAACCAGATCTTCAAAACAGACATACAATCTATTAGGCTGGAACTGCACCAAATTCTGGCCAATGTAAACTTGGCACCATGTCCCTTACTCCCACTACTGCTGACACTCTCCCAACCCATGGGGATCAATCACATAGAACCACAATTCTCCTCTTTCTTGTGACTCACAGATTCATCCTCTAGGTATATCTCTGTCCCTTTGCCTCATTCCTAATTGTATCACTTTTGATATAGAGGCTGGTCCAAATCTAGCCCCATTAGATGGTCTGCTTATTGCTCTTCTCAGGGTCAACTCTACAGTTACATAAGTTTACTTGGACTTGATCTTATCAAATTTTGTCCCTTGTTCCACCTTTCTATGCTGCTGAGATCTGATAGGCCTTATTCCTGTGCCAGTCTGAGTTCAAGCAATGGCTAAGGAAGCCTCAATATCCTGAGCTTTACCAAGCCACAGTAGTGGGGGGATTCTCAGAATCCCAAGATTTAATATTGCATGTTTTGTATGTTCAGTTCCTAAATGACTGGGTTCTTGGCAGTTTTTTCTCTTTACAGTACTTAGCACAGTGTCAAAAACATTTGATAAGTAGGGGTTTTTGAAGGATGAGTCTGTTGATCAGTACCCTCTTTGTCGTGGCTAGAAACAACTTAAAAACAAGGAAATCCAGGGGGTAGGATTAGCCTTGGAGGCTCCTGACAATTCAGACAGTGCTATCAGAGTTCTCTCATTCTCTGTTTGTACTTGGTTTGGGCCTCGTTTGTTGTTACCATCCACAGGCTTCCTCCAGTTGGTAGGAGGAGGGGGATCATGGGCAAAGTCATGCTTATACTGTTCCAGAACAGGAAGCCCAGGAGAAAGTGGGAGCTTGTCTCACTTAGTCTCTACATGAAATTCAGAGAATCCTGCCCAACCAGGCATGAGATCATTCCTAAGTCAATCATCATGACCAAGGATCATGTGTACTAAGATCAGCCAGGCAAGGGTCATATGTCTTTTCCTATAGCCAAGGGGGATAGCTTGTGTAATTAGCATCCTCTTTAGGACCTAATTGACTTGGGCATGGGCATTTGGCCAAGCAAAGGAATGCAAATCAGACGAAAACAACAGATGGTACTATAGCAGGTTGCCCTCGGTTCAGGTGTGTAGGGGTGTGTGTGTGTGTGTGTGTGTGTGTTGTGTGAATTTCTCAATCCATTGTTCAGAACTGCATGAATTTCTTCAGCTGAATGTCTTTCTCACTCAGCAGGGGCACCAGAGCTCACTCCTGTTTGTAGCCTTCATTCTGAACCAGTGGCTCTCATTATATTCACATTTTCATCTGCTCCCACATACCTTGAAAGATGTAACCTTCCAAGTCCATTGCTCATTCTCCCCACTTGGACCTTACCTTACTTTGCAGTCTTGATCCTCACCATTTTATACTTTACCATGATCTTGTGTCCTCTTCAGCAACTATTCCGGCTGGCTCTGGTCAACACTTCTCCAGCTCTGACTCAGCCCTTGTATCTCCCATGACTCTCTGTACCTCCCTAAATTAGTACCACCGTTTATGGATGGTATCAGGGGGTTTACCATGACTCACACTTTCATAGGGCCATAAGCTCTGGCATTCTTTGCCTAGATATTTATCATATTAAGGAATTTCCAGATCCTTATTTGCACTCGAAGACACTGAATGATGCCTAAACTGTCAAATCCTCTTTTTTCTCTTCCAATCCCCCAATTGCTTTAAGCCAAATGTCCAGACATAGCTTCTGCTCTTTTGTTGGTTTAGCTGTTTTTTGTTGTCTTTAGCTTTGTGGTTCTACTAAGGAGGAATCTAGCCTTTTCTTTCTTCTGCACAACTGTCTCTTTGGCTCCTACTATCAAACGAATAATTTTTTTTCTTAAAAAATGCCGTTAGTTGCCGAAGATGCAGTTGTTTCTTTTGATGCTAACTTTTGTTACTGTAGATGTGACATCTTTCTTCCTTTCTCTCCCTTTTTTTCTCCATTAACACGTTTCTTAGAAGTAATGTGAGTGCTCTTATCAGGCTGTTGGTGACTGTATGAGGATAAAGACGATACATGCAAACTGAAGCCACAGCAACTTCAAAGGCTGAGACAACCATCGTTGTCAGATTGGACTCATTTGGCAAGTGTCACCACATCTGTCATAAAGGCCTGGTATTTTCATGGATACAAATGCGTGTCCGGGACAAAAGAACATTGAGCATAGCCTGTTACTGAGCTGGCTTACCCTCAGCCTGCACTAAACTGGCAAGTAAAGTCTGTCTTCAGTGTCACAGAAGGTATAGCACTTACAATGCGGACCCAGGTCTTTCGTATTATAAAGGCATTTTTGTGCAATGCTTAAAAACTTAAATTCTGTGGTCAGTAAAAATGGATTCATATCCCACATATGTTATTTACCAGCCATACAATCATGGGAAAATCATTTAAGAATGTCAAACCACAGTTTTCTCATTTGTAAAGTGGTCATTCATTTATTCAACAAACACTGAGTACTTAGTATGTGCCAGACACCGTTCTAAGTGCTGGAGGAGAAGGAGTGACTTCAAATCCCTGCCTTCCAGGGTTCTACCTCTAGTAGGAAGACAGAAAATACATAAAATAATCAATCACATAGCATCTTAGAAGGTGAAAAGTGCTGTGAAGAAAAAACAAGGATGGTAGATAAATTGATACTACCTCACATGAAATATAGAAATCTTGTAACAGTGTAGTTCTATTTATCCCCCATTATTTATGCTGTTGTTGTAATATATAAAATATCTACACACACCATAAACTTTTAAACATTGTGTTGTGGTCTTTCTGCTCCTTGGCTCAGCTAGGTCCAAGTTCTTGTCTCACAACCAGGAAGAATGAGGCACATGGACACCACAGAGTGAGTAGAGTAGTAGTTATTAAGTAAAAGGAAAACTCTGAGTAGAGAGGGGACACAGGGGGTAATTTCCCTACTTGAAGGTGGGAAAGTTCCCTCTCTTGTGACCGGTCCAGGGCCTTTTATGGAGTCAGAATGGGAAGTGCATGCTAATTGGTTTGTGAGTACGCAAAAACGTTTAAAGCAAAGATACCACTCAAAGTTGGGCACGACAGTGTAGAAATCCAATTGGGAACAGGTAGGTAGTATAGCACCTTTAGAGTCTTGTCTGCTAATTTCAACCTCTGAAAAATCTCTAGATAATTTTCTAATGACTGCTTTTTTTTTTAATTGAACTGGATCTCATTTTTTTGTTTCATCTGTCTAGTAATTTATTTATTTAATTCTGGCCATTGTGGTAATGTATTGTCTTACCATGAAGAGTCCTGACTCCAACTCCAAACTCGGTCTTTCCTGTAGTGAAAATAACCTGATATTCCCTCTCAGTTCTTTTAGCTTCTATATGCTGTTTCTTTGGGGGGGGTCCTATGATCTCCCTGCAGTTCCCTCATTTTTGGTATTTCTTCTTTAATTTTCAAGCCATTCTGACTCTGCCTGTGACCATCGCAAAACTTTGTCCTCTGACATGCCAATTCACCAAGTCTGTGGCTTTCTCTAGCCCTACCTCATGTGGAATGGGGGAGCCCTCATGCAAAAAGTTACAAAAATGCACACATTATTACATACAATTCCTGTCCTTCCAGGGTCAAAAATTCCATACAGTTTCCTTCTATACTTGGTTGCTCTCCAGTATTTTCAAATGTGTTTTAAAAACATTTTGTCGACATTTAAAACTGCTATCTGTGGAAGGGATAATTCAACCAAGTTTTCTACTAGTATCAGAAGCAAGAATACAGTTTTGAACATGTTAGGCTTGACATATTTACTAAACATTCATGTTAAAACACTGAGCAGGCAGTTACAATATACAACTGTGGAGTTCAGGGTAGAGATCTGGGCTGGAGCTATACATTTGGTAGGCATCAACATATAGATTCTATCTAAAGCTATAAGACTGGGCAAGATCACCAAAAACCTGAGTACAGAGAAACAAGAGAAGAAATGCAAGGACTGAGACTTGAAGGTCTTCAAAGTTTAGAGGGCTTCGAGAAGAGTTGACAAAGTAGACTGAGAAGGAGTGGCAAATGAGGTAAAAGAAAACTATACAACTGTGGCATCCTGGATTCCAAGTGGAAAAAGTTTTAACAGAAGACGGAAGTGATCAATTGTGTCAAATTCTGCTGATAGGGCAAGTAAGATGAGAATTAAAATTGATTATTTGCTTTAGCAATGTAGAGGTCATTGATGGCCTTGGTAAGAGCAGTTTTAGTAGAGTACTAGGGGTAAAAGCTTTACTAGAGTGAATCATAAAAGCAATTGCCAACTTCATGAAATTATTGTAAGGATTTATATGACAAATCACAAATTATCTTAAAATGTAAAGAGCTCATAAAATTAATGAGGAAATAGGAGGTTATTGTTTAATGGATACAAAGTTTCAGTGTGGGATGATGGATAAGTTCTGGAGATGGATAATGCTCATAAATGCACAACAATGTGCCAGTGAATTGTACTGTTAAAAATGGTAAATTTTGTGTTATGTATATTATACCACAATTAAAGAAAATGGCAATCCATAAAAATGAGGAAAACATGAGTGTGCAAAAAACACAAACAGCTATTAAACCTATGACAGGAGTTCTAAGTAATAATTAACTAGCTAATTTAAGAAATGTACATTAAAATGGACAAGTGGTACATGCACCTATCACATTGGCCACTTTGAAAAACTGTGATAATATACTGTGCTGGTAAAGAGATGAGGAACGGTACTATTTTTCATTATTAGGAGAATGCAAAAAGGCACAGCATTTTTCAAGAGCAATTTGCCAATATCTATCAAAATTAGAAAGGTATATACCATTTAATAATTCCATATGTTGATGTACATATATATTCATACATATATAATTTAAATATATCTACACACAAATGAAATTACATATCTAAAGAGATATTTTGCTATATTGTTTTGAGTAGCCATAGATTAGACAAATCAATCATGGTATAAACATGTAGTGGAATTCATGATTTCTGGGTAATACTTAAAGAGAAGAAGGCTGATAAACCCCATGAGCTAAAAAAGAATAAAATAAGGTACAGAGCAATACATGTAGTGTATTAGAGTACTGATGAAGCAGAAAATAAATATATTCATATATGCATAAACATACACACACTCAAATATGAATATATATAATCCTAAAACAGCTCTGGAAAGATTTGGGAGAAACTAGTACAGCTTTTCATCTATGTAGGAGACAAGATTGCAGGTCTGAGGTATGAGGGGAGGCTTGCTGTTTACTATATGTCTTTCTATACTTTAAAAAAGTGAGGTTGTTTTTCTTTTTTTTGTTTTTGAGACGAAGTCTTGCTCTGTTGCCCAGTCTGGAGTGCAGTGGCACGATCGTGGTTCACTGCAACCTGCACCTCCGGGCTCAGGCAGTTGTTGTGCCTCAGCTTTCTGAGTAGCCGGGATTACAGGCACGTGCCACTAATTTTTTTTTTTTTTTTTTTTTTTTTTTTACGGGTTTTCACCATGCTGGCTAGGCTGGTCTGGAACTCCTGGTTTCAAGTTGATTCACCCACTTTGGCCTCCCAAAGTGCTGAAATTATAGGTGTGGGTCACTGTGCCCGGCCAAAATAGTGGTTTTTGTTTTAAACGTGTGCCTACATTACTCTTTAATGTTTAAAAAACTTTATTAAGAAATATAACACATATCGTAAGTATGCAGTTTGACAAATTTTCACACCCTAATGTAACTAGCATAGGAAATTTACCAGTGCCCCTGAAACCCTTCTTTCATCCCATTCCAACATTACTGCCCAACGGATTATCTTTTCATTTTAATAGAATATTTAGATATATTTCTTTCAATGCCTAGAGCTAATCATTACCTAATTCTTCACAACTGGACAAAGGAGAGAATGTTTTTAATTCTTTATCTCTTCTTCATCTCCCATAAAATATTCTCTGAGAATTCAATTCTCTATTGTTACGGCTACTTTTAAAACATTAAGAATAGCTTATTTAGATTAACCACTTTCCTGGCTCACCCCCTGCTTCTTATATCTCCTATCTTTTTATAGGGGTCTACAGTAATGTTTGATATTCTTTTCAGCTGTCCCCTTTCTCATACCCCTTTCCATAGTTTGGAAATTTTCTACTTCATAATCTAAACCTTGCTTACCATGAGAGAATTTGAAAGTAACAGAGATTTGCTTTCCCAGGCTGCCCTGCAGCCATGGGCCAGGTCTGCCAGTCAGACACACTCTCCCTAAGGAGGCCAAAATCTGTCTTGATGATGGGAGGTGCCAGCGCTGGCAGCTGCTTCTGGTCTCCAGAGGCCACAGGGGCGACTGTTCTAGTGGGAGTGCCACTCAATATGTTTCTGAGATATTTCCATGGTTATGTGATCAGAACTTGCATCCACAGTCCATTTTACTGCTGTAGAAAATTTCCACAGTATGAATACAGTGTAGTTCATTTTTCCATTTTGCTACTTAGGAACATTTGAGTTGTTTCAGGTTTTCTGTTTTTTAATTACAAAAAGAATGCAACTTCCAACAAACTTCAAACACATTTCCTGGTGCACATGGACAAGGGATTCTCTCTTACATACTAAATATTCATACCCTATCTCAGAAAACTAAATTATAATATATAGGAGTGGAGTCATAAAACTGATAGAAATTAGATTACCCATGTAAGATAAACATCTGACACCACCATCATTATCTCCGTTAGAATTCTAGACTAATCAACTGAAATCTAGTCCCCATGACACCACTGCCCTTAGAGTAGGGAGGGAATATGTATCCTGTATCAATTTCAGCAAAATGTCTATTCTTATCTCTTTTGGAGAATCTGAGAGATTTCTGGTATCCTCCTGTGGACCAGTCTTCTCCAGTGACCTGCACTGGAGAGATCTCTAGAGAATGCCCTTTTGCACACCAAGAATTAATAAAGCACTACGAGTTGCCTTTGCTCAACATAAGAGGAATTTGAACAGGATATAAATAATGCTTTAGCACAAATAGACAAGTTTCTAGTAGCTGAATTTTATGACTCATTGAAATAGTTGAAGGGAAGGTGGTTTTTTCTTCTCCTTCCCCTTCCTCCCTTCCCCCTCTTCCCCTCTTCCCCCATCCCTCCCTTCCTCCCTTCTTCCCTCCTACCCTCCTTCCCACCCTCCTTCCTTCCCTCCTTCATAAATGATACCATCTCTGCAGCTGCCTTCTCTAGATCAGGCATGCATTCCCTGAGAGCATTCTGAAAAAAACAGTTGCTTTGGGATCATTTGCATTTCTAATGGAAAAGAGGCAAGACATTCCAGGAGCTGAATCCTAGTACAAGTTGGGCTTGGGAAAGTGCTTCAGGCAATAGTATTTTTTCAATTCTGTATTGAGAAAAACCTAAGATGTACTTAGCCAAACACTCTGAGCCCTGAGGCACTCAAAGCAAAATGTAATCCATATGTTTCTGATTCATTTCACTCACCTCAAAGGCTTTTCAGAGTGGGGTTTCACTGCTCAGTTTTCAAACTGTTCAACTTTTCTCTTCGCCACAATAAAAAGGACTCATCTACTGAACCCATTTCCCAAAAGACGGTAATATTCAGGCTTAGTATTTTGGACTCTGATTTTTAGAGTCCCACATGCAACGGAATATATTCTGCAACCTTAAAAATCTGTCCTTTTTTGTTTCAAATAGAATGACCATAACATTTTATTTTTTTTATTGAGACAGAGTCTCACTCTATCACCGAGGCTGGAATGCAGTGGCATGATTTTGGCTTAATGCACCCTCTGCCTCCTGGGTTCAAGCAATTCTCTTGCCTCAGCCTGCTGGATAGCTGGGATTACAGGCATGCACCACCACACCCAGCTAATTTTTGTATTTGTAGTAGAGACGGGGTTTCACCACACTGTCCAGGCTGGTCTCAAACTCCTGACCTCAAAGGACCTGCCTGTCTTAGCCTCCCAAAGTGCTGGGATTACAGACGTGAGCCACTGCACCCAGCCCACCATAACATCTTAATAAAAAGCTACAAAAAGGGAGAGAATATGTTACGCTAAGGAATGATTTTGTTTTCAAGATACAGAGGTTCTCAAGATTAAGAGAGAGCTGAAATTTCCTAATTTAATTTGGTCTAATTTCTAACTCACTTATATAATGTTGATTATACTTAATATATTTCTCTTATATGCAAAATATTTTTCTTTTTTCCTCCTTCCTTTCCTCCATCATCCCCTCCTCCCTTTGACACAAAAATTGTGCAATTATACATCCTAGGCAGAAAATATTTTGGTCCCTTATTTGAACGTGTTACAGATAATCTGATCTCTTGTTTGTTTCTCTTAATTGGAAGAGGTAGTCTCTGTACACATAAGAAGTAAAATCTAAGGGGATTTATAGAACAGAGCAGATCCCCAAAATATGTTAGCTGTTCAGGGAAGTGAACAGAAATAGCACAGAGGATGAGCAAGAAGGCCCAGGATGGAACTTAAATTTAAGGAGTAATCTGACAAATATATTTAAAGGATTCGAACTCTGTGCATGAGATTGCTGAGTGCTAATCTCAGGGCAGAAACTGCTTGCTTTCTGGCCCATTTTATATAATCCGCTACTTATATTTTATAAAAACTCTTTATATTTGCCATTTCATTTAATAAAGAATAGCCAAGAGAGTGTGTTGAACTATCTACTCTTCCGCCTGCATGCAGCTAGAACATTCTGATTAAACTGACTAGTCGTTTCACACAGTGAGACAATTTCATCAAATAACTAGTTAATTCTGTCAGTGTGCTTAAGTATTTTTTTTTAACTGAATTGAATTTCTACCGAATTTGAAACCTGTCAAGTTAATCGAACTAGTTACAGCTTAAGTAAAATTATTCTAGTAAGTGCTATCATTGAATTTTTTATTATACTTTAAGTTCTGGGATATATGTGCAGAACACGCAGGTTACACAGGTATACAAGTGCCATGGTGGTTTGCTGCACCCATCAACCCATCATCTATGTTAGGTATTTCTCCCAATGCTATCCCTCCCCTAGCCCCCCACCCCAGCACAAGCACCAGTGTGTGATGTTTCCCTCCCTGTGTCCATGTGTTCTCAATGTTCAACTCCCACTTACGAGTAAGAACATGTGGTGCTTGCTTTTCTGTGCCTGTGTTAGTTTGCTGAGGATGATGGTTTCCAGCTTCATCCATGTTCCTGCAAAGGACATGAAGTTGTCCTTTTTTATTATGGCTACATAGTATTCCATGGTTTATATGTGCCACATTTCCTTTATCCAATCTATCACTGATGGGCATTTGGGTTGGTTCCAAGTCTTCACTATTGTGAACAGTGCTGCAATAAACATACATGTGCATATGTCTTTATAGTGGAATGATTTATAATCCTTTGGGTATATACCCAGTAATAGGACTGCTGGGTCAAATAGCATTTTTTGTTCAAGATCCTTGAGAAATTGCCACACTGTCTTCTACCATGGTTGAACTAATTTACACTCCCACCAACAGTGTAAAAGCATTCTTGTTTCTCCATATCATCTCCGACATCCAGATAACTAGGGTTTTATAGAAATGCTTTGCAATATACCTGAAATATTACTCCATTTACAAAATCATGTTCGTGGGTTGCTAGATGTTAATTTAACGGGAAGGCACTATTTTTCTCCTGTGTAGCCAAATTTAGGATCTGAGTATATTTAACACCACTTTTCTCAGTTAGCACCCAATTTCCTTTCTATTCTACACCCATCCCAATACATTTAGCTTCAGAAAAATGTTTAGATTTCTCACTGAGGAATTCCAGGCCCTGGTGTCCATTTCTAGCAATATCTCCCCCTACAAGACCGTGCCCAGCCACATTGGTGGATTCTCTGTTCTGGGCATGAGCATATCAGCCTCTACATTTCTTTGCTGAAGTTGCCTCCTCCATCTGGCCTCTCCTTCCTCTCCCCTTTACTCATATGACTTATTCACATTTAAGACTTTCATGTTCTACTTCATCAAGATGGAAGCTTTTTCTTGTCCACTCGTCTACAAATTTCTCCCTTTCCTGAAATAGATCAGTATTTTCCATTTGTGCCCCTCATTTTGTAATCACATTCTATCCATTATTACCGGACATGATCACATACATTTTCAATTTTCACTTTTTTTCCAACTAGATTGAAGTTTATTGACAAAAGAATTAGTGCCATGTGTTTTGGATAAATACATGATAACAAACCCAAGTTTTATCATCATCATCATCATGATCACCATCATGTATTATTAATAATACTTTACATTTGTTTTGACTTTTGTTTTAGGTTTGGGGGTACATGTGCAAGTTTGTTATATAGGTAAACTGCATGTCAAGAGGGTTTGTTATACAGATTATCTTATACACAGGTACTAAGCCTAGTACCCCACAGTTACTTTTTCTGCTCCCCTCCCTCCTCCCACCCTCCACCCTCAAGTAAGCCCCAACGTCTGTTGTTCCCTTGTGTTCATGAGTTCTCATTATTTAGCTCCCATTTATAAGTGAGAACATGTTGTATTTGCTTTTCTGTTTCTGTTTTAGTTTGCTAAGGATAATAACCTCCAGCTCCATTCATGTTCGTGCAAAAGACATGATCTCATTCTTTTTTATGGCTGCATAGTGTTCCATGGTGTATATTTACCACATTTTCTTTACTGAATCTGTTACTGATTGGAATTTAGGTTGACACCATGTCTTTGCCGTATTGTGAATAGTGCTGCAGTGAACATTTACATGTATGTGTCTTTATGGTAGAATAATTTCTGTTCCTTTGGGTATATACCCAATAATGGGATTGCTGGGTCAAACGGTAGTACTGTTTTTATCTCTTTGAGAAACTGCCATACTGCTTTCCACATTGGTTGAACTAATTTACACTCTCACCAACAGTGTTCTGGGATACATATGCAGAACATGCAGGTTTTTTACATAGGTATACCTGTGTAACCTAAAGGGAGCATGTGTTTTCTCTACAACCTCACCAGCATCTATTATTTTTTGACTTTTTAATAATAGCCATTGTGACAGGTGTGAGATGGTATCTCATCGTGGTTTTGATTTGTATTTTGTCATGATCAGTGATGCTGAGCTTTTTTCATGTGCTTGTTGGCTGTATGTATGTCTTTAGAAAAGGTTTTTCTTGTGCATTTATGTTCCTTAAAGATGCTGGATATTAGACCTTTGACAGATACATAGTTTACAAATATTTTCTCCCATTCTGTAGGTTGTTATGCTGTTGATACTTTCCTTGGCTGTGTAGAAGCTCCTGAGTTTAACTGGATCCCATTTGTCAATGTTTGCTTTTGTTGTAATTGCTCTTGGCATGTTTGTCATGAGTTGTTTGCCTGTTCCTATGTCCAGGATGGTATTGCCTAGGTTGTCTTTCAGAGTTGTCATAGTTTTGGGTTTTATATTTAAGTCTTTAATCCATTTTAAGTTGATTTTTGTATATGGTATAAGGAAGGGGTCCAGTTCCAATCTTCTGCATATGGCTAACCGGTTATTCCAGCATCATTTATCAATTAGGGAGTCCTTTCTCTATTGCTTGTTTCTGTCAGCTTTGTCAAAGATCAGATAGTTGTAGATGTGTGGCTTTATTTCTTGGCTCTTTATTCTGTTCCACTCATCTACGTGTCTCTTTTTGTACCAGTATCATGCTGTTTTGGTTATTGTAGCATTGTAGTATACTTTGAAGTTGGGTAGTAAGATGCCTCCAGCTGTGCTCTTTTTGCTTAGGCTGCCTTAGCTATTTGGGCTCTTTTTTGTTTTCATATGAATTTTTAAATAATTTTTTTCTATTTCTATGAAGAATGTCATTGGTAGTTTGATAGAAATAGCATTTAATCTATAAATTACTTTGTGTAGTATGACCACTTTAATGATATTGATTCTTCCTATCCATGAGCATGGGATATTTTTCCTTTTGTGTCATCTCTGATTTATTTGAGCAGTGTTTTCTAATTCTCATTGTAAAGATATTTCACCACTCTAGTTAGCTGTATTCCTAGGTATTTTGTTTTTTGTAGCAATCGCAAATGGGATTATATTCCTGATTTGGTTCTCAGCTTGGCTGCTGTTGGTGTGTATGAATGCGAGTGATTTTGTACATTAATTTTTGCATTCTGAAACTTTGTTAAAGTTGTTTATCAGCTGAAGGAGCTTTTGGGCCAAGACTATGGAGTTTTCCAGAAATAGAATCATGTCATCTACAAATAGGACTAGTTTGACCTCTTCTCTTCCAATTTGGATACTCTCTATTTCTTTCTCTTGACTGATTGGTCTGGCCAGGACTTGTAATACTATGTTGAATAGGAATGATGAGACAGGGCATCCTTGTCTTGTACCAGTTTTCAATAGTAACTTAACGTTTGAATGGTGATATATATATCATTATGTTAGAACTATCTAAAACGAGAGTTCTACTTATTCTCACAATACCTTTCTGAAATGACAATATCATGTCCATTTCACAGAAGAGGAAACAAACACTTTGTGACTTGTTCAATTTCTTGTTGTTAAGAGTCAGAGACAGGATTCAAAGGCTAATTTTTTTTTTTTGGCAGGGGGAGGGGAGGTTAAAATTATGTCTGTTTCACAGAGGAGGAAACAAAAACCTTATGACTTGCTCAATTTCATACTGTCAGTGTCAGAGACAGAATTCAAAGGCTAATTTTTTTTGGTTGGTAGAGGGAGGGGGAGATTAAGATAAATCACAATTTATTTTAACTCCAAGATAAATATGACAAAAGGAATCTATTTAAAATCACTAAATGAAGATGTACACATCTTCCTAGTTGAAAACTACTATTACTAACTAAGCATATGCTTTCCATTATCAAAGCATTTACTGATATGGTACCATGTAATTCTCATAAAGTTCCTGAAAAGTGAATATTACCCACCTTTACAGCTGAGGAAACTGAAGTTTATAAATGTTAACTGCCTAAAATCACACAACAGAAACTTGTAGTCTACAGTAATCTTAGAGGGCCTGATTCCAAAACACACACTCCTACTACATTGTGCTGCTTTGCTAGAACCCTAGAGCAAAAGGAAAAGGAAGAAAAAATTCATACAATAAACTGTGCGGAATATCTGCTCAGAGACAATACATATATTCTTACATTGAAAAGTAGGTTCATTATCTCAGTTACAGATTCATCAATCGTATTTTTGTTTAATTGTCATGTTTTACTCACTAATTTTAACTGATTTTGATACCTATTTGCTTTACACTACCTATGCTCTGAAAAGAACAGATCTGAGACTGTTGCTTTCAGCTACGATGTGTGTAAGTTAAAAATGCATCTTGTAAATCCCAGAGCAAATGCTAAAATTAAAAAAAAAATAGAACAAAGAGTTATAACTAATTAGCCAATAGTGGAAACAAAGTGGAATTATTAAACAACTCTATTAGTCCAAAAGAATTTAGGAAAAGAAGAAAGGGATAAAGAACAAATGGGAAAAATCAGAAAAAATGAAATATTAGATTTAAATCTAAATGCATTGCTAATTTTATTAAATGTAAATGCTCAAAATACTCCAGCTGAAAGACAGAGATTGTCAGACTGGCTAAAAAAGCAATTATATGTGGTCTAAAGAAATGTACTATAAGGTTACAGTTTAAAAGTAAAAAATGAAAATGATATGAGGCAATTCTTTAATTTTTTGTATATTTTTTTCTAGCTTTATTTCCAATTCTCTGGGCCTGCTTTGTTTCTCAGTCACGTAGTTTCATGGGAGTAGTAAAGAACTCCAAATGTTATCCAGATCTTCTGTTTAGTTATTAACCAATCTGCCACTCAATGAAACTAAAAAGGAAAAAATCCGCCAGCTGTTTAATATGAACAGGTACTGATTTTTCTTCTAGGGAAACAAGAAAATACATATTTATATAAGTATGTTTAATTTTTAAACAAATTGTTTTTGAATAATTAAAATGATGGGTGTTCACTGTAGAAAATCTGAATATCTTGATAAACACAAAGAATAAATTAAAATTATCCAATATTATGCCATTTATAAAGAACCACTTATATTTCAGATATTTCTCTTTTACCAAAATCAAGCATATGTTTTACAAAAAGAGACAAAATTTATTTCAACTTTAAAACAAAATGTGTATATCTTTTCATGTAAACATACCTTCTAAAATTCTAATGATCATTAGTCTCTCATGTGGTATATTGTAATTTATAACAACAATAATTATAGCTAATGTGAATTGAACACTTAATACCTGCCAGGCAACACGCTTAGCTTTATATTATTTATTTGGTCCCTATCACCATATATTTACGTGAGTAACATTAACTGCCATGATAATGTCCTTTTATATTGTAATTAGGCCAAGTTCCATTGTATTATAGTAAATGTTAAATTTTTCTTTGGAATTGCCTTGGCTTTATACTCCTCCTTCTACCTCTAAAATGTTTTATCTTTTTATTTCTAATTCATGTGTCCACCCAATACAGCATTTCACCTGTTGGATGTATCCATGACAGTGTTACCCTCAATTGTAATACAAGTTGAATTTTACACATTGATACAAATTAGTGAATGTTGTGAGTGATTTAGCATTTCACTGTGGTACCTCCCAATCTCTTATATTGTGTCACTAATTTGTGTCCACTTTTTTTGCTATTTTGGGCAATGTTGTGATGAACAACCTTGTGGGTATATAAGTAAAGTGAGTTCTGCTCACACCATGTGCCTGATGTCTAGATGTTCTCACTCTGGTGCTGAGTATAAATCTAATTCATTGGTGTGTGGGAGTGAGCTTCTGTTGACTTGTAAGAGTTGATGGTGTGTGTCTTTTCTACATTCAGCATCCCATTTACAACACATTGACATCAGTCATGGAGAGAGTATTTGCACCACAGAAATCAGCAAACACTGTAAGTCAGGAAACTTTCTTTCTTTGGAGGGCACATTGTGAAACATTTACCAGCACATCCCTGGCCTCACTGATGACTTGAGCAGGTATCTTGTATGCAGCACTACACAGTGACTCAGTTGGCATAATTCCTAATCAATATAGTGTTGTCCACTAGCCAAGGAGTCTGCAACACAGCAGTGATGAATATATAGAATGGCCCAAGGTTGCACAGCCAGTAAATGGTAGAATCAGAATTCTAACCCCAGGTGTTCCCTGTCTCCAAAGGCACATGTTCCTCTGCTCTATCTTTACTGTTTCAGGAAGGGACAGGGCCTGGAGACAGACTGCTTGGCTTTGCCTCTTGACTCAGTGACTGTGGGCAGGTTATTAACTTCTGTATCCCTAACTTTCCTCATCTGCAAAAAGAAAACTAGAACAGTACCTATGTAATTGTGATACTGTGAGGGCTAAATGAAGTCATGAATCCAAGGAACTTAGCACAATGCTGGGCACACAATAAATGCTTAATAAATACTAAATTTTATATGTATATTTTAAAGCACACAGTGTAATAAACTGATATCATTTATCTAGAATTCATGTATCTTTATCCCACGATGTTCTTTTTAAGGTTAAGAATATTTGCCAGTTTTGTTTTTAACAAAGCTTTAAAATTTAATTGAGCACGGAAATTTTTTTTAAGTTAATACCTATTTCACCTGAAGTTCCATGATGAAAGAGTTATTTACCAGTTCATGTAGTTGATCAAATATCCTTAAAAGAACTACATGGATTCATAGGAACCTTTGAATATCTGGAGAAGTGATTTCCTTTAGAAAAGTTGCCATGCCATGACTTGAATATTTAATTTTGGTTAATCATTAGAAACCTGCTTGTTTCTATCTTGGACAAACATAATCCCCTTAGATATCTCTTTATGAGGAAGCTGTCCTTTGGACATAATGTTCTTGTCATTCGAAAGAACACCTCTTGATAAGTGGAAATATTAACTTTCAGCAGAGAATCTTTTTCTCCCAAATTTATTCAAAATGAGTTTAATATTCCCTTTCAATTCCTGTCAATTGATGGTGAGGAAGAAGCTCTGGGGTCATGATTATCTATAAAGCAAAGATAGGAACAAATTGAATAGAACAGTGCCTGGCTTATAAGAACCTCTGACACATACTGAATGAATAATGGATCAATCTGCAGTGGATGTTACGACACACGTGCACACACACCCACCCACCCCTATAAGCAGCTTGTATGTAATACGCACACAAATAAACACACAACTGATAAAAAACATAAAATCTAATCTGAAATAAAAGCTGTCATGTAGATGATCCATGCATTTCTCATATTTTATGGGAACAGTGTTTTGACTGATGGCTTTCTGCACTGTGCCTGGTACTTGTCTTGAAGTTATCTGGCAGCCCTGACACTGAACGCTGAGTTAAGGGGGAACTGGCCAAGGAGAGTCTTCGTAGAGAGGCAGAACTGGTAGTCAATGGTGCCCCTTCTTTGCAGTCAAACCTTACAGCAAAGAGCCAGTCCTTTTAGCCATGAATGTCTTCCTAAGCTGATACCCTAGACTGTGATGAGAAATTCTGAAAACAGATCCAACATTTGAAATGCCATTATTATGTTTGTTCATTTTCTAGAATTTGGATTTCAGTGTGATTTCCTCTAATGCTTTGGTAAAATGTTAAGGCAGTTTCTAGTTTTTTGTGGAGACTTGACAACTGAAGTCCATTTCTCCCAGTGCAAATATAACTTGCCTCTCAGCTCTGCCCCAGGTTGAAAATGTCGGCCACTAAGAGGGCCATCCAGGCTGCTGATGGCCAGGGGCCCACCAGAAATACGCTTTTCTCTCCCAAAGTTCCCCTCAGAGAAGGTTTGAAGCCCCATTTCCAATAGGGATCAAACAATGACAAGTGAATAGTCCAAAGTGGTAAGTCAAAGTCCCCTAAAGTCTAACAAGCCCAGTCTGACAGAGACCTCCAGTAGCTCAAAGACACCTGCTCTTCTCACTGCCCTGTTCTCTGTTTCCCTCAGTCCAGATGGACTAGTGAAGGAAGTAAGATAGTAAACCTCTCCACCTAGTTCAGTCAGGGAAGAGAAGAAAGTTATTTCGTGTCAAAAAACGTCAATTCTCATCCTGCCTCTGCCATCACTCCTCAAAGGAAGTGGTTGTTTATTTCACCTCCCTGGTCCTCAGTCTCCTCAAGCTATCCAAAACAGATGTGAACCACACCATCTTAAAGGCTTTCCAAACCCACTCTTTTAACACTTTTAAGGATCCTACATGGAGTGTTTACTGAGCGCTTTGGACTGTGCTAACTTGTTCATATGCATCACCTCATTTTGTTTTCACAATAGCCCATTCCACTGGTATTATTTTCCTTCTGCAGAGGAGAAGCGGAGCTCAGAGAGGTTAGGTGACTTGATCAAGTTCATGAATAGGTATTAGGGGAAGGATTCAACCCCAAGTCAGGCTGCTCCAAATCCCATATGCTTACTCCCTGCCCTGAGCTGTGCCTGACACACCCTTCGTATTTCTATAGCATTTGAAAGTATCTTAAAGTACAGTCAGATCAAAGTCTCAGGAGATCCTCTGGACACTCCTCTAAAGGTCCCTTTTACAATTTTCCATCCTCCCATCCATGGGCATTAAGAGCCCAGCTCTATATCATGTTTGATGGCAAATGTCCATGCAACACAAAGAAGCTGCAGGATCTTATCTGGTCACTTCATTTGTGCAAGCAAGGCTCCATGGAATCCGGATGTCTGACTCATCCATCAGCCCTGGAATCTCTTTCAAAATGTACTGATCTCCTGACAAGAATGGGCAATGGCTTCACAGAAAATGGAAAGCCCTGAACCTCTGCCAAAATCTTAAACCCAAATGAAACCCAACTGCTTACACTGAGGATGGGTAATAATTCTGTTCTCCTGGCTCCTGCAAAGTCAAAGATGTCTCTCCTTCCATTGCTCCAGGCTTAATGAATGACAAATTAAAGTGAGCCCAACATGTACCTAGCAAGGAGGGCTGCCAGAGACTGATTTCTGATCTAATAGCCTTAGGATTTTCTCTGACATGGTTAAGCCTGAGACAGTTCATTTAGAGGAAAAGTAGTTAAAGGAAATCTGATAGAAATTTTCCATTACTGCTAAGGCAAAGGTTTTTAGGAGGCAGAATGGGGAAACAGGAAGAATATGTGCTTTGGTTTCTGTGGGCCCTTGGCATGACTTCTAATTCTTCCACTTAACTGTGTAAACTTAGGCAAGTTAGACAGACTCTCTGAGCCCTAATTTCTTTATATAAAAAAAAAAAACCGAGATATTATTATTTGCCACATAGATTTGTTGTGAGGATTAAGTGAATTAATTATGTAAATATTTTCGGTAGCATGTAGCAAAAACTTAATATGCTTGTCATCCCCAAATTTCACAAAATTATGAAACTTTAGAGTTAAAAGAGACTTAAGACATTAAGTTCAGACACTTGACATTACAAATTAGAAAAGTAAATTCCCAGAGAA
The DNA here is from genome assembly GCA_036589455.1 of Ateles fusciceps. Classification (NCBI taxonomy): domain Eukaryota; kingdom Metazoa; phylum Chordata; class Mammalia; order Primates; family Atelidae; genus Ateles; species Ateles fusciceps. The sequence goes on from JAZHEH010003061.1 coordinate 11,637,209, forward strand.
TTAAAATCCAAAATCATATAATTAATTAATAGTATTCTAGTTCATTCTATCTGTAGCTATCTGACATTTTACAAACTCTTCATTTAAGCATATACATATCCATCAGTCAACACAATTTATGGAGCGTCATCTATGCACTCAGCACCATGTTAAGAAATGTGGAGGAACAGAAAAAGAGTCTTAGGCCTCATCAACAACAGATATGGAGACCCTGCTGTGTACACTGTTCTGAGCCTCAGATCTGTGGAAGATAAACTAAGGGTAAGACATGCTACATGCCTCTAAGGGAAGTCACCATTTAGTTAAGAACAAGCAGAGAGCCATGCCAGGTGTCTTCTGTAAAGGCAAATGGTATGATTTAGATGTGGAACTAGGAGAAGAAAATAAGTAAGCACTGGAAGACGTAGAAAGGCTTCCTGCCGTTGTCTCACCTTGAAGGATTATCTTCCTAAAGAGTCTGGAGATGGTCCCCAGCTTAGGATGGTTCAACTTAAATGGTATGAAAGCAATACACATTCAGTACACTCCTTGATGTATGATGGAACTAAGTCCAGATAAACTCATTGCAAGTTGAAAATATCACTGGAAGGGCACTTTTGACATATTTTCAAATTCTGATAGTTTATTGGGACATAACTCCATTGCAATTGAGGAGTATCTGTTCTTCTAATGTCAGAGGGAGACTTGAAGAGCTCCTTCTGCTCCTGGGAAGATGACCACTGAGCCTCTGTTTACCTACCTTCGCCTAACCCACCAACCACTGAACACTGAGCCCCTACAACCACCTGAGAGGACAGTCTCCAGATAAAAGCTATAATTAGAATAGATTCTTCACCTCCTCTTAAGAGATAATAAGGAAACCACCAAACTTTATATCCCCCGGGAACATTCACTTCCGCAGAAGTCTATGCCTCCCAACTTCAAATTCTTAAACTCCCTCTTCAAATGGACCCTTTGGACTCCTCTTGTTCCCTACAACTCTAAACATCTTCTGATCTGTGGAACTCACGGTCTGGCATAAATGAAATCCCCTTTATGCATTTCTGAATAATGTATTCACTTTCTTGCTGATGCCTGGTTCTCCTCTCTGGACCAACCCTCCAGATCAGCCCCCTCTACTAGAAGTTTCTTTTTCTCTTACTTCCCATATACTCCAGGATCTGGGGTAAGGTGGGGTCCTACTTGCTCATCATTGCTGCTTCCAGGCACCACCCACCATGAAAAATACTCTTTTAAATACATGTCATCAAATTACACCACTCATACCTTTTAATTGTAATGACTCCCTCTCACATAGGCTTGATTTCTTTCATTAAAACGATGAGCCCCAAGTTTATCATTTCTCTCTTTAACACCACTTCTGTCACCACTCTTAGATACTGGTGACCTTGACATCTATTGTAGGTTTCTACATTGAACCTCACCAACCTATTCTCATGGTCAAATCCTAAACCTTATAATTTGAGTAATGGTACCATCTTGGCAAGCTCAGTTTGAGATATCTCAGCCTCATGCCACCACCTTTAGTCTTTGTGGCTTAATTTCTTTGATAAGCCCTTTTCAGTTGTTCTTCACTGCCCTGAACCTCTAATCTGTGGATCCAACCCCTTGCCTGTTGTCTATCTACATGCTCTCCCAACTCTTCTGACCTAACTTAGGTGCCATGACCCATCACTCCGCTGCACACTGCTTCTTCTGCTCTTTGCCCTTCACTCTGTTTACTTGTTCACCCAGAAAATCCTCACCTCTGGTTAAATTCAGTGTCCACACTCCATATCTGCATCTGAGAAACTCAACACGGCTGGAGGAAAAAATTGTTGATTGGTCACGCTTTAAATGTATGACCACAAATCTTACATATTTTCTTAGTCAATTCATGCTTTGTCTCAACTAAATAACTATTTTATACCTTTTACAGTTTCCTTATATCTTCCTCATCCCATCCCATCCTTAGGCCTAGCAGATGACCTTCCCTCTTATATCAGTGAGAAAGATACCTAATTAAAGAAAACTTTCTCTATCTTCCCATGCTTTCAAGTCTAGACCCTTTGCTTAGCCTCAGATCACATGCCTACTTGTCCGCTCAAAGACACTCCTTCTGTGATTGCCTGTTTTCTCTCCTAACTAAAATTTCCTCTATATCCTAGATTATCCTGACAAACCACTGTGATTCCATATTTGCAATCTTCAACCAACCATAATCCCTTTGAGTCCACGTCTCCTTTAATTACAGTTTTATCTGTAGCAAACCCCTGAAAGAGTGATCTATAATGAGCATCCATCTCCCCCTCCAGCATCTCCCATTCTATCTTGAATCTCATTGCCTCAAGTCTTTGTTCCTACCACCTACTCAACTCCTCTTGCCAAGGTTCTGATGCTTTTCAAATCTAATGATTAATTCTCAATGCCCACTCAATTTTCTCAAAGTGTTCTTAAGAATTTCCCTTGCTGAAATATTCTGGGATATCTATTCTTCTGTTTTTTCTTCTACTTTATAGCCACCAATCTCACTTATTTAGCTAAATTATCCTTTTTTCCAGACTTCCAAATATTTGAGTGTACTAGGGCTCACACTTCCTGTCACTTTTCTTTCTAGCTCCTGTCCCTAGGTATTCTTGTCAAGTCATCTTGTTTTTCAATCTCGTTAAATATACTAAAGACTCCCAATTCTGTAGATTTAGGCTTCACCTCAACCCCAAGTTCCAGACTTGTATATACAACAGCCTACCTGATTGTCTAATAGCCATCACAAACTTAACATATGAAAATGAATCTCTTGATACCTTCTCCCAAACTCTAATCGCCTTCTCCCTTAGTCCTCGCCAGTTCAGTCACAGGCACACACCACCGCTCCCCCAGCTGCTCAGGGCAAAAGCCTTGGAAACATCCTTAATACTTCTCTTTGTTTTATACTCTGCCACCCAACACACAAATCCAGCTCATCTGATGTGTTGTAGGTTCTATTTTCAAAAAATATTCTCTAAGTTCAGATTTTACTTCTCTTAATGTAATATCTAGATTTCCAGACCATGCCCACCCTTAAAAACAATAAAAATGCTAGTTAAAAAACTTCTTAAATTCTTTTTGAGACTAAGGACAAAATCTAGATGAAGATGTGAATTCAGACAGACAATCATAGCACTTAGGAATTTGTGCCCTGGAGTATTTAATAAAACTGGAGAATGTGAATTTCATTTTTTATAGCCTATGCCTCTATATGAAGAGATTGATAGCAGAGGTCTCTGCCACAAAGCTAAGACCATCAAGAGTGACATCCTTCATGGAAGAGATAACCAAAAGTAAATCCACTTCACTTTCAAACCTCAATGAACTGCAAGAAAAGTTGCATTGATGCTGAGCAATCAATGATGATAAAAGCTCCTGAGAAGCTGTCACCATGATTCATTCCTAAAATTTATTTGTAGCCCAAATTCACATGATGTAGATGGTTTAAAATTGTTAAGCTATGCATTTAGCTGAAAGGAGACCTAGGTGGTAGATATTCCAGGTACCTGGCAGAAGCAGATACAAATTCTCAATGGAAAAACTGATCTTTTGTCCTAAGCCTCAAAGGAGTCCCACACATAATTTCCTTGACAAATGGTAGTATCACAGTAAAATAAAAAGAGACCTTGAATATTGCAATTGTCACACACAGAATTAATATAGCCATGTTTACCATGTTTAATATACACATTAACTTTCTTGAATAGGAAACTCTAAAGAATACTCAAGCAGATTTTCAACAGAACAAAATTAAGACTCTAGAAATAAAAAATAAAACAACTGAAAATAAATATCAATTAAATGGTGAAACATCAAATTAGAAACTGTTGAAGAAATAAGCTGAATTATATGTTTAAAGAAATAATTTAGACTGTAACACAGAAAGACAAATAGAAAGTATAAAATAAGTTTAAGAAAAGCAAAAAATAGTGTGAAAATTCTGAATATCCAAATAAATGAATTCCAGAAATAGGAGAGAGGACAATAGAAAGGGACATTATTAGATGAAGGTATAGTTGAGAAACTTTCAAAAGTGATAAAATCCACCCATCTACAGTTTCAAGAGGCCTAATTAATCCCGAGTAGAATAAATAAAAAAAATAAAATTCACATCTTAACACATGAACATGAAAAGCAAAAAACCAAAAGCAAAGAAAAGACTTGAGCAACATCTAGGGGAAAAGACAGATTACCTTTAAACAGTGACACTAACAACTGATTTTTCACCATAGTGAAACAACTGATTTTTCACCAACAGCAATCAAAGCTAGAAATTGTAGAGGATGTACTTCATGTACAAAAAAAATAAAAATGATCCTAGATGCTAGTTCTGTGCTGCAAAAAGGCAGAGTAGACAGTGAATATGTAGGTAACTCTCATCATAACTACATAGCAGCAACTCCTGTGCATTTGTCCAAGTCCTGTTTACTTTTCATTTTAGTTAGGGAGTGAGGCTACCTTTCTTAGGATGCCTGGCAATTAGGTATAGGCATGTGACTGCCTTTTGGCCATTAGTATCTAAGCAAAAGTAATGGGGGTTACCTCTGGAATAAAGAGGTAAAGAAGCGGGTGTGCCTTCTCCCATGGACTCTTCCCATTTGCTGGCTTAATGAAGAGTACTCAAAGAACTAAAAGAAGGTAGAGCCATAGGATAGAAGAAGCCTGGATCCTTGAATGACCACATAAAATGTTGTTCAACCAGAAATATCCCCCATTGGACTGAAGCATGAGTAAGAAATAAACTTGTATACTACAACCACTGAGATTTCAGGATTTAATTGTTTGAGCCCCTAGCATTATCTAACTAATACATTTACTGGAGGGTTAAAACAAGATTCCAAATCAGAACACACTTGTAAGTGTGTAACAATTGCATGTAAGCTGGGGGAGTAGGTATGAGTAGATACTAAACTCTTTATTTGTCCTAAGGGAAGATAAAAGTATAAACTTTGCCCTTCAATTCATTACATATACATATCGTAATCTCCCAGGTGACCACTAAAGAATAGAAGCAAAGGGCCGGGCGCAGTGGTTCACACCTATAATCTCAGCACTTTGGGAGGCTGAGGTGGGCAGATCACCTGAGGTCAGGAGTTCGAGACCAGTCTGGGCCAACATAGTGAAACCCTGTCTCTACTAAAAATACAAAAATTAGCTGGATGTGGTGGCGGGCATCTGTAATTCCAGCTACTCAGGAGGCTGAGCCAAGAGAATCGCCTGAACCCAGGAGGCAGAGGTTGCAGTGAGCTGAGATCATGCCACTGCACTCCAGCCTAGTGGACAAGAGCAAGACTGACTCTTGGAAAAGAAAAGAACAGAAGCAAAGAAGCTTAAATCCAAAAGTGGGAATAACTTGAATAAGTAAAAAAAATGAAAAAGAAGGTCATATAGAAGGATCGAATAAAAAGCATGAAATAGGCCGGGTGCAGTGGCTCACGCCTGTAATCCCAGCACTTTGGGAGGGCAAGGTGGGTAGACCACGAGGTCAGATCCAGACCATCCCAGCCAACATGGTGAAACCCCGTCTGTATTAAAATACAAAAAAATTAGCCAGGCGTGGTGGCGTGCGCCTGTAGTCCCAGCTGCTCAGGAGGCTGAGGCAGGAGAATCGATTGAACCCAGGTGGCAGAGGATGCTTGAGCCGAGATCGTACCACTGCACTATAGCCTGGGAGACAGAGCACGACTCCATCTCAAAAAAAAAAAAAGCACGAAATGAGATGATAAATATAATATAGGCAATTGCATTAAATGTAAATAGACTAAATGTTTCAGATAAAAGATAAATCAGAATGGACTTTTAAAAGCTAATTCTATGGAAGTCGCAAAATACACATCCACAGGAGAATGGTTCCAAGACCCTTAACTCATGGATACCAAAATCCACTGATACTCCAGACTCACGTAAAATCACCTAGTATTTACACATAACTATGCACATCCTCCCACATACTTGAAATCATTTCTAAATTACATATAGCACCTAATACAATGCAAATGCTACATAAATAGTTGCTATGCCATATTTTAAAAATTTGTACTATATTTTTATTGTTGTATTTTGTTATCGCTTTTTCCCAAATATTTTTCCTCCATGGATGGTGGACTCCACAGATGCAGAATCTGTAGAGATGGAGAGCTGACTGTATCAGACTATCAAGGAACATGTTCTTCTCGTGATGACAGCAGAAGCAACATAAGAGTGAGTAGAAGCACAGGATATCTCTAAGGTTAAGGTTTGGATGAAGATGGCATACAGTCATTTTCCCTGATGCTCTTTTGGTCACCATAGTCACAGAGACAAGCCCATTTGTCAGTGAGGTAGAGAAATGCATGCCACCTCAAACAGGAAGAACTGCAATGTCACATGGCAAAAACCGTGGACATAGGGAAAAGTGAAAAGTTAGAAATAATAATGCAATTCATCGGAAATAGAAGAAAATTTCTTTTAACTGATAAAGGATACCTATATAAAGTAAGCAAAAATCTACAACAAATAATACACATAGCTATGATGCTAGCACAGTTTCTCTTTGAAATAGAGAAAACATAAAGATGTCTCCATTACCATTTTTACTTGACATTTTGTTGAGTATCAGAGACTTAGCTAATACTGTAAGAGAATAAAAAGAAATAAAATCCTAGTGATTACTAAAGGAGAAATAAAACTCTTTTGTTACAGATACTATGATTACATGTTTTAAAAATCCAAAAGAATTCACAGATAAGTTATTTGAATTAATAAAAGAACACAGTAAGCTTGCTAAATAAAAAAAATCAATATACAGAAATCATATACTAGAAATCTATATACTACCAACAAATACATTTTCAAAAGATACAATTAATGCTTCAGCAATATAGAGTATACAGCTGACCCTCGAACAACACAGGGGTTAGGGGCACTGACCCCTCTTTGCAGTTGAAAATCTGTATATAATTTTGTCTCCCCCAAACTTAACTACTAGGAGCCTACAGTTGCCTGGAAGCGTTACCAATAACATACACAGTTGATTAACAAATATTTTATATGTTAACTATGTCATATACTGTATTTTTACAATAAAGTAACTTAGAGGACAAGAAAATATTAAGAAAATCATAAGGAAGAGAAAATATGTTTACTCTTCAGTAAGTGAAAGAGGATCATCACAAAGGCTTTCATTATCATCCTCACACTGAGTATCCTGAGGAGGTAGAAAAGAAAGAAGGGGGTGGTCTTTCTGTCTCAAGAGTGGTGGAGGTGGAAGAAAATCCACGTTTAAGTGGACCCTACTCTTCAAACCCATGCTGTTGAAGACTCACGTGTACTTAGAAATGTACAAACTGAAAGATGTTCAAAACCTTTCAGGGCAAATTATAAAACTCTATTGAACAGTAAAGAAGATCTAAATAGAGAAATAAATGTCCTTTATCGATTTGCGACACTTAATATGGCAAACATACCAATTCTTTCCCAAATTGATCTATACATTCAATGCATCCCAGTCAAAATCCAGGCAGGATTTTGGATTGAACGTAAAAGTGGATACCAAAATGTAGACGGCTTGGAACCATCTGTTACAGCTGTATCAACAGGGCATGTGAGGAACCAGACAAGTAGCTGATTTTCCTAACTGAAACTTAGACAGAAGGACAAGGTAAATAATGCCTTTAAACAGCTCTACAATTCCATATGAAAAGGGGGCAACTGGCTTTTAATGGGTGAGACAAAGAAACAGGGGGCAGGAGGTTGAAAATAAATTTCCAGAGACTTGTGATAGCGAACTGGACTAAAAGTCATGAGTCATCTCAGTTGGAGCCTGAACCAAGAGTTAAGTTAAGAAAGAGGCAATTTATTCAAGTCTAAGGTTATATTCAGGGCTAGGATTTATGTAAGAGGTCGAGGTATTTGATTTTTTAAAAATAGCTTTATGAAAGATACTTCAGTGAACACTGAACACTGAACAATGTAGGCGCAGCATCATGTATCTTTGTACTTATATTTGGCTGTTTTAATTGAGTTGTACTTTTGTAAGGAAGGACACAGATGCTTGTATTGTGTTCTAAGTCACTGGTTCTCAACCTTGCCTTCCATTAAAAACAGGCAGGGAACTTTACCTGATGCCCAGGCCACATCAGAACAAGCAAATGACAACCCCTGGGAGCAGGGCTGGGGCATCACCACTTTGTCAAGTTTCCTGTGTGATTCTAAGGTAGAGTCAATGTTGGCAACCTCTGCTTTAAGCAAAACCAATCCTTCGTGGTTGGTGGTTCAATAAAGGTATCAATTTTGAGAGCCCTCTCTCTAGGCAAATTAACCCAAAATCTCTGTGGCTAGAGCATGGGAACTATTATCTTCCCAAAGCTCTCCAGGTAATTCTAACATGCTGCCAGGGTTGGGAATCACTGGTTTTAGGACTTCTACTTGATATTAGCCACCACTCTCAGCACTGCCAGTACCTCCTGGTGATTTTCTATAACAGATGTCACTCTTAGACATCTGGATAACTCTGAGTGGTGAAATAGCTAAGTCCAACTAAGAAACTTATTCAACATTTATTTACTATTTACTGAATACACAAATAGCACTAATCTTTGGATGAAGAAACCCCAAACAAGTGCCTATTCCAGTTTTTGGTAAATTGTAGGTGGTCCCAGTACCACCGAACTCGGAAAAGACCCTAAAAACAGTAAGGTTAATTTACTAAGATACAAGGCGTGTATATCTTTTTCCAATCCCTCAAATACAGCCCAGTCATATGAACCATATAGCACCTCTCCCATTCTCACAGCTTGGGAAAGGGGAGCGGGCAAGGGGGTGATAACAGAAGGCAACATCACACCAAATATTATAATAGTCCTGCCAGCCCTGTCGTACCTGAGAAGTGTAGTTCACACTCACAAGAGCAGTGTAGCAAGTTATGCTCCTCTGGCACCTCCTTGGCAGGCATGTAACTCCTAAATGACTTAGCAAAAATGACTTAGCAAAATCTGGAGCTAAGAGGCCAGGGCACTCATTTGCAGCTGAACACATTGGTAGGAGTCATCTGTGGATCCCATGGACACCATGGCTTTGAGTGGTCTTTCTCCATGTGCCCCTTCACTGGATGCCAGTTGACAGGGGAAACCATGACCCCCCAAAACCTAAGGAACAAACTCTGTATTCTAAAAGGTTTCATTATGTTTCTATTTTATAAAGTTCTTGTGCAGATATTACCTCATGCAACATAGTCTGTCATTCTGCTTCAGTTTTAGGTATTGCCTTCATAGGTTGGAATACTTAATATAGCAAAGATACATAATATATTCTGGATATATAGAATCCAGAAAGATGAGGAAGTGGCTCACGGTCCTGTGATGAGTAGGGACAGACCTGGGATTTGAACTCAAGTCTTTCCCGCTAGAATCCATGCTTTCGTCTCTATTGTAATAGGAATACTTGACAGCAGTTTGATGCCTTGTGATACACAAAGCACATTACCAATAATACTTTTTAATGAGATGATATAAGTAAAACAACAATATGCCAAGCACATAATAGGCACTCGATACATAAACATCTTTCTGCTTCTTTTTAATCATATATTATTTACTGTTCTCTTTTGCTCAAAGGATGTGAGTAGACCATAACCTTTATTAACCCACAGGGCCTAATAACGTAAGCAGAATTGGCCATCACATTTGGTCTCCCAACATACTCCTTTGAGTGAAATGGTTTCAAGGTCAGAACATGGGATTGGGCAGTGCCTGACCTGGGGCTTCATAGGCCAAAGGGAGAACAACAAATGGCTCTCCACACCACAAAGAGCATGGGCTCTGATCCAAAAGGAAAGTTGGAGCCCAGAACTTCAATTCTAGATCAAGTTGCCACAATGGTGTTCACCATTACTTTGGACAGATTTCTTCTTCATAATTGTCACGGACTGATGTAGGAGTTTGGCTACTACGATGTTGTTTTGACCAGAGTCTGAGGAATAGTTACATCCTTTCCAAATAATCCTGCTTCCTCACCCTCTCCACCCTCCACTCTCTATCCTGAGATTGTTGCACACAGGAGATACAATAGCAGAAAGGGAATGCAAGTGCCAGGTCACTGATAGCTGTGTAAGAGTCCAACTACCAAACTAAAATGCTGATAAAAATGCTTGTTGCAGCAACTGGGTTAGGCTTGAAGCCAAAGTGGACAAACCTCCAGCCCTCTCCTCATCCACAGGCCCACCAAAACTATGGGACTAGTGTGTTCACATGAGGCAGCAAAGACGGAGAGAGATGGCCAGGGTGGGTCAACTCATCCACACAGCCCTATGAAAATAAAGAAAGAGGGACGCCAGGTACGGTGGCTCACACCTATAATCCCAGCACTTTGGGAGGCTGAGGTGGGCAGACCATGAGGTCAAGAGATTGAGACCATCCTGGCCAACATGGTAAAACCCTGTCTCTACTAAAAATACAAAAATTAGCCGGGCGTGGTGGCACATGCCTGTAGTCCCAGCTTCTCGGAAGCTGAGGCAGGAGAATCCCTTGAACCCGGGGAGGTGGAAGGTGCAGTGAGCTGAGATTGTGCCATTGCACTCCAGCCTGGGCACAGAGCGAAACTCTGCCAAAAAAAAAAAAAAGAGCATGGGAGAGGGACACAAGACCTCTGGGGGGCTGTCTCACTTTACCAATTCCACTGCAAGGAGGAAGTTGAATGCAGGAGCAAGAGGAGAACCCTGGGCTTTGCCTTTTAAAGCACAGTAGCCATGTTTGCTGGTGAAATGTGGCCCCATGAATGTTCCACATTATGATCAACCAGCTCATCAACACCTCCTCCCTCACAGGGAATGCAAAATCTAGAAGTGGAGTAGATGGAAGTGGGCCTGGCATGGAAGATGGGCAGAAGTGTCATCATCTTACACTCAGCAGACAAAGGTTCAGCATTCTTCCTTCCTTTTTCTTTATTCTTTTGCTCTGAACTATCATGCTTATAGATTTTGTGATGGTAAAGTCTTGGCAAATAATTTAACATGAAAATTACCTTTAAGGTAAACATACCATGTGCCTTGCAATCACAGAGCCCATATTCTGACAGATTATTGACCACAGAATAATATTCCTGCGCCCCTTCTTAATCCCTTTGTTGTGTGTAATGAGAATTGCTCCCTGAGTTTGAGTTGCCACATAAAGAAGGCTATTCCCTTTTGTTAGGATGTTCAAGGTCCACTTTGAACAACTGTGAAGTTTTTTGTTTACAAGTATCTCCTACTGACTGTCTTCAGGCAGGTAAGAACCTGAAGCCCTCTGCGTCCCCTCTGTTTCCAGGACTTGGTCCTGCGACCTTTTGTCATTCATGCACTCCTTGTTTTATCTCCTGAATAATTGTCAGATCAGTCCCCTCCTCTCTACCCCCATCCCCATGGCAACAGCTTCCTCTTAAACTCGTTTTTCTGGCCCAATCTTTTCTCTCTCCAGTCCACATGTCCCTCTCCAGCTTTAAGAATGAATTCTGATCATGTTCCTCCCCTGGTAAATATCCTTTGGTGGCTGCCTACTGCCTGTGTCTGAAGTGACTAGCTCCTTAACATGAAATTTAAGGCTTTCTAGGACCTGGCTCCTTAGAATGTTCCAACCTCATTTCCTTCCTTTGAATTTTAGGTACCACCAACATCATTTTTCAGGTAGTTTCCAGTACACCTGTACATGCTATGTTCTTTCATCCCCATTCCTCTGCTTGGAATGTCTCCTTATCTACCTATCATGCCTACTCACTTCTTCATCTGGCCATTCCTCATTTTTCCCTTCCACATTCAGCTCAGGTGCTACTTTCTCTAGGAAGCATTTTGGCTATTCCACCCCACTCCCTGCTGCTGTTCCCTAAGACACTATCCATACTGTAGCCACAGCATATACCATGCAATGTGAAATTCTGTCCTTGCCACTTGACTAGAGAACTCAGGGACTATTCTCAGTATCCTCAGCCTCCAGAGCTTTGAAGTAGGAGATCCTGCATGCCACATTTCTTGCAACCAAAAATAAGGCTTAGAAACAGCTTCAGCAATTCACATGGGAACCAAGCACTTGCTTAAATAGTATTATTTGCAGGTAGCAGTAGCTACCTGGTTATCCTATTAGGATTATGAAGACTTCCCAGATACTATGAAAAAAACTAAGACTGAGGGTACCCACCATTAGGACAAAGTAAGTGCCCTATAGCCGCCATTCTGGATATAAGAGAAAAAATACTCACATACATTGATTATCTAGATCAGATAATAATACACATGTGACCCTATGGTCCTTTTGCTTTGTTTTTATTTTATTAATACTAACTTGAATTCTTATGTGTTACTGATCCCATGTTATAGATCATGTACTGGTTCAGAAACATGTAACTTGCTGTAATCACTGTTATTAAGATAACAGAATATTAAGTTGAGGTGGCAGGCCTGGAATTCAAACCCTGCTCTCCCTAACTTAGAGGCCCTGGCTCCATCCAGTGCATCAAGCTCTGTCTTCCCTTCAGTTGGAGCTATTGTTACCCAATGTAAAATCAACACTGATCACAAATGACAGAGGCACAGCCTCTGACAAGATGGAGCTGGAAATAAGCCTGCTCAAAGGGCCCTCAGCTGCATCCAAACATTTGCCCTGGACTCTGCCTCTCACTGTGCAGGATCTGAACGCTTGGACTCTCTGCAGCCCTGGCTCATGCCTCACTACTCACTTACTGGCTGCCCACGACCATGGCTGGGCAGAATGGAACTGCTTCCACCCTGACCCGTGGCCTAGGAATACAGGACCCTGCTTGCCCCCAAATACTTTCCCCAGCTTCTCACTCTGCCACAGAGACCCATGGTAAGTTCAAGTGAGAGCTGACCAAAGGAAAAGGACAATGGAATGGATGTACAGGACACAGAGTTTGTCACAACTATGAAGACTGCTGCCAGGTCTGCTGCTTGCCTTCCCTGCTGGTGGCGATTTACCCCATAATGTGGAAACTGCCCTAAGCCTTACAATCTGGGCTGAGCCAACCCCTGTGCCAGGAAAAGGGGGTATTTGTTTTTTTTTTACTTCTGAGTAGTCTAAGTCCTACCTTCCAAGTTCTCGTTTCCTGACCTGGGACTGCTCTTCCAGGATGACACACAGTGAAAGACCCCACACGCTTTGGGAGAAACTTCACACCTGTCCCCAGTTCCAGAGTGCAGCCTCACCCTCACAACCTGATGACTCAGTCCCAAGCCTGACATCAGTATGTTTCCCAAAGCCAGAGTTTAAGTGACCATGGTCATCTCTTTACATAAGTCTCACCATAGTAGTTCCCCAAAGAGAACTCTATCTTCATGGGCAATGGGCTTTGAGTCTCCTCATTGAACCTTTACTTCTAATCCATTTAATGAATGTTGAAAGAGCATTTACTATATATCTATTGTTCCAAGTTTATTATGGCAGTGATAGGAAAATACTTCTTAAGAGAGGGAGGCAAGGAGGAACAGAAGGAAGGGAGACAAGAAGCCAGGAGAGAAAGAAGGAAGGAAGGAGGGGGAAGGAGAAAGAAAAAAAGGAAATAAGGAAGGAAGAAAATGAGTAATCAAGGTGATTTTCATTATTGAGGTTAGAAGGGTAAGACATGCCTGTAGTTAAGGTTCATTGGGAAGGCTTTGATGTGGGGGACTGGGTCTCTCTGTGGGGACCACAAGACAAAGAGTACATTTGAGAGGTCCATAAAGACAGAGAACTGCTCCCACTGCCCCCAATTCAAGTTAGAATGCCCATTCCTATTTCTGTCTAAGGATACCTGATAGCACCAGCCACAGTCACCACCCAGCTCCCTTCCCCAGGGGCTCTCCATGGTCCATCCCTGCACAACATCAGGCACACTGAGGCCAAGCATCCACACTGACCCACTTCTCCATGTTTACTAAAGCCTGACTGCCTTAAGAAATAACAGGACACATGTTAACAAGGTGGGGGAGGAAGGCAGAGCCAAGCTGTGACAGATCACATGATTATCAAGATGGGAGGAAGCCATTCATGAAAAAGCACATTGTTCCAATAATGGATGGATGCCTCTTCTGTGATATTCAGGTGGCATGTTTTAAGATTGGTCTTTAGACAAACCTTTGCAAGGTAATCTGCTGCAACTATTACTTACCATATATTTCTCTCCATGCCTTTGTGTCTCACATTTGTCTGTTTGTCTTTTCTGTTCTATTTTCAGACAAAGGGGGCTTAAGCAAAAGAAACCTTCCAAAACGTTTTCATGAATATTTTAGCATGTATTTTGTGTACACATTTAATATTCTTTCCAGGGCACTTAGAGCAAGGAAGCAATAAGAGGAAGCTAGACCACTGTTTGGTGCTGGCTGCCGTGGCTGATGCTCGCAGGAGGAAGGGGCAGGTTCCCTAAGCTGATATAGCCTGAAGAGCTTCTGCAAAGCCAAAAGAAGACATACAGCTTCCCCGATAAAAGGCAGAGGGTGGTGGGGGTGTGAATGAGTGAGGTGAGGAGGAGAGGAAAGGAATAAGAGGACAATGATTGTGCCTCTAAAGAGGTATAATGACGCTGCCTGAATTCATTCATGCACTCCAAATAAGTTGAACATTTGCTGTGATCCTGGATCTGTACTGCTTTTAGCAATACAAAGCTGAAGCACAGTCATTGCAACAAGGAGCTCATAGTCAAGAGGGATGTTAGCACAGAAATCAGGAGCCACGAGATAGTGCTGCGGATGCTGGGAAAGAAGCATCAAGGTGGAAGAAGAAGCCAGAGGAGGGGGAAGTGCTGTTTAGGAAAGACTTCCCGAGGGAGCCCATCTGTGAGCTAAGCTCCGGAGGATGAGTTGCCTTTAGACAGAGGACCTTCATCCAGGAAGCCACATGCATGAAGGTCCTGACACATGAGAGGCTGAGGCCGAGCCCATGACCAGAGTGGCTCTGTGTGGCTGGAGTGAGAGGAGGGGAAGGCACAAGAAAGAAGGATGGAGGGGTAGAGTTTTGTGGCAGAGTGGCTGGTGTGTGGTGCTAAGGAATGTGTACACGACTGAGAGACAATGGATTTAGAGTCGTTTAAAGATTTGGAATGCGCTAGCTTTGCATTTTAGAAGGTCACCCTGATAAAGGTTTTGAGGATCCATGAGAAGAGAGAGGTGAGATTATTGCAATGGTGCAGGAGAGAAATGCTGAGGGCCTGGATGGAAGCAGTGGGTGGGGAAGTGGGCAAGGGGATGGAGAGGATGGAGGGGAAGCGTGGGATGCAGATACATTAGGGCTGAAAGGGACAGATCACCAATGAGATGTGGTACATATGGGAAGGCTAGTTTCCTCCCACAAGCACCTGTGTGTGAGGCAGTGCAGTAGTGGTTAAGAGCTAGGTGACCTGGGTTCAGAGGTCACCCAGTTGCTGCTGTTTACCATCTCAGTGATTACGGTTGTCTGCTTCTGCTCCCAGGAAAGAGAAAGGGGTAATGAAAAATTAGCCTGATTCTGATAAAAGTGAACACCTGTAAAACCCCTTAGAACAATACCTGGCATGAAATAAGTACTCTATGCATATGCTCAATAAAATAAAAACTAACCCTTGATGTGAGAGAGGGGAGGCCAGAGGGGGATGAATTGGGATGAGGTAAGGCTGGTTTCCTAGTCAGGGTGAAGGGTGGTCTAGACCACAGTGCGACACAGAGTGTGGTGTTAGGATCATTGTAGCTCCTAGAACTGTTTGTTACAGGTTTGTGACAAGTTAAGGCATAAATGGGGAGTAGACATCTATCAGCCTTTATACCAATTTGCCATTGCTGCTATAGCCAAGGAATGTGATGCTTTTAAATTTTATAACCACGACAGATTGCAAATTAACAAGCACAATGGTCATGCACCAGAGATGGTTTGAGAAACCTTGGTGGAGAGAAATGACTCTCAAAATTTGTGTCATGTTAAAACCACTTGGGGGAGCTTTTAGAAGATGTGGCACCCAGACTGACATTATCACAATTACAGGACGATCTCTGGGAGAGGAACTTCAAACTTCAGTATTTTTTTAAAGGTCTCTAAATGATTCTCACGGGGCAGACACATTTGAGAATTAGTGGTCTAGATAAGGGCTTTTCAAATTTCTATGTACAAATAAATCAACTAGGAGCTTGGTAAAATGCAGATTCTGATTAATTAGGTCTAGTGGAGCTCAGAAGTCGACACTCTTCATAAGCTTCCAGGTAAGGCCCATGGTGTTAGTCCACGGGTCACACTTTGAATAAGATCTATGGGGAAAAGCTGTGCCTATCTAGCCAACTGTGGTCACTTTGACCTGCAAAACAAACTAGAAGGTAGACAGTGCAGAAGGGAAAATTAAAGCTCAGAGACATTACAAACCAGTAGGCAGTAAGACAAGGACCTCAGTCTAGGCCTCCATACTCAAAATCATCATTCTCCTAGCCATCATCATGTCTTTGTCAAGGCTACTATCTCTGGTTTTGGCTTTATGCTGCCATTTGTGACATTTCCTCCCTTACCCACCATTCCCACCCTAATCACTGGTTTTCTGCTATCATGAAGTAACTTTTAGAAAATCATGCAATTTTCTCGGCTGAATTAAAGACAACAAGAAATCTGCCCATATGTAGGCCTAACTCTAGGCAAACCTTTATTCACACCTCTAACTTCCAGTAAGAGTTCATCAGAGTCCTTCAAGAAGTAAAGAACAACCAAAGAGAGAAGAGGAACAGCAGGATAAACTGACTGGAAAGGACAGCATCATGTGGGGTGAATGTGCTTCCTTTTCAAGGAGTATTTGCTTCCTAAATGATGACAATTAAAAAAAAAAACCTCAAATGCTGACATCTTAGATATAGGCCACAGCACAGAGGGAGAGCTCCTGCAAGCCCTTTCTTTTGACACCCCCTAATTATTCAACTCCTTGTGTTTGCAAAGGCCGAGACTTGCACCTGAAGCAAAGAAGGAGGCTGGATAGGAGCATCATAGACCCTTGGGTCAAAGCATTGCTTCAGAATCCTTTGCTGTATTTTGGTTTTCATCACACCACTCCTGCCCGGCAGAATAGTCAATCCTTTGTCTCTGCTTCCAAGGCATTTTGTATGTGCTCCTATATGGCATTAAAGTAAGGGGAATGTGTGGAACTTCTCATCAGACCCCAACTCCTTTCAGCCCTAAGAGCCACATCCACATCCGTATGCAGTTTTATATTCTTAGTTGCTGAACACACAGCACATGCCCAGGTACATTATGCTGAGAAGCTGAACAAAATCCTGATTTACATACAACATGACTTAAAATGTGGATGATCTAATAAACTGGAGAATACAGTATGATATGCAAGTTATGTGTTACATGACGACTTCCAAAGGGACATCAGCCTGTGGCCGCAGAAAGGGTGAAAGCTGGAGAATGGGAGCTTGGAATGAGCTTTGAGGAAGATAAATGTGTAAGCAAGCAAAGACGGTGAGTCTCTGAAGTCTAACGGATTCTGGAGTGGCCCTGCAGACTTCAGAGGTTGCTTAGCAAGGAGCTGTGAGGCCCAGTGACTGCAAAGCACATGATGAGTCCCAAAAGATAAATGGATGGAGAGGGTGAAGCAATGTCCCCAACTTCTACCCAAAAGTGTCAGCCAGAAAATGTTGGTGGGGAAATTTTAGAGGCGACAGGCCTGGAATGGGAAAGATCCCCCACGACTCTAACTGCCATGAGCAATTTGAAGGACGTACCTGTGTCTGGGAATTTGGCTGCATGGGGTTGGGGAATTGCCAGCTTCCCAATCTAGCTTCTCTCTTAATGGTGTTATATAGTGTTTTATGTTAATTAAATGTCTACTGTAGGCATGTGCCAAGAGGCCTTGCAAAATCTGGTGCTTGGGAAAAGAGGACAGGCGTGCTGAGTGCAGCAGCCATTCCCAGGTGTCTGTAGACCTAAGTGAGAAAGGCATCAAAACCTTCATCTGGGCCCTTGATGGAGATAGTTGGAAGAAAAAAATCCTATACAATGCAAACAATTGCTGTGGAAAGGTTGAGTAACATACCTGGGCATCCTGCTAAAAAGAGGTAAAAACGGGATGAGCCTTCCACCTCTTCATTCTCCTTTCTCATCCACCTCACCTCCTTGCTATCAGTAGAAATCTACACTGTTGGTAAATTAAAATAAGAGGACATGGTAGGAACAGAGAAGATTGCTGCACACAGAAAGAGTAAAAACGTTACAGGTTTTGATAATGAAGCCATGGTTTGGAGTTACTTCCTTTTATGCCTTGTTCTACATGAGTCATAGACCACAAGCTGGGGAGCGTTTACTGCGGGCCCGGCCCTAGGCTGAGTATTTTGGAAATGTTGCCTCTACAAAGACACGCTTGGAGATAGATTAGATTAAGAGGAAACAGAAATTAAAAGATGTTGGGTGACCTTCAGAGGTGCCCGCAGAGAGCAGCAGAGTTGGAATCTGAGGGAGCTGTGCATGTTGACAGCCCGTGTGCTTAACCGCTACTCTGATGGCCTCCTGGCCCAGGGGTTGTTCTCTCTTCCAGGCACCTCAGTATGAGAGTGGAGGGTAAGAGAAAGGCCTTCCTAGAGAGAGTGTGCTCCTATCCTTCCGCATTCTCCTACTTCTCCTCCTCCTCACATCCTGTGCATCTTCAGGCTCAATGTCTGCTCATTGCAAAGAGAGGGATGTCATAGCAGCTTCTTCAAGCACCTTTTCAGAGCTCTGCCTCAGCAACCCAATGTTCAGGCCTTGTCCAAACTGTCAGAACCGTCTGCCTGCAGTCCGTGCAGCAGAAAGACCATCTGTCAGCCTCTGACCTGTGCCTTCCCGTCTCACGGACCACTTGAGCTGGCTCCGTGTTCCCTGAGAGCCTCTGAGGTCCCTGGCTCCACAGTCCATCTCCCAAACCTGACTGACAACTCCAGGCACTTAGAAGACAGGGTGCAGATGGTGAGGGTGAGCTGAGAAAATATGCTCTGGATGGCAAACACACAGACACATAGACACAGACAGACACACAGACACACACACCCCCACCAACACTCTTTTCTCATTTGGATCATTTTCTTGCAAGAAAATAATTCTTTCATGTAAGTTTTGATTGAATACAAATACCCACTAAATTCTGTAGGGATATATACCAGGATTAGGTATGCAGGAATAGGTATATTCTTAATACCTCTTCCTCAGGTTAAGCCACATCAAGAAAATATCATGTCAGCATTATGAGATTATCCAAAATTATTATGAGCAGTTCTTAATGATGTAGCCCAGTAACTCTCAATCCTACCTACACGGTAGAATCATGTGGGGGAACTTACAAAAAAGAATATTGCTGCTTGGGATTGTTCCAGACCAATTAAACCAGAATCAATGGCATAGAGACTGAACGTGGTATTTTAAAAACATTTTCCACATGATTCAAATATGAATCATGGAGTGAGAATCACTGAGCAGCCATGATGTCAAGGATAAAGGGAATGGCTAGGTGGCAGGGGAGGTACAGGGCAGGGGGCACTGCTGATTTATTTTGGATGATCAGGAAAGCTTTCAATGAATATATGGCTTTTGAGCTGAGACAGAGGTAACAAGCAAAGTATTGCATGCAGCGGAGACAGCAAGTGCAAGGGGTCTAGAGTACAGTAAGCAGTGTATTTCTGAAAAACAAGAAAGCAGTGTTGTGCAGTATAACAGAGAGAGGATGGACGCTAGGAGATAAGGTTCAAAGGTGGGACAGTGGCTAGATGTCTAGAACGTTGAAGCCTATGTTCAAAAGTTTGGATTTTCTACTAAATATACTGGGAAGACATTGGAGTGTTTTAGGCAATGGAGAAATAGAGTCTGATTCTGTTTGTAAATATCATCTAAGCTATTCCATGGCAAATGGACTTGGTCGTGGCAGCAGAATGGGAGCAGAGAGGTGGGCTGGATATCATTGCAGGATGTCAGGAAGGAGATGACTACCATTGTTGCCCTGTGATGCCAGGACCTTGGGGCGGCCATTTGCGGACATGGGTAAAAAGTACAAGAACAAAAATTCAATATGCTATGGGGGAATGGAGGAGAAAAAGTCCAGATCTCAGCGGCATGCTGAGCAGCTGAACCAACATGGACAGATGCCTACCCCTGCACTGCTTCTCTGAGCAAAACAAACCCCTATTTGTGAAAGCAAATGCAGTCGGGTTTTCTGTTACTAGCGGTTAATGCACTGCCAACTGATATTACTACTGTTTTTATGTCAGGCACTGGTTCTAGGGAGTTACACAAATGAAAAACATAGCATCCCTGATTTGCGCCCCGCAGCCTCGTCAAATTTCAACTGTTCTGAAGAGTTGGAAATTTGCTCCCCAAAATTGAAGACGACCAAAGTACTGCAGGGCTTTGAAGCATGGACTAGCTGCTCTCATTTGGATAGATCCAAGAAGCAAGAGCGGCGATCGGTCTGGATTTGATGAAATCTGATCCCCGCAAATCTGGCTATGAAGGGCTAACAAAAACAAGCTAGGAGAAATAAACTCTCAGGGAGAGAACTCTCATTCAAAGAGCTAGCAGAGGACCCAGAGTCATCTGGTCCAAGACTACAAGAGTGTTCAAAGAGAAGGCTCCTTTGCTTGAGAGCGTACTTTAAAATCCAAGACTGGACAAGGTGCAAAGGGAAGATTCAGGGCAGAGGGAGATGACGTTGCCCCTTCTCCTGGTCTCCACTGCTATTTTTAGCCCATGGCTCTCTCACGTATTCAGAATTACTACTTGCAATGAGTTGAGAAAAGACGAGGGAGGGGGCGCCGTCGCTGGGACTAGGAACGGAGGATATTTTATCAGAAATGAGCCCAAGCTCCAAGCAAACTTTGATCTTGTCCTCGAGCTGAGTAATCCCTCTCTGCCAGATGGAGGCTGAGAGGAGCCCAGGAAGGGACATCTCTACTTCTCTGCTGAATGGTAAGATGGACGCCTGACATGCCAAGGTGGAACTCTAAACATATTTTCCTTCAGAAGCATTATTGTAATCAGTAATTAGATCGCATAGTACCGTATTCCTGGTGCACTTGGATTCAGCAGATCATTAGGAGCAAGCCTAGTCTCTTATTCTTCCTTTAATGTTATTTGAAAGCCATTGTAGTTTAAGTTTCAAAAACGGGCTTATAAAGTTTTTCAAAAGCATTTTTTTAAGTTGAGGCTCGCCTATACTATATTAAACAACATGATATGTACATATATATTCAAACACAAAAATTTTGGGTTCCTAGGTGCTGGTGACATTTACTGATGTTTAGATTTTTGGACATTTCATGTTGAATCACTGGACTGACACAAATATTTTTTAAACTGAAGGCAATGGTGTTTTTGTAGGTTAAAAATTCTCATTTTACCACAAAAATATCTTTCTCCAAGAAAAGAATAACCTTCTTACATGTAAAAAAAAAATTGACTTTTTAAAAGTTTATTTAAGCTTTAAAAAGTTAGAGCACTATGTACATATACAGAAAGCCAATTTTTTCATTTTTAATTTTCTGGTTTTATCAAATAAAAGAAGTAATGTTTATAAGAGGTTTTTCAATTAGCACAGTAAGGAAAAACATTTTGGATATTTCAGAATATACTGTGAGGCAATATTAAGGCACACGTTTTCTGAAATGTAAGTT
This sequence comes from Ateles fusciceps, assembly GCA_036589455.1. NCBI lineage: Eukaryota > Metazoa > Chordata > Mammalia > Primates > Atelidae > Ateles > Ateles fusciceps. Next base: position 11,658,798 of record JAZHEH010003061.1, read on the forward strand.
TGACATTTTGGAGTAGTATTTAATACTACTGACATCGACAGCCTGCTGACTGTTATTCACCTACAACTCAGTGTTCATGTATGTTTTCATTATGCTGACTGGATTTTGATAAATTGCAATGCCATGACCATGATATTAAGAAGACAAGTCTCCGAGATAAGAGGGAATGTTCCTGAGATTTGTAATGCCAGCATGACTAAGGAGAATCACGTGTGCCAGTACAGAGAGAGTAAAGTAATAGAGAATCTTCCATATCTGTAATACCGCAGCACACATGGTGCATTATAAAAATTTACATGTTACTAGGCCAGAAGGCAAATCTCAACAAACTTCAGTGAATTAATGTTACTGGAGCATATTTTTCACCAAAGTGGAATAAAATTATAAATCAGTAACAAAATAATAGCTCTTTATCTTCAAGAACTTTAAAAATAACCCACAGATTACTAAATTATTCATGGACAAAAGAGGAAATCATAAGCAAACAATAAAACATCTAGAACTGAATGGCAATGAAAACTCTCCAAATAAAATAATTTAGGATAACATTACAGTGGTACCCTCTTCTCCAAAACATGCTTATTCTCAGTGATTATATTAGGAAAAAAAAATGATTACAAAGTAATGAACTATTCAACCCAAAAGTTAAGAATTAGAACAAATAAGAAAAAGAACCTAAATGTAAGGAAAAGAAAGGGTAACAAACAGCAGAAATTACTGAAATAAAAAACAAAACAATGATAGAGACTGACACATTTAAAATAAATTTTGAATCATTCATTCAAAAAACATTTATTGATTGATGCAGGCACTGGGGATTCAGTAATGATCCAAATGAACAAAAATCTCTGCTCTTTGGAAATTATAGTCTAGTTGGGGAACAGACGAGAGGGACATACAAATAAAATGTATACTATGCTAGATGATAATATATATTAGGGGGAAAAATGAAAGTAGGAAAACTGGATACAGAAATCGCCTGAAGACTGTCAGGTAAAATGGTACAGGTGATGGCTAGGGAAGATCTCAAAAGGTGGCTTTGATTCTTTTAAAAATGAATACAATTAGGCCAGGCGTGATGGCTCATGCCTGTAATCCCAGAACTTTGGCAGTCCGAGGCAGGTGGATCACCTGAGGTCAGGAGTTTGAGACCAGCCTGGCCAACATGGTGAAACACCATCTCTACTAAAAATAAAAAAATTAGCCAGATGTGGTGGTGGGCGTCTGTAATCCTGGCTACCTGGAGGCTGAGGCACAAGAATTTCTTGAACCTGGGAGGCAGAGGTTGCAGTGAGCTGAGATTGCACCACTGCACTCCAGCCTGGGCGACAGAGTGAGATTCCATCTCAAAAAAAAAAAAAAATGCAACTAGATACCTTTGGACAACCTGATCAAACATCAATAGAAGAATAGCAATGGTGCATGCTGAAACAATATTAGCACTGAAATAGATGACAGAAGTATTTATATAGTAATATGACAACATATATAATAGTAATGTATATTATATATGAATATATACATAGCAATAAGTATGTAAATATTATTAGAAATGTGCTAGATCACATAAGTATTTATACAAAATATTTGATTAGAAAGTCTTTCAAAAAATTCAAGGTACAACTTCACACTTCAATTTGAAAATGTAGACAAAACAACACTTCAAAAAAAAAGTACAAGAAGAGAATTACAAAGAAATAATGAACAGTCCTAAAATCATTAAAGAAATTGGGTCGGTGTTCAGAAATGTAACCCCAAAATCTGTTCCAGGAACAAATTCTACAGTGCTTCAAGAAACAGTTTGTAGAGTTTAATGGTGGCCCCTTAAAAAATATAACCATATCAAATCACAAGAACCTATGAATGTTACCTTATTTGAGTAAAGGACTTTTGTGGATGTAACTGAGTTAAGAATTTTAAGATGAAGAGATCATCCTGGATTATCCAGGGGGCCCTAAATCCAATGGTGTGTTCTCATGAAAGATACATGGAGAAGAAACACATAGAATTGGAAGAGGCAATGTAACCACGGAGGCAGAGGATGGAGCGATGCATCGCTATCCACCAGAAGCTGGAGTAGGCTAGAAACAGAATCCCCTCTGGAGCCTCTGCAGGGAATGTGACCCTCTGATACCTGCATGTCACACGTCTGGCCTCTAGAACTGTAAATTTCTGTTGTTGTAAACAATAAAGTACATGGTTTTGTTACAGCACCCACAGGAAATAAATTCACAAATGATTCCAATACTATAAAAACGATTCTACATTTTTTTTTAAAGAAGGAGGAATGCTTATAACTCATTTCATGACCATAGTACAACCTTTGTACCAAATAGGCTAAATTCATTTATGAAAACTGATCTGTAACTATCAAACAAAACATAAGTATCTTGAATACAACAATGCATATGAAAAGTAAAATACTACACCTAAGAAGGGATGGTCTTTGAAATGCAAGGGTGCTTTAACAGAAGAAAAACAACTAATCTCCATTAACAGTTTTGAGGAAAAATGATAATTAACTTGGATACAGAAAATGCATTTTATAAAATTCAGAATAATAACATGATAAAATAAAATTCCTAGAAAACTAGGAACAGAAGAAAAATACCATGAACCATGATTTTAAAAAAAGGATTCAAGACCGAGAGCAAACATATTGAGTAATGAAATATTTGAAGGTCAAGGGTAAGGCAAGGGGGAATCTGGGATGGTGGCCACAGCCAATGACTGGCTCACAGAAGAACAACAGGTGGGCTCCATTGCCTCCAGAAGGGACAGCTGTGAGATGCCTGTCAGGTTCAAACTCCCTGTGGGGTCCGGCTGTGGCCAGGTGTCAGTTCAACCCACACCTCTGCCTAGCTGCTTTCCCTGCCCTCTTTTGATTGCCCCACTCCCTTGTAAGTTTTGACCTGGAGCAATCCCTCAATCAGTCACTTGCATGAGAAACCAAAACTCAGATTCTGCTTCTAGGAAGCCCAACCCAAGGCAGTGAACACATTTCAGTGTCAAATTTTCTGACTAGATTATTCCTAAGAGAAAACATTCCCTTTCACTGCTATATAATAGCACAACATAGTCATTTCTAGTTAGACTCCATCACAAAAACACTTCAGGCCAGCAGAATATAGACTAAAATGAGGGCTGCTGCTCTAAGACACTCAGTAATATTGTCTAATAGTCCCAAATCATTCTCCTTTTCTCTCTGCTTTAACCAGCTTTCCCAGAGATAGTATGTCACTGCATGTCATCGAATCTGACCTCTAAATTCTCTTCTAGTTCTTAAACACTGTGATTCAGTAATATTAGACTATATATTCTCCTTGAATTTTGCAAGTCAAAAAGGCTCCAGGGACCATTCAATCCTTCAGATGAGAGAGAAGAGAGTGAGAAAAGGGGAATGCCTAGCCAAACCCCTAATTACCTGTGCTCTCTCAGCTCTAGATCCAGCAAAGGAAGGTAAATAAAGTAAAGTTTCCTCAAGTGGTAGGGGTACATCCTCTTCTTTGCACAGATGGCGGGTCACAGAACCTCTGCCTCCACAACAAGTCACAGGGTGACAGAGCTAGGTGGAGAAGCTCACTTCGAGGAAGGGAGACCCACAGTCAGAAGAGGCATGCCAAATTATCAAGCATCATTTGGAATAAAGATTGATGACACAAAACTAAGTTCTTTCTCCACTTAGAAAAAGGAGAATCAGGTCAAATATTTAAATGATTGAGATGAAAAATTATGACATTAATTACTACCACATACTGAATATTTACCATGTCTCAGGTACATGAAAGCCTTCCAACCCTGTGATGTGGAGTTCATCATTTATTTTTATTCCTATGGATACACAATAGTTGTACAAGTTTATGGGATACATGTGATTTATTTATTTTTAAATTTATTTAGGAGACAGAGTCTGACTCTGTGGCCCAGGCTGGAGTGCAGTGGTGTGATATCATCTCACTGCAACCTCTGCTTCCCTGGTTTAGCGATTCTCCCATCCCAGCCTCCCAAGTAGCTGAGACTACAGGCACATGCCACCACACCCAGCTAATTTTTTTTTGTATTTTTAGTAGAGATATGACTTCACCATGTTGGACAGGCTAGTCTCTAACTCCTGACCTCAAGTGATCTACCCCCCCTCAGCCTCCCAAAGTGCTGGGATTACAGGTTTGAGCCACCACACCCGACCTATATGACATTTTTATGCAAGCATTCAATGTGGAATGGTCAAATCTGGGGTAACTGGAATATCCATCACCTCAGGCATTTGTCATCTCTTAGTGTTGGAACCATTCCAAATCTTCTCTTCTAGCTATTTTAGGATTTGTGATAAACGACTGTTAACATACTTATCCTATGATGCTGCTGAATACTACATTTTCCTCCTTCCATGGAACTGTATTTTTGGATCCATTAATCAACCACTCTTTATTCCCTCCTCCCCCTCACTACCCTCCACTGCCTCCAGTAACCACCATTCCATTCTCTACCTTCATGGAATCAATTTTTTACCTTCCACATGTGAATAACATTTGATATTTGTCTTTCTGTGCCAGGCTTATTTACTGAAACTAAGTCCTCCAGTTGCATCCATGTTGTTGCAAATGACAGAATATCATGCTTTTGAATGACTAAATAAAATTCCATTGTGTATATTCACCACATTTTCTTTTTTTATTCATCTGTTGATGGACACTCAGGTTGCTTCTAAATCTTGGCACTGTGAAGAGTGCTGCAATAAATATGGGAGTACAGATATCTCTTTGATATACTGATTACTTTTCTTTTGGTGTATACCCAGCAGAGGGATTGCTGGATCATATGGTAGTTCTAACATTAGTTTTTTAAGGACCCTCCATACCATTTTCCATAGCAGCTGTACTAATTCATACTCACTATCAGTATAGCTGCATTCCCTTTTCTCTGTATCCTTGCCAGCATTTGTTATTTTCTGTCATTTTGATAGCCATTTTAACTGGGTTGAAAGAATACTTTACAGTGGTTTTGATTTGTATTTCCCTAATGATTCATGATGTTGAGCATATTTTCATATATCTGTTGGCCATTTGTATGCCTTCTTTTGAGAATTGCCTATTCAGATTTTTTGCCCTTTTTAAAATCAAATTATTATCATTGCTGTTGAGTTGTTAGAGTTCCTTATATATTTTGGTTGTTAATCGCATGTTAGATGAATAGTTTGCAAATATTCTCTCTCATTTTGTAGGCTGCCTCTTCACTTTGTCAATTGTTTCCTTTGCTGTCCAGCAGCTTTTTAGCTTGATGTAATTTCATTTGTCAATTTTTGCTTTGGTTGTCTGTATTTTTAGAGTCGTAAGAAATTTTTGCCCAGATCCATGTCCTGAAGCATTTCCCCAATGTTTTCTTCTAGTAGTTTCATTACACTGTGAGTCTACTAGACTCCAAAGCCCTTAACCAGTTAACTCTAGCCCTTACAACCAAACTGCTGGTTCCTGAACTTGAGTTTGCACAAAAATCACCTGAAGTTCTTATTTAAAATTCAAACCCCCACACTCCACTCTTAGACATTTGAGCTCTGTAGATCTAAGACGGGAGCCAGAAGTAGTCAGTGAAAAAAAATATAAAGCTGATATGAATGCAGGTGGTCTTAGGGTAACACTCAGGAACACTGAATTTCACTCTTTTAACATTATCTGAATGTCTGAATAGTTCTATCTTAGAATAATTTTAAAGCCTAATATTGAATTTCTCTATCAGGTTTCATTTTGGATGACTTTGGCTATATATTTAGTATGAAGAGTTACTTAAGTGCACTACCAAATTTTAAAAGTTGTTGTAATTATATACACAAATAAATACAATGTTTTAAGAGTTGTTTGGGACTCCAACCTTATTATCTTGCAAATAAGAAATACATACTTGGCCATAGATACAATATTGGGTAGTGACTGAAACAAGAACCTATTCCTCTAACTCCTAACACTGTGCCTGAGTTACATCTGGCTCTTTCTCTGTAAAATATTTTTAGTATACTGTCCTAAAAGTCTTTCTACTATATAAGATTTTTCATTATATTAAACCATTAAAAAAAAACCCAACCCAGTATGTGTTTGCTCTTTCCTTAATTTTGAAAGCTAAGTCCCTGGGAAAAAAGTACTTCAATTACATGTATATCTAATTAGGAAAACAGTACACGCACGTGAACACATAAGCCACAGTTTTCTTACTGACATGCAGGTAACTTACAGAGGGAAGATTTTCATGGGTAAATTCTACCTATGTTCACTTATTACTTAATGTTTCTAACTTAGGTTGAAGTTGTGAGGTGATCTGTACCTTCCAAGGAACAGAAGACAAAGTAATCAAGCATACCCACTTGTAGCTCTGGCAAGCTCAGGGTCTCAGGGTCACCAGTTGATACCTTCAAGACACAAAGAAGTCTTGGGCTCTCAAAAATCCCATAAAGCAAGATGGCCACCACAATGGAACCTTAGACAAGGAAAGACTGAAGTCCTAAAGCCAGCAATTGGTAATGACAAAAACACAGGAAAAGTGCTCAAGTGAGGCTGACTGATAAGTCACATTTTAAAAACAACGACCAAAATCAAATACCTCTATTATTAAAAGTTGTTTCAGGGCTGGGCGCGGTGGCTCACACCTGTAACCTAAGCCCTTTGGGAGGCCAAGGTGGGTGGATCATCTAAGGTCAGGGGTTAGAGACCAGCCTGGCCCACATGATGAAACCCTGTCTCTACTAAAAACACAAAAAATTAGCCTGGCGTGGTGGTGCACACCAAAAGCTCTGGTTACTCTGGGGGCTGAGCCAGGAGAATCACTTGAACCCGAGAAGTGGAGGCTGCAGTGAGCTGAGATCGTGCCACTGCACTCCAGCCTAGGTGACAGGAGTGAAACTTTGACTTAAAAAAAAAAAAGAAAAGAAAAAAACAAAAAGAAACAAGCTGTTTCTGGAAACCTATGAGTTGATCCATGTCTACAAGACTACAAAACATGAATGATGAACAAAAATATTCTGTCTAGAAGAGTTGACTGTTGTCTATTACAGCCAAAAAGGAGGTTAAGAGCAGAGGAGGGGTGAAGAGTAAATCACAGGACTTAAGCAGATGATGACAAGGCCAGGTGCCCAGGGACAGACAGATTACTAAGAAATTTATGATATGCTAATTTCAATTCTGAGTCATGTCACTGATTTATTTTTAAGTTCCAATGTACTCTGGACATCTCATAGTCAAAGTACGACCATTTGGAACATTTGACATCCACGAGAAGATTGTAAAACAAGGATGTAAATGAAAAAAGCATTTTTAAAAAGCCAATGAAATGTTTTCCTTTTTGTCTTTTCCTTATACCATCTATTTAGCTTCCAAGATCTCCAAGGACTTTTCAGAAAACAGCGTTTATTGTCAGTGATTCAGCAGGGAAACTGATTTGCTGGTCTTTGACGTGGCCATGTCTGAGGCCAATTCCAAGAATTTCCTAACTTAGAGCTTAATCACTGGAATAACACTGAAGGCCTAAACCCAGATAATTCCTATTTTAGATACAGACCTTTTGGGCTGATTTACCGGTTTTATTTTTAAAATAGTTTCAAAAATAATCGGGCTGGAATAGTGAAAAATCCCATTCTCTCTGTATTGATTGTCAAGACACATAGGGGAGACTTCAGAGGAAAGTTAACGTGAGCCTTTCGCTCCCCACTCTACCTTTAATACCTACCCATCTTACTTTGGGACTACATACTTCAAACACAGGGCCCTTTTTCTGCCTCCTCCATATCTCTCTCCCAGCACTCACTGTCCTAACATCCATATCCACTTCCATTTTGCCTCCATCATGATGCAACAGTTAAGCTCCTAGAGAATACATTTGATCGTGCCATGCTTAAAGATGCCCTCAAGGTAGGACTTAAATCTGTAACGTAACATTAAAAGACCCTCCTTCGCATTCTAGGCAAAGGATTGGCAAACTACAGCCTGCGTGCCAAGTATGACCTACCAACTCTTTTTGTAAAGTTTTACTGGAACATAGCCACACCTATTCATTTGTATATTGGCTGACAGCTTTTGTACTACAAGGGTAGAATTGACAAAGTCTCCCCAAAGCCACAAACATTTACTGTTTTTACAGAAAAAGTTTACCAACCCTGATCAAGGCCTCAATTTGCTTTTTCAGTCTCCTTTGCTGTCTGTCCCAAAAGTAAGTTCACCATATTCTAAAACCAGACTGACTCTTCTGAAAGCATACCACTGTCTTTTAAGAATACTTAGCTCAGAACATATTGTTCTCTGTTCCTTGAAAGTTCATATCATGCTGCTAAGTTGGTATGGGAGCTAGTGAGCTCCCTCTCTTAGGTCTCAACCCAAATATTATCTTCTCTGTGAAGCCTTCCCTGACGCTCCCCAGGCAGATTGGCCTCTCCCTCCACTATTCTGTCTTAATGCTTTGTATGTGCTTCTGTTATAGCATGTATCACTTCATATCTCACTCATCAAGATATCTTATCAAGCTATGAGCTCTTGGAGAGCAGTTGTCTGAATTTTTGTGTTCCACATATCTTACAGAGTGTCTGACTTACTTGCATGTTCAGTAAGTGTTTGATGAATGAATGAATGAATGAATGAATGATTTGCAGACCATGCATATGAATTTGGAACAGTGGCCATGTTTGTTAAGTTATATTTTACTAATTTAATTAGCTTAGTCATCTTATAGAAAAATGTACTTTGCTCACAGGGGAGGGATTAAGAGATAGCATCCAAAACAATTTGCAATTTACCCCTACCATAGAAAAATAAAAACAGTCAAAGCAAAAGTTAGTAGCCTATGTTTATACATTAAGTACCAAGCATTCTTATCAAGAAAAAAAAATGGGTGTCTATAAAATAGAATCTCTCTATTTAACTACTTCTCTTTTTCCATTAAGGAAGAAAGAACAATTGCAGAATGGAGTTTTAATTAAGGTGGTATACTAGCAACACTTTCCTTCTCCTTAATAAACACCCAATACACCAAGTAGCGATTTATTGATTAAAATCTTAAATTTCACTTTTCAAATAACATGAAGAAATCCATCCTCAGTCCTTTTGTAAGCCTTTGTATTGACAAATTGACACATTTAATACTGAGTCACTCTTAGACCAAAGAGTACTTGTGTACTCCACATTTGTAGTTAGCAAAACAATGTTACAAAAGTTAGAAGTCAACTTATGACACTAACCTATATTTTTTCATGGTGTAATGTTTCCTAACAACTCCCAACACTGAATGGAGCACATTTCTGAATGCAGAAAATAATTATTTTTTAATGGAATAGGCTGTAACAAGCACTAGAATAAAATGTTCAATTCATACCACTGAGATTGATTCATTTCTTTTGTATCCACCGTATATGGAAAGATTCTGTTTTTATCTTTGAAAGAGTACTAGTCCTATAGTTTCTTGAAAAGCTAAGGTATACATTAAATAGAAAAATAATTAGAAGCAAAATATTAGGAATTCCACAGAACCCTCCTGGAAAAGATTCTGTTGAAATCTGAACACCTACGTGGTGGCCCCCGCTTTGTCCTTAGGGCGGGACGCAGCTCGCTTCCCTGGTCAATGTCTGAACATCTCTTAATCACTGTGGTTGCACTGGCTGGAGCAGGGTTTGCTGTGCCAAACTTTATTCCCATTTTTGTCTTTGGCTCATGCCAGGCCACAGCCCACTTCCTATGATGGCAGGACTTGCATGAAGCTACCATGGTTGAAAATCAAATTCACATCCCGGGGGTAACTGATTTAAAATCAGATCTGACTTTGAGCCAAACTTTTAAACTCATTTCTGAGCTTTCATGTTGTCATCTGAAAACTGTGAAGGATAGTAATAATACACCAATTGCAAAGATGAATTGAGTTAAAGGTGAAAAATCAATCTATAAAGCTAGAATAAATGTACATGAATTTTTAAAAATGACCTTTGGTTAGAGAAGGGTTTTCTAAACATGAAAACAAAGGAGAAACCAAAGAGAAAAAAGATCAATGAATCTTTCTCCAAGGGTTTAGAAGGAAAGTTTTCAATCAGAATTGGGTGAGTTATGTGGGAGTATGGCGCTAAAAGTGACTACTTTTATTCTGTGTTTGAGCAGGGATTTGATATTTCCTTGCTGTGGTTTGAAAGTCCCCTCCAAAACTCATGTTGAAATTTAATCCCCAACGTGGCTGGATCAAGAGAGGCCTTTAAGATGTGGTTGGATCACGAGGGCTCTGCCTTCATGAATGCATTAATCCATTCATGAATTAATGGATTACTGAGTTATCATAGGAGAGGAACTTGTGGCTTTATAGAAAGAGGAGGAAAGACCTGAGTAGGCAGGTGAGCATGCCTAGCCCCCTTGCCATGGGATGTCCTACACTACCTCAGGAATTTTCCCAATGTACCTCCTCAATTTTGGACTTCCCACCTCTAGAATTGTAAGAAATAAATTTTCTTATAAATTACCCAGTTTCAGGCAGTTTGTTATACGCAACAGAAAATGGACCAAGATATCCCTTAATAGGAAATGGCCTTAGAAGTCCTAATGTCTGCATATTGATTTTCCTGTTGTCCCAATTACTTGGATGTCTCCACCACATACTGCATTTTCCCTATGACTAGTGCTTATGGTTGTCCTGTAGAAGTGTATATTATCCTTGTCTTTCTTCCTGTATGAATGCCAGACACCAGGAAGAGACAGGTAAGAATTTTAAATATCACAGGGACTCAGAGAACCCAGAATGATTAAAATCCATGACTATGAATGTGAATGTATAGAATTTTAAATAAAGGGCAAATGACAGACTATAGGAAAATATCTGCAACATTTCTGACAAATGCTTATTAACGTTCTAACATATAATAAAAATGTCTAAAACAGTAAGAAAAGTACTGGTACATTCATAGAAGCATTGTCAAAGAGACAGAAAGATAATTCACAAATAAACAAAAATAGCAAAAAACATAAAAATTTAACGTTATCACTGGTCAAGAAACTCAAATTCAAGAAAAGATATTGTCCATTTATTACAATGATTCTCAAACTTGGTCCTGCATCACAATCCTTTGAGGAGTTTTTGAAAAACACACACGTCTACCTTCATCTCTCAATGGTTTTGATTTAGGAGATCAGAAGCGGAATCAAGAACCTGTTTGACAATTGTAAAAATATATACTCAGAATGAGAGCACTTGTTTCCCTTATCTCTAAGTGTTTTCAATGCCTGGCACTATTCACACTATTCTATAACTACCTGATTCCTGAGTTTCTAATTTTGATATAAGTGGTGTACTTTATGTGTTGAGGTATCTCTAGAATTTTCCTACTACTGCTTTCACATACAAATAGCGTTGCAGATTTAGAAATGTGTAATAAACTTTACCTTTTAATATTCCATAGGCTTTTATCTATTGTTTTCTGCTTTTCGGAGCTTGTCATCTTCTGTCCTTCTCTCCTTTCTATCCTTCTTTCCTTCCTTCTATTCTTCACTCATCCTTAAAGACAGAACATGTTCTCCAGGGCTACTTCCTCATCAGCAGTAAAGTTCAGTCCTTAGACCTCCTTAGACCTTTCTACTGCCCACGTGGAGGCTGGCACACCTGCTTCTTAGTTCAGTTTGATATGTAGCGCCCTCGCTTCTTATGCTGTAAGTTCAGTTGAGCGCTATCTGACATTTGCTTTTTTGATGTGACACAGAGAATCAGTCACAGTTTGAAACAACATCCACCATTCACAGATCTTTCTGTCTTTAGTCCTGTTTGCAATATTTTTCCTTAGACAACCAAGAGCTAATACTTCATGGGATATTTTGAGTTTTGAGTTACAGCGACTGAACGTATATTCAAAAAATAGCTGATGGGGTAGGGAAGAGTAGGATTCTAGGCTTGGAAGCTTGTGTTTACTTGGATTGCACCTCCCTATTTTCCTGGGCAGGGTGGTGCTAGTCAAGCCTGATCAGTGGATGTGATGAGAGCCAGTATCTGTCCTCTTCTCACAGAGCAGGATGTGGTTTGTTATATGTAGTCCTAACAGGCTTCTTGATCCATTTCCATCAGTGATTCAGTTAATGTAAATTCCCCAACCATGCAAATTTAGTTGATAACTCTGTCACTAGTTTATATGTTTTTATATAATTTTTGAAGCATTAGAATAGGAAATTAAGAGAAGACTTACTGGGCACATCCAATTTACCAGAATGACAACTCAGAAGCAGAGTCATGTATACGTTTTCCAGATCTCCCACTCAGGAAATATATGTATCAGAGTTTAAAAGTTGGTAATGAATAAAGACAGAAAATGGGCTAATTGAAGGTGGTACAAGGGAATTAAAAACCCTAATTACACAAAAATGTAGGCCCTTTATTTTACTGTACCCCCTGAAGGTAAGCAGAATGTAATTGGGGAATAACTTCCGTTAACAAACGGTGATAACTGAGACACTTTAAATTGGGTTAGAAATTTGGAAATATACTACAAAATGAATTATGTAAATATAAGATCCTCAGTATACTTCCAGAACTATAGGACCCAAGGTTGCATTATGCAGCTATATTATTTGCATACATGTATAATTTGCATTCAAATTATTGTAGATTCGAGCTGTAAGATGAATATGGTAGGGCTCAGAAAGAGAGCTGGATTCTTGAAATCATTGGCAAGGGAAGCAGTAAAACACCACACTGTGCCCCACCACCCAGTGCAGTTCTGGTCATTGGGCCTCCATAAAACATAACAACCTAGAGAAGGTTGCAGAAGGACATCTGAACTGAATGAGAGATGAAGAGCTAGGCTTCCTGCTTACAGGACTGGGTAGATCTTGTGAAAGGAGAGTCTAAGTTCAAACACTGCAGAGTGACTTCAAGAGGTCCAACAGATTTATATTCTCTCTCTTTCTACACACACACACACACACACACACACACACACACACACAGAGGAATGTTTCTTAAAACCATATATTTGGCTCTATTAATGGGTTTAATAGACTATTAGCTGGAAGCACACAGTTCTTGGAGGCAGACAGACTTTTCAAGGTGACTTGCAGAAGGACAGCCTTGGGTGCCAGGGACAGAATCCTGGGCTGGCTGGATGGCTAGACAAGTTTTGTTGCAGCATCTCTGGTGCTTTATGACTGCACAGTACATGATAAGTGTTCTTGTCACCTTTTGCTTCTTGTGCTTTCATATAATTATATGAAATTGGCTGTGGAATATCTATACTCCCTTGCTGTAATGCTGTTATAAGGTGCTGCTTCTCAGTACTGGCTTCAACAGAAAAAACAGGGAGAAACCACGTAAGGAAATACAACAGAAAAGAACGCACATAGAAATAAGGAATGCATTACTCTTGTGAGTTACCTCAAATGAACCTTTAAGGGATCCTGTGGCAAAATTTCAATAGCCAATATTTTCATTCAGTCCTAAAATATAAGGACCAGTATGATTACCCAGTACTTTGCAAGACCCCAGATGAGTCCTGGGAGGTACAGCATATGCTATTGATGTGGATGATAGCTCATAATCCATCTTTGTAATCTTTTGTTTGGCTTTGCCAGAGAAAAACATATACCTACCACCTATTGAAGGGCAGATACAGCAGAAAACATTTTCTACTATTTCATTTAATCTTCAAAACCACAGTCCTACAAGGTTGAGAATATCCTTATTTTACAGATAAGTGAGGCTTACAGAGGTTAGAAAATTTCTGAAGGTCTCACAGCTAACAATTAATGAGGGTCATAATTTGAATTAACTTGATGTATAACTTGATCCAGATGTAACTCCATTCCATAATCCAAGTTCTAAGCCACTTTCCCGTAGTTCTTCTAATTGAATGACAAAGTGAACATCAATGTTAGTCTGTTCAGATGACAAATGAAGCTGTCTACAAATACATGCAGAAGAAGAAAACTTGATGGCTTCAAACATGAAACCAGGAGGTAAATGACTAAGGCTGGCAACACTGGATTCAGTGTATGGGATTTTTCATGCTGCCAGAGCCTCTACTGTGGGACAGTATCCACAAGTGAGCTTGTCATGCCGCCTTGCCATCCTGACAACTTCCAGCAAACCAACTGTGTATGGACGTCTTCTTTTCCTCAGCTTTTCTTCTTCCTTTGCCCCTGTGGCTCTGAGCTCAGCCTGTCTCTTGGGATCAGCTTTTTGCACTCTCTTCTTCTGCTGTGAAAATGGTCCCTTGGGATCAGCTTTTTGCACTCTCTTCTTCTGCTGTGAACATGGTCCCTTGGCTCATCAGCAAGTCTGCCTCCAACTACTCTACGAAGGTACCCTCAGTGACCTCTTCTGCTTTGGCTAGTATCTGACCTTACGCAATACCTGGTTTTCTGCTTATTACTTCCTCACTTCTTATGGCAATTGGAATGGGGACTCATTCTGCTGCACGGGAGCAAGTATGTCCCAGGAAGTGGATCTTGGTGTAATATAAGGAAGATTTTTCTAGTAGTCAAGGCTATCAAAAGATGGGATGTTCTGCTGCAAGTGGTAGTAATAATTTTGGTCGCTGGAGAGATTCAAATACAGTTGTGTCATGATTTGGTGAGGAGAACTCAGTATCCACATTACGACTAGTAACAAAGACAGTCAAAACCTCAGCAACTTGCAACAACTCAGGCTTATCTCTCACCCAAGTTACATAGTATATGTATCTCATGGTTCAATCACGAACCTCCTCTTCATCATGCTCCCTTAGAGTCCCAGGCTAACAGAGCAGCCCTTACCAGGACACTACAAGTTTCATAACAGAGCAAAAAGAGTTATGGCAAACCGTGAGTTGCTTCTTAAAGCCATAGTTCAGATGTGACATTTGTGCACGTGTTTAATTGAGCAAAGCAAGTCATGTGGCCACTGAGTTAAAAAAGGGTGGAGATGTATAATTCCCTCTGAGAGAAGAAGACAAGTCCCATGCCCAAGCTTGGCATCAGTGGACAGGGAAGAATGAGGGACAATGAATCTTTGGAACACTGACATAGTACATCATGATGTCAATGCTATATTAGAGGTTCTAACAGTGCAAACTGGGTGGTTTTGGCCACATAATTTGTAAGTTTCCTTCTAGCCTTGAGATTCTGTGGTATGTATGGACCTCCCAATCTTTTTGTGGGAAGCAATCCCTTTTTGAAATATTGGGGCAGGAGAGTCAGGGTGTAGAGTGATAGGGACTGTACAGTTCCTGGAGCAGGTTGGCAGCAGCTTGTTCCTATGCACTTCCCTGCAGACTGAATGACCTAGTGTCCAATAGAAATACAGTGTGAACCACATGTAAATTTCAAATTGTCCATGAGGCACATTTTAAAAAGTTTAAAAAGCCACAGGTAATATTCATTTTAATAATTTATTTAACCCAACATATTTAAAATATTTCAATGTAAAATCAATATAAAAATTATTAATGGGATATTTTACACTATTTGTTTCATATTAAATCTTCAAAATCTGTGCATAGTTCACATTAGACCTCTATTTTGAAGTAGCCACTTTTTTTTTTTTTTTTGAGATGGAGTCTCACTCTGTAGCTCAGGCTGGAGTCCAGTGGCACTATCTCGGCTCACTGCAACCTTCACCTTCCAAGTTCAAGTGATTCTCCTGCCTCAGACTTCTGAGCAGCTGGGATTACAGGCACCTGCCACCATGCCTGGCTAATTTTTGTATTTTTAGTAGAGACGGGGTTTCACCATGTTGGCCAGGCTGGTCTTGAACTGCTGAGCTTGTGATCCACCCACCTCAGCCTCCCACAGTGCTGGGATTACAGTCTTGAGCCACCACGCTCGGCCTGGGGTAGCCACATTTTAAGTGCTCAAAACATGTGGCCAGTCACTACTGTACTAGACAGTATGCATTTAGTGGAAAATGCTAAGTCTCTGGTATCGAATACACTTGGATTTGGGGTCTCAGGTTGGGGCAGGGGGTGGTCCTTAGTTGTCACTATTGAAGAGAGTTGGAGAGAAGAAGCAAGAATAAGCAAGGTTTCACAAGTACCACTACAGAGGCATAAATCTAGTGTAGTAGTTACCATTGCAGATTGGGATTAGGAAGACTAAATCTGAAACTGACTTCATTGGAAACCAGCTATGCCACCTCCAACTCTGTGGTCTTGGATAAGTTATCAAACTTCTTTTAGTCTTAATTCTTTAATTGTAAAGAGAGGAAAGTTCTACCTTCCTTGAATGTCCTACGCAAGCATACTTAATAGCATACATATGTTGTCTGGCACATAGTACTTAATAAATAGTAATCAATAAAATTTATATTATTATTTTGTGAGGGAGGAAGGCAGATAGAAGAGACAGAGATCACTGCCACAGGGCTGGGAGAAGGTTAATGGCAGCAACTAAGCAGGTTAGAGTTTATAGTCAGGGAGTAGACAGCAGTTGCTCAGGTAGAAAACTCTGGTCTGCATTGTATTTCTTCACTGTTCACTCCACAGGTCTTGCTAAATCATTGTCTTATTCTAGAACCTTTAAATCCAGCTTCTTCCATTTAATGTACCATCTGCTTCAGTGCTTCTACAAAGAAAGGCTTTGAATTTTGCATGTAGAAGGTTTTAGAGAAAGTGTTTAGAGAACTTGGCATGCTGGACAGGCCCAGAAAATAAGGAGAACCTTTCCTAATAGTGCTTTTTCAGCATCATCTTCAGGGGTTCAGCACAGAGCCCAAGAGCACATATCCCAAGACAGAGAGCATATCTCCAAATTAATGTACCTTATCATTAGGGTTGGGATAAAAAGAAAGCTGGGGGGGTTAAAATATGACCAAAAGCCATAGCCAGACCCTCTTCTTGGCACTATCTTGAGAAATTCTTCCCCTAAGTCTTCCCACAAGCTAGCCAGACCTCAAGTCCTTTATACTATGAGTGTCGGGGGAGAAAGCACACACTGACTTCAAAACTGTTATCAGCACCTTCCCAGGAATCAAAAAAACAAGCAATACAGATTATACCTCTTAGATGCCAAGTTTGAGAAGGCTCACAATACACTAATTTTCCAGGACAATGAGAGTCTCAGAGTTGATCCTTGATCCTAGAGCAACACAGAGAAAGAGCTGTGTCCTCTGGCCAGCCAAGAAGCCTTGTTTTCTTAGCAACCGGCACCATCAACTTCAGAAGGGGATAAGCCACCATTGGAATTTCAAATGGCGAATTTCCCAGAAATGCATTCTTCTTTTCTGAGAACAGCACAGATTGGCTGGCTTAAATGAGGCACCTGGGGTGACATCCTGGCACCCAATATACAGCAAAAACATTGCCTGGGTGTTTTACAATAAGAATCATTTATAATTTCAATTTGCTATATACCTTTAGCATTTTTTAAACTGAGAAAAAACATTTTCTAGCAGTAAGCAACTAAACATCATTATAACTCTCTTAGACTCAAATAAGAATATACACTATTGAGATAGCTCACAAAAATAGTTTTTTACTCTATTTGATCTCACTATTTTACATGAATAAGAAAACAAATGAATCTTTTATGAACTTCACTTTCATCATGAATGATGTTATATATGACATTTAAACATACTCTTAATTATTTACTACATTTTTTCCTGTTAATTTCTGGGCACTTAAAAATAAGTTGAGAGGCTTTTTTTTAGGGAAGGGGTTGATTCTGCATGAACGTATCTTTCAGCTTTTCTATGCAGTCTATTCATTTCAAGGACATTCCCATATAGGATCCAAATTCTCCAATTCCTTTGTGCTGCAGTTTAATGAAACCCCAGCATTTTTCTTGCTCCAAAAATGCCAGATGTAGTTAAGAATGCCTTGATAACATGCTATTGCTAAAAACTATTTATATTCATAGATTCCTGACAGTTTACTGCTTTTTTGACACGGTATCTCTCATTGTAGAGCTTTGGCCAATATATATGTATATTTATATTACATAATTAACACATACAAATATTTTACTGCGTTTTGGTCTCCAGTTGCTACCACACATATATATACTCTGGGAAATGCAAATACATAAAGCACTTATTATCAGGATACAATTCTAGACATTTATCTATAAATCATCTTTAAGTGGTTGTGAATATTCTAGAAGCGAGGAATAATGTATAGGAAAGCAGGATGCCCTAAATTTCAACCAATGTCAGTATTGCATTTTACAGCTTCTGTATGAAATAACTCATTACCATTGAGTATGAAATTAAAAATCAGAACTACTTGCTTCTGTGAAGTCAATGTGTGCATATGTGTATAGATGGGTGTGTCTTTGTGTGTTTTAAGTGAGGGGAAAGGTATCCAGAGGAGCTGAATACATTTTAAGGAAGGAGATCATCACTTTCCACTTTATGGAATAACATGCAGTGTCCTTCATAAGCAAATACACAGGAATCTTTTATTCTCCATTAACATTTGGGGCAGAGAAGGTGAGTATGGCTGCTATCATAGGCTGGGAGATGCTCTGGCCGTAGGGATGAGGAAGACTCCAAGGAGGGAAGCAAGTCCATGGATGTGCCATCCCAAAGTCTCCGGAATAGCTGTATAGCTTTGTCAGTGGGTGGTTTATTTGTGGAATCTTTCCCCTGCTGGCTAGATAATGAGCAGGTGATCGTTCGGATAAGCGTGGCTAAAGTCCGTTTGTATATCGTTCGGAGAGTGCAGGACCATAGTAGCTCTGCCTGCACTTCATCACAACCTCACCTTGCTTTCCCCAAACCGTGTTTAAGCTGAGAGCAAGGTTCCTCATGGGGATGGCTACAGTTCAACATCTCTGGCCTCATTTTAAAAAGATAACACACCATAATGCTGTGCTCATTCTTGTAACAGCAAGTATGTGAGCAGCCTAAAAAGAGAGAATGAATTAAAATGCTGTTAATTACGCTTGAGGCTATGACATTCCTTCGTAAGTAATTACGAGAGGGAGAAGCATCCCCCAGTGTTTCTGCTTCCTGATCGTTTATACAAAAAGTAGGAAGCATGTGTTGCCCTCATCTCTCAAGTTCTTGGTCTTGGGGGTCCTGATAAAGCCAGTTGCCTCTGTCAGTATTTACAAAGCTGTCCACACGTCTTTAATGCCACAATCTCACCGTCAAGAGGGAGGTGTAGTCAGAAGGGTGCCTATAGTGACAGAAATAACCTCATGTTTACCTCTTTTGCTTATTAAAATAGAAATTTAGAGCTTGCTGAGTTATCATCTATATTGCAGAGGTGGCCAGAGGCCCACGGTCATACAACTGACTAAGTAGGAACTTTCAATTGTGCTTTCCATCACATACAAGGTCTTCACTCATCCACTGAGTAAAAACAAACAGAAAGCAAGGTAGATAACCGAGTGCTTAGTGCTGAGCCCTAAAAGCTGAAATAACTGCATTTTTTCTTTAACAAATCTGTCACCTTGAGAGTCTCCCTTGACCTCTTGCCCCAGTTACCGGAGGGAAAGAAATGCCAGGCACAGCTGAAATAGGAAATGTGACACGTCTGGTACATTGTCTTTGGCAAATGGATTACAGGAAACATTGATGCTTTCTGATGTTGTTTGAGCCGCGTTTGGGACAGTCTGGAGTTGTGGGGTAGACCTTGGCAGATTACACGTGTATCAGAGTTCAGAGGTTTATTTGTTCTTGCAGAGATTCCAAATACTCTTGAATGCGGCACAGAAAATGAATTAAGAGAGAACAGGGCAGCTACAGGTACTTATGGACGTGAGGAGACTTAATAAAGCCTCTGTTGAGTTGAAAGGACCTTAGACTCCATTAGCAATATCCTTGGGAAACACATCCACACATACACAAGTGGGACATCTTGAAATGGCTGTCACTGGAGCAATCCACTGCAAAGACTTTCCCTTTAATTGAAATTAATGATGCCTCCAGCAGCCTAAATTGAGCCCCTGGACCTCCCCGCCTACATAAACTCAACAGGCGGGTCTCAGCTCTTACACAGGGAATTTGGTTTCCACCTGGCCTCTAGTTTTGAGAGTCTCTGCCTGTCCATGTTAGGATGTATTCTTGGAAGAAATCAAATTTACCTCTAAGAATGTTTGTGTGAGACTAGACAGAGACAGCCTGTAGGAAAATCGGGAATTCCCAGAACTTGTATTTGGCAAGACTCAAATTTTCCCATCTAGGGACTATGTTTTCTGAATCAAACGATTGTTTGTTTGTTTGTTCATATTTTTGCAACTGCCAGGTGCAGGAGAGAATCTAGAAGATGTATTTTTCTTTTGTAAAGCAACAACTATTTATTTAATCATAGAAACTGAGAGCTGGAAAGGATCTTAGAGATAAAGCCTTCACTGGGGCTGAAATTTGTTTTATGGCTTGGTTTGTTCAACAGCTCTTTTTTTTTATAGCACGTGGTTCTCAAACTGGCAGCACATTGGAATCAGCTGGGAAACTTTAAAAATACCAATGCTTGAGAGAAGCTCATTTAACTGGCTTGAGTGAAGGCTGATTGTAACGTATAGCAATGTTTGAGAACCACTATTCTAGTAGATTTCCAATATATCCATATATATATATGTGTATATACATATACACACATATATATGCACACACATATATAATAATTGTACTATTAACAGGATATTTTAAAGCAACACTCAGGTAGCCACTTGAATACAGTTGAAAGGCTTCATTTTGATATTAAAATATTAAGCATCTTATATGGTTTTACAGAGACAGAATTAAATACTTGAAGTTGGATCTGATCCACCTGGTGATTTTCACTTGCCTCCTACAGCCAGATACCACACAATGGTCATGCTTTTCTCCAACCAACCCAAACAGAAACTACAGCATGATGTCCACTGAAATTAAGGGTGTTGCCACAGAAATAATAAAGATTTATTGGAGGCCAAATTTGAGGACTTACCCAGGAAGACACACCAACAAAACTGGGCATACTCCCAAGTTGGTGACAAATGGAAGTGCTTTTATAAGAAAGTTTAGGAGACGGGAGGCGCGAGCTCCTCCTATCAGAGTCGTCCTTTTCATTGGAGAGTACAATCCAGAGGTTACCATCACTGGCTACAGATGACAACACACTAGGTAAAATGTCCTGCGTGCAGGACAACCAGCAAGACCTCACGCATCAGGAACAAATCAGTGTCCTTTCAGGATCAGTAGATTACGTATTAATCAGTAAGACAATAGTTTGAGGAATTCAGGATAAGATTTGAGGGACTTATTGTAAAATTCTTTACTCAAGGACAGGATGAAAGCCATGAACTTCCCCAGGTGGTTAATTTGGAAACCTGTCAAATGCAGCCTGCAGGTTATCAATGAGGTGTATCGCCTCTGGGGAAAAATTGCATATTAGGATTATCCAATGAGGATTGGGGTTTGGGGACCTCAAGGACTTCCTTCCACCAATACCAGGGTGTAAGCAATCACTCGGCCCTGGTGGGCTAAGCAATAGAAGCAGAAAACCCATATAGCCTTTCCCAGTCAATTTCAACCTCCAGGTCAGCCAGCCTAAGCCCTCCAAGGCAAGAAGCCTTCCCTCATTAAACAGTTAATACATTGCCTTGAATAAACAGCAGAATTTCTGTATCATTCCAACTTATAAACAAAGATCCAACACTCTTCCCCAGGCCAGCTCTGAACATACTAGCAGATCACTGGCCTTGATTATTTAGTCTAACATTTTATATGAAAGCCAAAGGAAAATGAGGCTGAGAAACCCGTTATTTAGGCTTTTTGGAATGGGATGGACAGGATAGGTTACATGTGCTATTAGAAAGTGATCAGATGTGTCTTATCCCTATCTACCACTACAAAACCTTTTTCAGGCCTCAAATATGGTTCTGCTATAGAACCTTAAATTTTCATTATCAGATACTGTTTGGGTCAAGGCATTGAAGGTATCTGTCAAAGACAAAGCTGGGAAGCAGCACTTACTGTGATTCTAAATGGTATGGGGGCTGGGGTGTGAGAACCCCACTCAGGGTTGGGGTGGGAGTGCCCTCCTGGACTGTACCTCCCCCTCCCCACACTGAGCTGAGATCACTGGGGTGGGGTGGTGAAGGATGCTGCTACTAACGGGATTTATTATGCATCTCATATGCATGGTGTGGAGATGCCGTTTTTAAAAAAACTAGGAACGATTGATTTAAACCAAGAGTGATTAATATTTTGGCACAAATTAGTTGATCAGATGCTAGCAAAAGCCCTACGGACAAGGACATAAGAGAGGAGAGATGTGATGGGGAAGGAAGTGAGACAGTTTAAAATCTAAGACTTGGGGGAAGTGATCCCAGGGGAAGTATTGCCCTATGGGTCTTCGGCCAAGAGGGGAACAGAGGAAGGGGGAGCTAGGAAGAGACAGGGGTCAAGGGTCTTAATCAAATGTAAAGGCTCTGAGGACAGACTCAAACATTTCCCTGAATCAGCCCAAAAAAGAAAAGTTTAAGTCTATCTTGATTTTTTTCTAGTGTGTCTTGATCAAATTAAATGTAATCAGAGATGAAAACTCCCTGTTTTCTTTGTCTCCTTTTGCTACATTAAGAGTGTAGCTAAAATTTACTAAGTGCTTGTCATGTGCCAGGCACCACCCTAACCACTTTATACTGTCTCTGTGACCACCTCTAATAGGAGGGGCTATTATTGCTCCATTTAAAAAGCAGAGACCAGGCCGGGTACGGTGGCTCACACCTGTAATCCCAGCACTTTGGGAGGCCGAGGCAGGTGGATCATTTGAGGTCAGGGGTTTGAGACCAGCCTGACCAACATGGTGAAACCCCATCTCTACTAAAAATACAAAAAAATTACCAGGGCATGGTAGTGCATGCCTGTAATCCCAGCTGACGCTGAGGCAGGAGGATTGTTTGAAACGGGGAGGCAGAGGTTCCAGTGGGCCCAGATAGCACCACTGCACTCCAGCTTGGGTGACAGAGTCAGAGTTCATCTCAAAAATAATAATAAAATGAAAATAAAAAAATAAAAAGCAGAGACCAGAGACATTAAGTAATTTGCCAAAGGCCCCTATAGCTGTCGTGGCTGAACTGGAATTATGAACTCAGTCAGTGAGTCCTACTGCATATTGTCTTAAGAACAACATTCTGCTCCTCCCTTGTAAGTGTTAGGAGTACATGTGGACATGCATCTCAAAGAAGAGAGAAATTCCCTGCATCTTCTTTCTGGAGAAGCTCAACAGGTCATTTATTATTGAGGCCTTTACTTATCCTTAAAAGAAGACCAACAAATTTACATTTTTAAAAGACGGGGTCTCTTTAAATCTCTTGAGCTTAGGAGTTCAAGTCTAGCCTGGGCAAGTTAGACTTGCAAAGGACAGACTTGCCCAGGCTGGGCCAGAATTCCTGGGCTCTAGAGATCTTCCCACCTTGGCCTCCTGACTAGCGAGAACTATAGCAGCACACCACTACGCCTGGCTCAAGTTTTATTTTTCAAGGGCTATGACTCCTTTCACATCTGCCACTGAGTGCTAATAAAGAAGATACGAGGCAGGGTCAGGACTAGGAGGAGTATTACCTAGAGGAGAAAGACGGGGAAGAGATGTGAAGGCAACAGAGGGGCTTAGGGGCCTGTAGGTTGGGACACTGGGTCATTCTTCCAGACTTATAGTCTGTGTGGGGCTAGTTAAAAGAAATAAGGCCTTATGGTGAAACCCCGTCTCTACTAAAAATACAAAAATTAGCTGGGCGTGGTGGCGTGCGCCTGTAGTCCCAGCTACTCAGGAGGCTGAGGCAGGAGAATTGCTTGAACCCAGGAGGTAGAGGCTGCACTGAGCCGAGACCACACCACTGCACTCCAGCCTGGCGACACAGAGAGACTCCATTGAAAGAAAGAAAAGAGAAGAAAAGAAAAGAGAAAAGAAAAGAAAGAAGGGATATCTTTTTATAGCCCAGAATGACTCCATGATAGAGATAACTTTCCAATACCCTTCACCTCAAATGATACTTGCAATCCTGTTTCTCTCTCAAAAAATGAGGAGGGCTTCCAGTCTGCGCTGGAGATAACAGAATGTGCTTTGGTTTCAGAATGCCTTTCCATGTCATATACTCATTTCTAAGAAGCCCCACATTTGTCTTTATTTTAAAAGCACAGTATTTAAAAAAAAAAAAAAAACTCAATGCATCTGCTTATGTTGAAAGCCCCCATCTGTTCGATTTGATTTCCCTTCCTAAGAGCTTTCAGAACTGCTCTGGCTTTTGTCTCTCTACCTAGTGGTTCAGTTGACCTTCTAACAGAAAGGCCTGAAACTGTATAAATTCCCTATGCAACCAGAAGGGTGAAAGCAATATCCCTTGGGGTCAGAGGCAGGACTAGAGGCTCCATGGGGGCAGGATGCTACCTGTCTTGCTTGGTACTGTAGACCTGGTACCCATTCTAGTGCCCAGCAAAAAGAAACTCCTTAAGCAGGAGACCCTGGTTCACAGAGGTAAAACTATCTTTCCAAGTTTACTCAACAAGTGTATTTATCTATTGCTGCGTAACAAATCACGACGCTCTTATCACAAAATCCCATCAATAGAAGAGCACATGTTAATTATCTCCCAGTTTCTATGGGTCAGAAATACAGTGGCAGCTTATCTGGGTCCTCTGTAGAGACTGGTGTTTCTACAAACATGGTGTCAGCCAGGGCTGCATCTCCTCTAAAGGTTTGACTGGGGGAAAAATCCATTTTCAAGCTTTCTTACTTGATTGTCAGCAGGATTCATTTCTTTGCTTGCTGTTGGGCAGAAGCCACCCCTCAGTTTCTTGCTACACAAGCATCTCCACAATGTGGTGACTCGCTTCATCAAAGGGAGAGTCTGCTAGCAAGATGGAAGTTACACTGTTAAACAACCTAATCACAGAGGCATGGTTTTCTCACCTTTGCTGTATTTTGCTGATCAGAAACAAGTCCCAGGTTCTGCCTGCACTGAAGGTGGGAGACCTGTACGAGGACATGAATGCCAGGAGAAGGAATCATTGCAGCTATCACAGAGTATGGCCATAGCAATCAGATGGTGATCGTATGCCTGTGTTCAGCACTGGCTCTCCTTCGTTCCCTCTCCATCTCGGCCACCCAGGCATATGTACTTTGAACACACATGTAGTGTGTCTGTTTTTTTTTTTGAGACAGAGTTTCACTCTTGTCGAACTCCTGACCTCAGGTGATCCACCTGCCTCGGCCTCCCAAAGTGCTGGGAGTACAGGTGTGTGCCACCATGCCTGGCCGTGACTTCTTACAATCAGGGCAACATGAAGGTAAGCCATGATTATTGTGAGAAGGGCTCACAATCCATTATGGGAGACGAATAAAAGTGATACATAAAATATGTACTGCAACAGAATATTGGCACACACACACACACACAAAAGAGGCAGGGTGACATTCAATTCCAGAAACATAAGAAGTCCAAAAAAATAAATACTACTTTGAGCTGGGATTGTCCAGGAAGTTCAGAGAGAAGATATAATTTGAGCTGAGTCTTAAAGAGTAGTTAATAACCAACATTTATTGACCTTTACCTATGTTTCAATAAATGTCTTACATACAAGATTTGGCTAAAGTTTCATAGTAATCCCCTAAGGTAGGTTTTATTATCATCTCCACCTTAAAGATGAGGAAACCGAGGCTCACAGAGATGAAATGACTTGCCCAAGTCTACCCAGCTTGTAGGTGGTAAAGAGAGAAGCAAATCCACACTAACACAAGCCCACACTTGTAACCACTATTCAGTATTGCTTCAGACAGGATTGGTCAGTAGACAGGAACGGCATTAACAAAGAAGCAGAAGCAGGCAGACAGTAGCAGCCATTCAGTGGGAGAAACTGCAATTCCCTCTGTCTAGAAAGTTCTCTCCTTAGCTCTTCATAGGGCTAGCTCCTTGAGGCCTTCAGATTTCAGCTAAAATGTCATTTCTACATGGTTAGGAACCCTCTTCTGCCACCCCCACCCCCACCACAAGCTACTCTCTGTCATTGCGTCTTGTTTGGCCATTGCCACTGTGTCCCCCCACCAATCCCATGTCTACACAGGGCGTAGCACAAAGCAGGTACCTGATCGAATATGGAATCATTACAGGACACGAGTGGATATCAAAGCAGGCGTTGTGTTTTATGTCATTAAGAAATTTGGGTGGGCTGGGCGCGGTGGCTCACGCCTGTAATCCCAGCACTTTGGGAGGCCGAGGCGGGTGGATCACGAGGTCAGGAGATCGAGACCATCCTGGCCAACATGGTGAAACCTCGTCTCTGCTAAAAATACAAAAATTAGCCGGGTGTTTGGCACGCACCTGTAGTCCCAGCTACTTGGGAGGCTGAGGCGGAAGAATCGCTTGAACCCGGGAGGCAGAGTTTGCAGTGAGCCGAGACTGCGCCACTGTGCTCCAGCCTGGCAACAGAGCAAGACTCCGTCTCAAAAAAAAAAAAAAAAAAAAAAAAAAAAAAGAAATTTGGGTTTTATTCTGTAGACAGTGATAGAGCCTATACAGGTTTTTTGAGCAGGAGAGTAAAGTAATGATAGCCAGATGCTGGGGAAATGGCTTTGTGGGCGGCATGCTCTGGACAATGATTTTGATGAGCAGTTTCCTCTGAGAGTTCCTGCTGACTCTGGCTGAGACCTCCACCTCTCTAGTACCCAAAGATTTTCAGCTGTCTTACCTTTCTCCTGGCAAGGAGGAAATTCATTTGGAGTGAGATATTAGAGACTTATTTTTGACTCTTCCAGGAAATTTTGAGCTTTAAATGAAGGAATGATGCTGAACACTGGCTCCTGGGTCCCAGATCTGATTTTGCTTCTGGTATGCTGTGTGACCCAAGGTAAATCTCTTCATGTCTCTGAGCCTAACTTCTATAAAATGAGGGAATTGGGCTAGACGGCAATTCCATGGTTTCATTGTGCTTCTTTCTCATTTAAATCTGGAGCATTTTGATATATATATATATATACACACACACACACATATACACACACACACATACATACATACAGGGGATTTTTTAAAAGTCTTTATTCTAAGAATAAGGAAATTTCAATATTTCTAGTTACTATTCACTATTTTCAACATTTCTTGAGCACTGGTCACGACAAACTGTTGACTTATATTGCTCTGGATTACAGGTGAGTTGGTTTATTAATCTTGGTATCTTTTCTAACTTTCTGCTTCCTCCTCCACAAAAGGTCCAAAAATATGCAGGCATCCTCTTGTGAGACACAGTCGCAGGAGGTAGATGGGTGTCCAGTGTTTCTGCATTTCTAACACTGCCATGAGCCAGGAAATGCTCACAAGTCTGGGTCATCTTGGGAATGACAAAGACAGGATCAGCCAGTGAATGAAATGTCACAGGATTCCAAACGATGTGAAAGAAAGTGAAAAAAGACACAAATAACATAATTTCAGAAATCCTAGTGCTGGCTCTCCTGCCTACCCTCCCTTCCCTAACTGTCCCATCCATCTCTGGAACCTTTCCTGCCATGCGCCTTCACAGCCTCCAACAAATATATATTTAGTAACTCCCAGAAAGACTTCCATCTAGGACGTCACCACAGCATACAAATGAGGCATCTGAGCAGTGTTTCATAGCTAGGTTGTACAGCAGACTGCCACATCTGTTTAAGTTTCTGTTGTCCCTCCCACCCCCTTTCTCCTGTCCACCACCCCAGTCTCTCTCCTCCCCACTCACAAAAACACAAGCACTCTCTTGACTTCAAGAAGTGTCAATGGTTTTCCCTCTAAAACTTCAGAGGAGGAGATTGCATGGCAGGTTTTGAAACTTTCCCTGTGTTCTGTTAAATTGAAATATTGTTTTTAGATCACAGAACAGAGTGGTGGAACGCGGTGGTTGTCTCAGAGCATGTCAGGATGATCAATCTTTTTAAAGACCAGCAGGCGTGAAGTGTGACAGTGCTCGGATCCGATGTGTCCGACTTGCTGGAGTCTCTGTTTAGGGGGGGGAAATTGATCATATCTGAGCTGTGGAACCAGTAGGATTAACTGTTTAATCCGACATGCATGTACGCATTTGATCGTGCATGACTACCTTCCTGAGTTGCACTTGGCAGGCTTTCCTTTCCTTTTGTTTCCTAATCTGCCTTTCCCTTACCCCAAATCTACCACCACCTCTCCCCAGAAATCCATAAGGTACAAAATTTCAATCTTTGTATTTAAAACACAAACACAGAGAGCATATTTAAATTTCTTCTTCTAACATTATTTCAGTACAAGACAGAATTCATTTAATAGAAATTAATCAAGTTCTTCTCACAACCACAAAGTCATTTAATGAAGAACAGGGTCCTATCCTAAGTCTTCCTGAGAAGGAAAACACTGCTGTACCTAAGAATTGGTGATGGAAAGGGACTCAGTACATGTGTCACCTCTGTCCTCAAGTCTTGCCATCTGTGAAACAGATGTTATTGTCACACAGTCTGTGCCCATGGAGGCTGTTACCCACTTTGATTTGTGAAAAGCTTATGTGAAATTTTACTTAATCCACCTAATCTACAGTGAAGTCACATGTAAAACAGATATGGTCATGCTCAGACGTACTATGGAGCAAAAAACCACTTTACTTGAAGTGCTTAGTTCGGTGATGGTTTCATTTGATGTGCTTAGTATTACGAGGCTACTAATGGCGAGAAAGAAATAATCAGAAGCAGTGTTCTCCAAGGGGATACCAAGGTCACCCTTTGGGAGTATGAGAAGACAGTATGATTTCTTTTGAAATTTAGATTTTATCTTTAAAGGAGAGAAGTTAACGTTATTAATTATGGATTGACTCACGGCCACCCTCCATCTGTGTGTCAGATTGTCTAAGTGACCTGGGAGGCAAGCAAGTTACCCTGAGAAAAGTGTGGGCTCATCACAACAAAGACAAGTGGACATTAGGGCTCTTGTACTGGTTTTCGGGTCAGTGCGTTAGGGTGAGTTAGTGTGCTTGCAGTTGTGTGGGTTTGCCAATATTTTTCAGTTTTAACCAAACTAATCCTCACAAAATAGACCAATGTCTAAAAAAATTTCTGCTCTAATTTAAAAAATGTATTAAAGATGCTATCAAAAATTACGAAGGGTCTTCGATTTTATACTACTTGCAATCTAACAAACTAGCCTGCCACATTTCATGGATACTGGCAGAAGACACAAGACTCCTGGGTCAGAGACAAAGGACATTATTACTTAAAACACAACAAGCACGAACCTCATGTTTGCCCTAGCTAGCCTTGCCCCTCAAGTCCCCAGGGCCAACGTGGAGAGTGCAGGCAGATGCTGCACATACGGTGTGTTTGTGTCACAGCTGAAAGCCCGAGTGAATGAAACCCAAATCTTTTGTAATGGGACTGCTAGAAAACCTGCCCAAACTTTGCTCCAGAGGAAGACATTATCTTTATAATGTTGGACAGCAAACAAACCTGCTTTCTGCTCCATAGGGAGCCCCCGTTTCTATGTTTCAAGGCTTTTTGCTATACAAACATCCTCGGAAAGATAGACCAAAATGAAACTTGTCAGAGCTCCTGCTTACCAGACATGCAGAAAAATAAGCTATCTGTGAAGAACTGTCTCACAGCAGATATTATGTACAAATAAAGCACAAATGAAAATAAGAAAATATCTGAGCTTATACTTCTTCTCTAAGAATTAGTGAGCCTTTTAATAAGACATAAACAATGACAATCTATCAGATCTAACAAGAGGTCAGCTAAAAAAAACTGTTCATGATGAAAGACTATCAAATATATATTTATATCTACTGCATAAACCTTGATACAATTTTATATCATGCCTTGAAATATTAGCAAATAACAGCATATTTATATAGTTTATAAATAAATATGCATATAAGCGAAGACAGAACTTGGGGGGGGGGGTCTGTGCTCAATTTGCTTAACATTGGGGGATACACATTCAAAAGCATATTAATCCCTGTTCTACAGACAACCGTGGTGTGATATGTTAGGACTTGGAAGGATTCCAGAATGCAAAATCCTGTGCTTCTACTAACAGTATACAAGTCATTCTTAAGTGCCTAGACTACCTCTTGAATTAGATTCAGTCAGCTAAGGAGACTCGAACTTCCCCCAGATCTCTGCAAGCCACTTTCCCCCAGGGAACTGAATTTCCACTAGGCTAAAGGAGACCCTCCACCTGCTGAGGGACACAAAGCCATCCCAAGGTGGAATAAGACCTGGGACCATTAATATTGTATACTTTCTGCAGTTCCTCCAACCTCAAGCTTGTTCAATCAATTCAAATTAGCATCTGGGCCAATATTAAAGGAACATGAATCACAAAAGGGAGGAGTGCTGGGGTAAGGTTTAGGGGGGCTGTAGAGAATGTACAACCCTATCACTTCTCGGCCTTTTGACTAAGATCAAGTGGAGAATGTACAACCCTGGTTATTAGTGGGGAGGCAGCTCTGCCTTGCCTTCCAGATAAAGGTTTTACTGTTCATTTATTTGTCTTGGACTTAAATACACATATACTAGGCAGTTTGTCATCTTCCTTCTTGTTTTCCCAGGCTTTGCCATCAGTCCTGGCAATTCCTCAACAGGGAGCCTGGAGCACTTGCTCCTGTTTACGGCCTCTGGAAGTCTATTTTCCCAATTGTTTGGTGCACAGAAACAGAAGAGTACAAAGGAGTCACCCTTGGCTTATCTGCACAACAAAAATGGTCCTAGTACCCGTCTAGCAGTTAAGGCAACACTATTTCTCTATACTGCAGTCAAAAAGCTAAAATAGAAGGAATCTTTATTCCCAAATGGCTAGTACACAGATTTTGAGGTCCTAAAATTCTAGCTTTGAATACTGGCTCATTTATTGTTTGCAGTGTGACCTTGGATTCATTACACTGCATTTCCTTGGATTCCTCATCTGTTCACCTGAATAGATGTATTTATGAAAATATGAGGCAAATACATGGCACAAAGGAGGTGCCCCATAAACACTAGTTGTTCTTCCCTTTTCTCTCTTTTGTTTTTTTAATGTTTAAAAATGAAATTTTGGCCAGGTGCGGTGGCTCATGCCTATAATCCCAGCACTTTGGGAGGTCAAGGTGGGCAGATCACTTGAGGTCAGGAGTTCAAGACCAGCCTGGCCAACATGGTGAAACCCTGTCTATACTAAAAATACAAAAATTAGCTGGGTGTGGTGGCGGGTGCCTGAAATCCCAGCTACTCAGGAGGCTGAAGCATGAGACTCTCTTGAACATGAGAGGCAGAGGTTGCAGTGAGCCAAGATCATGCCACTGCACTCCAGCCTGCATGATGAAGTGAGATTCTGTCTCCAAAACAAAAAGAAAAAAAGACAGATTTAATTCCCAAGGCACAGTTTAAGATGGCTAGAATATAATCTCCTTAGGTCTCGGTAAAAGCATAATTGACATGTTAAAGTGATTTTTTGCAATGACAAGCATTAGGGTGAAAACATAAGATAAAAACCACAAAAGTGGTTTTGTAAAATTTTTAATTATGGGGTACAAATGAAGATTTATTACATGCATATAATACATAGTGGCGGGGTCTAGGTTTCTAGCGTACCCATCACCCAACTAGTCAATGTAGTATCCAATAGGTAATTTCTTAACTCTCACCCCCTCCACCTTTTGAAGTCTCCCATGTCAACTGTTCCACTCAGTATGTCCACATGTACCCATTGTTAACTCCCACTTGTGTGTGAGAACATGCTGAGGACTGCGTTCCTCCTCCAAGTCCAACACAGAGTCCACTGGATGTTCAAGTTCTCAAGTCTGAGATATCTAACAGTTGTTGGCCAGACCTGAGTATCTGCTGGAGGGCAGAACTAAAAACACCCTGGAAACATTCCCAGAGCTACATTTCTCCTGGAGCCAAGAAGAAAACACAAGTGATCCATTTGAACTTATTAATAACTGTCACATTTCTTTTGGGGGAATGGGAGAGCCAGTTTTGGGGCTTGCTATCTGGAGTTCTCCATATTAAGTCAGGATGCCAAGATGGCCTAGAGCTGTGATGTTCAAACAGGAACCGCACATCAGAATACCAGGGGGAAGGTGAACAAACACAGATCCTGAGGCTACATTACCGGAGAGGCTTCTTGAGGAAGAGGGCCTGAGAACCTCTATTTCAAAAGCCTTTTCCATCCACCCCCAATCATTCTGATGACTAGCTGTATGCATATCAGCCAAAAGCCCGCTCCCTAAAGTAGAACAAATAACCTCTGGATTTTGCTTATTCAGACTTTCTTTTAACCCCAATTAAATATTTTTTGGAACAAGCTACAGTATCATCAATGAAATAAAATAAAGATTTACATACTTCAAAGTAGATGGGCCCCTGGAAAGCTGACCCTAAAACTGGCATGTGGGTGTTTTTATCAGGGACTCTTGGGACTAGCACCTTTGAAAGGGAGAAGGCGTCAGGATCAGGCAGAGGAAGATGCTGAGCTATGATAAAGTCCCAGTGAAATCCCCAAGGGAACCCCATGAGGACCTCTGGGGATGGATGGCCCTCTAGTGTCATCCTGAGTTGGGGCAGGGGGCTGGGCCTTTAAACCTTTAAGTTGATCAGTCATTGAATGTGGGCTGCCTATGGAAAAAGGCATGATCTTTGGCGAGGCAGTTTTCTTCAGACAAGGCAACACCTAAAGAGGGCTGACAGCTGAGAGCTACCTTCTGAGAGCACTCCCACCACCTGAGGGGACAAAGCCCTTCCTTTCTCAAGGGGGATCTGGGCAGAAGGGCATAGTGGGTTTAAACTTCAGATGTGATTCATTTATAGCTGGCATTCCATCAGCACCATGCTAGGCAGGGATGAAATTCAGCATTCTCTGCCCTCCGTAGACTCACCAACTCTTCCTCTAAACACCAAGGAGGACTCTAGAGCTGGTACCTTTCACAGCCCAGAGAACTGAGTGAGCAACCTATGTGTGGGGGCAAAATGCTGAATGGGTTGACTTTAGGGTTGATAGAGAAAGAAGGGTATCCATGGTGAGAATACACAGCCGGGTGGTGGCCTGCATGAATGAGACCAGGAGTATATGTGCAATGCCCATGTAGGCCAACAAGATTCATTATTCATTATTCTGCTTATTATGGTGGGGTGAGCATGCATTAGACCATCTGAGGCAAAAGATTCTAGCGATTCTCTGAACTGTGCCCTACTACCACTCCATTGCCTGCCTGGTAAACATACCCCCTCCCCTAACCACACACTATCTCCACAAAGAATTGGGCTCCCAACAGCTTAAAATCTCTGATTAATCATGAGTTTTCTTATGGCAGAAAATAATGTCATCAAGGTTGGATCCCAGGTATTTGTGCTGATTTTGGTATGCCTCTGTCAAATTTCACAGTGGTTAGATTCCCCTAATCCCTCAGTAATTATTAGACATGTCTAGGAAAAAAACCCCACCACTTTCTTTTGATGAGAATGATTGTTCGGTATTCCTATTTATTTATGCACTTGTAATGAGCAGGAGACACTTGGTGAGCCTGTTCTGTTCCTCTATCAGATTCCTTTACGCATAAATTATTTGAGGGTAAGATTTGCGCTCAAAGAATAATGAGGTAAACAGGAGCAAAGGGAATAATTTAAAAGCAATTCATAGTAAGGAAGTGATCACATACATACCGAAAGTACGGAGAACCCCATACTGCTGCTCAGTTCTCTTTGAAGTTAGGTCAAAGGAGGATTTAATCCCAAGGACCATTTCTCCAGTGAAACCCCAAAATGCTTTCTCTTGTTTTAACCATGTTGTAAACTTGAGACCTGGCTGTTGAGAAAAAACTGTGTGTACCTTCATGAAGATTGTTTTTCTTTACTTTTATTTTCTGAATAAATTCATTGTATGTATGTGTACTTTGTTATCCTTATAAGTTTCTTCTTGGAGAAAGAGTGTTCATCATTAATTAAAACTATGTTTGGTTCACCAAATGCCTTCTAAAAATTTACAAAAACTTAAAGGAAACCAGGCTTGGAGTGCAATTTATATGCAAAGATTTTGATTAAGCCAAAAGGCATTACTTAAACTATGAACAAATAACTGTGACTAGAATTGTAAATATAAATATAATTTGATAGTGGTTTGTCCCTGAAGTCAGACCTTACGCCTTTTACCTGGTTATTAATATTGGGACATCAGGGAAATAAGGTAGAAATAATATATCTGCAAGACGTTTAGTCATTTAGAAAACTGACAGGATTTCCTATTTAAATGGATATAATATAGAAATATGTTTTGGATAATCAATGGCCACCTGGAGGAAGATCTTCAGAGCCATGTTGCAGTCCTGTATTTTTTTCTTTAAGGTCGGTCTTGTAACTAAAACAGATGGGTAAAATCTGTGCATAATAACCTAAGCCAGGAGGACTAGTTCTCTAGCTTTTAACTACTACCTGGAAACCTCTAGGCTTCAAATTTATGTGTCTAGCCTGCTTTCTGAGCTCCACATTTGCTCACTAGACATCTCTACCTGATGCTTCTGCAGGCACCCAAAACTCAACTCTACTAAAGCTCAATTTATCACCTCTACTCTGCCCTCCAACTGTTCGACCCCCTGTAATTCTTATTAAATAGAAGCTTCACATAGCTTTTCAAGCTGGAGCCATTGCAGCCATTTTTGACCCTTCATGTTAATCACACCTAAGTATCTAATAGATGAGCAAATTTTGTTGACTCCATATCCTTAATTTCTGTTTTGTGATAGGTGTTGGAATTAAAATTTAAAAAAAAAAACTGAAGAAAAGGGAGAACAACAGAGTACTGCCTTTGAGCCAAATATCAGTTAAACTAAATGTTCAACTTTCAAAGTAAAGAAGGGAGATTTAGAGGCTTTAGTCAATGGTGAGTTCTTCATGAATCCGTATTTAATTGGCTTCAAAAAAGTGAATGTGACATGAAGCTGCTTTAATCACATTTTAGTATTTAGAAGGTGAGGTGATAATTTTGCTGTGCTCTACACTGTGAGATCACAAGTATATGCAGTTCTTGGTGGCACATTTTAATGTAAAAATAGACATAACTATATTCAGAAGAGGAGATAGAATGTTGAAAGGACTCCAACCCATGTTATATTAGGGATGTTTGCAGGAGTGAGAAGCTTTCCCTTGGAGCGGAGAACTCTTAGGACGGATGTTATGGCTGCCTACAATTTACTAAAGGATGCCACTTAGTTCCCTGATCCCAAACTCTGCTCTGTAGACCATAGCTGCACTGGTCCCATAAGAATATCCTGCGGATAATTCTACACATTCTTTGTTCTCACTACTAAGAGATTCTCACTAAGGTGGATTTCAGGAAAACTCCCTCCTGAAATATGTATACTTAAAAAGTTCCCTAGGACCCCACATGGTGATACATGCTTTGTAGTCACAGCTACTTGGATGGCTGAGGCGGGAGGCTAGTTTGAGCCCGAGTTCGAGTCCACCCTTGGCAACATAGTGAGACCCTGTCTCCAAAAAACAATAACCAAACAAAACAAAAACCTCTATGTGATTTTTATTTTGACACACAGCCAAGCTTGGGAACCCCCATGCAAATGACAAATCAAGTTTTCTCAGCACGCAGCCAAAAGTCAATGGAGAGGAGAAAGGTCTTTGCAGACCATCAGGAGATACATTCTAAAACACAGAGCAGTCTGGAGATTTGATGGACTGCCTTAGGAGGAAGGGAGGGAATGCTGAGTCACTGGAGATTCAAACAGGATCACATGAACATGCTATAGACATGAAATCAAACAGGTTGGGCAGGATGGGTATCTGAACTCTATGATTTTTAAGACTCTATGGTATTTGGTCAAAGAAACAAAGGCCTATGAATACAAAAGAGGTTTAAAGTATTTCATTTTATATTATGTCTAGGGTGCAAAATATTCAGCTGTAGCAAAAATTGTCAGCATCCTACCCATGTCGTCCTGAGCCCTACTTCAAGATCTGTTGGTCTGACTTACAGCTGTACCTCTTTACCTGAGAACTTCCTGTGGCCTCCAGAGTCCACTCTGCTTACATACATAGCAGGCCAGACAGGCAGGGAACTAACCACCCACTGTCCCCCAGCAATCGTTGACTAATGACTGAGGAGTTGATAAATAAATTCCAGTCGCCTTTCGCCCCAGGAGCAATGAATCCGAAGGGCATGCATTCCATTGGCTCCCAGAGTTCACAGGTGGGATGAAGCTCTAGTTGCCCACAACGGTAATGATATTGACTCCCATCCCTTCCCTTTCTTTTCTAGTCCCCTACTTGTGCTTCCTGGGATCACTTCACAAATTACTCATACTCAAAACCTTGTCTTAGGGTCTGAGTCTGGGAGAACACGAAATAAGACACAAACCAATTACTGCCAACTAAGCAGCAAATAATTACCTGCTCAATCAAAATATGAGGGGATCAGGACTGAAAAGACATCTAATTAAAATTAAAAAAAAAAAAAGAAAACCTAGCAAGTTGACAACCCTTGCAGGCTGACATGATGAGGACAACCAAAGCTAAGTTAGAGTCTGCATAACCTCAGCTTCCATGATCACTTGTCTGAAAGTCGCTGTTCACTGATCTCATCTCTACCGGCCTCTCTGGGCTTACTTTCCATCTCCTGTCCTCCGCATTTTGCATTTCAGGCACTACTTATGATTCCCCCAGCACACCTCCTTGTTTTATACCTCTTTGCCTTTGACTTTTCTATTTGCCATTGTCCTAGAAATTTCTATTCATTGTCTAAAACACATTCAAATTGTCTCCTCTTCCAGGAGTCCTCTTGCCTCCTTCTACACCAGTCAAGTCATTTACCACTCTGATGATTTCTGTATCTTAGAGTAGCATGGTACAATTAATAATTAACTGGTTATTTAATGTTAAAATAAAAGTGAGTTAAATCGGAGGGCACAGAAAAGTTCTTCCCCTGGTTCTCTCACACTCACTGCTGGGGAGCATCTCAGAGCAGGACAGTTTTCAATGACAATTAATTTACATACTAGTTTTCCTTTGTTCCTTTGCTCTATAGCTAGTTGAATTAGAATGCAATCATTCAATAAATGTGCAGAATTTGAATCCAGAGAGAGCCCCCTAAAAATAAGGAAATATCATTGGGTAATTTAAAACAAACTTTGAGAATAAAAATAAAATTCCCATGCTATCACCTTAATTGAGAAGAGCTGGATACAAAATTTTGTGTGTAGTATAAATCAAAACACTGTGAGTTTGAAGAAAAGCGGAAGAAAATACACTAATGGTAACTGTGGTGAATCTGGAGTATGGGACTCCAGTGATTATTTTTCTGGTTCTCTTGACTTTTTGTGTTTTCTAAGTTTTCAATAATGAGCAGGTTGCAGAAAATAATAATGACACCTTTTTCACCTGTAGGAAATGATTTCCCACAGATCAATCGCAATTGAAGAACATTTTTAAGTTATTAAAGAATTATCTACAAAACACGTCAGAGGCCATGAGGCTTCAGCAGCGGCATCACATCATTCTGCTGCCACATAATTTGTTCCAGAGCATAGAAAAGCTGAAAAGCTACACAATTTTATTTTTTAATGAAGGAAGAAGGACCCTGAAATCCCCTCTTGGTAAAGATGCACACACATGCCCCTCACCTATAGATCAATGACACTAATCAATGTAGATAGAAAAATATTAAATGAAATGCTAGCCAATCACATTCCATATCATCTAAAAGAATCATCCTCTGCAATTAATTTATGAAATTTAGGAAAAATTTATGAACTCTTCAGCTGTAGCAAAAATTGTCAGCACCCTACCCACATCCTCCTGTGCCTTACTTCAGTACCTGTTGGCCTGACTTACATCTCCATCTCTTTATCTGAGAACTTCCTCTGGCCTCCAGAGTCCACTCTGCTTACACACATAGCAGGCCAGACAGGCAGGGAACTAACCACCCAGTGTCCCCCAGCAACTGCTGACTAATGACTGAGGACTTGGTGAATAAACCCCAGCCCTCCTTTGCACCCTTGTTGCACTGATTGCATTCTAACTCAACTAGCTATAGGACCGTGTGCACTGCATGCACACTTGTTGACTGATTGCATTCTAATCCAACTAGCTATAGAACAAAGGAACACAGGAAAAGTAGTATGTAAATTAATTGTCATTGAAAACTATCCTGCTCTGAGATGCTCCCCAGCACTGAGTGCAAGAGAACCAGGGAAGAACTTTCATTTATGAAAGAATGATTAAATATTCAGAAAACTATTAGTATAATGAATAGCATCAATAAGGCAAAGAAGAAAAAATATCTCAATAAATACTAAACAGGTAGTAGGTAAAATTTGAAAGATACATTTTATGAAACTGGGAATAGAAAGGTCCTTAACACGGTCATCACACTTAGCCATATGGGATGCTGACTATGAATAACGTGCTCAGAAATCATTCTGACCTAGGTTTAAATTCCGGCTGCCTGATTTTCTGGTCATGAGACTTTCAGTAAGTTATTTAATCTTTCTACTTTAGTATCTGCTTTAATCTGTCTGTAAAATGGGCATGATGATTTCTTATCTCCTACGGTTCATGTGAGCGTAATTCAAGTGGTTCATATTAAGTGCTCAGTATAGTATATGGAACTTAATAACAGTGTTATAATAACATTTATATATTAAGTGCTATGAGGATTATGATGATAAGTAACAGTAGTGATAGTTGTAAAACTGATGTACTTCAGAATTACTCATGGAAATTTTTCTCTCCTAAACCTCCAACCATACATGCCTGAGTTTCAGCTGTGGACAGTCTTCTCTAGGTGATTCTAATATATGTCAAAAATTGAGAATCACTAAATTTGAGATCATTCTTAGCAAAATGAGAAACAAGACAGATTATAAAATATCCCCAAATTGTTGCCTATTGTTTCAAAAGATCCAAGCAACACAAAGGCCATGAAGCAAAAGTGAGAGATGTGATTGCAAATGAAAAGACATTTATTTTCAGATGGTCTTTTGTTAAACATAGAAAATTCAGGACACTTCAAACATCCCCTCAGACCAGCCCTCCTAGAATCAAGAATAGGGTTCAGGATACAAATCAATACAAAAACCAGCTTTTCAACAATATCCGTTTAGATCACTTAGGAGAAAGAATCCCTTCCATCACAGTGCCAAACATATGAAGCACTAGAAACAACCTCGTGAGAAATGTGGTCTACAGGAAGGAAAGTAAAATACTTTACTGGGTGACATAAAAGATGAGTTGAATAAATGCAGAGATGTACAATGGTTTTAAAAGTGTGGGCTGAGGTCGGGCGCGGTGGCTCACGCCTATATTTCCAGCACTTTGCGGGGCCAAGGCAGGTGAACCACGAGATCAAGAGATCGAGACCATTCTAGCCAACATAGTGAAACCCCGTCTCTACTAAAAATACAAGAATTAGCTGGGCGTGGTGGTGCATGCCTATAATCCCAGCTACTCGGGAGGCTGAGCCAGGAGAATCACTTGAACCCGGGAAGTGGAGGTTGCAGTGAGCCGAGATCGGGCCACTGCACTCTAATCTGGCGACAGAGTGAGACTATGTCTCAAAAAAAACCAAAAAACAAACAAACAAAAACTGTGGGCTGTATATGGTAACTTGAGAAGCACTCATAAGAGGCTTCATGCAATCTCAATAAACATACCGGTAGATTTTTAAAAAATTAAATGGTTTCTGTTATACGTGAAGACTGGATGTGAGAGAGTGAACGGCCCAGAGCTGACATGGAGCAGATGTTTAATAAATGCCATCTCACTTCCTCTTGCTGCTTAGCAAAAGTTCTTAGGCCTCATTCCATGGTGACTTTGCTTCTTTAAATGCCTATAATTCCTTTCATTGCCATGGATTTGGCATTTTCTGCACAATTGTTAAAGGTTCTACTTTACACCGAATTTATTAATTTACATTGTTGGGACTTTAGTCATTCTCTTTCAAATAGGCTGTAAATTCCTTGAGGTCAAGGACTAGGTGTATGCATCTTTGAACCAAATGGATACTGTGTGCTAGTCATCTACAGGAAAATGGGGATGAAACAGAGATGGCAGACTACAAAATTGTAATTAGCTCATTACAACAGAATGAATTAAGATACATTTAATCACAGTTTGGAAGTC
Organism: Ateles fusciceps; assembly: GCA_036589455.1. Lineage (NCBI taxonomy): Eukaryota > Metazoa > Chordata > Mammalia > Primates > Atelidae > Ateles > Ateles fusciceps. The sequence goes on from JAZHEH010003061.1 coordinate 11,698,780, forward strand.
AGCTTGGGGGCCACCAAAGCAATGTGAATGCCAAGCATGGTGCCAGGTTAGCATGAGCCTTCTTTCAGCCTGAGCAACTACTGCTGAGCAGCATGTCGATGGAGGCCACATCTCATTCCTAAAACATGCTAGAGCTAATAAGAAGCTGATGTCAATTCAGTAAGCAATGAAGACTCTTGCAAAATAGGGGTGACCAATAGGAAGAAATGTCTACTTAATAGCAGCTCATGGCCTGTGAATCCAAAAGAATGAATGAATTTCCAAATTCCCAAAGCTTCAAAGCAGAATTATTTCAGAATCGTGCTTTGAGTAGGCCTGGCAGATTCTCAAAGTATAGTGGCTGCAAATTACTCACTTGATATTTTAAGCATATTTTGTATGCTTAAATTTGTAAAATTTTGTAAAAGTTGAGGAGAAGATACTGTTAGTCAGGATGTATATGTGGGGAACATAAGTATTAAATCAGTATGTGTACAGTTTCCAAGAACTATGAGTAAGCAAACCACTTCTTGACTTCAACTGGATGTCAATTTTACCTAAATATATGCAGAGGATATTAATACTATACTTGTGTTTACTTTAACAACCACCAGGCCTGTGTGAAAATCAGCTTCACAGCCAAATAAAGTGACAAAAATGACAACTCCAAGAACACAGAAACCACTTTGCAAGTTTTGCTTGCATTTTCTGTGTAATCTCCAGAAAAGAGATCTTATACACTTCTACATTGGCTGCCTACCCACTTCTTAAGACCCTGCTTAACACTCTGGGGAAGTGGGGTGGGGGAGTGGGGGTCTTACCAACCCTTGCCAACACTCACATCAGAAAAGTACCTCCAACCTTCAAAACTGGTCTAGTGTTTCAGCTATTGTGAAGAAGTGGGTAAATCTCACCCATAAATCACAGCTCCAAATTTCTGAGCAGAATCACGAAGTTTCAGAGCACCCATTCACACATTCCCCAAGTGGAGAGGGGCTACAGGAGCTGGCCTCCCTATGAGCTCGGCTTCCACGTGACTAACTGATTTCACTGTGGCAAGTGACCAGATAATAATGATAATACCATAGGTCTGTGCCTCCCTGTTAGCCCCCAGGTCCTCTTGCAGTTTGGAGGGCTGTGACAAGTGTAAGGCTATTTAAGACATGGCCTGCACTTTAACATAATTTCAGAACATACTGGAGAAGGAAATTCATGAAACAATAATTAAATAGTTATTCCAGATAATAAAGAAAAACTATCAAAAGCACATTTGGTGACAGGAAATTTCCAGATATGTGGTGGAAGTGGTAAGTTAAAAGGCAAGCCAGAGGGCAGAGACTGCACTGTGGATGGGGTCATTAGGAGAGGTTTTTGGAAGAGTTGGGCCTTGAATCGAGAGGCCACACAACTTAATGGTTAAGGAAAAGCAAGCTGCAGTGATATCCTCTGCTTTCTGACTCTCTTCCAACACGAAGGAGCTATATGTCCGTTGAGACCATTATCCGATCCTCCTAAATTTAGTTTTCTCATCTGTAAAATGGGAATAATAATAGTGTCTACCTTGTAGGTTAAGTCAGATAGTAAATGTGAAGCAGCATCTCGGAATGTAGTAAGAGATCAATTACATGTTAGCACAAAAAAATAAATAAGAACTTGACCTTGAAAGATAGACTGTTTGGACATGGACAGAAGAGGAATAGACAATGCAGGTCAGATAACGTTTGGTGGGAAAGAGCCGAAGTCAGCACCTGTTCCCTATGTCACTTGCTTAAGATCCTGGTTATTTCTAATACACCTCCAAGATGTGGACGAATTTTGGAGAGGAGTAACATCCATTTGTTCTTCTTCTTGGACAGTGACTTAGAAGAAACCACGTCTTTGTTTCCCAAATTTTTATTGAACTCAGTTTGGGGCCAGCACAACACTATCAGAATAATACTGCAAATATTCAGAAACCCCAAGATGAAAGATCAAAATAACTGCTCAACCCAGAGGAAGGAAAGGCACCACTGAATTTTCAGGAATCTAGACTTAAGAGTCACTTAGACATGCAGAAGGGTTGTGTCCCTAACACATCATCGAGAAAGAGTTTTTCAGTTAAGTGAAAACCTGAGCCAATGTAAATATTTTGGAATGGTGAAAACAACCCACCCTTCCCTATTCTTTCTCTCTACTTGTACCTCCCCCTACCCATTTATTTTCATATAATTTCATTTTCAGATTATTCAGCAAATAATAGGTTGAAATTTTGGCTCCATTCATCAGATGTTTTGGCATTATATAGCTGGAGCCAGTAAGTAGAAAACAACTCATTCAAGAAACATTTTAGCCAAGAAAGGGCAATAAATGGGCCATTTCACTATCATCCATAATGACTCCCACATTCCACATTTCTATATATGATCTGGCAATTACGGCTACAGATTGAGGATTTTAAAGCAATTTCTGCCACTCCAGGTGCAAGCACAGTTGTTTAATTGGTGTTTGTAGCTTAGAAGGAGGGGATTTATGGGACTCCTTTTCTATAGCCTCCTACAATCCAGCTGCAAAAGCTAGAATCCCTTGCAAAACAATTTCACACCTAAGGATACAACATCAGGAAAATACTTAGAGGAGCAAAGACAGAGCTAACTTTGGAATACTAGCTTTCAAAGGAGGGAGGAAAGGGCTAGCCACGACGTCCTTTGGCTCCATGTTTCTGGAGGACATCTTTGGCCGTAGCACCAGATTGCCAGGTTGGCAGAAGTTCCCAGCAAGTGCTGCGCCTCTGCCTTCGGGGGTGAGACCTGTCACACTTTTCTTCTCAGACACCACAGGGTGGGAGGCATGTCAGAGAATCTACAATCAACATAAAAGTCAATTTTTATAATCACTTCTGTGCCGAATGGCCCACTTTCCACCTTGCGCTTGGGGATTTCATTATATTAAGGAGAGGCGGCAAAAGAGGCACGTTCTATTCAGCAACCAGATACATCTTCAGGCGATCTCTGTGAGAGAAGAGGGGCTCTTAGACCAGCTTGCAACTCCCCCAGCAACCACGAGCACAAGTTCTTATAGGTCACCTTCAAGTACTAGGAATCCATGTCTTCCTTTTTAATCAGGGGGAATAACGTTTAATATCTAGTAAGCACATAGCATTGCTGTGGTCCTAGACTGATGGCATTTTAATTTTACAAAGCAACAGCTAGCCAAGGCTGAGGCGAACTCTGATCTCTTCAACCTCAATCAGTGAGTCCAGACCCTCACCAACTCTCACTTGGAGGATTGTAGCCCTTTCCTACCTGTCTCACCGTATACCAGCCTCCTGCTCCATACCTCCTTCACACCAATACAAGAATTATGTCAGGGACAATGTGAACTGGTATGTTTCAAAAAGCTCCAGCTGGACCTCAATGCTATGGGATGAAGGCCAAACATGGTGTAGTGAAAGACCTCATCCTCTATTGACGCCTCATGACCCTACCCTCTTTCACTTACTCTACCTCAATTTTACTCCAGCCATTTTGAACTTCTACCTCTGAAAGATTCTAGATTCATTAATATTTTTAGGTTTTTATAGATTCCATATTTCCTATTTCTGCTTAGAGGATCGGTACTCTTTTTCCAAAGGTGACCTCCATAGTGAATGAAGCCTTCTCTGATGACCCTTGGACTTGAAAGGTTAGTTTCTTCTTCCTTAGTTCTTCTGAGCTTTCATTACCCATTTATCAGACTAGTCATTATACAGAACGCAAAGACTAGCAGTTTCCACAAGGGCAAGGGATAGGTTTTACACCCTTTCCTTTCCCCTGGCACATACTGAGCATGCTAGACATAACCAGAGAAAGAATGAATGAGAATAGGTATGTGCTGCGTAGAGTGTTCTGGATGTATCTCACCACTTTCCCTGGTTTCTACACTCAACAGACTGTACTCCGCTCCCAGTCATGTGCTCACAGATGTATACCACTGACCCCAGAACCTAGGCTGACAACCAGACTCAAAGCACCTATTCCCCAGTGGCGGATGAATTCCAGCACATAAACACCAACCTACCTCTCCTGTGGCTGATCTATCTAGGGCAGGGATTTTGGTCTCAATCAGTGCCTGATTTATAGTAAGTGCTCAACAAATAGGAGAACAGAGGGAAACTTGATGAGGACTAGTTCCAAGTCTGTGTTGGACAAAACATACAACGGCTAACGAGAACTTCCCAAAAAGGGCTTGTGTCTGAAGAGATTATCGGTCCTCCTCTCAGAGGGTGGTAGCTCTGCTTCTCAGCCTCTGAAAATCAGTTATTTCTCCAGAAATGTTTACCTGGGGCCCCCACTCACTGGGGGCCCTCCCAAGCTTTATCATCTCTTTGAAGATCTCCCTGTATCAACTCGGTTCTTCCTTTCCTTAACCTCCCCAGCATACATTTTGTCAGTTAATTATAATCAGTTATCTGTGTGTTTTAATCTTGTTTTCCCACCTGAGTAGGTGCCAATTTGGATACATAATTTTTAGATCTCACAGTGAGCAGCTCTGTGCCAAGCACAGTAGGTACTCAACCAACTCTCATTAAAGCAAAATGTCGAGGACTTGTAAGTCTGAAGGGATTAAAGTGTGTGTGTGTGTGTGTGTGTGTGTGTGTGTGAGAGAGAGAGAGAGAGAGAGAGAGAGAGAGAGAGAGAAAAAAAAAATAACAGCTAGCACCACAATTACTTTTTGAAGGGAACTAACTACATGGGGAAAAATACATTGTTGGGATATTTGGGAGTGAAAATATAATGCATTAGAAGGCCTGGAAGGAAAAAGCAGAGCTGGTAGTTAAGGATAGATCCAGAAGTGAATTGTTCTGCACAGAGAGCAAAAGGATTTGCTTTCATTCCCCAGAGGAAACAGGGAGTGGGAAGGGTGAATGAGGTCTTATTTGTATGGCCAAAGCCTAGGCCCCAGATTGGTAGGGATGGTCCTTCAAGGACTAGGGTGTCCAAGTATTTATGGTTTCTCTCATTTTCCACCCAAATGTTTTAAGTTTGCCTCCCACCCAATCACCATGTGTGAGAAATCCATGTGACTGCTCACCCGTGGAAATCAGTGACAGAGTGAAGGCCTGCATGGCCATCATCACAGGCCTGATTAGCACACCTGAGCAATAAGCTAAGTGAATTCACCAGAAGCAGGAGCTCAGAGTCAGAGGTGAGAGCAAAGTCGTCAGCCGCCTCCTCTTCTTCTCCGTCCCAGAGACTGAAAGGATGGGGTCTCACCACAAGTGGGATGCAGTTTAAATGAACTTCAGTAAGATCTAAAGGGGCAAGATAATGAAACTGACATGTTCCTGGGCACGGATGACAGACCCTCAAGCTCCATGGCTGTAATCGATACAGATGGGCACACTGAGGCTGACAGCAGAGAAGGGACTTGGCCAAGGTCATTCAGCTCTTTGGTGGAGGAGCTGGGACCAGAAGTTGGGCTTTCCCTACACATTACGGCATTTTCTTTCACTCTGTGTAGTGCCTCTGTCCTTAAATTGACCATGGGGGCCTAGAAACAGGGTCTGTCCAAGACTGTGGCATTTGCTGGATTTATAATTGGACAAATTTAGGTTACTGTACATGCCAGCAAAAGCTATTGTTTATCTAAAGGCTGGGATCACATCTGTGCCGATTGGCCATCTGGGAGAGCCATCTGTCACTTGGGGGAATCCTAAGGGGATCTGGCAGGGGTAGATGAGGTCCTGGGAATGGGTAGAGTCGGGAATGCTGCTAGTAGCCTCCAGGCCCCAATTACCAAGAGCCTCTTCACCTTGTGCTGCCTTTACTTGTCTGTTATGAGGAGTCTAGGAAACAGCTCCTCCCAGCTGCTGCGATGTCACATTTGCAGTTATTGAATACAGAAAGGTTTAGTTTCCCCAGTCTCAGGACCAGGACCTGGGAGAGGCATCGCAACAGAAGGTCCTCCTTTGTGCATGCACTATATTCCAAAGTAATCAGGGTGGCTTAGCAGAGCCTGTGAAATTCACTTAGTTCTCTCTGTCCATCGGTCCTTTCCTGTCACGGAGATTGCCCTGCAAGTACAGATAGGTGTAATGAAGCTGAAACTGTGGTTGAAACAAGGGGGATGCTGCAGGTCAAGACAGACACGGGTTTAACCCTTAGCTCACAGCCACTAGGTTTGAGCAAAGCGTCCCCAACAAGTGAGTGAGCCAGGCAGCTTGTCTTCTAGGGGTCTGGAGAGGGCTGAGGAGGGGCCTGTCCTGAGTTGATTACACGAGCAACCGTAGCAGAGAGGAAGAAGAATGAAAATACTATGCAAATACAGCAGCCTGCTTTTGTCTCTTCTAACCACAAACTCTAAACATTTGATAACAACATCAAAACCGCAAGTTTCTTTATCCCCGCTATTGTGTGGGATTTAAGAAAGAGAGGTTAAGGAGATTTAGTTGGGGTCAGCCAGCAAATCAGTAAATCCTGGAAATGATTCAGTCTCTCTGCTCTTCTCCAACTACTTCCCTTCACTGTTTTCTACTGCCATTTAAATAGGAAGCTGTGCAAGCAAACAAAACATCACAGGTCCTTTCTAGCAGGAATGCAAACAAAGGCTAAAAGCCATTTCCATTTTTGACTGGATGCAAATAACTTTTAGGTATTCTCTCTCTCTTTATATTTTTCCTGAATGATTGCCCGGTCACGTTTTGAAAGTGGGAGAAAGAGAATGTTTCTGAACGAGAAAAGCAGCCCTAGGACTAATCAGTTTCCCATAGGGAAAACAGGTCTGTCACTGATCTGTGTATTTATCCATTAGCTGGATAATGACCTGCTGCTATGCAGTTTTGGACTTGGGAGAGTGCAGGAAGTATGTGTTTGCTGCCATTTAAGAGAAGTTTAAAATGACCTCTGGAAATCTACCCAAGGCAGCCCTCTGATTTTTGCAGAGATGGAGGGGAGGGTGGTCTCATCATGATAAAAAGTCTTAATCTCAATGCTGAGTACTTCAGGAAGTCTTCCCTGGACATACCACCCTCCCCCGTCATCTCATAGCCTCTTCCTAACTTGGTTTTCTCTTTCTCTTGAACATTTAGCACTACTTACCATATTACATGTTTTAATTATTTAACACCATGTAAACATAGTTTTTATTTTACTTGTCTTATTTCTGAACTTCTCCCCTAGTAGAATCTAAGCTTCATGATGGCAGATATTTTTCTTATTTTGTTCACTATTCTATCCTCAGGATTCATTACAGAGCCTGGGACAAGGAGTTGCTTAGTTATGACTGATTGAATAAACGGATGAAAGAGGGTCCAAACGATAAATCATGAAAATGCTTACAAAACAGCTGTTGCATGCGATGCACTAGGAGGTGATTTTAACAAGCATAAATCATAGTAATTCCTTCGTATTATTCTGCTTGAGCTGCTATAACAAAATGCCATGGACTGGGTGGCTTAAGCAACAGAAACTTATTTTCTCACAGTTCTGGAGGCTAGAAGTTCAAGATCAAGGTGTCAGCAGGTTTGCTTTATTCTGAGGCCTGTCTCCTTGGCTGGCAAACAGTTGGCCATCTTTTCTCTGTGTCCCCACATGGTCACCCCTCAGCCTGCGTCCTGATGTCCTCATCTTTTAAGGACATCAGTCAGATTGGATTAGGGCCCACCTTAAGGATCTCATTCTAACTTAATCACCTCTTTAAAAGGCCGTATCTCCAAATACCCTGTGAGGTCCTAGAGGTTGGAGCAATCCTAAGAATGTTGGAGGGGGATGTAATTCAGCCCATATTATTCCTTAACAGGAGTAAGATGTATTAGAAAACCAAGATAGAGATCCTTAGACATAAAAACCCCCACATTATCAGGGAGAAAGAACTAAGAAGTATAACACATAGCTGCAAGACAGATCATGAAGCAGTGCAGTGAGTAGGTGAGCAGTAGCTCCTCCTCTTTATTACATCTTGAGCAAATTACATACACTTCTGAGCCTTGTTGCTTGTCTGGAAAATGGAAATAATCAGATTGCTGAGATTAAATGGGAAAATTTATGCCACATTCTCAACAGCTTGGCATATAGTAGGTATTGAGTAGATGCTGCTTACCCTTTCTCTCTTCAGAAACACTGTTAGGTTTGGGGGCCACATTTTAACAGGCACACTGATAGTACTCTGAAGACTACTGGTTCTGGGTGATTCTTTTCTTCTCCCTCTCAAAAGTGATGTAACATTTGTTCTGATTAAGAAACGATGTACATTCGTGTGGAAATTTCTAGAGAGAAGTGAAGTGGAAAGTAAACAGAACCCCGTAACAAGTATCTGCCCAGGCAGATGATAACCACTGTTTACAGTTTGGTGTCTAGCCTCCTGCCTTTTTCTGTTTTTATGTAAACATCTATTTGTTTTTTATATAAAAGTAAAGTAATTCATAATGGGTCTCTTTCTATATCACTATGTATAGATCCAGCCATTCATGTCTACATTTGCATTTCATTATATTGGGAAAGTGGGTAGGGAATGGGAAGACTCCCAGCCCACAGTGAGGAATGCCCAGTTACACTAATAACTCATTTCTTTTCTCTAGAACTGCACAGGGCCTTTAATAGACACAGTGACTATCCAAGAGGATGATACAGAAAGTGGCATGTGCCCCATTATTAAACTGTTTTGTCTCAGCCACTAGGGGGTGCTGGTGGATGGGGACGGGGAGAATGGAGGAGGGACTTCCTGTTCGTTTCCTGCCTGTTTCCTGCCTGTTTCCTAAGGATCATCCTAGCAGAGCTTTCCACTGGCAGCAGCAAGTACTTTTGTAGCCCCAGCTGAATCTGGTTTGTTTCCTTCCCAACACTTGCAGAACGAGCCTCTTGCATAAGAGGTGCCAGCACCAGCTCACTGGCACCTCCTTTTCAGAGGTCTGGATCCCAGACCCTGGGTGCCTCTCTTCTTGTGAGCTCAGAGTCTAGCACCCAACAAGTGGCACCCCCTCCTCAGAGATCTAAGCTTCGGCTGTGTGGTGCTTTCCCGTAAGCTTGCAGCATTTAATAGAATCAGGCCTATGGACACCAGCTAGTATATTTAGTAATACTAGCCCTAGGGTGATCACTCCTTCCCGCATTTGCTACCTCTGTGATAACTTAGTGTTCTTCTGCCTCTTCACCTGATTTGTTAACAATTTTGTACCTTCCTATTAAATTCTTTCTGTTCAAATGGCTGGTAGGTTTCTGTCACCTTTCTGGCCTGTCACTGACAGGAGACATTTCCTAAACCTATTAATATAGACCGTTCCTTAAGGAACAGCTCAATGGTTCTGCATTTTGCCAAACACTCTTTGAGAAAGGTAGCTCTGAGCATTACTATTAAGTTAGAAAAAGAAATCATTAAGGAAGGCTCAATTAGACTCCATGAACCTCCCCGTAGAAATAAGAGAAAGGAGAGCAAAGGCTATATATGCTACCAATTTAAAATGCAACCATCATTTTTCAGCAACTAGGTATGCCATTAGTGAAAAGACTTTGAAGAATCACCAAGATGCATATTGAAAGTTAACCCTAAGGAGTTAGGTTTGAGCCAAGACTTGCGGATCTTGAACATTTAATCTTCATTTGAGTTCATTTTATCATTTCTTAAAGTCTTTTAGTCATTTTGGCTTAATCATTTATCATGCTCCTTTTCTCTTGGATGTGTGGATTGGGACACCTTTTCTTTAAAATATAGTGCTCAACCCAACAAACCATGAATATTCCCTCTCCACTTTACAAAGCTAATTAAATTCTCTTTCCTACAATAGTATTGATTCTTCCTGCCAACTTTTCCTTTAAAATATCCTTCACACTCATCTTTTCCTACTCATTTCAGCTACCACAACTTTTCTTTGTGTTCTCCTTCTCCTGCCTGGCCTGCTATAAGAACCTTTCTACCATTCTTCTAACTTGTAACTGCTCCCTATTCCAGTTCACACCCACTGTGTCATTACCAGACTGATTTGCTGTATTCACTAATTCCTCTAGTCAAAGCCCTCCTTCAAAGGTTCCCAAGTATCCACAGGTCCAACTTCCTTAGCATGACGTTCAGGTGTCCCTCAATCTAATCTTTGCAGTTTGATCTTCAACTTATTTTCCTGAGCCTATTACTGCAGTCAAACAACTTTACTCATTGTTCTTAAATTGGGTCTCAGCTCCTTTGGCCTACACGCGTTTCCTACTTCATTGCCCTTACTGAGAATGTCCTATCAGTTCTTACTTCCCATCCACATATCCTCTGGTTTTCAAGGGCCAAATCACTGCCCTTCTTTAAGCAGTCTTTCCTTACTCCTCCAGTAAGCTCATCTTCTTCCTTCCCTGAACTCCCATATCCCTCAGTGTTTTTACTCCTTAATACTACTACCATTTATTGAGCATCTACTACATGACAGGTATGTAGCTGAATACCTGATTATCACTAATCCTCTCTACCCTTTACCCTGTTTTGGATAAAGAAATGGAGACTCAGAGAGGCTGAGTTTCCTCAGGTCAGGTAGCTTGTAAAGAGGTGGAGTTAGAGGTAGAGGCTTCCTTCTTCAATTTTACCATGGTGTTACCTGTTGAAGTTCAAATCAGAAAGCCTGGGTGTACTCCAGGCTCTGTCACTCATCAGCAGTCAAACCTTGCATGGATCTCTTCACTTCCATGGACTTGATTTTTACATCTCCACGGCCCCTCCTATCTCTAACATGCTGAGATGCAGTTCACAGAAGGTCATGAATCCCATTATGTTTTTCTAGATGAGAGAAAAGACATTGGACAATCTGGACTGGTGTTTTTATTGAGCCTTAAATTCCCAGGAAAGGGGAGATGTGGTCGGGTCGGGATGCAGAAGCAATTGTTCTTTGCAGGATGCTTGGAGGCATCTTGTCATATTGAATTAAGCATTTATCTTTATTTAGAAACTCCAGAAATTTTATAGCAAGGGTTTGTTAGGAGAGGGTTGAAATTGTCAACCTGCCATAGAATCACAGATGAACAAAAGCTGTGAGAGTTCCTTTTTCCCCTGGATAGCAGAGGGGTTTGCCTTTTCATTTTGTGGGCCTTATGGAAGAGCAGACACATGTCTCTTTTTACAGACGGGAGATTTTGTTCAGCAACTGCCAAACCAACCTGGGCCAAACCCCATGGAGACTACTTGAGAGCTGGAGATGTGCAGCTTTTGCTCAAACACATATCCTGACCCCTGAGCCTTGCAGGCTGAAATTACACAGCACTGACAGTCATGCTCACTGAAAAGGGAACCTAGTATCAAGGCAGAGAGAGGTCCATCACAGCCACAGTTCAGTTTAATTCCTCATTGTCTTTATCCTGACCCTTGATGTGCAAAGAACATGGCCTTAAAACTTAGGCAAACTGTATTTACAACCTGGCCTTTGTTCTTCACCTTGCTGAGTTTTAGTTTCTTGTTTAATAAACAAGAGTCACCCCCACTCACCTTCTTGCATCATTTTTAAAATGAAAAGAAATGATGAACATACAGCATCTATATCAAAGTAGACACTCAACAAAGATTAATTTCTCTCCCTACCTGTATCTTAAGTAGTTAACCTAGTACCAGCAACTAAACTTTATTTCTGAATTCAGATGGAGATGTTGAGGGGAGAGTGGGTTAAGATGGCATGTCAGAGGAAAAGGCAACACGAACACTCTCTATCCCACTCCATACGTTCTCTCCTCATTTGAATATCCCATTTGTCAATTTTGCAAGAAAGAAAAAGAAAACCCACTCATTGTTTAGGAGATTTCATGCTTTCCCTCCATTCTGCTTCTTGAGGTAAATCCTAAAAGAGTCAGTGCAGCATTTCTCAGCACTGCTACCACCAATCCCAGGAAGACGGTCTTCTAACGTGCTTTTAAGTGCTCGCATGACTAATAAAGTGTGACATGGCTGAGATTTGCTAGCCTTCTCTTCAGGGCGTACATTCTAGCTGACAAAATATGGCTAAATTTAGCCACCTTCAGACAACAAGCATCTTCCAAACAAAGGGGGCCTCAAAGGTGACAATGAGCTATGACACATCTCTGTCCTAACATGGATCTGCCCAACCTCGCCTTGGTCCCCAGCCCTCAGCACAAGGAAGCCTGTGCGAACGGGCAGTGTCTGAGCTGGGTACCGATGGTGGCAAGGGGGGCTCTAGGTAAGATGGTCTTATAGACTCTGACCCAAGGGTCCTTACCACGGTCAAAGGATGGGGGTTTAGGCAGCAACAGAGTGAGTGAAGATAATAATCATAATACCAGAGGCTTCCTTGGCCCCAACTGTGTGCCACTCTATGCTGTAACCACAACACGCCACTGCCTCCAATAACAATGTGTTATCAGGCCTGAAGAGAGCCCAGAGACCATCTAACTTAACACTCAAATGTGCTTGTGACAATCAAGGCCCCCAAATGGGAAGCAACTTGCTCAGGGTCCCACAGCCAAAGGGGGGCTGGTTTAAGGCAGGAACATTGGTCAACTTAAACTGCTTCACAGGAAAGATAAGCATGGGAAATCTGCCCGGACATATGGGAGGCGCTTTGTGGGAGGAGAATCATATGTTGCTGAAGCATTCTGAGAGCTAAAACCGTCTCCCTTCCAGCCCAAAGTTTGTGTAACTGGATCCAAAACATTGCAAATGCATTTGGCATAGATGACACAAAGAAACTGACCTTGCTGTGCCAGGGAGGGGCACTGAATGTGATAGTGGACATTCCCTGAGTTCCGCTAGAGACCCTACAGCAGCCAAGTAAGGACCACCAATCGATTGCAGATTTAAGTTCCACTGAAGCTCAAAGGAATAGAGCCACAGTCCCCTGGGGGTGTCAACAATGGAGCATGGAGGGAAATAGAATGACGCCTTTCAGGCGCTGTTGGGATTTCTGATCCAGGCACATCCTCTGAGCGCTGGGTATCACTTTTTGGCAACTGCGTCTTTCCCACCCCCTTATGCCATCCCAATGAGTGTCTCAGGGGAATGATGGCTGGGAACCACATTGTTCAGACTCCCATGGCAGCAGGGTTCCTGATATGGTTGTAGTTCTCCCTGCAAGATGTACTCATATGAGTGTTAGGAGTTGAAGCCATTCTTCCTCAGGGAGGGCTGGTGAACATACAGCTTTAACCACGTGTTATCAGTTGCATCCATGTTCCTCTGAGTGGCAGGTGCTACAGGGCCACCTGTGAATACCGCCTGTGGTGGTTTTCTGCAGTTCTTGACCCCTAGGAGGTGGTGATAACTTCCTGATTCTCAGAATCACAGCTATGGTGGTAAAGCTGAAAGCCATTGGCTGCCCCCTTGCTTTAACTTATCCAGCAAGTCTTTACAAAGCGTCTGAAAGCACACGATTCCCTGTGCCCCATCCTTTTCTTTTTGAAATGTATATGTGGATTTTGTCCTCCTGTCTTAGCTCTGATGTCAAATACATTTAGTTATCAAAAGTAATTTGTTGAACACTTTCCATGTGCCAGGACTATGCTAAACATCATCTCATTTGATCTTTACTATAAGAACATAATTGTTCTCCTCTTACAGATGAAAAAAAATGATTAGGTAGATAAGGTGACTTCCTGGGCTCACCTAGTTAGTGAATGTCAAGCTAAGATTGAACCCAGGTGTTCTCACTCCTGACTTTTGCAAATTGCCCCCCCTTCATTTCCAGATTACAGCCTACCTCAGGAGAGTCACAGCTAAAGCTACCAACTAGGATGAGGTGAATCTCAAAGGAAGGAGAGAAAAATCAGGGTTTCAAAGAGAAAAACCATGGGACTTATTCGTTGTCCCTCCTCTACAGCATTTCATCTGTGGTTGTTGAAATTCCACAAACACGTGCCAAGTTGTACATACTCCACCATCCACCTCGCATGTCCTTATTCCGTAACTCCTCACCATAACCTGCATGACAGGGATTATTGCTGTCATTTTGTGGATGAGGCCAACTCAGATCTCCTCCATGGAGCCTTCTTCACTTGACTACCTGCCCCAGTCAGAAGGAAGGCTTCCCTCGCTTTAATGCAAGGAATAGCAAACTGTTTATAGCTCTCTTATGGCAGGGACCTCTCTTCATTTTGGATTGGGGTAAGTTGCATGTATGTTCACCTCTCCTGTTAGTTTGGAAGTGTCAGTTGCCAGGTGGCACCTTTAAATTAGACCACAGCAGGACCTTGAAGATGCCTCCTTGCTCTTTAACAGGATCGCCAGCAGAACTCTGACCATCAGAATTTGGCTAAACAATCCCCTAGCTCCTCTTCAAAGTCCCATTTCGTAACACATCTGCTTTTATAAGTTTCTAACCTTGGCTCCTGACGACAGCTCTGATTCAGGTATGTGCTCACTTAGCTCTGCTTGTTCTTTGACCTGACACCTGCTAATTCCCTGGTAAATACAAATCAGAGCTGCACCTATACTGACAGATTATTTTCACGACTCTTAAGAGGCTGACTTATTTTTTCCAGGAATAATTCTAGTACTCACATGGTATATTACTCCTCGACCCTGTTTCTGACTGCCAGATAGCCTTGGGGTTTCTCACTGCCAGCACAGTGACCCATTCTTGGTAGAGACTTGAGAAATGCCTGCTGAATTGAAATAAAAGTGAATCTCCATAATTTGGGGAAAAAAAACCTCAGAAATGAAAGATTACTGAAATTGACAGTTATCAAAGAAGAAAGAAGGTGTCATCTGCCATATCGGGGGCACTAGGTAGGTCAGGGAGGATGAGGATGGCTCAAAAGGTATGTGAGAAGGTGTTTGTCAGTTTGATTAGAGAATTCAGACAAAGCAGATTAGATAGGATCCAAAAGAAAGAAGAAAGATGCATGAAAGAGACTGAAAGTAGAGACCACATGGGGCTTTATAAAGCTGAAAGGCAGACCCGGGGAAGCAATTGTCAGGGGATAAGTGTCAAGAAAAGGCTTTGTAGGGAAAAGAGGCACAGGAGGGAATGGGAGAGGAGAGAGTGAGCTCTCAGAAGATGGAATATAAAATAGGGAAACAGGTCAAAAGCTTAGGAAACATATTAAAAGGGAACAGAGAAGAATGAAAAAAGAAGAAAGATAATAGGAAAGAGCAGGAGAAAGACAAGTACAAATTCCACCAAGAATTAAAAACGAACAGGAAGATCACTGAAAAATCCTTCATAAGAGCAAAATGAGCTAAATGCATACTGGGAGATTCCTGTCGTTGCTCGGAAGTTTCTGACTTTTCAGAAACACTTCTGGCATTCCCAGGATATAGGCATGCCTGGTAGATATTGAGGGTTTGCTTCCAGATCACCACAATAAAGCAAATCACATACATTTTTTGGTTTTCCCAGTGCATATAAAAGTTATGTTTACACTATGCTGTAGTGTATCATGTGTGCAATAGCATTATGTCTATGAAAACAATACATACACTTTATTTTAAAATACTTTGTTGCTTAAAAAAAATGCTAATGATCTTCTGAGCCTTCAGAGAGTCATAATGTTTTTGCTGGTGGAAAGTCTTGCCTTGATATTGGTGGCTGCTGATGGATCAAGGTGACTGTACTGAAGGTTGGGATGAATGTGGCAATTTCTTAAAATAAGGCAGTGAAGTTTGTGGGCGTCAGTTGACTCTTCTTTCCACGAGAGATTTCTCCGTAACACATGATGCTGCTTGGTAGCGTGTTATCCACAGGAGAACTTTAAAAAATGGAGTCAATTCTCTCAAGCACTACAACTGCTTTATGAGCTAAGTTTGTGTAATATTCTAAATCCTTTGTTGTTATCTCAACAATGTTCACAGCATCTTCACCAAGTGTAGATTCCATCTCAAGAAACCACTTTCTTTCCTCATCCCTAGGAAGCAACTCCTCCTCTGTTTAAATTGTATCATGAGATTGCAGAAATTCAGTCATATCTTCAGGCCCAACTTCAAATTCTAGTTCTGTTGCTAGTTCCACCACATCTACAGTTACTTTCTCCACTAATGCCTTGAACCTCTCAAAACATCCACGAGAGTTAGAATCTTTCAGAAGATTTGAAAGAAGGAATAGAACGTCTTTCAAATACCTGTTAATGTTGATATTTTGACCTCCTTCCATGAATCACGAATGTTCCTAAGTGGCATCTGGAATGCTGAATCCTTTCTGGAACTTTTTCAATGTGCTTTGTTCAGATCCATCAAAGGAATCATTACCTATGGCAGTTATAGCCTTACAAAAATGTATTTCTTAAGTAACAAAATTTGAAATTCAAAATGACACCATGATCCATGGGCTACAGAATGGATGTTGTGTTAGTCTTGAAAACAACATGAATCTCCTGGTACATCTCCATCAGAACGCTTTGGGGGCCAGATCCACTGTCAATGAAACCAGGTAGTAAACACACGTACTGCCTTCAAGGCTTTGTTGTTTTACATATAGGGCACAAGCAAAGTAGATTTAACATAATCCTAAGGGCACTAGGATTTTTCAGGATGGAAAATGAACACTGGTTTCAACTTAAAGTCAGCAACCACTTTAGCACCTAAGAAGAGAGTTAGCTTGTTCTTTGATGCTTTGAAGGCAGGCATTGACTTGTCCTCTCTAGCTATGGAAGTCCTAAAGGAAATAGTCTTCCAATAGAAGGCTGCTTTGTCTCCATCTAAAATCTGTTGTTCAGTATAGCTGCCTTCATCTATGATCTTAGCTAGACCTTCTGGATAACTGCTGCAGCTTATACATCAGCACCTGCTGCTTCTGGAGCACTTTTATGTTCTGGAGATAGCATCTTTCCTTAAACCTCATGAACTAACCTCTACTAGATTAAGACTTTTCTTTTGCATCTTCCTCACCTCTCTCAGCCTTTGTGGAATTTAAATGAGTTAGGGCTTTGCTCTGGATTAGGCTTTGGCTTAAGGGAATGTTGTGACTGGTTTGATCTTCAGACCACTCAAAAGTTCTCTGTATCAGAAATAAGCCTGTTTTGCTTTCTTTTCTTTGGTGTGTTTACTGTAGTGGCACTTTCAATTTCCTTCAAGACTTTTCCTTTGCCTTCACAACTTGGCTAACTGGTTCAAGAGGCCTACCTTTTGGCCGTTGTTGGCTTTTAGTATGCCTTCTTCACTAAGCTTCATCATCTTTTCACTTTTCACTTAAAATGAGAGACATGTGACTCTTCCTTTTACTTCAACACTTAGAGGTCATTGTAGGGTTTTAACAGTGGCCTAATTTCACGATTGTATTGCATGGAATAGGGAGGCCTGAGGGAGAAAGACATGGGAATGGCTAGTTGGTGGAGCAATCAGAACACGGAAAACTTTTGTTGATTAAATGCCTTATCAGCTTATTGACTTGTTGTCTTACATGAGTACTGTTCATAGTGCCCCAAAACAATTACAGTGGTAACGTCAAAGATCACTGATCACAGATCACCGTGACAAACATAAGAAGAGTTCCAAATATTGTGACAGTTACCAAAGTGTGACAGAGACACAAAGTGAGAACCTGCTCATGGAAAAAATAACACCAGTAGACTTGTTCAATGCATGGTCACCACAAACCTTCAATTTACAACAAACGGAGTATCTTTAAAGTGCAATAAAATTGTAATGGTTAATCCTGAGTGTCAACTTGATTGGACTGAAGGATGCAAAGTATTGATCCTGGGTGTGTCTGTGAGGGTGCTGCCAAAGGGGATTAGTATTTGAATCAGTGGGTGAGGGAAGACAGACCCACTCTTAATCTGATGAGCACAATCTAATTAGCTACCAGCAAATATAAGGCAGGCAGAAAAATGTGTAAAGGCGAGACTGCCCTAGCCTCCCAGCCTACATCTTCTTCCAAGCAAGATGCTTCCTGCCCTAGAACGTCTGAGTCTAAGTTCTTCAGTTTCAAGACTTTGAGTGGCTCTCCTCACTCCTCAAGTTTGCAGACAGCCTATTTTGGGACCTTGTAATCATGTAATACTTAATAAACTCCCCTTTATATATATATATATATGTGTGTATACATATATATATATATATATGGATATATATATACACACACACACATATATATATAGGATATATATATGTAAATGTGTATCTCCTATTAGTTCTGTCCCTCTAGGAAACTAATACAAAAGTGAAGCAGAATAAAATGAGATGTGTGTATATTTGTAAAACTATGCTAGAGTGAGCATCAGTAACAAACCATCCCCAAATTTCATTGGCTTGAATGACAATGGTTTGTTTCTTGATCATACTATAGCTCAATGTGGGTCAACTGCTGTTCTGTCCTCACTTAGAGATCCAGACTGAAGGAGGTTCCATCTCTCTGTGGTCTCAAATGCTGAGACAGAGAAAGAACATGGAGAATCATGAGCTGGCTTTTAAAGCTTCTGCCTGGGAGTGAAGCATAATGTGTCCACTTACACTTCATGGACCAACAGTGAGTCACATGGCTATGGCTAACATCCCAGGAAGTGGAAATGTCATCCTACTACATACCCGAAAGAGATAGAAATACTTGATCAACAGAATTAAAGACTACTATGTGGTAAATTCTCTGGTTCTCTATTTCCAGTCTGGCATTTTCTTCACCAGAATTCCCAGAGCCATAAAGTGGCAGAGTAGGAAGGAAGGAATCTGCCGAAGTGCCTAGCCTAGCTTTTCAATCTTAATGGTAGGGAAACAATCTCAAAGAGATGAAGTGACTTACTGAGGGCCACACTGCTGATGGAAGAGCCAAGCCCCTGATTCCCTGCTTTCCATGTTGCTTGGACCACACCAGGGCACTTCTATTAGCTTAACAAATATCTACTAATTTGAACTACCACATTCATTTCATTTTGGAACAGGCTTTTAATTACTACTATAAGAAAAGGAAGGGTTCTTGCCAAATGCCTGGGTGCTGCCAAGTTCCTTGTACCTCCAATAATGAATCCCAACCACATAAATAAATAGAAGGCAATTAAGAGTTTGAAATAAGAATTTGGGTAGGATTAGAGAGAAATGTTTGATGATACACATTATCACTTCTGCAAAACATAGAATTATTTTTGGCCATTAGAAAAGATATGCATAACTATATATATGCATATACATACATATGCATATATATATACACACACACACATATATGTATAGAAAAATATTTGCATCTATGTAGACTATTTCCAGAAGGATGTTCAAGAAAGTGGTAATAGTGGGAGGGGATCTGTGAGCAAGAGAGAGACATATTTTCTCATATGCCCTATTGTACTGTCTGGAATTTTCTACCATGCATGTATTACTTTTTCAACAAAGATAGTTAATAAAATAAAAAGAAATACGATTTTTAAAGTAACAGATGTCAAAAAATGCCTAATGGGGCTCTGCAGTATCTTTCAGAGTAACGTGAAGTAGAACAAGATGAGGAGAAAGACGAAAATGGAAGCAACTGACAGCACTTTCCAGCAGGCAGTACATTTTTTAGCAAGCTGCAATATATTTTTATGTCAGACAAGCATAATTTAAATATCATTAGGCTGGGATAGTCAAGATCTGGGTTCAAGCCCCCCAAATGCACTGTAATCTTTTGCTGTTACTCTGGGAGGAAATTACTTGAACCTCTCTGTGGTTCAGATTTCCTATCTGTTAATAGGCCAAGATTTGGGTTTCCTCTATCGAGGTCTGCTTGGGCACTGGCCACTTGGATTTTATTAAAGAGCCTGCACATGCAGTGGAAACATCACAGACATGCTCTGGTTTGCATTCTACACCACCAACTTATTAACTCTTACATGTTAGACCTTGAGCAAATTTTTAAAATCTCTCTCCATTTTCTATAAGGTTGGGTAATGTCTGCCTTCCAAATTGCTGTAAAGATTAACTAAATAGCAGTACGGTCATGTGTTACTGATGATGGGTATACGTTCTGAGAAATGAGTCATTAGATGATTTTGTTGTGTGAACATCATGGAGTGTACTCACACAAACCTAGATAGTACAGTCTACTATGTACCTAGGCTGTACAGTACAGCCTTCTGCTCCTAGGCTACTAAGCCGTATAGCAAGTTACTGTACTGAATACTGTAAGCAGTTGTAACACAATGCTAAGTATTTGTGCATTTAAACACATCTAAACATAGAAAGATGCAGTAAAAATAGAGAATAAAAGATCAAAAATGGTACACCGGTACAGGGCATTTACCATGAATAAAGCGTGCAGGACTGGAAGTTGCTCTGTGCGAGTTAGTGAGTAGTGTGTGAATGTGAAGGCATAGGACATTCCTGTACACTACTTTAGACTCCATAAACACTGTACACTTAGGCTACACCACATTTATAAAATATGCTTTCTTAAATAGTAAATTAACCTTTGCTGACTGTAACTTTTTACTTCATTGACTTTTAATTTTTAGTTTTTTGATGCTTTTGTAATAACAAAGCTTAAAACACCTAGACAAAAATATCTCCTTTTACATCCTTATTCTATAAGCTGTTTTCTATTTTTAACATTTATTTTAACTTACAAAGTTTTTTGTTGAAAACTAGGACACAAATGCACTCACTGGCCTGGGCCTCCACAGGGTCAGGATCATCAAGATGTCACCAGGTGACAGGAATTTTTAGCTCCATTATAATCTTAGGGGACCACTGTTGTGTATGCAGCCTGTCATTGACGAAAGTGTCATTATGCAGTGCATGACTCTATGGGGAATTCCTGGTGCTTGAGGATGTGCATAAATGAGAAATTCCCTTCTGAAACCATCTCAGCAAACCAACTGAGAAGATCCTACAGCTGAGGAGGACAGAAATTACCCATTTCTGGCATGTATTTCTTTCCTTTAAATGAGTCTGTGTTGATGTAAACAAGGATGGGACAGGCCCAGATGGAAGTAACAACCTTCTGGTAATCAGAATCTTTTATGCCTAACACATCTAATGCCTGGTCCCAGCCAGTATGTCTCTACAGTGTTATCTCAGCAAGGAGCAAGCGTCCTAACGAGGCAGCCCAATCACAACCATAATAATAATTTTAGAGGTTACAAAGTGTTTTCACATATACTATTCCATTAAATCTCCAGAACAAGTTGTGACTCATTCATCCATGGAGTCAGCGATTGAATAAATATGTACTGACCATCTGCTATGTGCCAGGTGCTGTACTAGGCGCAAAAGATACACTGATAAAAAAACAGTTCTAGTACCTGCCCTCTGAAATCTTGCAATGTAATGTGAAGAAGCATATATTAATTGAATAGTAATACAAATAAATGGCAAATTACAACAGTGCTGAGTGCTTTCCAGGCTGAGGTGGCAGTGTGTGTGCAAAGACTCCATGCAGAAGAGAGAGGATCTCATTCCTAGGGGACAGAAGAGATCAAGGTGTTAATGGCATGGCATGAGATGACAGGTGACTCTGGAGATGTGGGTGGGTGTGGGGTAGTCTTTGCAGGGCCAGGGAGAAATTTCCTTCGGAACTACATAGAACTAACACTTGCCTGTGGCTGGCTGCAGAGAGCTGGGCTGACAAGGTGCCCTAAAGATGATGCTGCCTGTAAGCAGGTAGAGGACAAGCGGGCAGGACTGACAGATGTGGGTTAAATCATCGATGCTTCCTGAAGGGGAACTGTAAAATCCTGAGGGAGTCCTTGTCCTGTCTGTGTCTCCTAAAATCTCTGCAAGGGAGGGAGGTCGGGATTCACAAGCCTTATTTCAAAGGTGGCAAGAACCAACAAGGCTATAAGATGTTAGAGGTAAAAAGGTGACTTTGGGGCTCTTCTTTAATAAGAAATTCATGGTTTCAACACTCTCCTTGATACCTGTATCCTTTTTGAATGTTTTCTCCTAGTTCACAGACACCTACTTTTATTATTGTTGACGGCCCCTGGATATTGTCCCAGTCCCCAGAACGACACAGTAAACTCAGTGGGGTCTGCAACTGTGTGGAGCATCTCGGTAAGTGGGGGACTACACAGATTCAAGATTGAGGAAATCTGTCAATATTTTGGCAGATATTGTAAGGGAGAGTGGGTTCTAAGTCTTAAGGTAGTCATTGGAATAGACAGTGGTTCTTAACCCTGGTTATACATTACAATCAGCTGTCACCGAAAACAAAAACAAGACACAACATCTGGGTTCTGCCCAAGACCAACTAAATCAGAACCTTGGAGTGAGGCCATGCTTGTAAAGCTTCCAGGAGACTCAGCTGTGCAGCCAGGGGAAGAATCATTGTGTGGAGAAGGCACACCTGCATCCATGTTCTCTGCTGCTGATTATGTGAACTTGGGAAAGCTCCGCCTGGGGGACCTCACTGCTCCTGTCTGTATACCTGTGAAGCTGTTCCAGATATCTTCAAAGACCCCTGCCAGCTGATGCCCTGCAAGACTTCGGTTCACTTTAGGAAGCGTCGTGGCATCCACCATGATCCCGATGCTGGCCTGGGGTCTACTGCTGCCTCTCCCAAGTTCCTCCTTCAATTTAAGGCTATGGCATCACAGAAAGGGTGCTGGGCCTAGAGTCAGTTCCCAGTCGACACATGCAATGTCTTAGCTGACCAACATAGAAAATGGCTTTCCAACTCTCTAGACATTGGTGTGACTTATCTTTTAGATGGTGCTAATGTTAACCTTTGTCAGTTCAGAAAGCAGGAGGCTGGACCAGAGCAATGCTCCAGACCCTTCCAGCTCTAACAGCAAGAGAGAGCCCCAGTGTCCACCAAGGAATAACATTTATAGAAATATAAATACAAACATGCAGAGCAGTGTTCCCTAGGGTGAATGTTCTGTGGGCTCTGAAGCTAACGATCCACTATTCATCCTCACCTCCACTATGCTACGCTGACCTGCAGCTTGACATTCCATTAGCAACACTGCCAAGAGCTTTAAAGCAAACTGGGGAGAAGTGGGGTTACAGAATCTACTTTAATCTGCCTACCAGTCTCCAAGGTGCTGATAGCTGCAGATGCATGGAAGCACCATTGTTACTGCTGCTGGGGAACACAATGTCAAAGAGGGGGATGATGAAAGGGAGATCCCACATCTGTGCAATGCATGGCATGGCCCCACCTGATGGGCATCTGTTACCACTTGTGTGCCATGATCTCCAAAACTCCTGCTCTCTCCTGAGCTTCATAGGCAACTGCCCACTGTCTTTTTTTTTATGGCATTACTATCTCAGCCCATTGCCTGAGGCATGACACAGAGTCCACCACAACACATCCCTCTCCTTCACCTTGTGCACTGACGGCTGTAAAAATCTCATGCTGAAGTAGTTAGCGTATTCCTCCCCTCATCTCGAAGCCCTTCCTGATCAAGTGCACCAGCCTCTTTTTTAACTGCCCTTCTAACTTCTCCCCCTGCTTCAATGTATTCTGGCTGAGTGACTTAGAACACAGTTTAAATATCACCCCAGCTCCCTAAAGGAGGCCTTCCATGTCTCCTTTATCTAAAGAGATTGCCCCAGTGTTTCTTTCTCACAACCCTACTTAGTTTCTTCATAGCACTTATTACAGTCTGCTACTACCCTCTTCATTTATTTGTTTGCTTCCCTACTGTCTGTATGTCACCCCACTAGAATATTCTCTGCTCATGTGAGGCTCTGGGATTTAACACAGTGCCTGGCACATGATAGGCTCTCCATAAGTATTTATTGAGCGAATGAATGAATGAATACAAAAAGCTCATCAGATAAATCCAAGATCTCATCCTTGCACACCAGCCCCCAGCGTGTGGCCTGAGCCCACCTCTTTGCTCTATCCAGGGCTCTTGCCCCCCATGCCCAACAATAAGGATATTTCACTGTTCTCCAAACTGCCATGGCCTTGAATGTTCCTGGGAATTTTTATATGCTGGTCCTGACGCCTAAAATGGCATTCTCTTTCTTCTAGCAAACTCCTACTCATCTTGGAGAAACCAGTTCACATTTCACATCTTTTAAAAGCTTCCCTCGCCCCTGCCAATCTCTTGGCACTTCCATGGCACTCTGAGACACCTCTACTGCATCTTTTTTTGGACTTCATTTTACTCACTTGTTTAAGTGACTGCCTCCCACTCTGGACTGCAAGCAATTTATGAGCAAAGATTCTCTCTGCTCATCTTCGTTTTCCATCAGCACCTGGTACAGTCTCCAGTCCACAGTTAATGAATTTCTAGGAATTATGCCTGCAATTCCAGTGGCTGTCCCACATACATGCTGATTCCTATAGAAGTCACAGAGTCCTGTAACTGGAAGAATTAAAGAGCACCTGTACCTCACAGGACACACTCAGGCACTCCCTTTATCTATGGACTTTCAATTGTGCCATGGAAAACAGAAAAGTCTATTTTTGGCAATACAGTCAGGTAGGATACAAACAAGGAGATAGTCTTCCACTTTATTCTTCTGCTGGAGATAGCCATCTGTCATCAAACATTACTAAGTACCTGCTATGTTTCAGGTCCTCCCAAAGACAGATAGGACTTGGATACGACCTACAGGAGCTCATCGTCCAGTAAGGGCAAGAAACTCTGCCGAGTTTAACTTAAACCTAATCATTTTTAACAAATGAAGATTTTGCCCATGTTGGCTTTCCTGAAGGCTAATCAAGGAGCTCTTCATGGCTTCACATGGTGGTGCACACCTGTAATCCCAGCACTTCGGGGAGACCAAGGCAGGAGGACTGCATGAGCCAAGGAGTTTGAGATCAGTCTGGGCAGCAATGCAAGACCCCATGTCTACTAAAAATAAAAAGTAAAAAAAAAAAAATTAGGCTGGCATGATGGCATATGACTGTAGCCCCAGCTATTGGGAGGCTGAGGCACGAGGATTGCTTGAACCCAGGAGGCAGTGGCTGCAGTGAGCTGTGATCACGCCACTGTACTCCAGCCTGGGTGATAACAGACGGCACCATGATCTGGAGCACCTGACCCACACTGACAAAGAGGCTCAAGAGGAGGTTTCCATTGTGGCAGAGCTTCCAAAGTCCATGGTGCCAGGCAGCCTAAGACATGTTCATAAACTAAAGGGCACCACAAAAATGTGCTGATTTCAGAGCTCTGCCTAAGTTGCCCTTGAATCATCAGAAATATCCAAAATAGCCCTTAGAAAAAGATCACTGGATTTCCTGGATGGCTTGTCCCACTGCCCCAGAACACTGGCAGATGTCCCGATTGTTTATGGGCTTCAGATTTTTCTACTTTGGGGAGAGAAATGCCTCCAAGTGTGCAAAGCACAGGGGACAGATGGGCTGCCCCTCCAGGCTGCTATGCTCTTGGCTGCCAACTGGAAGAGAGATAAGCTTTCAGTATAGCATCCCCTATGCATCTGAAAGACAATGTCCATGCTGTCTACCCAGGGTGGTCCTTGGGAAGGCCAACATGTGCTCCCAGTTATTCTCCCCTCCCTCAACCCTTGCTAAGACAGGGGCACATATCCCCAGGATGACCTAACTTAACTCGGGGCTCAGCAGGAATCCTTTCGAGATTTAGAGTCTTTTATGAGCTTTTGGCTTCATCTCCTTTTTTGGTTTTAAAACCCAAATTACATCTATTACGTTCCTCAATAGAAAAGCTCTGCTGGCCAGAAGGGAATAATAAATTTTATAAATTACTCAATTAATCACAACAGTAAACAAGCTGGTGGGGACAGTCAGCACTCTACCTTCTTTTTTGGAGGAATATTTTAGGATGTCTGTAATTGCTGTTGTTCATGTTGGTAGAACTTCTATCAGACCTTAGAGATTGGCATTAACTGGGCTAATTCACAGTGAAATAAAGGTGATTTGAAATACACCCCCTCCGAAAGCATATACCAGACTATTCCTGGGGCACAGTCATAAGCACCTGTTACTCAGGGAACACACTTAGGAGCCCAAGACAAAGCCCTTTATTGGTGCTGTCTCATTCGGTTTCACAACCCTGCACGGCCGGAGACTCAAAGAGTCTGTGGCCCACTCATTCTACTCCTCAGTGTCTCGCTCAGCCTCACCCTCTGCTAAGGTTTCAAGAAGTGGAACTTATAGATCTGTTCACGTTTTTCTGGTGACTGAATGCCCATAATTCCTAAATTTATTTTCACTGCTCTGGAAAGGAAACCGAGACTCTAAATAGTGGTGATGGACATAATAAGTTACCATTTCTGAAGGGTTTATATCTGCTAGGAGTTTCTACTCATATTTTCAGTCATCATCACAAATCTTTTACATTTTAGATCACAATATCCATTTTATAATTGCAAAGCTAAGGTTCAAAAAGGTTATACACTTGGCCAGAGCTGCAGAATGGATTTGAACTCAAGTTTATCTGCTCCAAAATTTATATTATTTTAGCTCTTCCATGGGTCAGGAAATGAGGTATTGGCCATTCAGGAATACACGCTATGTGAAACAGGCCAGAGCAAGTGGTTCAGGACCCAGGCTGTTGAAGACTAGACCCAGAGTTCAGACACTGACCAAGCAGGTCAGGGTCAAAGGGCCAGTTTACTGTCTTTTAAGAGGCACACAGAGCCAGTGACAATTACTTCAGTCAGTAGAAAATGACCAGCATTTTTATCACAGTATCAATGTGACCAGATGGGGTGGGGCGAGGGCCATGAACTGCTATCCTGTATACGCATGTATCTATACCATATACCCATTTATCTATATACGCATGTATCTAAGGTCAGAAATTTAAAGTTGGAAGAGTTCTGAGAGACCATCGAAACCAATCCCTTTTTTTTAGAGCTGAAAAAAGTGAAAAACGAGAAAGGACAGGTGCCCTGCCCAAGTTCCTACAGTCTACTGGTGGAGGAGTCAGGGTCAGGACCCAGGGATTCTCTGTCCTAGCTTTAATACATGTGGTATAGTGTATAGTAAAACACCTACAAAGCAACTCAAACATAGCCTCTGTTTTTTTTTTTTTGTTTTTTTTTTTTAAGTAAGAGACTATCATTAACAAGAAAACAGAGCAAAGAACACACGTAATATACGTAATTCCTTGTGACTATGGAAGGGAGCCTACTTCAAAACTGAGAGGGTCAAAATTCCAGAGATGGAAAGAATTTCCCCTGGCCCTATAGATGGCAAACAGATCTAGAACTGAAGCCCAGGCTTCCCAAATCTTAGCCCCCTGCTCATTCCCCCCTCTCGTTCTTTTTCTTAAACCCACTCCCCTACTGCCATACATGGAAGTGAACTTGAGCTCAACAAGATACTATGAAAAAATAATCTCACTACATGCCAGCTAATAAGGACCTCTCCAGAAGAACAGGAATAGTTAATATCTAAAATAATGAATACTTAACGATTACAAGTAAATAATGAAATAATATAGTAATTAAATTCAGGCGAACACACTTCCCTATTGACATATTTTATTAATTTCAAATATCTGTCAAGTGTATCATAGGCATGCAAATAACAACAGTGGTGCTTATAATGGTAGTAACAAGTTATTGGATACCATTTTTATACCTTATCTTATTGATCCTTGAAACAATTCAGTAAGTAAATACCCTCATTTCTTATAAAATGCTAGCTTCCTATTTCAATATTCATTCTTCTCTTCCTTTTAGAAATAGAAACTTAACTTCCAGCAGGATATATTTTTGCCTAGTCAGTTAAATATATTCCACAGATACTCTTACACGTAACTGTAGCTATGTAACTAAATTTTGGTCAATGAAATTTAAGCAAGATAATTATATTAATCTTCTATGGAGTTTCTGTGCCTTCATGTATCTCCATCATCTTCTATGCCTTATTCCTCATTCCTGCTTCTTAGAACATGATTGTAATGGCTGGAGCCCTCACTGCCATTGTGAACCGTGAGGATAATGATTTTGTCCCAGGCATGGTTAGGCCGAGAATTTTAAGGATTTGGAGTCCCTAATCATTGTGAGGAGCTACTGAATCATTGCTGGACCACCTGCCCTGAATATCCTTTTGTGTGTGGCAAAAAAATTAAACTTGTTTAAGCAACATAATTCTAGGCCTTTTATTAAATTAAACCAATATCTAATCCTAGTTGATATAATTCTACCTTGCCAATGAGGATAAGGAAGCTTAAGGAGGTTAAGGAACTTCCTCCACTTCTGTGGAGAAAAATAGCATCTACATAGGATGTTATTTTATGTAAGATAAACATATTTTTTGGGGGCAGGGAGGAAAAGGAAGAATACATTTCCCAGATTCCCTTGCTGTTAGACTGGGGTCATGTGAATGAGTTCTGGCCAACGGAATGTGACTGAAAGTGATATATACCACTCCCAGATCAAGTAATAAAATCCCCTGCACTATCCTTCAGGCTTGCTGTTCCTATTTAGTAGTGATCATCTATGCTGAGGATGGGGGTATCACAGAATAGAAGGAACTTGAGTTTTTGATGGCTGTGGGGGAACAGAAACTCCCACCATGCCCTACAGACCCATGTTTAACTGTGACATAATAGGGAAATAAATGTTAGAGGATTAAGGTATTGAGATGGTGGGGGTTGTTACTGCAGCCAGTGTTGACTACCCCGACTGATTAAACTTCTTTCGACTAGTAAGTAGAAAAGCTAGAATCTGATGGCTGCAATTGACTCCAAAACCTATGCTTTGGTCTCTGCTCTGGAGGAGTTCATGGCAGGTCATGAGAAGACAGATGGATACATCGTTAGGTTCAATGGAGTTTAAGTGTTGTATAACAGAAGTCTGCAGAGTATACAACGTGGTGCTGAGACGGTAACGGTCAATTCTGAAGGTGTGAGAAAGTGTTGGTCTGGGAGTGGGGAAAGGTGACATTATACTAGATCTTTTTAGGTTATAAAGAAGCTTAGGGTAAAGGGTCTGTCCTCCATTACCTTATAACCAGGCTACGACAGCAGAACAACTACAGAGGAAATAGTGGGAGGCAGTGCGGCGTGTGATTAAGAGACAGACTAAGTGACACAGATACTGAGAGATTTTCAAGAGCTGAGAAGAAAGCAGAGTGAAATATGGAGTGGGCAGAGAAGACTTCAAGGAAGAGTCTGACTCCAAACTAGACCTAGAATGACAGATGGGATTTGAGTTGGTGGAAGAAAGATACAGGAAGTATTTCATGGGAAAGAAACAGTAAGAGAAAAGGCAGTGGTGAAATTTCTAATTTAACAGATCCATTAAACCCCTATAAAGTGCCAGGGAGTTTGCCTTAAACTTGAGACACAAAGATAAATCTGACAAATTTCCTGTCCTGAAGGACTCTACGGTCTAGAAGGAGTGAGAATGTCTCTGGATCAGTAATCACCACGGAATGGAAACTGGTCTGAGAGGTGCTACAAAGGGCAGTGGGAACTTAGAGGACAGAGGAAGACACGGAAGGACTTGGGCAAGGACCTGGCCAACAGAATTCGGAAGACTTCACTGGGCCCTGAAGGAAGAGTGATAATTCTCCAAGCTGGTAAGGTGTAAGCAGGGAAAACCATCCCAAGCATGGGAAACAGTCTCTGCAAAGGGGGCAAGAAAGAGCATGGTGTGTTCACGGATAGTAACACAAGTTATGAGGCTATAGTAGAGATTCACATTGGGATGGAATAATGGGAAGGGAGGCTGGATAAAGAGGCAGAGGGGGATTAGAAAGATTTTTAAAAATCTAGGCAGAAGAACTTACGTGAAATGCATGAGTAGGGAAATGCCCACAGCATAAATAAGAGTTATGTGGAACAGGTATAAATAAGCTATTCCTTTAGAACTCTGTTTGGAATCCAGACCTCACTTTTTTCAGATTGGGGCATGTTAGAGGAGAATATACAGATTCAGTGTGGCTTGAAAATGTGGAGGGAAAGTGTCAGTTAGAATGCAGAGTCCCTTCCATCTCAGCCCTCAGTCAACTATGTATTGCAAGGCTCAAACTGGGGAGCTGAGAAGTAGAGGGAAGGTAAGAGAAGGATGTGGACGGTAAAGAGAATGGTTAGGAGACATTAACAGTGGAGATGACTGAAAGTGGAAAAGTAAGTAAGGTCTTCGGGCACCAGATGTTTTCTCTTCCTCTTTCAAAAATATTGAATTCCTTACTCTACCATCTTTTTCCAAGTATGTTTCTGATTTAGCCATGAACTGTTAGTAAAAGATCAATACACTGGAGATGATCAAAATTTAAGATACCTGCTATTCCAAAAATCACCTTTAGGAAAATGAAAAAAAATGTAAGCCACAGACTGGGAAGAAACATTTGCAATCTATAAAGAAGACTCTTCCTCTTCCAAAAATATTGAATTCCTTACTCTACCGTTTTTTCCAAGTGTGTTTCTGATTTAGCCATGAACTGTAGTTAAAAGACCAACACATTGGAGATGATCAAAATTTAAGATATCTGCTGTTCCAAAAATCACTTTTAGGAAAATGAAAAAAAAAAAAAAAAGTAAGCCACAGACCAGGAAGAAATATTTGCAATACACAAATATGATACAGAACTTCTATTTATAATCTATAAAAAAGACTCAAAACTCAATAATAAGAAAGCAAATTACCCAATTAAAAAACAGGCAAAAGATTTGAATGGACACTTCACCACACAAGAGTTATGGATGGCAAATAAGTAAATGATAAGATAGTAAACATCACTAGTCACTGGCAGTATGCAAATTAAAATCATAACAAGATAGGTCTACTTATTACTCTAACGACCTAATTTTTTCTTTGAAGGACAATACCAAATGCCGGTGAGGATGTGGACCTAATCAGACGCTCATACATTGCTGGTGGAAGTGCAGAAGGGTCACTTTGGAAACCAGTTAACAGTTTGTATATAAAGTTAAATATGCACTTACCATATGACCAGCAATTACGCTGATAGGTATCTACCATGAGAAATGAAGAGTTCTGCCTACGTAAAAATCTATGTGCAAATGCAAGTAGCAAGTTTTTTCATAATCACCAAAAACTGGAAGCAAACTAAATGTCCCTCAACTGGTGAATGGATAAATCAGTTGTGGAACATCCATATAATAAAATAATTCTCAGCAATAAAAAGGAACAAACTATTAATACAAACAAGCAAACTATTGACGCATGCAACAACAGAGACAAATTTCAGCATTTTTCTAAGTAAAGGAAGGCAGACTCAGAAGCCTAAATACCATGTGCTTCCATTTATAAGACATTCTGGAAGTGGCAAAATGATCGGAAGAGGAATAATCAGTGATGGCCAGGGGCTGACACTGTGGGAGGAGATTGCCTAAAGAGGTCAAAGAGAACTTTCTGAAGTGGTAGAAACATTGTAAACCATTATGGCAGTAGTAACAGCATGGCTGTTTGTATTGTCAGAAGTCATAAAATTGTTCACCTAATAAAAACAATTTATGCCATGTAAGTCATGCCTCAGTGACTGTTAATTAAAAACAAGAAACAAAAGAAAAACACCAGTGCAGAGAGGCACGGTCTCCTGAAAGGTAGCTCGGGAAGGAGTTTCAGCTGTGTCTCTGGACATGCAGTTTAGGCCTCTTCCTAAGTGGCCAGTGGCTGAGTCTCTTTAGGTGTGGCCTTGAATGGAGTGCAGTAGAGCTCGAGAAGGAGGCTTTCCAAACCATTGTGAAACCCAGCAGGGGGCTTCGTGGCTAACCTACAGAAGGGATTAGGCATGGAAAACTGATTGATTGGAAGAGGGGTCTAGGAAACTGATGTTGAGGTTGTTCTTTTCAGCAAGCCCATTATCCTGACTCAGGTTGCATAACACAGACCAGTAACAGCAAAACCTCCTGAAAAAGCTTCATGTACACTCCACATAGGATTAAGAAATGGTCAACTGTCGTACTCAATTATATATATGTATTTTAAATTTAGGTGGCCTGGGGGAGGGTTAGCCACCCCAGGGTTCCCTCACTGAAGTCAGCTTCTACTGCATTCACTTAAAGAAGAAATAAAAGCCCGCTTTTACCTGAAAAAGCAAGGCTCTTAACCTTTAGCTTCGCTCTTCTTGCCAACTCCTCAAGGAAGAGACTCTCTTGGGGGCAGGGACCTCAGACAGAAACATGTACAGCTCCAGGAACCAGGAGTATTCAAACGCCTTAGTGTTGACCTGGCCATTGAAGAGACTCCAAGGGGGGTCGCCTCTAACACAAAGCGCATCACACTGCCAGTGAGATTCTCAGAAAACATTCCCTTTCCTCCTAAGACATCTGAGGGAAATATTTTACAAATTGAAGTATGTTTTCCCAGAGGGGATCATTTCTTCATCTCATTTGATTATCCATGAGGTTTTAAGCACTACAGTTTAAAGGGGTTTCACTAGAATAAATTTTTGAATCAAATGGCTATGAAATCCCAACGGGCCCCAACTGCTTTCCTTTGGTAGCACACCATGAGCAACTGGAATTAAAATGGAACCAGAGAAGATAATCTATGCAAAGATAAAGCCAGTTGAAAGGTAAAAATAAATGAGAACAAATCAGCCACGCAGTAGAACATTCACAGCTCCAGGAAAATATCAATTAAAAGTATTAGCTGCAAATATTTCCTGAGGAACTAACACTAAAATCCCCCACTGTGTCTCTCTTACTATTTACCTAGGTGTTTTAATTTGCACTGAATGCAAAATGCTTTTCTTCATCATTTTGGTTTCCCATTTGCTTTATTCCTCTCTAGGCAGAATAATGACTGGATGCTTTAAAACATATGGCTGTTTTGACAACTTAGAATAAAATAAGTGAGTTACGTCTTAATCGCTAAGAAACCCTATAATTTGGTAATTTGGCACACAGCTACTTTCAGTAGAAAGAGAAGTTAGCTTAACTGAGCATCAACCATGTCTTACACAGTGCGCCAGGCATTGCGGTTAGAAAAATAGTAGAGACTTAGTCCTGCTTCAAGGAGCTCACAGCCCGGAAGATAATGCAGGTATGCAAACAAATCATAATACGTCATCATAAGCGATACAGCAAAGGTACAGTCTATGGAGGGCCGGGAAATGAGTATCCCCATCTGTGAATAGTCTTTGAAGCTGTCTTCAAAGCCTGCTATTTGAAGGCTGACCAGTAATTCCCCAAGTAAACAAGGGCAGAAAGGCATTGCAGACAGAGGAAATAGCATGTGGGGAAAGGATGAGAAATGCTGACAGCATGATGCATTTCAGGGACCACAAGAATTTTAGATATTGTAGGACTATCAGGTGCAAGGTGGAAGAGGAATTATGAAAGCAGCAAGCAGAGGCCAGATCACAAAGAACTGTGTCTGCCACGCCAAGGAGTTCAGACCTCATAGTGGGTAATGGGGTTGCCAAGGCAAGGGTTCTAAGCAGAAGGCAGACAAAATTGTATCTCTATTTTAGAAAGATTATTTCATCAGCTTAGGGAATGTCGGAGCCTGAACTAAAGCTTATGGCAGAGACAACAGGAAGATGATTCACTGAAGAATTATCAGAGAAATACAACCAACCTATGTGGTACTTGGAAGGAGGAGAAAATAAAAGTTAGATAAGTCAACTTTTTAAATTAGAAGGCTATGTGGTTGAGGATGCACCTAAGAGATGGCGAATACAGAAGAGACTTAAAGGATGGAGGTGAGTGCTATGGTCTAAATATTTGCGTCCCCCCTACAAATTCATAGGTTGAAACCTAATCCCCAGTGTGATGATACTAAGAGGTAGAGCCTTTGGGAGGTGGCTAGGTCATGCGGGCAGAGCCCTTGTGAATGGAATTAGTGCCCTGATAAAAGTGGCCTGAAAGAGTTTGTTTGCCAATCCTACCATCTATGCGAAACCAGCCCTGATCAGACATCAAATATTCTGATGCTTTGATCTTAGGCTTTCTAGCGTCCAGAACTGTCAGAAATAAATTTTTGTTATTTATAAGTTACCTAGTCTAAGGGATTTTCTTATAGCAGTTATAATGAACTAAGACAGCTGGAAAGAGAACTATTCCATTTCAGATAAATTGAGTTTTCTATCTGGGTGGAGATATCTGGGAAGTAGTTCTTTCAAACCCTATGGTAGAAGCTCGCCCAAGGAGAAAGGGAGAGGAATCAAAGCAGATCCTGGGGAATGTCACCTACATGTCATGACAAGCAGAGGATGCTGAGAACAAGAGCAATGTGTCCACTTGAGCAATGAGTCCATGCTAGAGATCTTTAGACTCTTTAGCTGTTTGAAGAGTTTTTTCTTCAACAAAATCTGAGGTGAAGCCCAGAATGTAAAACAGAAATTGAGCTGCTCTCCCTGAAGTAACTTCACCAACACTGAGCCCCTTCCCTACCTCTGTAGCCAACAGAGTACAGCCTCAGAAGCACAGGACTGAAGACACCATGTGAATTAGGGAGCATAGATACTCAATAGCAGAAGATGTGCGACACAGATCTCCCCCAAAAAGTAGGTAAAGGAAATGAGAACTAGATTGACGGATGTCAACACAGAGTGCAGATGGTTAGAACTAGTGGACCATTTCCTTGCTTTCCATTGGATAAAGGAGGTCCAGAATTAGGTGGTTGGTTTGGTAGTCAGGTTAAGTCTGGTCATAGTCTAGAGAGTGGCTGAGAGAGGACCAAGCTGCTAGTCCAGGATTCTTACTACTATGTTCATTTCATTCCAATTTCCCTGGAACGCAACCTGGAGCTGAAACTGAAGCCTGAGGTAGGATTAGCAATTGCATCATAAGCTCTCTGGAGGCGGAAGCTATGGGTTTGGACTTCTACATGGTGGGTTCCCTGAAAGAGCTCATTAAACACTTCCTGCCTGAGTGGCAGAGTACATCTGAAAAAGACCTGGGCTTCCTCAGAACCTGGGCTGCTCTCCTTAGGACACAGGATTTTCTGATCAAACAGATTATCTTCACTTATGCAGCATTATCCACCAGAATAGCTCCATAAACCAAGGTAGATGGCACTGGAGGAATCATTGAGACACCTGCCTGTCATATGGCAAAACCATTTTGGAAAGATTGTAGATGATTATTACAATAGCATTATTGAATGCCAACCTTCCCTATCGTCAATAGCTCCAAGAAAATCTCATGAGAATATCTGCGCCAAGGTGGCAAGATCAGGCACCAGGCTAGAATGGCAGCTAAATCTCTAAGCAAATAGAGGTGGTAGAAACAGGGCTGGAAGTGAGAGCTTAGAGCACGTCACTTCTGTCCCTTCCATGCCATCATGTGGCTTCTCATTGCTAAAATATCCTAGAGGAGTCAGCCACAACATAAAAATTCTTGGAATTAGGAGGTGAGCCTGAAAGATTTATTATCCACCAACCTCAAGGGCCAGTCTCAGACAGATACTGGAAGAGCAAGAAGGAGCAGGCAAGCAATTTGCCTTTTAATTTATCTTGCTCTTCTGGATGAAATTAACTTTTGGCTTCCTGCAGCACAATTTACCTCTAAGTTTGCTGCTGGAGAAGTTAGTGACATTGCTTGCTAAAGCTTTGCCACTACGCAGAGTTTTTCCTGACTGGATCTATGCATGTTTCTCTTTTATACTATGGGAGTGAAGATGAGGGGTTTGATCCTTAGTCTGATACCGACTCTCCCACTTGAATAAGTAGTCTTGACACAGACCATGGGACAAGACGACATGGTAAATACACAACTCGGTTTTCTGTCCAAAGAAATCCAAGTCTCTTCCTTTTCCAGAGGTGAAATCGAGGTAATTTAAACAGGCAAGGTGAAATTATTCAAACCCAATCTGGCTTGAGAGAAGGAAATTCCACTCCCAATGTTCCCAAGTATCAAATGCGGATTTTAACGATCAAATGTAAAACAGAGACTAGCTAATGATTGCTCAACTTCCAAAAGTCCATGCAAGTAACACAAATGAGTTGATGTCCTTCTAATGCTGTTCTGGAATCCTGTTAAGGGAACAGAATGTCTCACAAGATTCCAGGAATTTCTATATCGGCAACACAAGCACAAGTAATGTTCTCAGCATTCAGTTATTTTGTTCAATAGTAGCTGGTTTGGGGAGTGGTGTCTATAGGGGGTGTTTTTGCTGGCTTTTTAAAATAAACGACTGGCTGAAAGCTGAAAAAGAATCTCACAAACCCACCACTGGAACATGTCTCAGTGTGGAGCTCAGGTTTTAGAGATGAACTACCAAGCAGACATTTTGGGGAAACCAAAGAACGGATAAGGGTCAGGATACAACTTTCAGCCTAGGAGTCACATTATTCAGCTTGAGTGAGTATAGACCCAACCATTGGTAACCAGGGACAGATGTGGGTTAATCTCAGGATGTCCATTTGGACTTCTGCCTTCTGAGGCATCCTTATCCAGCTGCCAGTTCTCAGGAGCAAGTACCTATACCCTGGATAAGTGCTCCCAGCCAGACCAACCTTGGGCACTGCTTCTGAACTTGGCCTCAACAAGGAGGCTAAAGGGAAGCAATCTGATCACAGTAACAGCATCTGGCCTTTCCACCTGCCTGCCTCTTCCCTGGAGCTACTCATTAAAGTCCTGCTGCGGCTCCCAGAGGCTATGGAACAGTAAGTAGCCACAGAGCCACCATCTCTTTGAGCACAATGCAGGCATTCTAGATACAGTTGACTCTTGCATAACTCAGGTTCACACTGTGTAGGTTTGCTTACACATTTTTTTTTTCAATAGAAGTTCCACCTAGTGTGCCTGCCTCTCCTGCCTCCCCTTCCATCTCCTCCACCTCTTCCATCTCTGCCACACCCGAGACAGTAAGACCAACCTCTCCTCTTTCTCCTCCTTGGCCTACTCAACGTGAAGATGATGAGGATGAAGAGCTTTATGATGATCCACTTCTACTTAATGAATAATAGATTTTCTTTTCCTTATGATTTTCTTAGTAACATTTTCAGTTCTCTAGCTTTGTTGTAAGAATACCCTATAGTTGACCTGTGAACAATTTGGGGGTTAGGGGTGCCACCCTGCTGTGCACTCGAAAATCTGCTAACTTTGACTTTCCCAAACTTAACCATGAATAACCTATGATTGACCAGAAGCCTTGTCAATAACATAAACAGTCAATCAACACATTTTATATGTATTTGAAATGTATGAGTCTATAGGTACAGAGGCACTAAAACCTATTCTCAATTTTTAAAAGTTACATTAAGGCAACTGTGGAAACTACCCATGTCCCCTAAAGACACACACTGTCTCCTGGCTCCACAGTCACACTTGACACTATGATCTTTCTTACCTCATTCCACAACAAATCATGTGGGAAGATGCTGGCTCTTATTCCTATAGGCTGATTTCTTTTAGAGAGGGAAAACCCTGGCTCTGAGGCCAGGAGAGAAGGGGACAGACAGAAGTTCAGGTAGGTTCCCTTGGGGCTTAGAACTATGAACACTGACGAGGCCCCAGCTTGGCCCTGCTGTCAACCTACTGCCCCTAGAATCACTGCTTTGGACTGATGCCCTGGTCATCAGAAGAATCCTGCCGAAGTACAAGTATTTCCGTGGCACACTGTACTAACTCATGGATCCTGAATCACTTCATCGTTGATGTGAAAGGCAGCACAGCATAGCTGTTCATGGGGGTCAGACTGTGTTCAAATCTGGACTCAACCACATACTAACTGTAATCTTGGCTTAGCTTCTCTGTGTAATAATAGTGCCTATATCATAAGAAGGTTATGAAAAGTAATGGATCAGGTACCTATAAATATCTTGAAACCATGAGTTTGCCATATTGAAATGACTTTACTTTTTGGCACTAAGGACTACCAAAAAAAAAAAAATTTCTAAAGACCCACCTCAAAGAAAATTAAATTCTTCAAAGAGAAATGAGATAGGCACATTCATGTTAAAATTCTGTGAGAGGGACACGGACATTTTAAGGGAGTTTTGAGAAGGAGTAATGTCTTCCACAGTGTTGGAGCAGGGACTGGGAAAACTCTGGAGAAGGTGGCAAGGGAACACGGCCTTAGAAGACATAGGAATTTTATACAGAGTTGTAGAAAATTTGGGCACTCCACAAGAAAGAAGTGTATGATAAAAGACGAAGAGGTAGAAGAACATGAGGTTTATGTGGGGAAGAAAAAATAGTTGGTCAGTGCGGGGTTTTTTTTGTTTTGTTTTTTTTTAAATATGGTCACTAGGATACCCTATCTGCCCTTCTGCAACAGTCTTCCAATCTTCTCCCTGTTATCACTCGTCTCCCACAGAACAGCCAGAGCGGTTTCGTGAAAACACAACCCAGATCCGATCTATTCCTTCTACTAGCTTCTCATTGCATTTGGAATAAAATCCAAACACTGTACCAAGGTCTGTGAGGCCCAACTTGGTCTAGCCCCCTCTTCTTCTCAATTGCCATGGTTTCTCTGGTCCTTTAAGTTCCAGCTGCACTGGCTTGGTCTCTTTTTTGTTCCTCTGACATCTAAGCTTGTTCCTGCCTTAAAGTCTCTGTATTCACTTTTTTTTTTTTTAAGCTCTGGGATACATGTGCAGAATGTGCAGGTGACATCAGTATACATGTGCCATGGTGGTTTGCTACACCCATCAACCCATCATCTAGGTTTTAAGCCTCACATACATTAGGCATTTGTCCTAATGACCTCCCTCCTCTTGCCCCCAACACCAGACAGGCTCTGGTGTGTGATGTTCCCCTCCCTGTGTCCATGTGTTCCCACTGTTCAACTCCCACTTATGAGTGAGAACATATAGTGTTCTGTTTTCTGTTCCTGTGTTGTTTGCTGAAGACGATAGTTTCCAGCTTCATCCATGTCCTTGCAAAGGACATGAACTCATCCTTTTCTATGGCTGCATAGTATTCCATGGTGTGTATGTGCTACATTTTCTTTATCCAGTCTGTCATTGATGGGCATGTGAGTTGGTTCCAAGTTTTTGCTATTGTGAATAGTGCTGCAATAAACATATGTGTGCATGTGTCTTTATAGCAGAATGATTTATAATCCTTTGGGTGTATACCCAGTAATAGGGCTGCTGGGTCAAATGGGATTTCTGGCTCCAGATCCTTGAGGAATTGCCCATCAGACTAACAGCAGTTCTCTCTGCAGAAACCCTACAAGCCAGAAGGGTGGAGGAGAGTGGGCAATATTCAACATTGTTAAAGAAAAGAATTTTAAACCCAGAATTTCATACGCAGGAGAGCTTTTTAAAAATGCCAGTGCTTCAGCCTCACCCCAGGCCCCTAGATTCTGATTTGGTGGGTCTCCATAGGCTTTGAGCATTAGTAAGGCTGTGGTTCTGCTGGCTAAAAGCCAGAGGGTGGACTAGAGAGGCAGTGAGGAGTCAGCAGTGGAAGGCCTTGACCGCTGGCTGGGAGGGAGGAAAGGTGCCTGGGAGTCTCCTCAGGCTCAGGCTTAGATGGCTGAGGACCAAGAGGGGCTGTTCAGTGACACTCAGAGCAAAGATGGAAGCAGCACAGAACAAAGAAATGTGAGAGGGCTCCTGTGTCTTCCTTGACATCACATAAGAGACTTATCATCCATATCTGTTGAGAATCATTGGTGTGGTATTTTACCTCACCTATGGACAAGGAGCCGCACATGGGTGGTACCTGTATTCTGAAAAGCTTGCCTTGCCTTGATTCTGAACCTGTCAGTGTCCTCTCAGTTATTTCCCTTCTGATCCCTACAGCTCTCTTCATGAGTTTCCCAGTCGGTACCCAAGGTTCGTATGGTTGGCTTTGCCGGGCGTGCTCACGCTCATCTGCACCAATGCCTACATGCATCTGCAGGCAGTTAATGCATCCCTTCTCTGCTCCAGTCTTTCCACTCCAGAGCTGCATCCATTTTAGTCAGCCTACCATCCCTTGAAGGATCCCCATGCTCTTTCTTTGCATCTTCTCCAGTTCTGCAGATGTGAGAGCCTCAAGTAGCATCCTGTATCCCAGGTGTGGATTCTGTGAGGTTCTAGGAACAACCATGGTTCATTAAATGGAGACCTGCTCCTTTCCCAGTGAAACTCAGCCTCTTCACTGGGACCTGATCACATTGCTGGATACATGAGCTTTCTTGCCCATTTCATATATATATAACATATGTATGTATGTATGTATACGCACACAGTATAATAATTTGTTCCGTCTTAAAACTAAGTACTGTTATACTCAAAATGCAAGGTATGACTATTTCAGATTAAAGGGGCTTATTTTGAACCCAGTGGAAAGATGTCCTGTCTTCAAGACATAAGAGGCTTTCTTTGATTTCATTTTTCTTCATCCCTATCTATTCAAACACTGCTTAGCAAACGAAGTTCTGCGGAAGAGAAGGAGCTGGAACGGCATCACTGACACCCTCAAACAACAGAGGAACATTTTTAGCACAAGCACCGTCACATACATTTTCCACTGCCTCAGTAAGATGACATGCACTGTACGAAAATGACACCTGCCATCTATTCTTAAGTACATCACAAAATACAGTGATTTTATACATAAATCTTTAACAGAGGAGGAACAATGAGACACAAGCTCAACATTCCTTTGTTCCCAATCACCCTGGGTGTGGTGGCCATAGGCACAAGGGCAGAAACGCAATTGTTCCTGGAGTCTTTGCTGCAAAGGAGACCAGGCGCCACAAACCCTTACTGCACTCACCCAAGCCCTCTGCTTTTAAATTTTATTTTATTTTTCCTTATTTCAAAACTATCTAAAGACCAAGTGGTTCCAGGCAGCTCTTTCAGTATATTAATTTTTAATTGGAGAAATAGCAATTAGATGCTGCATTGATTGCCAGTTCCCGTAATCTTTCTTAATTTGAGATAACAATCTATTCAAAAAATGAGTTTGTCCCTAAAATATCTTTTCTTAATGGCAATAACTGAAGTTATATACAAAACCAGCAGAGCAGCCCACAGGGAAGGGGTCTAAATTATACATGGAATATTCTGCACCTGGTTTGTCAGTTACAAGAAAAACTTTACCACGTGTGCCCTAGGAAAATGGTCAATTTCATATGTTGTTTTCATTAATATCATTTTTGAAACGACCAGATAATCTCTGAAGAGAAGATTTTCATGGTATTAAACCTGCTTTCTATACCCAAGAAACCTAAGATATGTAGATAATAAAATTCTTATTTAGCTCCTTGCTGTAGACACTGACAGAAGGCAGATTATGAGGGAGAAAGAGAAATTAGAGAGGAATCGACTCCCTGCTTGGGAAGAACTCTGGGGCTGAGCAGACAGGAACTCAAGTTCAATACATAGACCAGCACATCTCAAGTTTTTGCCAGATATTCCTAGGAGTCAAGAAAGTTAAGGCCTCCAGGGGAACATCGAATAAAAACAATCACCTTCTTCCAGCCCAGTTCTGAACAATTTGAGAAAACAGAAGCATCAAGATGGAAGCCAAATATCACCTCTTTATCAGAAACACTAAGCAAGAGCCTCTGGCTTAGGGTGAGAGTCCATCAGACTAGCTAACTGAACCCCAAAACTGGGAAGATTTCTTAGTACCCCATCAAGACATGACTGCCTGCCTAGAAAAGAATTGCATATGGACACATAAGGGACCTCAGGCATTCTCTAGAAAAGAGGAAGAGGAGGGCACTCTCAAGAGAAAGAACAAAGGAGTTGCCATGCTGAACATACTTAGTTACTCTTCCCACATTTACCAAGTAGAGATGTTCTCTCTACCTCCCCATGTGTGTGTGACAAAGCAGAGAGGCTGCTAGTGTGTATATGAAAAATTGCTCCCCATGGAAACCAAGATCAGAGAAAATGAATTTTCCTCTAAAAAGAACAGGGAATTAGGGTCCAGAAAAGCTAACAAAATGACTTGTTCCTACCCAGCATGATTTCTTTTTGCTGTCTCATATTTTATCTTAAAATTGCGTAAGATTTTTATATTCTGTTGCATTTCACGCAACATGGTTTTGGTCATGAGATATTTTACATTAGATAAGTCATTTAGAGAAGTCTTTGAAATTGAGCAGACCTGGGCTTGAATTCTGCAGTTCTGGTTTGGTCAATTTTGTGGCTTTCAGTGTCCTCATCTGAAAAATGGGGTAAGGACAGTCCATTCTTAGTAGGACATGAAAAAAGGTAAGCCAGAGAAAAGGCTCTGGCATGCAGTAAAACCTCAATAATTATTTTAGGAATTTATTTCTATGATTGCCTGCCAGGAAGATTTCCATGTTTATGCTACGGGTCTCCCACCTCCTGGCTGCTCACTGAGAAGCCTGTGGTTCACGTTTTCCGTCAAGAGAAACTTTGTTTTGCCACTCAGTTGAACATTCCTCTGAAAACTACATCCTTCTCTGCCTTCCATGCCCCACACCCTGCTCCCTCAACCATTCTTAGTCCATGTCTGTTGAAAGCCTGTGATGCAAAGTGTTGGGAGTGGAGAAGGAGAGGAGGAAAGAGGTAAAAAGATGAAATATACAGAACTCTGCCTCTCAAGAATTTCTGATCTGGAAAGAGTGATAACACTTGTTCATCCACAAGATACCGTTTATTCACAAGCTGTACAAGTAGCACAAATAGAAATTCACGATAATCTGGAGGAAGAATGGGGCCTAAAACCCTCCCTTCTCCATCCCCCCTGTGAACACTCAAGAGTATGTCTCAATGTACTCACTGGAGTCATATTCAAAGGGGGTGACCACCCATGGCTGAAGCTTACAAAATTCGAAAGAATATTGGTAAGGACAGATATGTTTACCAGAATTCATATAAGTAACTAGCCTCCATTCATCTTGAAAGCTCTAATTTAGAGGATGGGGTTGTATTAGTTAATTCTCATACTCCTATAAAGAAATACCTGAGACTGGGCAATTTATAAGGAAAAAAGGTTTAATTGGCTCATGTTTCCACAGGCTGTAGATGAAGCATCTGCCTTCTGGGGAGGCCTCAGGAAACTTACAATCATGGTAGAAGGTGAAAGGGAGCCAGTACTTGACACGGCTGGAACAGGAGGAAGAGCAAGAGGTGGGAGGTGCTGTACACTTTTAAACAATCAGATCTCCTGAGAACTCACTCACTGTAAAGTACCAAGGCGGCATGGTGTT
Source organism: Ateles fusciceps (assembly GCA_036589455.1). Taxonomy (NCBI): domain Eukaryota; kingdom Metazoa; phylum Chordata; class Mammalia; order Primates; family Atelidae; genus Ateles; species Ateles fusciceps. Next base: position 11,741,467 of record JAZHEH010003061.1, read on the forward strand.
AAATCACTCATGAGAACTCTGCTCCTATGATCTAATCACCTCCTACCAGGACCCTTGTCCAACACTGGGGATTACAATTAGACATGAGATTTGGCAGGCAAACAGATCCAAACCATATCGGGGGAAACTGTACACAATTTATTGCTAAGAATAGTTGCCTCAGGAACATATGACCCACCAGGAGTGATAAAGTCTAAGATACATATAATTTAAATAATGTGATGGATAATAATCATGGATTATAATAGCTAATATATAAATAACGCACAGTTGCTATAGTATTCAGGATTTGTCTTACATTATCTCATTTAAAAACTGACAGATTCCCATGAAGTTTGGGGTGAAAGAGGTGTGTCTTAGGTTCCATTCTCCGGGAAACAGATTCTGAGGCAGATCTGTGGGTGGGGACGTTTACTGAAGAGTGCTTGTGGGAACCACACCTGCTAGGCATGAGGAAGTGGGACTGGGCCCGGGGAAGGCTGAACCACAATGCAGTCACAACAAAGGTCTCAGCTGATTCCCATGAGGAGCTATGAAGCTGGGATAGCTCTTCAGAGATGTCCCTAGTGGAGGCCAGGGGTCAGGACTCTGTAGCCCTACATTACCAGTCATTGGATACTGGCTGCTCCTGAAGAAGGAGCATGTGACATGCCTGGTCCCCTTCATGGTGAGAGAGGGAGCAAGAGAGATGCCAGGCCCTTTTAATTAGTCGCTCTCACGTGAACTCATCATGCCAGAACTCACTCAATATTGCAGGGAGGGCACCAAGCCATTCATGAGGGACCCGCCCCCAATGACCTACCCAGGCCCCATCTCCAACAGTGGAAATCAAATTTCAACATGAGATTTGGAGGGGACAAACCACCAAACTATATTGAGACACTTCTCTCTAAACCTATAAAAAGAAAATCATACAATTAGGCCACAGTAATTGGTGGCTTTTCAATGGTGTGGCTCAGTTGCTTGGCCTTTTCTTCTCCTGGTTCCCTTGGAGGCTCTAAGCTTCCTGAAATTTCTGAATGGAAGGTTTTGATTCATGTGCTTGGTACCATGAGATGGGCCTGGACTGCTTTCCCTTTGGTACTTTTCCAGCTTGGCAGGACCCGACGGGTTTCAGGGAAAAGTGGCCTGTGAGGGCTAGGGAAATGGATTAGGCCAGTCTTGCTCTAGCCTCTAGGAATGGCTGCTTTATCTCTGTACCTCTCTTGCTATTAGAGGGTTAAGACTCTAAAAGGTTAGATATGATGGGTGAGGGGGAAAGGGCTCTGGAGGTACATTTATTCTGGGTCTCCAACCGGAGAAGCAACTCACTCTGTTTGCAGCTTAACAGGGCGGAAGTCCATTTAGGGCCATGGTAAAAACGTTTCAACATACATTTTCCTGAAATGCCCCCAATTTCGATCATCAACAAACTCTTTAAGCTAATGAAGAAATCAGGATTCCAACCATCTCTACCTTTTCCATCACAAAAATAAGTAGGAATAGTCATTACCATCCCCGTGTTACAGGTTTAAAAAGATTAGAAAGGTTAAGCCCTCTGACCATGGTCACACCCCTAAGAGAAGAGCAAGGCTGAAATTTATAACCACATCTGTTTGGATACAAGACCCATGCTCATTTATCTGGGGGACATATGCATTCCTTCCCCCTTAGAATTCACCAAAGGGGATATCCATGTCTTCCTATCTCTTCCTTGGTACCACAGACACAGCTAGATTGGATGAACTCTGGGCTGGACCCAGGATCATAAGATTTCTGTGCTTTTCTTAATTTGAAGTGTAATAACTCTGAGCTTTCCAAGATCTTAGGGAAGGCAAGAAATGAAAGACAGGCTGGGTGATTTATATAAAATGATAATGCGAGCTCATCTCCTTGCGGCCATCACTTTAGTCTGCAATAAAAGTGACTGGTCTGACACCCTCCACTTCCTGAACATCCAGAAGGCCTAACTACTTGGACTCTCAGACATAAAGCTCTCTGTTAATGGACCTGTCAATTTCTTAAAGTGAGCAGTTTTTCATAACACTCCATAAAACCAAAAAAATAAAAAATAACATTAAAAAAGAACATAGCATTTAACATGAAAATATGAGTATCATTTATTGAGCAGGAGCTAAAAGTATAAATAGAAACTGACAGATGAACAGTGGCTGGTGATAGAAACAGAAGGATTCAGGAAAGGGGTTCTTTACCTATTAAACAGGGTCCTATTTTTAGCAAATTAAAAAAACAGACATTTGTTATAAACTTAAAAGTAAAAAGCTTTATGTTATAATAACAATCTAGTATCCTTGTTACGATAGATTTAGTAACTTCAATTTAGACTCTCAGAGATCAGATTCATGTTCCATAAAACATATAGGGAATACATTACTGAGCAAATATATACCAATAGATTACATAAATATCTATGCCCTATTAAGTTTTCAGTTATAAACTATGGTTTATTTTTGAACTGTTTTAATTCATGAAATTATTTACAAGTTTACAGACACCAAGAAACAAACTGGATATACTGTGTTATGCAAATGTTATTCCAAATATGGAAGTCATAAGAATAGAGTCAATCTAGTGATCAACATATAATTATAAAAAATATTTCAGAGCTTCATTAATGGCAGCTGTTCACAAGATATTTGGAAGTTTTCAATGATTTTATTAATCCTCTATAAATACAGCTGAACTTTACAAAGTTCATCCTCCTTTTACATTGTCCTATTGTTGTTTGCCCCGAAGTTTTAAGTCATTTAAATATAATTTAGAGGGTCTGTCTACATACTGAGTAAAATCTGAGCACATATTAGTTAACATCAGTATGATGGACTTATCTTTTTGGAGAGATAGCATAATGCAATAAACAAGCACTGGAGTTTGAGTTAGTTGAGATGGGTTAGGTTCTCACTCTGACACAAACAAGTTGGGTGACCTTGAGCAATTCACCGAGTCCTACCGTGTGTCTCACATATGGAAATGGATGTCACCTCTGCCTTACCGTTATCTTAGGGTTGTTATGAGGATGTGGGAAATGGTTATATCAAAATACTTTGCCCCTTGAATGAAAATAAAGAAGGGTATCATGAAAAATATAATTATGTTTTTGGAGAATATTCCACTGACAGAGAAAGAGCAACCAAGTGCAAACATATTCTCCAGCGAGAAGGTATTTTGGTTCTACATGCCTAGGGCTATCATAGGGTTATGAAAACATTCGAATGTTGTAAAGCACTATTGAAGTGGTATACAATAATGACAATGACAACAACAATATAGCAAGGGAACGTTACTGAATCATGAAGCAGAAACGATGCAGAACATCCAGTTACATTTGAATTTCAGACAATGATTTCTTTTACTCTAAGTATGCCTTGTATATTGCACAGAACATACTTACGCTACAAATTATTCATTTAAGCTTAACTGGGCATTCTCGTTCGTTAGTTTGTTTTCGGGGGAGGAAGAGGGCACTAAGTCTGGCAATCCTAAAGGCAAAAAAGCTTTGAGAAATCTTTGTCCCCCTTCCCTGAGCATGACAAACCATCTTTATATTTCAGAGTATTTATTTCTTGCCTTATCTATAGGTTTGTCCGTCTTGAATATTAGGGTTTCAAGGACATCTCCTTCTTCTGACCCCTCTTTTTATGTCTCCTTCAGCACATGCACCACCATACATCATTAGAATGTAATCCTATGTATTCAATTATGAATTTGTCTCCCCAAATTGACAGTGAATCAGTTGAGGGAGGGACCCATTCATTGTGAACACCCAATGCCTGGTTCAATGCCTGGCACAAAGGAGGTATTCTGAAAATATTTTACGATTAAGGATTACAGATTTTTTTCTCATTCCATGCTACTTAAATGACGACGAACCAGTGTACAAGTCAATAATCCATATCTCTCTGATATGACCTTTCCCATTGCCGTCCAGATCCATCAGTCCAGTTGCAACAAACTATTGGCGGTCTCAACTTAATTTCCCACAAGCATCTCAAATGCAACACATCCAAGACTCAATGCATCATCTCCCCCTTCTTTCTTGGTGCCATATCCAATAACCCAGGCCAGAACCCCAAAGTCCTTCTAGACTACTTTCTCTCCCTCATCTCTAAGGCCTTTCATTAAAAACTTTTGAGAAGGTTTAGAAAGGAAAGTTCTGATTCCATTGGTTTGGCCTGGAGCCAGGGAACGGGTGCTTTTTAAAAGAGCTTCATTTGATTCAGTGGTATTTAGAAATCAATGCCCTGTAAAATACAGCAAAAGACCTACCAACAGCCTCTCTGTACAGGCTTCCTAATTCCATGTGAAACATGAAAATATCCCCATCTATTTTGTACTTATAATTTTGAGAACCTTATTAGATTTTGACCTGAAATACTATTTTCACTTATGTTTTAAAAATGTTCTTTGCATGCTAGATGTGATCTGGGATAACCACCTTCCCTACCTGCCAGCACACACACTTCAAGAAGCTATTTCTTATTATACAACGAAAATTGTTGCCAAAAAACTAAGTATAAAAAGGCATTTATTTGGTAAATATTTGTTTTATTACAAGTTTTCCCACCTAGACTCCAAAAGCACTGTTAATTAGAATCACAAAGGATGGAGGGAAAATAAAGATTTTAGATTTGAGCTATTCTCTGTCTCTCTCTCTCTCCACACACACACACACACACACACACACACACACACCCATGCCTACACCCACAAAAACAGTTTGTCAGGAATTTATGGCCACTCCAACTTATCCATAATCTTGCTTGAAATAAGCCCAGGATAGAACTTAATTGTAAATACTCAACACCCACTTTCGTTTTGCTATCCTTTTATTATTGATAGCAAAATGATTTAGATTTACCTCCAAACCTGTATCCTCTCATACAAAAGTGGTCACTCTGAAAAATCTTACCATCAGGGGAAAAAAATGTTTTTTCTGGACTTTTTAAATAAATGGTTTGCCCAAGGGTAAGACCTTTATACCGTCTTAGCCAAGAGCAAATTTCCCTAGACAAATTGGCTCGCTGCTTCTAGAATTCATCTCAGCTGAAATTGAGGCACTCTTATTATTGATATTATCTGACCATGCTTTTTTTTTTTAGTCACATATTTTGTTTCACTGGAAGAAAATTAGATTATATTAGGTTGTGTACAACACAGAGCTTCAAAACATTCACCCTGTCAAAGTAATTTCTTAATTAGGTGCACAACATACTTTTTTGAGACAGAACTTGTCAGAAAAACATCCTGCAGTGGAGAGCTTAAGTGAATTCATTCTCAGGATTTTAATAAGACTATATTTTGCCTTCTATATGTTCAGAGAACAAAGTAATTGTCTGGCAATTCTTTGCATCCTTTGAGATCTCCTTCTGAATTTTTTAAAACAAAGTTTCAGCTACTTTTTATAAAGAAATTGCTTACATTTTGGTTAAGCAAATAAAAAATGCATTAGGTCACTAGATGTTGGGTTGGTGACACAACTACTATAATAAGCTATTGAAAAGAAAATTAAACCCTCCTTCTCAAAACATCTTTGTCCGTGAGTTTGTATAAAACAAACTGATTAACTACAAGGGTTCAATTAAAGAACACCATTCTTTATTGCAAAAGATCTTAAAACATTTTACCACTCAGTCTGTAAGCACTTTAAAGAGTTTGCTTCACCTACCAAAATCTCTATCAAGCCCAACGTATCAAAATATTTTGGGTTTAGAAACAGAGGATTTGGATTTTCAACCTCATTTAGTCATGGCATTTCTAAGTAATATTCTGAACTTCTGCAGACCTCTTTTGACCCACCTGTAAAAGAGTTACAAGTTCTCATGAGGAAGAAATATTGTCATAACTGTGGCCAAGCTTTAAAATTTCAAATGCAGTAATATCAGCAACCATTTACTTACTAGGTATGTACTCTATTTCAGGCACCAGATTAGATGCTACATTTTTAAACCCAGTAAATGCAGTATCAACCAGGAATTCTTATTCACAGATTTTAAATGAGGAACTTAAGACTCAAAGAGGTTAAGTCAACTTGCCCTGTATCAAATACTTAAGCAGCAAGAAAACTGAGATTTGAACCTGTGTCTATGGGACACAGGCCTGCCACTGCCACTTTCTGTTCCCTTCTCGTTCTCTTATCCCTCAAAATTATGGCCCGTACTTTTGTAGAGGGCAGAGGAAAGAGTCCATGACCAATGCCGTTGGCTAGCACACAGCAAGGGGTCATCAACATAGCTTGCTCTTGAAAAATTCATGCCTTGGAGTGTTGCCAATTACCAGCATGAAGAACATACTGGAATTGAGGAGCTGGGCTCAGCTACTCAATCTTAATTCAAAGAAAAGTTGTAAAATGGGACCCTTGGTATTCAGGTTCAGGGTTTCCAAAGCCATAGATGGCACTCTTAAAAACAAAGGCGGTTCTTTCACTCATTATGGTTCAATACGGTGGCCATATGGTAATTGTAAGTCTTGTCTGTCAATGCAAACGTTTGATGAGTACCTGCATTGTGCTAGAAGCACTGATAGGTACACTGAGGACTTGATCTCTGTCTTGAGAGAGGGGGAAAAAAGCAAAAATAAAACATATGAGAAATGAAATGACAATGTGTGATTAAATTGTTCAAGAGAATAGTCAAGAAGCCATCAGTACACATACAGTCATTTGTGTGGTGCCGAGAATAACGTGTTGCAAGAAGTCAGGATCTGGGAGTGGGGAAGAGGAGGAGATCCTTCAAGCTAAGAGGGCCAGGAAATGTTAAGGAGATGAAATTAACCCTTTATTGCAGATCAGTCATTTTCGTTTCTCCCATCCTAAGAGCATCTATTCTTCACTCCTTGTGGTATCTTCTAAAACACATCTATTGGCTAGAGCTCCTTGTTCTATGTGTAAAAGAGCTACGTGAGCACATTAGGGCTATTGTATCATTAAGTCCCATTTTGTTAAAAAAAATATATATATATAAATCCAGGTTACAAAGCATTAGGCACAGCCTTGAAGAACAGAAGGGCGAATGGAGAGAAGATTTCTGGGGTGGAAGAGAACAGCACATACGAAAGCACAGAGAACAGTAACGGTAACATGTCATTCAGCAGGAAGTGGAACTGTTGGGAGGTGAGACTGAAATGCTAAGTTAAAGCCCTGAGAGGCCAGGCTAAGGAGTGGGAATTTCATCAAATGGGCAACTGAGTGTTACTGAAGTTAGGGGCTCAGGGTGACTAGAGATAACTTTGCTGATGAACCTAGAGAAAGAAAAGGTAGGAGCAGGTAACAAAACACGCCAAATGCACTGATAGGCTAAGCAAGGTGAAGATTAAGAATCCACCACTGGTTTTAGTAATGTGAGTGTCAAAGGGGTGTGTTGGTGCCGTTTTGATGGTGTATATGGGGCAAAGACCTCATTGGGGTGGTTGAGGAGAGATTAAAGAAGAGGAATTTTAGATGGCAAGTACTTACAACTTGTATGAGGAATTCTTCTACAAGGGGAAAAATGAAAGGGGCAGGGGAAGTGAGGTCCAGAGAAGGTTTTCTTAAGATGAGAAGAAGTAATAGCACATTTATAAGAATTTTCCAATAGAAAGAAGAGATTCCTGCAGCAGAATTCCTGCACAAGCAGCAGGAACAGGATGTAGCACAAGTACAGAAGGATGCTTAGGCTTTGGGTAAGAGCACTGACCAGTTCAGCTCTGTTAACAGGTGGGAAGACTGAGTCTAGGAGTCACTAGGGCATTTAACTTAGGAATGCTAATGGTGCCTGTTTTTAAAGGGTAGGGACAATGTTAAGGAACTTTGTTTCAGAAAATTTTTGTTCAATACTTTTTCTTAGGTAGGAAGTTGTACTGAAATTTTTTACTTTATCACTTTCTGAGAATGATTTTGCTTGAGTCCAGATCAGATTGAGCCTCTCCCAAGTAACTGGAATTCCTCAAGGGAAGTTCTGAGTGGCCCTTACTGTCCTGCTGAATAGCATTTAGCTGTGTTTATTGATTTCTACTTTGATATCCAAAGTAACATTATATAGTCTGTTCTAACCTAATTTCATTTTTTCTAAACAACTTAGAAATGATCCAACTTAGGTCTCCAAAAGAACTTGTAGGCAGTGACCAGTTGCCTAAACCTCCCCTTAATGCATATTTACCGACTACAGTCGACTCATTCAGTAACAACTGTCTGCCACTTTATAATCATCATCATGAGACATCAGGTATTCATTCAGTCCACAAATATTTACATAGTGCCCACCCTGGGACAGCCCCTTTACTAGGTTCTGGGGGAAAAAGCATGGACAAGGTACAGATGCTTTTCTCAGACAGCACCGTTGAGTGGGGGAGTAATTACAGTTAAGCAATAGATTCCCAGTATTAGGACTAAGGATACTCAGAAAACAATGAGAGCACCTCAGAAGGCTTGGCATGTACAAGCTAGGGAATATCAAGCATTAAAATGATAAATGCATAATCAATTTACAAACTCACATGACATACTGTAAGTTCCCCCTTGAAAGAGAATCCCAATGATTCCACGGACTTGGAGAAATTAATTGCTACTATTGGTCACTTTGGCTTATGACTTCACTGGTTATTTATCCATTTAACAAGGATTTACCAAGCGCAGAGATACTTCATGTCCAGCTGGTACACTGGGAATACAAAGATGAAGACAGTGAAACGCCATTCCTCAAAAAGCTTATTTTTTCTACTCCACAGGTCCACCTTCCTATTAGCAGTAGTTCGGAGCTTCTATCCCTAAAGAGTTTCTATCTCCCATAGCTAGCTATGGGAGAGTAAAAAAGGAAAAGGAATCAATGGAGAGAACTATGTCCTTCCCATGCCTTCAAAATCTTCCTTGAAATGCAGATCAAAACCACAATGATACCATCTCATACTAGTCAGAATGGCTATTATTAAAAAGTCAACAAATAACATATGTTGGTGAGGTTGCAGAGAAAACAGAACATTTATACACTGTTGGTGGGAGTGTAAAAACAATGTGGCAATTCCTCAAAGAACTGAAAACAGAAATACCATTCAACCTAGCAATCCTATTATTGGGTTTATACCCAAAGGAATATAAATTGTTCTGTTATAAAGACACATGCATGTGTATGTTCACTGCAGCACCATTCACAATAACCAAGATGCAGAATCAACCTAAATTCCTATCAATGACAGATTGGATAAAGAATACGTGGTACATAGTATTCCATGTATACCACGGAATTAGATCATGTCCTTCGCAGGAACATGGATGGAGCTGGAGGCCATTATCCTTAGCAAACCAACACAGGAACAGAAAACTAAGTGCCATATGTTCTCACTTCTAAGTGGCAGCTAAAAGATGAGAACTCATGAACACGAAGAAGGGGAACAACAGACACTAAGGTCTATCAGAGAGTAGAAGTTGGGGAGGAGAGAGAGGATCAGAAAAAATAATTAATGGGTAGTTATTTTTAACTCAAGTATTTCATACTTGGGTGACGAAATAATCTGTACAACAAACCCCATGACATAAGCTTACCTAGCTAACAAAGCTGCACATGTATCCCTGAACTGAATATAAAAGTTAAGAGATATAAAACATAAGTGGAGATAAAATTAATGACAATAATCACAAAGTGAAAATTTAAAGTAAGAAAAACCAAAAACAAAATCCTCCTCACCCCCCATGGCCCAAATCAAATGCCAGCTCCTTCACAAAGCTCTCCTAATGAAGCCAAAGTGACCTACATATTGTTTAAGCAAGTTCTCTCACGTGAGAGTTTCTGTGGTCTTTAATGCATGGACTATAAAATTACACATGTTCTAAACCTTTATATACCCCTGCTAAGTTACAGGTTGAGGTCAAGTACTGTTTCTGATCTACTTTTACATCAGACAAAGACTTGATTCAAGGATTTTTATATATATGATAAATGAACATTTGATGAGTAAATGATTGAAGACAACTTATACCAATGGCTTTCTCCTTTCTTCCTTTCCTTTCTTACTTCTAATAGATGTAGGTATTTTTTAAAATATTGTTCCTATATACTACCTATGCATTTTTCTACCTGTCGAATATGTTCATTGAATAAAAAGGATGATAAAATAGTAAAGGAAGAATTAAAAACACCTATACTCTCATCACCCAGAATATAGACACTGTTTAATGTCTTGGCTTATTTTCTTTCAGTCCATGTGTATTCAGGTTTGAAACTAAAGTTCTATCATGCTTTATATAAAGCTTTGTGTCCTATCTCAGAGATGGTATTACAAGAATGTCAATACCAAAAAATTTTAGGCTGAATTAATGCAAATAAGAAGAAGAGGCTGCCCTAGACAGTTCTTGGAATAAATCAGAGGATGTGGTTCCATCCAGTAATCCCACAATCTACTGGTATTATCAGTCTCTTTGGACCTCAGGTGTGTCCTCATCTGTAATACGGACGTAGGGGGACATCAATGGCTGAGTTATCCTCATCTCTGATGTAATATGACAATTTAATTCCATAATATGTGAAGAAATGGCATGTACTATTATTTGGTGTACTTACACAGAAATCTTGAGGCTATTAATACAACAACCTCCTTTCCTAAATTAGAAAATTGAGACTCAAAGAGGAAAGTCCCTGGCAGACTTCAGCTACAAAGCAGTAATATCCAACTCCAAGTCCGTGCATTTTTCTCAGTCCTGGGATGCTTCTGAATCAGAACCAAGCTAAGGTGGGGCCATGTCTAGCTACAGGTGATAGGACAAGGAGCGAGAAAGGCTCATCAATGCCAAATCAGCTTCCAGGCCATCTGTGGTGAAGTGTTCCTCAACACGAGGATGGATGTTGGTATGAGGAAACATGTGAGGTACAGTCCTTTTTAAAAGGAGCTTAGATTCTGATAGAGAAGGCAGACTAATCACACTACCACATGCTGTCTGTGGTGATTTACTAAGAAAGAGCCAGTAAGTATTGCAGGACAGGGCTGATGCAAGCTGTCATGGCCAGGTGGAAAAGGTAAAGCCAACAATTAGTGGAAAAGCCAGGAGAAAGCAGGTAGAATGCCAAAACCTGGGAGCATAGCAGGAGCTCCAGGCTGGGGCATGACCAGGTGTAGGGAACTAGGATAGCCAACAGAAGACATCCAAGTCCCAGCCCAACAGATGCCAGAAATCAGCTCCTTTGCCAATCCAAGTTCCAAAACTGGGGAGCGAACAGGCCAAGGTGTACTCCCTAGGGATGCAACATTGCTTTGGGCCAAAGAGCTGGCATTCCTTTTGAAAAGTCTGCTCTCCTGAGCTCCCGCACCTGCACTTATCTTCAAGAATGACCTCTAATTCCACACCACTCCCAATTCCAGAACCTGCATTGTAATATGATGGCACTGTAGAAATGGGCTAATTTAGACAGGATGGTTTTGGGTAAGAGACTCCACTTCTCAGCTTCATACCCAAACTCTGCTGTGTCCACATCTTCAGGCCCACATGATTGATTTTAACAATATCTGTGGGGATAGTAGGACAAAAATTCAAAATCTCACATTTTCTTTTATAAAAGAGTTCATAGGTTAATCTCTAAGTTTTAAAAATATTTTCAAATATATCACCAGAAGGGGTCAGGAAACAGGTTTGTGGTCACCTCCCTTCTCTAAAAGTCAGTTTCTTTCTATACAAAATAAATGAATTAGACTTTGTCAATTTTATTTATTATGTTTTATTTTTCTTTTTGAGACAGGGTCTCACTCTGTCACCCAGGCTGGAGTGCAATGGCTTGATCACAGCTCACTGCAGCCTTGAACTCCTGGGCTAAAGGGATCCTCCCACCTCACTCTCACAAGTGGCTGACACTGCAGGCCTGTGCTGCCACGTCTGGCTATTTTTTATTTTTATTTTTAGTAGACACAAGGTCTTGCTATGTTGTCCATGGTGGTCTCGAACTCCTGGCTGCAAGCAGTCATTCCACCTTAGCCTCTCAAAGTGCTGGGTTTATAGGTGTAAGCCAACATGCCTGGCCTCAAATTTCATTTTTTAAATAAATTTTCAATTTGAAATAATCTTAGGTAAGTTACAAAGATAGTGCAAAGGATTCCTGTGACAGGTTTACACAGTTCTCCCAAATGTTAACATATTACCATGATACTTTTGTCAAAACTAAAACTATCATCAGATGTTATCAACTAAACAGACTTTATTCATACTTTGCCAAATTTCATTTTGACCCCCAAATACCACTGTTTTAAACATCAAGATATCAGATTTCTTTTGCTGTTTATTTTTTTGATATAATTTTTAAGAGCCTATTTTTGGGGTAGAGGAGGTCTAGTGGTAACGCATTCATACTTTGGGAAGACGTTAGGAAAAAATTCTGAAATGGGAAAGATGTCAATCAGAGTTTCCAGGTTAGAGACTGAGGGACAAAAGCCTTCACTTGCAGGGACTGGGGCTGGTTATTGTGGGTAAGAAATAAATATATGGAATGGTTTTATATTTTACTCAAGTGATTCTAATCTTCTGTCTCACCCACCAAGATGTCTGAGTCTTAAACTATACCATGGAACACTTGCTCCTGACACTCTAAAATGTGTTATGTGTATATTTGGCAATTCAGTCTTTTCAACTTAGTTTTCACTTTGCACTTTCATACTTAACAAGGATCTAGTCTGGATTAAGATGGTAAAATATATTCAAGGAATCTCTCATTTAAATATGCTCACTGGAGCCTTGCAATAATCATTATGAGATAATCAACATTATGTTTTTAATCAATTTTGTATTTTCCTTTCTAATTTTCTCATTCATTTAATTTCTTGGGAAATCAAGTATTGGAAATTCTGAAAGGGATTCTTTTCAAGTGATGCTTTTTCTAGACCAACTTAGTTAATATATAAAGACTAACACAATAATTTGTTAAAAAATTCGGTAGACTTCTAATAAACATGAAAGCAAAAAAACATGTGAGGCACTGTATAGACAATTTTCTAAGTGTTAGCTCTTTTTGTTACTCCCAGGTTCCATTATTATTTCCATTTGACAGATAGGAAACTAATTCTTAGTTTCTCAATTCTCTTACCCAGTTCCCTCAATTCTCTTAACTCTGGCAAGAGATACCCAAATCACACACTCATAGCAAATAAAATCAGGGAATCCACCTTCCTCACCTCCACAATGTACAGGGCCCTGTTCTCCCCAAGATTGTCTACTAGTTACAGAACCAATATTAATCCATACAAGACAATTAGAAAGTCAGTACTGTGGTCATTAAAAAGAAATAAGTGTGACCGCACTCTGAACTGTACACAAATTACATACGAGTCATATTTTTATTATTAACTGCTGACACCAAAGTCAAGAACTATCATTTTTCCCCCCTAGTTTTAAACTGGCATATAATTAGTTTTACGCCAGTTTGAACATAACTCTAGTTAATATTCCCATCTCTTCCTACTATTTTGGTGGGAATACCAAGTCCATATACCAATTGTATAAAGAAAGATGAAGGATATAGAGGCAATGGGAAAGGGAAGGAGATCCAGTTTGCATTTTTCAGAATCTGAATAACAAACAACTTCTAATGTTTCAGGACTAGCCTAAAGGCACAAAATGCTTCTGTAACAAAAAAAACAAAACAAAAAAAAAATTATTCCAAAGTTTTGCTTTCAAAGAGATTATAGTTTCTGAAGACAAATCCCACTAACATTTTTCAATTCATCCTTTTTTTCCTTGATAATTTTTTTAAAAAAATAAATACATTTGACAGTTTACAAAGTCCTCAGAGGCTGAAAACCTAGGTATAACAAGTACTATATTTGACAAATTTTTCTTCAGGCTAAGTTAATTCATTTAAGGTTTTAATGTTTAAATAAACTGCTGCCTAAATCAATAACCTACAAAATCATTCACTCAGGGAGAGGTCTTCAATCCTTTTGCCCCGTTTAAGGCTGATTTGTATGGCAAATGAACGTATCTTATTATATTCCACAGTTTGCTCCATGCACTCCTAACACAATACTGTGTACATTTTCAAAGAAACTAAGGTACCCCTCTTAATATGGTGTCACAGCAGTACTTAGTACAACCAAGACACTGAATATGGTCTGAGATTATGACAGGAGCACACATCAGAGAAGCATCCCTCATTTCCTGTTGACCACAGGCAGAGCAGCGGGGTGACCAGGCAGGTAGAAATTGAGCTTGACCCACAGTGGAAACTCAAGTTTTGCTAATTGCTTAATGTGAGACTTCAGGCAAGTTGCTTAACGTCTCTGTACCCATCTCTTTATTTATAAGAAAAAGATAATAGGACAGTTATTTCATAAGGTCGTTGTACAGTTAATATACAAATTTAGTCATTATTATTTATCATAGACTTGCAGAAAAAAGGGTAAATCATGTGTATCCTTAAAAACCATCATATCTGAGGCTCAACAATATCTCAGCTAAACTCTGTGCGAGCTGCCTCAGGATAAACTGCACAGCCCCCACCTGAAACAGCTCTGCATACCACCTTCTTGCTTTTTTGTAAGGCAGAGGGTAATTCCCATTGTACTTCAATGCCATCTCCAAATTCAAAGTTATACTCTGTAATGAAATCAAATTTTGTATCTTTCTGGTTAAGAATAATTATTATGAAACCATCTATGATCCCATGACACACTTTAGTGAGGAAGAGACAGTTCATTAAAAACTTTTACAGGCAAAAAAAAAATCAAACTACCCCATTAAAAATTGGGCAAAAGACACTAACAGACACTTTCCAATAGATGACACACGTCACCAAAAGCCTATGACAAAATGCTCAATATCACTAATTATTAGAGAAATGCAAATCCAAACCACAATGAGATACTATCTCACACCAGTCAGAATGGCCATTACCAAAGAGTCAAAAAATAACAGACACCGGCAAGGTTGTGGAGAAAAAGGGAACATTTATATACTGCTAATGGAAGTGTAAATTAGTTCAACCATTGTGGAAGATGGTGTGGCAATTCCTCCATGAATTTAAAACAAATACCATTCATCCCAGCATTCCCGTTATTGCATATATATCCAAAGGATTATAAATCATCCTATTGTAAAGACACATGCATGTATATGTTTACCACAGCACTATAAACAATAGCAAAAACATGGAGTCAACCTAAATGCCCATCAATAATAGACTGGATAAGAAAATGTGGTACATATATATGTCATGGAATATTATGCAGCCATAAAAAGAATGAGATCATGTCCTTTGGAGCCAGAGGCCATTATTCTAAGCAAACTAACACGGGAACACAAAACCAAGTACTGTATGTTCTCACATATAAGTTGGAGCTTAAAAAAAACCCCAAAAAACAAAGAACATGTGGACTCTAGGAGAAAAACAAACACTGAAGCCAACTTGAGGGTGGAGAGAAGAAGGGATTATCTGTGTGATGAAATGATTTGTACACTGTACCCCCATGACACACAGTTTACCTATCTAATAAACCTGAACATGTACTCCTGGACCTAAAAGTTTTTTTTTTTAAAGTGAACAGATAAACATATAAAGATGTCTTGGGATGAGAAGGAGTCCTATTTTATATGGAGATCACTTACAGCCTCTCCAAAAATGTGGCTTTAGAGCAAAGACCAGAAATAAGAAAGAATCTCAGCAGAGACAAAAACAAGTTCAAAGGCCCTAAGAGAGGGATGTGCCTGATGGGTCTGAGGAATGACAGGGAGCCTAGAATAGTTGGGACCTTGAGCAAGAGGGAGAGTGGGGGAAATGGGGTCAGAGAGAGGTGAGGCCTGGTCTTATAGGGACTTGTAGGCTGCGCTGAAGACTTTGTATTTTACATTGGGGATCCTTGGAGGGTTTGGGCAGGGAATTGACTGATCTATCTTTTAGAGGGTCATTAACTGCTACTGGAGAAAAGATCACTGGGTCTCACTGGCAAAAAGCAACATAGCAAACGTGGAGAAGTGGCCACATCACATCATCTATGACTTATCTGTGAATACACAGTCCTACCATAATGGTGACTTACACTGTGGTGGTAATGGTGAAAATGGAGAGAACTGTTGGATTCAGAATATATTTCAAAGAGAAAGCCAAAGGATACTGTGACAGACCAGATGTGTGTGTGTGTGCGCACGTGGTGGGGCGGAGGGGGCGGGGGTAAAGGACTGTGAGATCAACAGAGGAGGCAGTTTTTGCTCAAAACTTTTGTAACATTCAGTGAGATAGGGCTGCTACATGCAGAGTTTCTTAGCCATCTTTACTTTCATCACCAAGACTAGTAGTGTGCTATCTTTGTGCCATTTTATTCCTCAAAGGAATAACAGTATCAAATCATCACTTCACAAGAGCCTCTAGTTTGTATACAGAATATTGAAACCATATTGCCACCTGAGAGTTTGGCTGTATTCATTCACTAAAGGATTGTTCATTGAACATAGTATTCGTGTCTAAGTGTTGGGTACTGTCCTAGGTGCTGAAGAGGTAATGCTTAAATATGACCTTTCTGTACAGGTAATTCAAAACAGAATCTTAGCAAAATTTACAATTACTCCATGCCAGGGCCTTTGGTATTGGTTGACAGTAGTTAAAAATGCAAAAATGAAGCACAGAAATGCAAGTAATCCACTTATATACAGTTCCCCGATGACCCCTGTAATTTCACTGTTCTGTGACTTCGCACATTCTACCACTGCCTCCCTAACTGGGTAGAAAATTCTGGTCAGTTTTAAACTCAATCGACTCAACTTATAAGACACCTGTTCTGAATTTCCTTGCCCACAGCAGCGTTTAGTCACACTTTGTGACCTGTTCCGTTTTAGCACTTATCACTCTCTATTGCAATTATTGGTTTGCATATCTGTATTACCTGATAGACTGTAAACATCACAGGAACCATGTCTCAATTTTTGTGCTTGGAGTGCTTAGAACAGGACCTTATATGTAATAACACTCAATAAACAGAAGTTTAAAAAATGAATGAACCAACTGATTGGACTGCCCTCTTAATTCCATGATTCCTAGAAGCTAAAAACTACAATTTATACCATTGAAATACCTATATCATTTAGAACAGAGCAAATATTTTATATTTGCTATTTAAATTTCCACCCATGTAGCATCTCATATTTTCATCTGTTCAGAACTTATTAAAAAGATGACCTTGAGAGAAAGATTTTTGAGTCTTCACGATTCCATGAATGGGACTCAAGTGCTGGTATTTTCTAAGTTACAGAATCTCAAAAGAAACTTGGTCTCTCTGATCATAAAAATATTATTTTCCAACAGTGGAAAAAAATGGAGTCAATCTGTGAAATGCAGGGATCACGTAAACCTAGATGTGTCTGAATAAGGGTAGTTCTATGCTATTAAATAAGAAGATAATTTTTTAAAAAGACAATTAAAAACTATGCATCAGGAATGTGTCTCCCACCATTGCCCTTGCAAGCATAAAACACCCCATGGCCAACCCAAGAAGGTAAACCACAGCTGTGTGACCCTGACCCGTCTTTAGTGCTGTGGGCCTCACTAGGCAGAGACACGTAGTAGTGGCTAGGTCACACGTGTTTGCCATAAATAATCATTAATTTTTCAGCCCAAAGGCGCAACCCCCTGATACAGACTCTGAATTTGGCATCCTCCCTACACCCCCAGGCTATTGCAAATCCACACTGGCAAAGGAAAAAAAGAAAAATAAATTTCTTTTGGCTGCAATATTTGAAATAGAACATGCACAGAATCTGAGAAGACTCATGTTGGACTCCAATGCTAGAAAAGTATAAAACGCCTTTGGAAAGGACAAGCATGGGGAGAAAAATCAGCAGAAATAGGCATTTCTGCAGCTTACAAAATGAAGAACACTGAGAAATCAGCACCAATACCTTCCTATGAAAATTATGGAAAGAAAAAATTTCAGCAACTTTCTAACTATGTTCTTAATGTATTTCAACAGGTAATTGTGTTTATAAAACTAGAACAGGTAGCCATAAAGAGAGAAGGAAAAACTGCATTAAAGTGAAAACGTCATTGCTAAATAGGAAAGCGCTATCAAGGCAGTAAAGGGTGTTATTACACAAGGAAACCCTGGCATCCCCAAAGACAAAGACCCTGCTGGCTTGCAGAAGGTTTAAGATGTTGGAAACCTCAAGGAATACAGAAACAGTGATGGGAGCAGACACATTCCTTTTGACACTGAAGCTCTTTATGTTTTTTTATACCTTGCCTTATGAAGTACTTGCCAAACGGCACTCCAGAAGACCCAGATGGATCTGAGTTCTTATGATGTTTAGTATCAACACGTCTAATTATACTGATGCATATAAAAGATGCAATAAGTGCCACATTTTGATGAATCCAGTATATCATGGGTGTGAAGGTGTGTTAGTCAATTTTCACACTGCTCTGAAGAACTACCTGAGACTTTATAAAGAAAAGAGGTTTAATTGAGAACACACAGACGCAGAGAGGGGGAACAACACACACCAAAGCCTCTTGTGGGTGGGGGAGTGAGAGGAGAAAATTTCCAGGACGGGTCAACAGGTGCAGCAAACCACCATGCCACACATATACCTATTTAACAAACCTGCACGTTCTGCACGTGTATCCCATCTTTTTTTTTTTTAATTTTTACTTATTTGTTCATTTTTAAGACGGGGTTTCACCATGTTGGTCAGGCTGGTCATAAACTCCCGAATTCAGGTGATCCGCCCGCCTCGGCCTCCAGAGTGCTTGGATTACAGGCGTGAGCCACCACGCCCAGCCATCCCCCCTTTTTTTTTTTTTTAAGGATAAATTTTAAAAGAGAAAAGAGTTTTCATTTATAAAGAAAAGAGTTTTCGATTGACTCACAGTTCTGCAGGATTAACAGGAATCATGCTGGAAGTCCTCAGGAAACTTGCAATCATGGGGGAATGGGAAGGAGAAGGAGAAGCAGCGCGTCTCAACCCGGTGGAGCAGGAGCGAGTGAGCAAGCGGGAAGTGCCACACACTTTCAAACAACGAGATCTCGTGAGAACTCACTCACTATCACGAGAACAGCAACGGGGAAGTCTCCCTCCAGGATTCAATCACCTCCCAAGAGGCCCCTCCCCCAACACGTGGGAATTATAATTTAGGATGAGGTTTAGGTGAGGACACAGAGCCGAGCCATAAAAGAAGGGAAGTGCATTATTAACGGAACTCTGATTCTGGTCCAACTATATCCTAGCCGAGTGGTTCCTAAAGCAGGGTGTCCAGACCAGCAGCAGCAGCACCTATGAAGCTGTTAGAAATGCAAATTACAGGGTCTTACCTCAGACCCTCTAAATCAGAAACTCTGAAGTGGGGGAACTCACATTTTATTTGCAGAAGCTCTTCAGGTGATTTTGATGTACACTACAATTTGCAGACCACTGCCATCTCTCTCTTTCTCTCTCTCTCTCTCCACACACACACACACACACACACACACACACACACACACACACGATTAATAAAAGGCAGTGGTTCTCAATCTTGGCTGCACATTAACATGGCTTGGGGAGAATTAAACATATTTTATGCATTCTGGACCCCAGAATAATGAAATCTGAATTGCTGCAAATGAAATTCAGGTGATTCCAATGTGTAACCAAGTTTAAGAACTACTGTTTCATAAGACGAAAGGGAATCCAGAGTCTCAGTAATGGCACCATGGTAAGAAATGGAAAAACTGAAGAAGGTATTAATAAAGACAATAAACAAATGCAAGTAATAAACTTTTGTAAATTAGGATTTGGACTGCTGAAGAAATACAAAAAGATAGCTCTGCACCTTACCCAGGGAGCAAATGGAGAAGAAATTAGGCTGAGACAGGCTTTAACTGTTTGAACCTTATGTCGTGGGTGCTCAGTGGAGCACACCTGAAAACGATGAAGAAAAGAAAAAATGAACAACAGACCCAGGAAAGGTAATACACCTGTGGTTTCCAAATTTTCCTGCACATTGGAATCAGCTGAGGAGCCTTAAACACTCCCAATGCCTATGCTTATGTGATTTAATTAGACTGGGTGTGACCCTGGCTTAAGAAGGTTTAAAAGATTCCCCAGGTGAATCTAATGTGTAAACAAGCCTGGGAACCACTACAATATATGTAGAATAGCCACTTCAGAAGAATTCTAAGCAAACAGAAGAGGAGCAAAACTAAAAAAAATAAAATAGAAGAAAATGTTCCTGAGATGAAGAAAAATTTGTGCCTCAATGTAAAAATAACTCACTGGTGTTTAGATAGACCCAGTTACAAGAAATCAGCTTTCAGACACAGCCCTGTAAATTGCTCAATTTTAAGGACAAATAAAATACCGTAGAAGAATACAGGCAGGAAAAGAAAATCAGGTTAATACACAAATACAGAAAGATAAAGGACCAACGTGTAGACAGTGCTGACCATAAATAGTAATAAACAGGAAACTGGGTACAATTACCAAATTCTAACTCATGTGCAAAGCCAACCGATGATAGTAACTTCTTGTACTATCAGAATCAGAAGAGAATTAACAAGGGAAAAATTAAAAATGAGAAGACTGGAAATGCTTTATACTTTTTGTTACTGGCATATTTCACTTAACATAATGTCATCAAGGTTCATACACATTGTAGCATGTAACAGAATTTCCTTCCTATTTAAGACAATAAAATTTCAGTGGAGTATTTTATATATACCACTTATATGAGGTACCTAGAGTAGTCAAATTCATAGAAACGGAAAGTAGAATGGTGGCTGCCAGGGGCTGGGGAAGGGGCAGGGGAAGTGGGGAGCTGGCGTGTAATGGGTACAGAGGTTCTAGTTTTATAAGATGAACAGAGTTCAGGATATGGATGGAGGTGCTGGTTGCACAACAATGTGAGTGTACGTAATGCCCCTGAACTGTACCTTTTAAAAAGGTTAAGATGGTGAAGTTTATGTTATATGTATTTTATCAGAATTTTTAAAATAATTTATTTTTAAAAAGGTGAACTTTAGTACAAAAGAATCGGTGGTGAGTCATGCAACCAATAAACCAGTGGGTTCTCAGACGTGACTGCACAATCTCCGGAAGCTTGTAAGAGTACCATGGCCTTGTTACCACTCCCAGATATACTGATTTAATTGGTTAGACTAGGCCCCCAAAGTATTTATAAGTGGTTCCCCAGGTGATACTAATGTGTAGCTACGGTTGAGAATTGCTGTACTAAAACACAGTTAGTTAAATAATGATTACTAATAACAATTATTGAAAAAGATGTAAAATGGAAATACTTTAAAAACAACCTGGCTCTAAACTCTCATATTATATTTACTCTGTCCTTGCATGAAAAAATAAGTCAGTGTGTTATTGCGCAGCCTGAACAGCTCTGCCTAGGGAGATTCTCAGAGCCCCACAGCAACTACCCAGGGGTGTGCAAGCACACATCCCTCAGAACTTAGGGCTGACCCCCATGTGATGTTCAGACTCCATCTGAATTAGAGATGCAGGGAAGCAGGGAAGTGCTGGGACTCAGGAGAGAGACTGGGAATCTCCTGATGCCATCTGTACTTTCATTTAAATTAGCCTGGATGTGTGATGGGAATAGTGCCCTTATATGTGCCAGCCTTGGATAATGTCTCGACTCCAGTACAGCATGCCTGAGGGGGGGTAGGGGCAAAAGTCAATAAATAATAGATATTTCATTAGAGGGGCACATTGATTTTTAAATAGAACAAATTAAGAGATATAAGAGAGAACAAGAAGAGTGATAACATACGCATGCAATTCCTTTTCTTTCTGTTTTCAATGTTGAAAGTAGGGGAGAAGATATCTGCAGTGGTCAATTTACCTAGCAAATGCAACCAACAAAAAGTGTAAAGTGTTTCTCAACCTTGACACTACTGGAACATGATGCCAGACGATTCTTTACTGCAGGGAGTACTGCAGGATGTTTAGCGGTATCCCTGGTCTCTGCCCGCTGGATGCAGCAGCACTTCCTCTCCTCAGCTGTGGCAACCAATAAGTTCTCCAGACATTGCCAAATGTCCCCTAGGGGGCGGAGAGCAAAATGGCCGCTAGTGGAGAACCACTGGAGTAAACTAAATTTAAGTGTTTTTAAAGAAAAAGTGGAGATTAATTTTCATCCTCTCAAGTTTGTATAAAATACCATGTATTTTTACATTTCATTCTTGACATTGTTAATTAGAGACAGAAATTAGTTCAAATACATTCTGGAACAATGTAAAGGTAAGTACTAATAGAAAGAAAACAGACTTTATGTCATCACAACCATTTGAATTAAAAAAGGAGAAAAAAACCCAAAGTCCATCTGTCAAATGACATAAAGCATAAAAAGCAGAAAGTTAAAACAAGGTGACAGTAGACAAGCATAGGTAGAGAAAATAAATGTACGGGAAGAAACTTCTGTTAGAAGGCGAACAACCACAATTTAGGATAAAATCACAAATTCAGCTGTTCATAAAAAAAGGTAGAATTAAAGGGCAATGGAAAACATACTTGGCAAAAGCAGACCAATAGGAAACAGGAGGAGTGCTATTCTCAAAGTTGGAAGTTAAAGCTTACAGACTTACAAAGCCAAAAGGTTTACTCTATAGTTCTATAATTAATAAAGTTAAAATAGGCCTGAACTCAGAAGACAGTAGAATAATAAGCTATTGATATTTTCTTTCTTTATACATTGATATAATTTCTAACTGAAGTTCCTTGAAGGCAGCAGCTGTATTTTATTTATCATGTATTCACAACACCACTGTGCCTGCCAAAGAAATCACCCTCATTTATAAATATTGGGAAACTGAATGTGTTTACATGATCTATGGACCCTGGTGGAGTTAAATGATTCATTGTGAGGGGCTCCATTTCCTTCTCTATAAAATGAGGAGTCTCTGCTTTCCCATCTCTATACTGATATTTTTATCCCCTACCCCCTTTTTTTAAACACCAGTTGCCAACATTATGCCTCAAAATTATTGTTAAGCTTATGGGACAGGCAGACAGTAAGGATCACTCACATTAAACGGTTTATATTGAGAAACTAGTTATTAATTCAAAATGCTATAAGACCCATATTCAACAGAACTATAAGGTAGCGTTGCTATGAGAACAGTCATGTCAGATGAGATTACATTTTGACAGTTCTTTTCAGCCTCATATCTTTCACAAAGAATATTGCCTTGAAATGATAGGCAAAGCTATAAGCTCTTTGAGATCAGTGACACTGTGTTTTCCATTTTGATATCCCCTTCCCTGGCTCATAGTAGGTGCTCAGTAAATGCGTGTTGATGGCGAATTAAATAAAGACCCATCTTGTTGGTTCTTGGATGGGGCCCTCAAAATGTCATTCCTTTCCTCTAAATTTCTTAATCGCTTTGAAAAGGATGCTTAAAAATATATAACCTAGACCTAGCATAAGGAGACTGTGAGTATATGCAATAGTTAGAATGGTACCAGCCAACTTGTCACCACTCAGCTAGGATTACTGCACAGAGGCTACCATTGCAAATTCAATCAAGACTCACCCCCAGCAACAGACTTAGGTGTGCACCCATCTCCCTCCCACCATTACTGTTCCCGCCCCTCCAAATTAAGTAAAGCAAAATAAAAAGTTCCAGTCTAACATGGTCTTATTTAATGTCCCAGACTGCCTCAGAGCCATATTGGTCAAGTTTCAATTTGAAGCTGGAGCCTGCAGCAATAAGTGAGATCAATATGAGGACTTTATTTAAATATCATCTGCTAAAAAAAAAAAAAAAAAAAGGCAAACAAAGCAAAAAAAGATTCTAACAATATAAAAACACTGAGCTGACGAGAAAGCCAGATTTTTTTTTCAAAAAAAATAAACTACTCTAAAAAAGATACAACCAAATATTTATGCTTATGATAGACAACTTTTTTTAAAAGAGGAGAAAATATATTTTAGGTAGAAAAAACAAAAATCACTAAGACTTGCCTAGAACCCTTACTAATTTAGTTGCAAGGTTTACTTCTGTCTTTCTATGCTTTTTTTTTCTTAATGTAACTGTTAAACTACTTTTTCGGATGCTGTATATAATTTTTTACATTTACTCGATTGGCGAGTGCCCATTTTGTGCCTAGCATTGTGCAGAGTGCTAAGAGGGATCCCAAAGAAATGTATGACATAGCTTTCTTGGCCCAAGAGTGTACAATGCAGTGTGCAAAACAGATAATCTAAAAAGACAATGTTACATTAAATAAGTCTAAATAAGTGATCTTTATGAAGACTTCAGGAAGTCAATGAAGGGAAGGAATAGTTTAAACTTAAATAATAAGCTACGAAGACAGATGTCAGCCACTTACTGTTTCCTTAAACAAGTTTCCAATCTCTTGGTTGGTCTGTTTCTTAATTTGTAAAACAAGAAACGTGATACATCTACACCGCAGGGCTACTGGGAAGAGATACAGGTGTCAAGAACATTGACTATTGGCTATTAGAGTAAAAGAAGGGGGCTTTGTGTGCATTTAAACAAGCCAAAAGGCATAGTAGAGGAGATACGCCCTGAATGCAGGCAAAATTGGCTAGGTGGAGAGGAGGTGAGCTTGGATAGGTTTTTTTTTGCCTCTCCTGGGTCTCAGTTTCGTTAGGAAGATAATACATGTCATGCTTTCAACACACAGCCTGGTTATTCATTGCTGTGAAACAAATGACCTCAGAATTTGGTGGCTTAAAACATTTATCTTGCTCTCTAGCTGCTATTTGGGCAGGGCTCAGTAGGGACAGCTGCCTCTGTTCCACTTGACATCAGCTGGGGCAGCTTAAAGCCCAGGGGCTGGGATCATCAGAAGGCTCCCTCACTCCTGTGTCTGGTGACTGATGCTGGCTGGACCCTAGCTGGAGCTGTCAACGGCACCACCTCCATGTGGCCTCTTCACATGGCTCTATACTTCCTTGCAACTGGTGGCTGGATTCCAAAGGAAAACATTCAGAGTAGCTGCATCCTATTTTATGACCCAGCCTTAGAAGTCACATAATATCACTTCCCCATGCGCCATTGGTTGGAGCCTATGCAGATTCGCCAGGAGAGGAAATTGACTTCAGCTCTGAAAGGGGAGTGTCAAGGATCTAGAAGAACAGGTAGCACTGGAAATAATACTGTAGCCATTTTTGGAAAATATAATCTGCCACACTTACTATGCTTTCTAAAACCTTTATAGCTAGTAGTAGTAGTAGTAATATTGGAAAGGAGAAGCTTGACGCAAGAAAAGACTTAGCAAGGCATTCCACAAATGTGCATTTATTATGGGCATAAATATAAACGAGTCATAGTTTCTACCCTCAAGGAACTTATGATCATACAAATTATAACTCCATTTGTTAAATTCTAGAACGTAGAACATGAAAAGCTCTGGAGCAAAGAAAAGAAAAAAAAATTACTCAGAGATGGGGAAGCTTCAGTGATGTAGTACCCACCATGGGATTCAGGTTTTGTGGGGCCCGAAGTTTATACAATTCGAGGCTCCTCTTTAAGAAAAAAAAAAAAAACATTAAATTACAAATGCAAAATCAGACACAGCACCTTCTGAGGTGCCTATGAAAGTGAGGAACCTTGACACATAAGCTACAGCGTCACAGAAAATTGGCTCTGAAGGGGCTTAAATCAGAGAGGGAAAGAAGTGACGCTGGGAGGAAACTGACAGATTCAGAGAAAAGGGAAAGGTCAAGGAGGAGAGGGCCTCACTAAGGCCAAGGAGCTCAAAATAGGGAAAAGATGGTAAGATGGTGTAATGGACCCCATCCTTGCAGAGGAAAGCAGTGGCTGGAAACAATAACTTATTTACAGTTGGGTTGGGTTTGGAGAGCCTACAGGATGGGAAAGGAATTAGGATTTTATGTCGTGAGCAGCTGAAATTCACTGGAAGATTATAAAAAATGAGAGTGGGATGATTTACGAAGTTTAGTAGGCAAAAAAGAATTGAAGAGGGCAAATGCTTGTTATCAACAATCTTTTGATATGTTCAACCTACTTGTCAATGTCCCAGACCAGATAACTGGCATTTACCCTTATTGTTTCTGCTAAGCATATCACTGGATCATTTAGAATAGCTGAAAATGGCCCAGGTGCAGTGGTTCACTCCTGTAATCCCAGCACTTTGGGAGGTGGAGGTGGGCAGATCACTTGAGGTCAGGAGCTCGAAATCAGCCTGGCCAACATGGAGAAACCCCTGTCTCTACTAAAAATACAAAAATTAGCCAGGCATGATAGCATGCACCTGTAGTCCCAGCTACTTGGGAGGCTGAGCCAGAAGAATCACTTGAGCTCAGGAGGCAGAGGTTACAGTGAGCCGAGATTGTGCCACTGCATTCCAGGCTGGGTGACAAGAGGGAGACTCTCTCTCAAAAAAAAAAAAAAAAGCTAAAAATGGTAAATCAGAGTATTTTAAAACACGGACAATTGTTAGGTATATTTTTGGCATATATGTTCTTTGGGACATTATGATGTAATTATTAAAATCATATTTATGAAAAGTCTTTACAAACAAAAAATACTTAAAATTTCAAGAAAAAGAATATACACTTATGTGCTATAAGTTTACCTAATTATACTTATGAGTATATATGTACTTATGTGCTTCAGTACAGAGGAATCTACTGTAAGAATATACCCCAAAGTGTAACAATTATGTCCTTGATTGGCATGTGGTGAATTTTTTACTTCTTTGTTTTTATGTGTTTTCAATAATGTGTGTCTATTGACTTAATGATTGGGTAAAAAAAAAAATTCATTTAAAACCTCATGCTCATTTTTCAAGGTCCATCCCCAAAAACCACCTCCTTAGGAAGACTTCTGTGATGCCTGATCCCTCTTCTCCCTCCCAGGTACCACTACGCTAGAGGTGCATATTCCTTCCTCCAAAATCCATTAGAGCTGCTTATATTTCTCTTGCCCCATAATCATACTCAGTATTCTCTGCTATCTTCTCTAGTATCCCCCAAAGAACATATATAAATCCCGTAACAGGGAACTACTGCTGCAACCCCATTTCAATGCCTTCAACATAGTTGGTGTTAAATCCCTGTAGAGTTGACACGGGTTCAGAGTATGTTGGCAATTACATGAAAGTGTGCAAGTTATTCAAGCAATAAGACTAAGTAACAGTAATGGTTCCATAAAAAGGTACAGACAATTTTCCAGTGACCAGTGAGCATTCCATGTAAATGATGGAATGATTTACGAGATACCAATAATAATACATTGGTATCAAGCATCTTGTTTGACCTTTCCTGGAGCTCTGTGAGGATGTTTTTATCCACTGCAGATAGGGTTATTTAGGAAGTGATAGAAATCCCTACCCTATGGAATTGTTGTAAGATTAAATGAGATTGTATATGTGCTTGTGTGCCTGGCACTGAATAGGTGAATAAACAGTAACTATTTTATTGTTTTCTGTGATTTGTCACAGAGCTTAGGAAAGTGCTAAGACAGGAACTATTTAGCCCGCTCTCTTACTTTTCTGCTATACCACAATAGCAGGACTAGAAAGCAACGGTCTTTCTTCTCTCCTAAGGATTCCTGGTACTGATCTGCCCCTGAAGCTGGTAAGGGTGAACAACCTCTTGAAATCTTGGGCCTTTTAATCCTATGATTCGGTCACAATTTGAGTGACTCTGATCACCATTATGGTTCCAGAAAAGACAATTAAACATTTTGAAATCTGAAGAATGTTACCATATATTTAGTGTTATCAGCCTACAGACTTTCCAAAAACAGATGCAAGTCTTTCTAAAAGGAATGCCTCTCTCATGGCCATTATCCTGATGATAATAGTATTCACTTACTGAATGCCAATTATGTATTCTACCAGGTAACTTGCATAGGTTAGCTCCATTTAATTATTACAGAAACCTTATGAGGTATGCGTTATCATCTCTATTCTTCACATGCTTTTATTGAGGCTCAGGGAGGTCAAGGAAATTGTCTAAAGTTTCCAAGCCAGTAGACGGCAGAGCTGGGTCTTTCTGGCTGCAAATATCATGCTTGTTTCACTTTTCCATATAGAAGGTAATTAACACATGCATTATAATAGTGAAAGAAATATAGGACTATGTTACTATAGTAATGACCTGTATCAATACACAATTGTGACATTCACTGATTTTGCCATCTTCAGGTAGGGAGATAGCTGGGTAGATGAGAGAACAGGAGAAAAGGGTAAAATATGTTCTTGTTCCATCAAAATGGTTCTATTTATTCATTTCCTACCAAACAGTCAAAAATAAACATCAAAAAAACAGCAACCCCATAATCAATCCAAGTCTAGTTTAACCCAGTTCCTCCCCCAGGCCCTCTATGTGGAGGATGCACATCACCAGCTTTTCTTTTGCAGACTTGACCTTCCATTTTCCTCCCTTTCCTGGCTGTTCTGCCTGGCCCTCCTGGTACATCAGCAGTCACTGCAGGCACATCAACAAAAGGTAAGTAAACACACTTAGAATGAACAAGAAGCCAAGGGGACAAGGTCAGGAGCTGTGTATCGGTACCGTCAGCCTCCCCCTCGCTCCTGCTGCCATCAGCCTTGAGGCAACAGGAACAAAAATGGGAATTGCTCAAGGGGAGAAGAAGCCTGTGGCATTCAGTAGCTCAGCTTGGCTGGTTGACATGGCAGTCCCTTCTCTTTTAAGAGGTAGTGGGCAGAATAATCACACTGCTCCCCAAAGCTGAAAGTTTGGGTTTTCTCCTTTTGTGCAAGCTGCAGTGCTGTTTCTACCACCTGCCAAGGGCCAGCTGCCAGCTCCTTTGGGAGGCATTGTTTTGTTGCAAAGCAGGGGTGGAGGAAAGATGGTGCAACTCTCGCTCTCTTCTTTCAGGAGAGCATTTTGTTCCTTCAGCTGTCAAGAAGCCTTTGTACAGACAGGTCTTTATTCCCAGGGGCAGAAGAACTGGAAACAAGCATTAGACATTTGCCAATTTTTGATCACTTTCCTTACCCATTATACTTTGTTCTCTTGAAATTTGTTTAGACCATGTCTTTTTTCCTGAAAGGCTTTGAGACCTTCCCCGAAAATAAGGTTTATCTACAATTAGTATATAAAATAGGAACAGAGAGGAGGCAGTCCAAGTCAAGCAAAGCAGAAGCAGTAAATATTTTAATTTTTTATTAAATTTAAGGGGTAGAAGTACAATTTTGTTACATGGATGTACGGTGTAGTGGTGAAATCTGGGCTTTTGGTATATCCATCATCTGAATGGTGTACTTGTACCTTTTATTTTCAATGTAAAGATAAACATTGCTGCTGTGATTAAGCTTTAAAACTTGTCTCACATTCTTGTCAGCTGGAGAGGGAAAGGAAATATGACATTCTGAAACTGTCAAACTAGGCATCAAAGAGGTGTTAGATGGCCAGTTTGGGCATTTGGCTACACCTGCTTTACAACGTTCAGGTTACAGCCATTCAGGACATGCTGTACAGAGCAGGACTCTGTGACTGTGGCGAGCCATTTGCGTGAGCATTAGAGAGAACAGACTCAATCATTTTTCTATGGAGAATCTTGGCCCAGCCAAAGAAGAGGTGGACAATGTTCTGTTTAGGATCCCCAGTTCTCTTAAAAGGATATTAATTCCACCTCCTTTTTAGTTGGCTGTTGCAGCAAGCGGCATCACCTTTAACTGGTAACATTTAAAGCTATACTCTTGATATATGATAAGGAGTATTATCTTAGCTATACTCTTGTTATGCGATAAGGAATATTATCTTAAGATTTTTCTTACCCTGTGTCTATCAGGTTTATGGAAGGAAGCAATACATGTGGGGAGCAATCCAAAAGATTTCTAGTTTATCTTTTTCCAGATGCACAAACCCTGCCATTGGACCGAATCAGTTCAACTGGAAAGTATACCTCAAGATGGTGTTGGATAACTTCTCTCTAAAGGCCTCCCTGCCCCTTTTCCGAAGTGCTTAAATACTTTTACTGAATTGTCCCCTGACGTGATGCCATCATCCTGGGATGAGGGGGTGGTCAAAAAAACTAAACTCATCACCACATCTACCTCCAGGTATCCAGGTGGTCCTCAGCTGGAGAACACTTGAGAGAAATGTAACTCTGATACCAGAAATAGGGAGGTGCCCTTCTTAGGAGGAGCCAGCTTCTCTGATAGTTTGGACACAGTTTAGTAGAATTGATCTTATTTTCCTCTTAGAATCAGCTGATGTGAAACTTACAGGGAATCTTGGGAATCTGGGTCCCAAGTAAGAAGGAGTATAGAACTTCATTGTACCAATGCTTGAATAAGCCTCAATGCCAAAGTCATTGGATGAGACTACAGGAGTTATCACTTTGACTCACTGTTTTTCTCCATGCTGAATTTTTAATTTTGCAAAGTTTTCTTTATTTAATTAAGCTTGCTAATTCTTTCTGGGACAAGGTAGGATATAATAAGCATACTTATTAAAAGAAGAGAGGAAGCATATTAATTCTTCAAGAGAGTTGAAGCTTCTTTCTGGCACTAAACTCTAAAATTCATGGCAGGATGACTTACAGGCCATTAAATAGTGTAATGGACAAGGTCTTCAATGGTAAGTTTTATAACAAGTACAGAAGCAGCATTTGTGTGCCTTTTCTTTCTTTTTAAAATAAGTCTTTGATACAAGTTAAGGGCCTAAGAAATTGCTCAGTGCTCATCAACAGCAAAATGGATAAATAAATCTTAATACACTTACACAAGGGAATACTATACAGGAATAATAATGAATGATCTACAACTCCATACAATGAGATGGATAAATCTCACAATCATAATGTTCAGCTAAAGGCAGACACAAAAAGAACACATATGGATGTTTCCATTTACAATGCACTGCCTAAACTCAAAACAGGCAGTGCCTCTCTGGTGTTAGGGGTCAGGATAATTGCATCCCCTGATGATGGTGGTTCCTGGTAGGGACATGACGGGTGCTTCAGAGATGCTACTACTGGATTTTTTGCAAGTTACTTGGGAACATTTACCTTGCAAAAATTAATCAAAATGAATACTTATGATTTGGGTACTTTTCATTATATGTTATAGTTCAATAAAATGTTTTAACAAGATAAAAAAGATAAGAGCCTATACTAAATGAGGAAAGGAGTTTATTGGAGGCCAGTCTCAATCGTGGAATAGGCCATAATCTTTTTTTTTTTTTTTGAAACAGGGTCTCACTGTCACCCAGGCTGAAGTACAGTGGCATGATCTCAGCTCACTGCAACCTCCGCCTCCCAGGTTCAAGCGATTCTCATGCCTCAGCCTCCTGAGCAGCTGGGACTACTATGCGCCACTATGCCCAGCTATTTTTGTATTTTTATTAGAGACGGGGTTTCACCATGTTCGCCAGGCTGGTCTCAAACTCCTGACCTCAGGTGATCCACCCGCCTCAGCCTCCCAAAGTGCTGGGATTATAGGTGTGATTCAACATGTCCGGATAATTCACCATAATTCTGATTTCAGCTTTGGCTTCAGCCTTCAAAGGGCTGAATCACCAAATGCTTACTTTAAAGTCATTTCTGGTCTCCTTGGTATTGTTCATAATCAACAATCGTATAACCAGTAACCACTACTTCTAATTGTTACACTGTAATATTGTCAATGATATAAAAGGTGTGTCATTAGATTTTCTTGCTATTTTCAAATAAAAATAGCTAGTTAACTTACATCCTTTTTGAGCCAAGGAATTATTTAAATACAGACATTTAAATAACAATACAAGGCAGAATAATAGAGATTCAATTGTATCGTAATTCTAGTCCTTGTAGAATTGTGTGGTATATTAGCATCCATTTCATTCAAAAAAAAAACAAAAACAAAAAAAAAAACTTTAAGGTTTTAAAAAAAAAATTGTCATGATTTAATTCAATTTAGGCCAAAAGTCTCTTAGGAAAAAGTCTTATTTATAAGGGAATTCTTCATATCTTGTGAGGACAAATTGAAAGCAGAATGTCAAATTGACCATATCAAAATTTCATGAGGAAGAAAAACCCCACAAACACGTACAATAACATTCATAGTAAAGTATCTTTGCTCCAGAAAAAATGAAAAATAAAAAGAATATGAAGAAAAGAGGAAATTATTAGACACAAACGAGGAATTCAAACACATTTTATTCTTACCAAACTTTAAAACAATTGACTTGACAAGGCAATTTTTACAGTCTGCCTCTTCCCAACTCTTCATGAAAGCTAAACTTCTAAACAAAAAGCTCGTTAAAATGATGCTATATCATATACTACTAAGTATATAACATTTTCAATATTTAAAGATGAGAGGGTTTTGAGATTGATTAATGTGTCCTTAAAACAAAGTTCATCCCAGAAAATATGAATGAAAACGCTTTTTTCCTGAATAATATTCTGTTGTGAACATAAGTCTAGTAATATTACTAAATATGTCAGTTTAAAGTGAGTTTCCATGTAGTGCCGAAAGTTCCTGTACTATAATGACTACTAAAATTTTAATAATAAAATTGTCACAATGATTTATTTTAAAATAATGTATCAGACTTATCTCCTAGAAGTTTATTCAATGATGGTGATATTTGGCTTTAATTGAGTACTAATTTTAACACTCATGCAGTGTTTCATTTGGGCAATACGTGTATTTTTGCTGCATGTGTAATTTAAGCACATGTAGAAAGGTGAACGTGCATGGGGCTAAGGTCTGATGGTCAAAGTATTTGGTCTTCTAAAAGTCTCAAATAAAATAAACCCACCTCAGAGCCTTAGCATTGGCTGTTTGCTCTGCCTGAAGCATGTTCCCCCAGGACTTTGTATCACTACTGCCTGATTATCATCCAGAATTAGTTCAAAGTCTCTTTCCAGAGGCCCACTCTGACCATTCTGATGAAAGCAAAAATGCATCTGGCCACAGTTCCTTTTTTCCCAGGTCCAGCACCCTGGAATGTCTGCTTCTCTAGAGATTTATCACTAATTGAAGAAACCGTTTTCTCTCATATTTGTTGTCTTTCTGTCCAATCAGAGGATAGCAGTGGGAATAGACGCCTCTCCTTCTTTCCCTCTCACTGGTACCCTGAAAGCTTCTATGTAGCAACTCCCACCACTGTCTACATATTCTACCTACCTACAAGAAAAAGGTGTGCTGACTCCACTTTGACAGTTTTAACACAAAACGGGCTGAGCAGCAAGCCTGGCTCTACCATTCCCTCACTCGATGACTTTGGACAAATTACTCAATTTCTCCTAACTTACTTGAAAGACTAATTTTTAATAGCAATGTTTTATTCATTAAGCTGTGCAGTTAGGTATACAGTCGTATTAATTGTTGCATATATAATGGAAATAATACTCTTTCTATGCCTGTAATATTTAACTTAAAAATATGTGAAGCGCCAGTACAAGATAGCATAATTGGCTCCCTACCTCTTCTCATCTATGCATTTTGAGCATGCTGTCTTTCCCTGTCTAAAATGTTCTCTTGACTTCCAACCCACTTTTCTACCCAGTAAGTACCTACTCCTTCCAGGAAGTCTTCCCTACTCCACTGGAAAAGCTAGTCACTCTTGATTTCCTTAATGCCTTGTATATGCCACATTAACCTATCATTACTGTCTACGTGCTCATAATCTCCACTCAACTGGAAACTCATGCAGAGCATGCAGTATACTTAAGCCATTTCATCATTCTTAGGACTGACCCCAGTCTCATTTACATAACAGGGACTTTGTGTTTCCTATATTCACAAAGCAACGCACTGATCATTACCCATGTAATCTGGGATAAATTACTTAATCTCTCTGTATTTCACCTCAGTTGCTCCCTTTATTACCTATCTTTTATTGTTCCATTGTACCTATTACCTATTGTTGCTCCTAATATTACCTATCTTATGGTCTATTATGAAGTATAACTTTAAGAGCTCTGTAAGGATAGAGGTTTTATGGTTTTTGCTCACTGATGAATATCCAGTATCTTAAACAATGCCTGACACACACAGTAGGCACTCCATAAATATTTTTAGCCTGATTATTCAGTTAATCCACGTAACGTGCTGGGCACAGTGCTTGACCTATACATGCTCAGTCAATATTAGCTATTATTAGTAACTCTGGCTATTCTGCTTAGTTCCTGCCTCGTTGAACACACATAGCAGCTGGAAAAATGATCACTCTTAAGATGATATTTCCCTGCTCATACAGCAATTCCCTTAGTCAACTGCACCAAGCCCTTTCTTCTTCACAGGCACACCATCGCCACCTGCCTCGATTCCCGGGGAGTACAACCTCTTCTGAAGGACTCCAGTCCACACTGTTAGGAACCCTCACTGGACCCTGGTCATCCTGAGTCCCCAGCTAGCAACGTGAGCTCCCGGGCGCTCTTTATGGCACTTCCTTCAACTATGCATAGTGGGTCCATCTACTTAATGAGCCTCATGTCACCTTATGAACCCCTGCCTTTAATATACCCTACCCTACACACACACACAAACCCCCTATCTTCTATCTCTCCCTATCCCTACCACAACTCCTTTCTTTCCTTGCAGAATGTGGCTGATAATTTACTAGATGCCATCCTTGGGGCTTGGTTCGATTCAGTCCACATGAAGTTCATAAACATGTATTAAGACAATCTATTTTTGAGGTATAGAAGGAATCCCAGGTGACTGACACAAAGTTCTTCTGGTCAAGGAGCCCAGAGGAATTGAAGATACCTTCATGGCCGTTCAGAGTTGTCTCAACCTTCAGCATTCCCTAAAGAAATGCTGCCCTCTAGGAAATTCTCTCCAAGGAAGCCCACACCTGTTCTGAATATTTCTTTAATCTGCAACCTTCCTGGAGCTGTGTACTGCACAGGGGGTGTGCCAGTGGGTTCTGCACTTGTACCCAGTGCCCTTGGTAAACTGACCTTCCCTGAGGGCCTTGGAGCCCTTGGAGGATTCTCAGCATCTGCGTCTCCCAGGAGCTCCCAGCATGCAGTTGGCACTTGATGGCTGTTTGTAGCTAAGGTACTTAGGCAGATTTTATTTCACCTTTAGTATTAGGCTGATATTTTTAAAATTCCAATTTAAATAAAACAGTTTTAATTCTAGTTTTTCATGTCAAGGCCTGTCTTCTTTTTGGCCTCCTCAAAGCCTTTATGCAAATCCACTTTACTTTTCCATCACAAATTGTGGATTTATTGTTTCCCTGGAATTGAAGGGAGAATTTATTCAAATTTGACCTAAAGCTATAGACAATAAGTCACTAAAAACAGTTCCCCCAGACACAACCATGTCTCTACCCAATACAGTAGTCCCAAAGGAATTCTTATGGCCTAGTTATGTCCTCCAAGTTAGGAGGGTAGGGGGTAGGAGGTAGGAGTAGGGGGAGTTCCATATCGAATATGCTTACCCTGCACTAACTATACAGCAGGCACCCTATAATGACACCTTTAGATAACACAGAAAATGATTGTGTTCCAAGGATGGGCTGTAATGAGAGGGGGAGGGTACCGAGAGCCACAGGCGGCACTGTTTCCAATCTAACAACACAACTGGGGGCAGGGGGCAGGTGTGTGCTTGCTTTCAAAATACTAAATACCGCTATCGTGTTTCCGCCCAAGGCTTTTGAGGAGAGGATGAAGTTGGAAGAGCCAACTGGCAATGAGTGGGTTTCTAGTTCTCCTTCAAAGGTGGAAGTGGGAAGAGAAGTTTGACCAAGCGAATATTCGGTCTCTGATAAACCTGCTACCGAGTGTGTATAGACTTCTTCACTGACGCGCTATTGCTTGGGCAAATGACTGGACCTCTTCCAGTCTCGGTTTCTTTATCTGTAAAATGGGGATAAATTATAACACCTAACTCATATAACACTCACACTCAAAATATGACATATGTGTGTGTCTAATATGCACATGCGTAATATTTTGATACATGGCTAGATGGAATGAACTTACATAATACCTGGCTTGCAGTAAATAAACAGAAATTTACCTCCCCCTATGTTTCCCAAGTTCCCCCCTGGTTTTGATGGGAAAAGGAAAAAGCAAAATTAGCCCATTTGGAATGGTAACGAACTCATCTTTCATATGCTATATGAAGACAAGATCCATTCACTTTAAAAGAAAGAGCTCAAAGCCGCAAAGCATCATTCTATAATCCTTTACAGAATGGTGACACTTGGCTGATTTGTCAAAATCCTTCTACATATCCACACTGGGTACTTTTAATGAATGTCAGCTTTTAAGAATCAATGACATTGACATTACTCCATGAAGCAAAGACTGACGGCCCAACTTATAAATTCCCTGATGCCTGTATTAGCAAGGCGGCAAGATGAGTTTTCTGTTCACTGGTCTTGTTCTGCTGTCAAATTCTGGGGACTTGTATTTCAAGCAATATATCTAATCTCTTTAAATTAAATTATCTTTCTTTTGCCAGCCCGAAATTTTTTTTAAAGAATATTATCAACTAAGTGGATCAGAAAATGTGGGTTTAAGACTTGCTTCCTGGGTGAAATGGTATTAAAATGAATGTTATTCCCTAGATAAATGATGTGTTGCCAGGGTCATACACTATAGCTGTTAGAAATGTTTTTAAAAGAACCTTCAAATCAAAAGAGGAGGGAAATATAAAATTAGAGGGAATTTGCTTCTTCAAAGGGATAGTGGGTATAATTTACCTTTCATCAAAGCAATGATAACTTTTCTCTCCTAAATTTTGTCTTATCTACTGATATTGTTTAACTACTGATATTTAATTGTCAGAATATGTGTAAACTATTCTTCTGTATGAAAAAGATTCTCAGCCAGGCATGGTGGCTCACATCTGTAATTCCAGTGCTTTGGGAGGCCGAGGCAGGCAGATCACCTGAGGTTAGGAGTTCAAGAGCAGCCTGACCAACATGGTGAAACCCCATCTCTACTAAAAAATAAAAAAATTAGCCAGGCATGGTGCCAAGCACCTGTAAGCTACTCAGGAGGCTGAGGCAGGGAGAACAGCTCAAACCTGGGAGACGGAGGTTGTGGTGACCTGAGATCACACCACTGCACTCCAGCCTGAGCAACAGAGTGAGAGAAGAAAAAGATTCTCAGTTAACTAGTTCCCTCATAGCTGTTTTTACACTAAAATCCCCACATACCTACTACAGTTTCTTAAACGGTTCTAACTTCTGCCCTCAGCCTCATCCCCTGCTCATATGACCTGTCCACAACATACAGTTTGTTGATGGTGATAGTCACAAACATGATTCCTATTTTGGTGTAGCAAGCACTCTTTGCTTTGTTTTTCTTAAAAACAAAAACAAAAACCATGTGTTTCAAAGCTAAAATAAAGTAAGTCAAATTTGCTCAAAGCCTTGCATTTAGTAAGCAACAGCAATAAGATTGAAATCCAGTCTTCTTGACATCCTAATGTAAAGCCATGCAGCAATCACCAACAACGGTAATTTTTACCTTTAACTTTAAGCTGTCTTACTATAAAGGCTTCATCAGTGAAGTCTGGACCAGGGGTCAGCAAGCCTTTCTGTAAAGGGCACAGTAGTCAATATTTTAGGCTCTGTAGGGCATATGGTTTTTGCTGCAGCTACTCAACTCAGCAATGTAATGCAAAAGCAGCCATACACAATACGTAAACAAACAAGTGTGAATATGTTCCAATGACTATATTCATCAAAACAAGCAGCAGGCCACATTTGGACCATGGGTTTTAGTTTACTTACTCTTTGTTTAGACCATATTTGTCACTTATGGCTTGGTTAGATTCATAACACACACTAGCTGTGTTAATACTTACGTACAGGACGAAGTTGTAAATTTATTGAAGTTCACAGATGGTTTCCGCCTGCCTTTCCAGCCAATTTAAGTTATCTAGCTCAATCCTGACATTAGGTAGTTTCTTAAAAGATACCTGATAATTGTTGAAGTAAAGCAGGAAGGAAGGAATATATATACCTCAAAGAGCTTCTCTTAGAAACTTCTGCTCACTAGTGTCAGAATGGTATGTAGATAGTTTTAATTCTATAAACAATAATACATACATCTCCATGTTTTGAGCAACTTCCAAGGATCTTAGAATGTTTCACTCATTTTCCCCTGAATTCACTCAATACTTATGTGATGGGAGGTGTTACTGCTAGTAACTATAGGAAATTAGACTGCTAGATTAAAATCACCAGAATTTATTTCTTGATTAGGAAATATCAATGGCACACTTACTTTTAAGTAAAACTTTCCAATAAACGAAGACTGAGATGATATAATGAATCCTAAAAGACATTTCACCAGGTTTGACTACTGTGGGCTTATGGAAAACCCTTAATAGGTTAAGTCTTTAAAGGCAAGACAGAAAGACATTTTTATTATACTTGACCCCTTTCTCTTTCCATATGAGTTTGAAGGAAGCTGAGTCTAATGCCTAGCTATGGAGGTGATGTATCAAGATATTAAAAACACTGGGCTTCAGTGTCTTGCCCTACCGTGGTAGCAGATGATCTGTGTCTGTGCCCTGATAGTTCCAAGAAAGATGAGCAGTTTTACCTTTGAAGCTCCTTCTGTTTCTCAAACTTGTGCATATTAGTGGGCCCATGGAGGGATATAGTTGAAAATATCAGAATCCTTGAGTTTGGGTCCATTCTACAATTTTCTAGTTGCATAGCCTTGGGTAATTTACTTAGCTTTTATGGATCCCAGATTTCAAATTTATGAAATGAAGATGGTGCCCCCCAATAACTAGACTTACCTCAGAGAACTCTTTTGAGGTGCAAATGAGCTAATTTGTGTAACAATATCTCACAGATGTAAATTATTACTATAAACATTCTCACTATTCCATCTTATTTTTAGAAAATGGGGCATGTTTTGTTTATTAAAACAAGCGAAGTCCATCCAACACAGAGAGAAAAGTGAGCCACCCTCAGCGATTCTGTGGCAGAATGGTAAAGTAGACAGTGATCACTCCAGGTTCACATCTTCCCCACTTCTTTTTACTCCACTTCAGAGAAGGTGGAAGGGGATGCCATCTTCAGTGAAACTGGCCCAAAGGGCTATCACAATCCATTAGTGGAGTGAAAAGAGCTGCCGTTGGTTCAGCCTCAGAGCTGAGTTGTGAAGTTATGTAACAGGAGAAAGAATAGAAAATAATTTGAAGGATTAAAGAGAAAAGGGAGGGTGGCTTCTTTTCATCTCTAAAAGAAAAACGACACAAGCTACTCTTATCAAAATTGCCAAGTAGGCACATGTCAAAGAGGAAACACTTTACTCCCCCTGTCTACTCTCCTTCCATTCCCATGCCTCAGCCACCTTCTATTCCATGTCTTGATTCTTCCTGGATTTTTCTGGCTCCCAGAACTGGGTTTTTCAATAGGCAGGCCAAGCATACATTTTTAGGACATTCACAAAGCAAGGACAGTAAAATAGAATGCTATGGAAAATTATATTGTCATAGAAAAAAATCGAAACTGAGTTCAAGAAAAGTGACATCAGCAAGACAGTGGAATAGAAAGTCCCAGCCTTTGTTCCTCCACAGAGACACTAACATAACAATAATATATAGACTAAAATACATTAATGAGAATTCCAGTTAACTTCAGTTAAGAAGTGACAGGGCCGCATCAGAGCACAAAGCGGAAGAAAGCCATACTGAAATGGGTAAGAAGAGCAATTTCACTTTGTCCATGTCAGCTCCTCCCCCAAGCTGGAATAGCTTAGTGTTAGGAAATAATCCCTGCTTGTGGCTTCTCTCTCTTCAAGAAAGAGAAAAGTGGAGTTCGCATGCAACATGCTAGTTTTTTGGAGGATTGTCCAAGGGAATTGTTTGTTTCACTTCACTCAAAAACCTCATGGAACCACGTAGATTGGATGCCTGGTGGCTGCTGAGAACAAAGGAGAGTTTGTTCTGTGTTTGTTACTTTACAACCAGAGAACTTGCAGTACCACAGAAAGACAGCAGAGGAAGAAGAAGATTACGAACGGCTGAAAAAGAAACTAGCAAGCCTCTCTGAGAAATTGCCTGCAAAGGCCCAGAGAAGCCACGCCCCCTCCTGCCCCTCAAAAGATCCAGAGGCCCTCAGAAACTCTAGCCAAGATGATCAGTGAAGGTATTTGCCTACACAAAACATATACATAAAAACTGGGAGAGATGGCAGTATTTTCAAATGTG
The DNA here is from genome assembly GCA_036589455.1 of Ateles fusciceps. Taxonomy (NCBI): domain Eukaryota; kingdom Metazoa; phylum Chordata; class Mammalia; order Primates; family Atelidae; genus Ateles; species Ateles fusciceps. The sequence goes on from JAZHEH010003061.1 coordinate 11,781,476, forward strand.
CAAATCCCACATAAAGTCATGAGATATATTAAGAAAAAGGAAAACATGGCTCAAAGATTGGCACAAAATAAATCTCCAGAAACATCCTAAAGAAACACAGGTATATAATATACCTAAAAAAGAATTTGAAATTACCATTATAAAAATGCTCTATGAGTTCAAGAACACTATGCATGAACAGATGAGAATGTCAATAAGGAGACAGAAAATATTTTAAAAAACCAAACAGAAATCTTGGAAATAAAGAATGTAATAACTAAACTGCAAAATTCACTAGAGGGTTTCCACTGCTGACTTGACCAAGAAAAACAAAAAAGAATAAGTGATCTAAAACATTGAAAACAATGGCAACAAAAGCCAAAATAGACAAATGGGATCTAATTAAACTTAAGAGCTTCTGCACAGCAAAAGACACTGTCATTAGAGTGAACCAGCAACTAACATAATGGGAAAAAATTTTTGCAAGTTATCCATCTGACAAAGGGCTAATATCCAGAATATACAAAGAACTTAAACAAATTTACAAGAAAAAAAAAATCCATCAAAAAATGGGTAAAGGATATGAACAGACACTTTTCAAAAGAAGATATTTATGTAGTCAACAAACATATGAAAAAATGCTCATCATCACTGGTCACTAGAGAAATGCAAATCAAAACCATATTGAGATACCATCTCAAGCCAGTTAGAATGGTGATCATTAAAAAAGCTGGAGACAAGAGATGCTGGAGAGGATGTGGAGAAATAGGAACACTTTCACGCTGTTGGTGGGAGTGTAAATTAGTTCAACCATTTGGAAGACAGTGTGGCAATTCCTCAGGGATCTAGAATTCAAAATACCATTTGACCCAGCAATCCCATTACTGGGTATATACCCAAAGGATTATAAATCATTCTATTATAAAGACACATGCACATGTATGTTTATTACAGCACTGTTTACAATAGCAAAGACCTGGAACCAACCCAAATGCCCACTGATGATAGACTGGATAAAGAAAATATGGCACATATACACCATGGAATACTGTGCAGCCATAAAAAAGGACGAGTTCATGTCCTTTGCAGGGGCATGGATGAAGCTGGAAACCATCATTCTCAGCAAACTGACACAAGAACAGAAAACCAAACACCACATGCTCTCACTCATAAGTGAGTGTTGAACAATGAGAACACATGGACACCAGGGAAAGGAACATCACACACAGGGGCCTGGTGGGGAATGGGAGAGCTAGGGGAGGGACAGCAGGGGGGTGGGGAGATTGGAAAGGGATGACATTAGGAGAAATACCTAATATAGATGATCAGAGGATAGATGCAGCAAATCCCCATGACACGTGTATACCTATATAACAATCCTACATGACCTGCACATTTACCCCAGAACTTAAAGTATAAATAAAAAAGAATAAGTGATCTCAAAGATAGGTCATTGGAAATTATACAGTCAGAAAAACAAAAAGAAAAAATAATGAAAACGGGTAAAGAAAACCTGAGGGACTTAAGTGACACCATCAAGTGAACCAATGTGTGCAATATGAGAGTCTCAGAGGGGAGAAGAGAGAGAAAAAGTGTAGAGAGCTTCTTTGAAGAAATAATGGCCAAGAACTTTCCAAATCTGGGGAAAGAAATGGACATCCAGATTCAAGAACCCCAGTAGATACTGACCTAGGATGAAACCAAAGACATCCACTCAAAATGCATTAGTCAAACTCTCAAAAGTCAAAGATAAAGACTGAATTTTAAAAGCAGCAAGAAAAAGTGACTAATCACATACAAAGACAAATCATGAAATTATCAGAAGATTTCTTGGCAAAAATTACAGAATGGTAGAGAGTGAAATGGTATATTTAAAGTTCCAAAAGAAAAAAACTGCTAACTAAAAGTATTCTATCTGGCAAAATCACCCTTCAAAAATATTAACATTCTTTTATATGAAGTTAATATTGGCTTATTTTATGAAGCCAATATTAACCTCATGTAAAAAGATAGAAAAAGACTCTATAAGATAAGAAAATTACAGGTTAATATCCCTGATAAATGGAGATGCAAAAATCCTCAACAAAATACTAGCAAACCAAATTCGACAACACATTAAAAGAATCATACAGCACAACCAAGTGGGATTTATTTCTAGGATGCCAGGATGGTTAAACATATATATAGAAATCAGTTCATATTATACACCACATTAACAGAAGAAAGCATAAAAATCACATCATATCAACAGATGAAAAAAAGCATTTGACAAAATTAACACCATCTCGTGATATAAAAACAGTCAACAAACTAGGAACAGAAGAAAATTACCTCAGAGTAATAAAGCCTGTATATGAAATGTTCACAACTTACATCATATTCAACAGTAAAAACCTTAAAGCCTCTGTTCTAAGATCAGAAAGAAGGTAAGGATGACTACTTTTGCCGCTTCAATTCTACGTAGTACTTGAGGTTCCTATCTAGAGCAATTAGGTACAGAAAAAAAAAAAAAAAAAGAAACAAGGCATCCAAATCAGAAAGGAAAAAGTAAAATTATCTGTTTTAGAAGATGACATAATCTCATATGTAGAAAATGCTAAAGATTCCACACACAAAAATCTGATAGAACTAATCAATAAATTCAATAAACATACAAAAGTCAGGATACAAAACATACAAAAAATCAGTTACATTTCTATACACTAACAGCGAACAATCCACAAAGAAAATTAAGAAAACAATCTCATTTACAACAGAACCAAAAAGAATAAAATACTTAGGAAATAAACTCAACCAATAAAATGAAACTCTTATACGCTGCAAACTGTAAAACTTTGCTAAAAGAAATACTAAAAGGCCCAAATAAATGGAAAGACATCTTCTGCTCATGTATTAGAAAACTTCAAATACTGTTAAAATGTCATACTACCCAAAGCAATCTACAGATTGAATGCAATTTCTGTCAAAATCCAAAAGCATTTTTAACAGAAATAGAGAAAAAACCCTAAAATTTATATTACTATCCACAAAGGACCTAGAAGAGCCAAAAGAATCTTCAGAAAGAAGAACAAAGCTGGAGGCCTCATAATTGCTGGTTTTAAAACATATTATAAAGGTAGAGTAATCAAAACAGGTGGTACTGGCATAAAGACAGACCTATAGCCCAATGGAACAGAATAGAGTGCCCGGAAGTAAAACCACATACATGTAATCAACTGATCTTCACAACAGTGGCAAGAATATACAATGCGGAAAAAAGTCTGTTCAACAAATGGTGTTGGGAAAACTGGATATCCATATAGAAAAGAATAAAATTGGTCCCTTACTTTATACCATTCTCAAAAATCAGACCAAAATTGATTATAAACTTGAAAATAAGACCTGAAACAATAAAGCTCCTAGAGGAAAATACTTCTTGGACATGAAACCAAAAGTACAAGCAACAAAAACGGAAATAGACAAGTGGTATTAGAGCTAATTAAAACGCCTCTTGTTGCACAGCAAAGGGAACAATGAACAGAACAAAGAGACAATGTATAGAATGGAAGAAAATGTTTTAAAACTATATATCTGATAAGGGGTTCATGTACAAAATATTTAAGAAACTCCTGTAACCCAAAAGCAAAGCAAAGAAACAGAAAGCTTGATTAAAAAATGGGCAAAGGACTTGAAAGAACATTTCTCTAAAGAAGACATACAAATGGCCAACAGGTATATGGAAAGCTGTTCAGTATCATTAATCATCAGGGAAATGCAAATGAAACCACAATGAGGTCTCACTTCACACCTGTGATGATGGCCACAATCACAAAACAAAAAACGAAACAGAAAATAAGTGTTGGCAAGGATGTAGACAAATTGGAATGCTCATGCATTGTTGGTGGGAATGTAAAATGGTGCAGCTGCTATGGAAAACAGCTGAAGTTCCCTGAAAAAAAAATTAAAAATAGAACTACCATATGCAATTAGGATCTCAAAGAAATATTTGTATTCCCATGTTCACTGCAGCATTAATCGCAATAGCCAAGAGGTGGAAACAACCCATCAAAAAATGAATAGATAAAGAAAATGTGGTATATACATATAACAGAATATTATTCAGCCATAAAAAGGAGATTCTGTCATATGCTACAATGTGGATGAACTTTGAGGACATTATGCTAAGTGAAATAAACCAGTCACAGATAAATACTGTTTGATTTCATTTACAGGTATCAAACTCACAGCAACAGAAGGTAGAATGGTGGTTGCCTGGGGGATGCGGGAGAAAAATATGGGGAGTTGCTGTTCAATGAGTATAGAGTTTCAGTTATACAAGATGTAAAAGTTCCAGGGATCTGCTACGCAACATTACAACATTGTCTTACAGTTAACAATAATATACTCTGCATTTAAAATTGTATGACAGCAGATTTCAGGTTTTTTTCATTACCACACAAAACCCCCCAAAACTGGGTGCAGCTTGCTTACACTAATGGTCTAGTATAGGACGCTGTTTATTTTGCATTGTATACTGAGTGTATGGACCTCTCTATTTTCAGTACTTAGGGCTTCCAGGTGGTAAAGCATTGTCTCTGGCCTGCTCCCCCCAGTCTTTAGACCCACTGGTCCCTCACTGCCTTGCTTCAGAATGCTGAAACTGATAAATAAATGATGTCAAAACATTTGTGACTACCAGAGCTTTCTGATGGGAGCTTCACACTAAAAACATACTTGAATCTTAACAGGAGACTTCAAAGGCATAGATAGGTAAAATCAAGGGAGAATTCCAGGTACCTTCATAGGTCAGAAAAGTAGACAATTGTAGGGAGAATTCTTTCCACTTGCCCCAAATCTTACTGCATTAGTGGCTGTGGTTAATCCTGGAGTCTGTCTGTCCTCACACTGTTTTCATTTAACTCTCCAATAACAAGTTTGCCACTAGGACTGGTGGGTAAGGGGTGGGGGAAACACATCATTTGAGTCCTTTACTTCCACTCGATCATCAGTTATCCACAGAAAGTAACCCTAGGCACCTTTCCCACTGTGCTGTTAGTTTATTTTCTTTCTATAGTCAGTACCCAAATATATAATTTTTCCTCTTCTTAGTTGGTAAACGGCTCAGTCACTAGGGGAAAGAAGCACAGTGATTACTAATAGGAGATGCCACTAAGGTTCCAGCTGTGAACAGGAGAAATCCAAGATGACCCATCATCTAAATGTCAGTGTAAACACCATGCCATTCAGAATGAAACAAGGAAGCCTGCGTGCAGACAGCCAGAATACATTACCGATTGCATATTTAGCTCCAGAACTCGTGAATCTTTGCAAAGAAATTTAGGGGCTTCTCGCTTGATTAAATAGCCTGTGATGGAGGATTCAGTTGTTCCCCACAATAGTTGCATGCAAATGATAGATTCACATGGAATATAGCATACAGAGCCCTTAGGGGGCTGTACATTTTTAAGTAATTCTGCCATTGTTTTTGCATAGTAATTGGAAAGGTACACTCTATTGGGATGTGATTCTTATTAGAAGAGAAGGTAGCTGCTCTCTGCTACAGGATTCTATTCATTTAGGGTCACCGAGACTTAAAAACAGGGGAAGAATCTGCATTTATGTGCTAAATGAGGATCTGCCTTAAACACCAGCAAGTCTACAGCCTGCATTAAAAGCTGAGTCTCACTCTCTACTTTCATCTGCCTCTTTTCCCAGCTTCCTATTATTTATTTAGCCTGATTCTGCTTTGTGAATAAGTGACTCCCTAATGACTGACTAATAACTAGAGTTAAATTCGTCATGTAAGAGTGGCAAATTAGTAAATGGCACCCCAGTTACCAGAGAGGAGCTGTATCATTCTATGTGTTTAAAGTACTATCACCATCCAGGAGTCAGGAGCTGTCCTGTGCATACAATGAGTCCTCAGGGGTCCCACTCACAGTATGACATAGGATTTGGCCAGGATGGAAAGCTGGAGGGGGCGGTGGAGACCAGCATCTATCTGTATCCTCCCACTCATTTCCCCATACTTCTCCGATGTTTGGGTGAAAGCCGGCCTAGGTCAGGGTCACAGAATAAAGAGGATGGTCTCATAGGAAAGATCAAGTCCATGATGTTGTTAAACTCCGCTAACATAAATGAGGACAATCAGCCAGTACTTTAGAGGAGGAATGGGAACAGAAGTTCCTTGCATTCTTGTTATGCAAAGGATGGGACCTGGGCCAGCAGAACCTGCATTACTGAGGAGCTTATTTCTTAGACCTAAGAGCTACGGTCTTCAGCCCCCTCCTCAGACTTCCTGAATTGGAATCTGCCTTTCACCCACCCCAGGTGGTTTTCATGCCCATTGAAGTTACAGAAGCACTGTCTTACATCTCTGAATATCAGCACCCAAAACACAGAGACCCTGTGTGTCTTAGTCAGTCCTATGTTGGCAGTACCTGAATCAGTGCCTGGCTTACGGTAGGCACTCAAATATTTGTGGAGTGAATTGAATGGGAATGAAGAAAGAGAAGGGAAAAAAAAACTGCACGGCAACATAAAATAACTTACGTAGCAACAATTTAAAAGCAGGAGGGAGGAGAAATCAAGTTCTAAAGTGAAAATGAAAATCAAAGAAAGCAGCCAGAAAGCATCCAGGGAGATGCACCTGGCCAGTGGAGATGGGCTGTGGCCCCACCTGCTGGCCAGAGTCGCTGGAGTGCCATCCGTGTCCACGACCTCATTCAGGAGTCTCTGCCTCTCCCACCATTTGCCTTAGGAGGCTGGCCCCTATCTTGCCCACTCAGACCTATTAGCCACGGTTATCTCTCCCATATAGCACTATCAGGTTACTTTCAAGCTGAAGCCTAAACAGACCAGCGCAAACTCTTTACAACGTGTTTAAAGTTCTGAGCTCCTGGTTTAAGTGGAAAGGTCAATGATGATTTATAATTATTAGTCTCCTGGGGGGCCTCATGTGCCCAGAGCTTGAGCTTTCCACATAGGACCCAAAATATTTAGAGAGAGAAAATAAGTCACTGTATTCAGATAGGCAAAAACCAAAACAACCAACCAAAAAAACCCACAAATCCTGCTTTGCTGCTCAATTCCTTTTCATCTGGTCTTATTTGAGAGAGTATAGTCACCACAAAGGCAGCAAATTTAGTGTACATGAGACTGGGGGACATGGGGGAGAAGGGTATGTCTGTTCAGAAAATTATGGGTTTTCCTTAACATAAGAAAATGAAAAAGAATAATTCAGCACCCAAATCATGTTAGTCAAAAGACAGATTGTTTTCCAGATTTCTTAATTTGATTGGACTGGGAATTACAAGCTGAGTAGATGTACTGTAGTGAGATGCTTTTGATATGATCATTGATAATATTTATTGGAACCACGTGGGCACTCTGCTGGACTCTTTATATGCAGTTTCTCCTGCAGGCCTCACAACAACCCAATAAGATAAGAATTATTACTGTCACCTTTTTACATGTGAGAAAACTGCAGCACAGAGAGGTTAAGTAACTTGTCAAGGGTCACACAGCTGGTAAGTACGTAGGGAGCAGAAAATACAGGACTCAAACCCAGGTCTGTGTGGTTACAAGCCAGTGTTTTTAACTGCTCCACTATCCTGCATCTCTTCTATGTTTCCTTACAAAGAGAAATCTAATGAAATGTGGAAATCGAGAGCTAAGAGAGAGCACAAGATGGCAAATTACCCCACGTGGGTAAGACTTATACACACTGTATAAAGAGAAAAGGCTTTTGAAGAGGAGGAGGATTTTAGAGAACTATTTGCAAGGTTGAATTCACCTCTCTGACTACTCAGAGACAATTTTTTAGACCTCAAGAGTTATTTAGCAAATGGATCTTAGTGACCCATGGAAAGAAAAAGCTGCTCTTAAGAAGGAAAAAACTGTATTATTTTCCTCTGGTGGGATCAGGAGCTACCATTGATTCGAGAGAGCAATGGTCTCTAAAACCCAGTACGACAAGACAATAAGATAGAGTCACAACTCTGTCTATACCTGGTTCTTCTAGGCTCATGGAGGCTGGCCAGTAATTAGAATAGCTCCACAGAAACTGTAATCACCAATCACCATTTCTCTGATGCGATCAAGCTCACAGTGGAAGGGCTTCTGCTGTTTAATTTGACTCACCTCTCCAGTCCATTTTCATAGCTGAATTGAGGTAGATCTCTTCCTGCAATGCAGTTTAATAATTGTTTTTAAAAACCCTAGACACTAAAAGTTGCATATGAAAATTTGCAATGCATATAATTATATTATGATTGGGGCCTCCAAAATAAGTCATGGCATTTATTTATTCATGCACCACATACTCTGTGGTCCCCTGGGAAAAGAAATGTTTAAATTAAGATGTATTCAGATTCCAGTCTTCTGCATTGAATTACAACTCACTAGCATGTAGCTTTTACACAATGCTTGCTCTCTCACTCTGACCTTGACTGAACATTTTTACAAAAGGTTTGTCACCTAAGCCTCATCCCAGTTTTGAGATGATGATGATGACGATAATCATCACCTTCATCATAACATATACTTCAATTTTTTCCTTTTAATTCATCTCCGGCCAAGAAGACCTAGCAACTTGATAGGGGAGAAACATCAAAAGGAAACTGACAATACATGCAAATATATATTAAAATCCACCTTACTTTGTTATAATTTTCATTCTAAAAACATGTACAGAATTCATGATAGAGGATGGAGGGACTCATAGATGCGGGGCTGGAGAACAACCTTTTAATAGTGAATAGTGCCATGAAAACAGTTTTTTCTAATGAGTCAAGAGAATGAGGGAGAAACTCAAAGAGGCAACGTCAGTTTGATCTTTCACTTCTACATCTTTGGAAAAAGAGAAAATAAAAGAGAGGTTTCCTCTTTGAACTTTCTGAAATGACCATACATTTAATAAACTATAGTGTCAAATATTTGAAACGTTTAAGAAATCTTGCTCCTTTGTTTAACATACAAGGCGGTGTTAGAAAAAAATACTCAGCAGATAGTTATATCCCTAACCTTACCTTTCTGTGAGGGGGGAAAAAAGGCATTGAACTCTTTGGGGGCGCTTGGACTGCTGTTTTACTGCACTTCCACCTTGCCCAAGGACGAGATTCGCCTTCAGGAGGTGAGACCTTGACCCAGCCAAAGGGGAATGGCCACTGCAAGAGCCGGTCCCTTCTCTTTCCCGGACACAAGCGCAAACTTAATGAATCCTATCCCTCCACCACGTGCCCCAGACGGCGAGGGGGAGAGCGGAGTGCACCTGCTGCATCTCCCTTCATATCACGTTGCTGTTATGAAAAATAGTTTGCTATTTTGGAACCCCCTGGCAGCCAGAGTGAATCGCTGAGGGCCCCAAGCTCGTTTATCTTGTGTCAGAAGCAAAGCCAAATGAACGCCATCTCGCCCAGCACCTGAAGAATGGGAAGAAGCTCAGAGAGAGTAAAAATAACGAAGGGCTCAGGAAATGGTGCCGAGATGAGCGGCCTGTACCAGTTAAGTAGGGCTTCTCACAGCCCACTCTGATTTTTAGAACTCCACACTTCGGAACAGGAAGGGGAGCGCTTTCCAACCAAGTGGAATTTGTGGGTCTAAGGTCTAGGATGCGGGGGGTGGGGGGGGGGGCGTTCCTGCCCAGTTTCCTGCACGTTTGGCGAGCTGTGGCTGTGATGGGGAAAAACTGAAACCCTCGGCGGCATCTGGTGTCAGCTTGACTTCAACTGGAGATGGAAAATAGACAGGTGCCATTCTGCAAGATCTGGGCAAGTCAATCATCCATCCAATACCCCACTCCCTCCGCTTCCACAAACCAGAGAATGGCTGAGGCTGAGATCATGTGATTGAGAATGATCCAAAAGGTTTATTATTTTCTTTAAGGTGGAGAGACAGAGAGAGAAAGGGAGAGAGAGAGAGATCAGAGTAGCTGGGGAAGGCTTATGGCAGAGGCAGAGTTGGTACCAGATTTTCAAGAATGGATAGAATTGGGATGGGTGAAGAGGAATCATGAGAGTGTATTCCTCATGATTGTGGCCTGGGGAGACCCGTGCTCTGCAGACATGAGGCGCAGGCCTATTCAGTGACACACACTGGTGTGAGGCCTTCACGGCTGCCTTCCTGCTTGGTTCTTTCGTGTCTTGGTCGTCATCCTGAGGAATCAGTTAGGCTTTGTGAAGTGATGAGGAGAGTCACTTCACAAAAATTAAAAGGACAACTCAACAATGAGGCAGGACTTTCGGGGTTTTTTTTCAGTAACCAAATCCTGGGGCATTGCTAGGTTTGTGGCAGTCATGAGAAAATATTTGAGATTTGGTATAAAGACTACTGGCCTAAGATTATCATGGGTCAGCAAATTCACTTAGAAGTTGATAAATATGTGATTTTTCTACAATGTATCGCTTTTCAAAACAAAAGCAAATCCTAAAGAAAAACCTCATGAAATTATGATCACACAATTTCTTTCCAATAATCGAGTCATATAGATTCCTAAAATATGATAAGTCCTAACACATAAAGAATGTGCAAGTCCGCAAATTAGTGTAGAAGCTGAAATTGACCTTACCTAAGCCTTTTGTCAGCCTGGCTGGGCTATGAAGAACCTTCCTACCCCCACCCCCGCTACCACCCCACCCCCCGGCCCCCAGTCATCTCAAACATTGAACGCTCCCATGCTGAGAGGCTTGGAAGCTGCCAAATTTTTTTTTTGAAGAATCCTATGGCTCCACAGCAAGAAATTCTCCCTCAGAGAAAATACTACATTAATGTGTCTAGAATAGTAACAAGCAAATCACTTGATTTCTGCTTTAGTTCCTCACATGTTGAAACTGAAAAAAATAATAGTAACTCATTTTAAGTTTGTTGGTTACTTAAGAGACTTAGTAAATGTAAAGTGGTTAAAACAGTGACTGGCATATTTAAGTGCTTTATTTTACTTGATTCTCACTTAAGCCCTAGAAAATCAGCATGACTGTCATTCCAGTTTTACAGATGGGGAAAATGAGGGTTGGCAGGACTCCGTAACTTGCCAGTGGTCACAGAGTCATTGTTTATATGCAGGGATCATGGGATCATGCTTTTAACTACTTAGCTATATTGTCCCATCAACACCAACATGACTACGGCCTTGCAATAGAAACCTAGATACATGTAAGTGGGAAATAAGTGCACACAATCACACAACAGCATATACTGAACAACTATAGACAGCACATTCCCCAGGGGGATCTAGGTACCTTTCTGCAAAAGTAAGAGGGAGTGCTTAATGCTGATGATGGCTGTCATCTTCCATAACTGCCTAAAAAACATCGAAGTCCCCTGGGAGACCTCCCTCTAATATTCAGCTACTTGACCAATTCCTTAGATAACCTGATCAGATCACTTGAATCCTGGCACCTCAGCCAGATAACGCTCAGATGGGCCAATCTCAAAAAAATACTGTTTTTTTAATGATGGTACCCTCTCATGGACATGTCCTGAGATTTGAGCCTGGAGGGAAGTTTCTTCCTGTAGGCATTGAATTCAACCATCTTTGGTGGCGCTGCTACCATAGTGAAGGCGTGATATTCTGTGCTACAGAGAACACTTAATGCCTTTTCTCAGTGCATCCCCCATGTGAACTGCCATTGTCACTCATGGGTCTTTCTATTAAAATTCTATGTTATCTTTCAAGGACTGGGATAATGCCCACTTTTCCTTTTCTTTCTAGAATGGTATATGGTATGTACACCACATACTGCCATTTTTCTGAATACAAAGTACTTTAGAGTAGGGTCAGCACTAACAGGAGAGGTGAAATGCATTTGCTATTGTTGATTGGGGGCTGAAAAGCTTATTTTACCATTTTTTATTTATGTATTTATTTATTTTTGAGATAGAGTCTCATTCTGTCACTCAAGCTGGAGTTCAGTGGTGTAGTCATGGCTCACTGCAAACTCTGCCTCTGGGGCTCAAGCGATCCTCCTACCTCATCCTCCTGAGTAGCTGAGACCACAGATGCATGCCACCATGCTTGGTTCATTTTTGTATTTTTGGTAGAGACGGGTTTTCACCATGTTTCACCTGTTGCCCAGGCTGGTCTTGAACTCCTGAGCTCAAGTGATCCTCCCACCTTGGCCTCCCAAAGTGCTGGGATTATAGGTGTGAACCACTGCACCTAGCCTAATTATTTATTTATTATCAACTTATTTATTACCAACTTCTTTGTACCCCCATAGCACAGCACAAAACACAAGAGTTGTTATTAATAATTACTTCAAAGTAATTTAATTCATGAGCCATGGCCTCAGGGAGCCTATACTCTATTTAGGAGGCCAGTCATAGATTCCGGAAAAGTTAAAGATGGAACTTAAACATGGGCACAAGAAATGGCACAGAGTATTACAGCATTGCCTGTACAACAGGTAAATCGGGAGTCCAGAATAAAGAGGAAGACGTCCTTTTTACAGTGGAGAAGGATACAGGGGAGGGGTGGACCTAAGCTTGTTACCTAGCAGTGAATCAATTTGCACAGAGAGGGTAGAACAGCTACCTGGAATTTATGGTAAGAAGACCAAACCAGATAAAGATCTTTCCCATCTGGAAGCCTATCATTCTGTGGACCAGACCTACACTAAAGAATTAAATAGCAAATTGTGTCTCTTAGGTGGATTTTTTCACAAAATTTGAAATTTGACATTTGGTTCAGGTATCTAACAGACACAGATTTTTCCCAGCTTGTACTATGGATTCCTAAAAATTCACCAAACAGATGTTAAAACTTGAATCAAATAACTTATCTGAGAGGAATGTTGTAGTAAGACTTACCAATAACTTAGTTTGTAGGGTACAGGAATTTGCCTGATCCTTTTCTGAGAACAGGTTGGTACTGAGGAAGGATAGTAATAGCTGGCACTTATTAAGTACCTACTGGGGGAGCTGCACTGTTTAAAATTTAATTGACACTATTTAATCCTCACAACAACTCTATAAAGTAGCCACTATTATTATATTCCCATTTTTTCAGAGAATGAAATTAAATGAGAAATTAAATGATCAGTAAGTGGTGGAGATGTGTTTCATGTCCTCTATCCCTAAATACCTGTCTCTAAGTTACATTGAATGAAGAGCATTTAAAACAAAAATGTGTTATAAATTAACCACCACCATCACCATTGAGCATTTGTTATGTGTCAGGCACTGTGCCAGGCATTTTATGTACATTATTTTTGGTTCTCACAACCCTATAAAGTAGAAATTATGTTCACTTGTAATAAATAGGAAACTCAGGTAAGTAATTTTCTAGCAAATGTTCCTTTTAGGATTCATGACCAGATGTTTGGTTCCAAAGCCTTAATATTCCAATTCTAAATTTGCAATTTACTTTCTGTGACCTTAAGCATGTTACTCCCTTAATAAAATTCAGTTTTCCTCATCTTTTGAAAAAGAAGGGACAAATATTCCTACCATATACAGTCAGTCATTGTATATGTATATAGACATAAGTTGGAAAAGTGAATGTTTCTAAAAAAATGCCTCACATAGAATGACTGTTTAGGTAAATGCTGTTGAATCATGGAGGTAGAGGTTTTAGAAGGGGCAGTACCTCCGAGAGGAAAACATAACACAAGAAAAAAGATAACATAAAAATCATAGAGGAAGTCAGGAACCACTTCAGGTCTGCTAGGAACCACAAAAATTGAAGCCACAAATATATTGAACTAACAGACCTTTAGTGTCCTCGATAAGCAAAAAATGGTTCTAGAATTATTCAGAGGAAAAAAAAAATATCTTACAGGCTCCCAAAACCTTGAAACAGGAAGTATGCTGGGTTCATTAACACTAGAATTTAATACTTTTCTACAATTTCAGGTTTATGTTTCAGCATTCCTGCTGCCAACCATGTACTGTAATTAAGTAGTGTGATATTGCTGAGATTATGTAGGCTAGAAATGAATTTGAGTCTTCAGTGAACGAAACAAATCTGCTATAGTTGAAAGGTTGAAAGGTACAAGAAGGCATTGAGATCTTAGGGCATGGAGCTCCTCTTCAGCTTTAAGGAAAATCTGCCCAAGTCAGCAGAAACAGAAAGTTTACCATCTGCTTGTTGGCTTCTGACATGGTTATTTCAGTTCAATTCCAAAAGGAACGTTGTTTCCAATAAAATTATTTATAGAGTATCTCAAAATTATTTTTATTTGTGAATAAATAAAACAAGATGCTATTTAGCAAAATTTAGTCCATTGGTTTCAAATACTGTGTCCTCTTTCTGCAAGCAATACAATCTGGGGACAATAACAATCCTTGGATTTGGGGACCAAGGACGTGCAACAGGGCACTTCAACTTTTTCAAATGCCCCAAACTGCCATTGCTGTAGAAATAGGATGTACAGGGCATACAGCAAATGTAGCCAGAGAACTGGAATAAATTGCTTGACGCAGACCTTCAAACCTATTGAGTTCCATGGTGTGTCTGAGTCACATGTGCTTAACAAATTGGAAGCACTGCTGCATTGGAACAGGATGGCTTTTTATAACCAAACTCAGGTAACGCAAATCCAGATGTAATGTGGATGCTTCTGGCATTCAGATTAGATTACAGGTAGACATTCGTAGGAGGACCACGTGAAACAAGTTTCAAACTCAGAAATCCCTCACAATTCTATACACAGTGCCTTAAATATATCACCTTGTACCCAAAACAATGTGATAACACCACTGGTTGCGGGTCTCCTTTCTTGACAGGGTTATACAGAATGACTGACTTTATTTTCCACAACAAGCTAATATCCGCTTCTGGAAATACTTAACCTGAGGGAAACTTTGTGTAAGGTGATTGTTTGCAGACGGTATAGCCTGGGTATAGCTTGTGTTGATGTGGGTTGTCTGTGAATTCTTTGCAGGTGTTTTGTGCCTGGAACCTTACAAAAGCTACGTTCAGCCAACAATTCATGGATACTGGCCTGTGACCCTTCTTCCACCATTATACACAGAAGTTCATCTTACACAACAGTGGCTTTCCTAAGGAAGGCTTATCCATGATAAATTTGTTTCTGATACTGAGGCACCCAAACTACTTGAACGCTGTTATTTTAACCTTGACTATACCTTATTCTTATAATTCACGCTTGCTTCGAAGGTTCATTTGCACTCAAGCCTTTTGTTCTCAGAATAAATACAGTCACGCATCACTTAATGGTAGGCATACATTGTGAGAAATGTGTTGTTAGGTTACTTCTTCCTTGTGGGAAAACCATAAAGTGTATTTAAACAAACCTAGATGGTGTAACTTATATCTAGACTACATACTATAGCCCATTGCTCCTAGGCTGCAAGCCTGTATAGCACATTACTATAGTGAATACTGCAGGCAATTGTAACACAGTGTTAAGTATTCGTGTATCTAAACATTCCTACAGAAACAAATATGGTATTATCTTATAGAACCACCATCGTACATGCAATCTGTCATTGACTGAAATGTCAACGTGTACCATGATGGTGGTCCTACTACAGAAGTATGTTAAAATATAATTTTATCCGTATACATTCCAAATGCTGCTGTTAGACATCAGTCTTTATGTCCATGTTTCTACAGCCATTTGGTAAATTCCTAAGGAAAAACTCATAAGAACACTGCTCCTGAGTTTTTGCATGTGTATAATACTTTGCCACAACATTTATACCTGAAGATCAGTTTGGCCAGGTATAAATTCCATTGTTTATTATTTATGTCCTTGAAAATTCTAAATACATTCCTCCATTGTCTTCAGTTAAAGCGCTGTTTTTGAAAAGACTAATGACAAACTGATATTTTCTTTCCCCCTCTCTTGTGAAAGCCAATATCAACATCTGGGTGCTCACAAAGAAGCCTTTTTTTCTAAATTTTAAGCCAGTTTGGCCACTCTGAATTGATTTTCCCAGAAATAGCATGGCCCTTTTCAGTGAATATTTTTTGTTCACTTTTATTTCGGGAAACCTTGATTGAATTATAGTTTTTAATATTAATTCTTTTTCCATACTTTGGTTTCCTCCGAAAAATTCTATTATACATGTATTGGACCTTCACTGTCTAGCTTCCATATCACTGTCTAATCTGTTTTATCTCTTTTAAAGTTCTGATTTAAAGTTGTGTCACTCTTTTCAATCTCTTATTTATCTAAGGAATTTTGTGTGTTGTTTATTCATTCTTGTGTTCTTTCTCATTTAGACTTTATTTCCAAAATAATGTTTTATTGTGCATTATTTTCTAAGTTTAGACAGGTCCTTTTTCAAAGTTTTTCTTTTTTCTTATCTTTTCTTCAATCATACCATTTCTGAGTTTCTCTAAGCTTATTTGTGTTCCTTCATAGCTTACGTCTATTTGCATTATTTCATATTATTTTTCATATCTGTTTTGAAATATTAGCTTATAATTTTCATCTATTTTGAAAGCATAATCTTCTGATTTTTTGATTATCTATAAGAATATTGTGTTGGTCCTGATTTTTTTTCCCTTATAGTGACTTTATGTGGGATTTCCTGCAATCATTTTTTCTGTTGCTCATTTTAAGTGAAATAAGTTTTTCTGTGCTAGAAACGGAAGACGAAACAGGATAGAATTCTTTCATGCTATATTCTGTAGAGCTCTCTTTTCCATTGTTCCCAAGCATTTGAAAACATATAGTCTCATACTTCCTGAGAGCCACTGGCTCTGCTCATTTTCCTTTTTCCTTTTTCTCTTTTCTCTATTTTCCCTAACCTAACCTAACTAATTTAGATTCTGCTTGCAGAAGTTTCTCCTTCCTGGTGAAATCATCTTGTAAGGGAGATTTGGATGATTAGTATCAAGAGTACAGAGGTCCCAGATATCTCTGGCTACATCAGTCTTATCCATGAATTCTAGTCTGCTGAGCTTCCTCCCAGATTTGGCTGCTCTCCTTGGATTTGCCTGCTCAGCTGTCAAGTGAGTGTCTGTTGTCAGTTTGAGATTGTTACTCGGTTCATCAGAAATGCCTCTTTACCCCTCTGCTTTCTCCTTACTATAGTAGTCTGGTTAGTATGGCTCGGTGCTTGGCATTTGTAGGGATATCTTTTAACTTGGTTTTGTTGTAGATACTGTATATGGGGTTTTGGCTTCGTTATGCCCCTCTGATTTTTTTAAATGGGTGGCTCCAGGGATTTCAGAACTGTTGCCTTGCCACTGCCATTTCCCAGAGTCCTCTTAATACCTTTTTAAATAATTTAATTCTGAAAATATAACTATTAACTTTTTTAAAAAAACTACTGACACAGGCAACATGGATTAATCTCTAAAACAGTATATTCAGTAAAATAAAGCAGACATACTAAAAAGTATACACCGTATGATTCCTTTTATATAAAGTTGATGAACAGAAAATATGCTGTTGATGAACAGAAATATATACTGGTAGAAATTAGAATATAGTTATTTATGTAGGAGAGGTAATTAACAGAAAAGGCCATGGGGGAACTTTCTGGGGGATGAAAATATTGTATAACTTGATCTGCTCATAGTTACATGGGGACATAAATATAAAAACTTTAGCTGTACATTTTACATTTATATACTTTATTCTATGTAAATTATACCTCTGTTGAGATATAATAATTAAAATTTATTTTTAAAATGTAATTGATTGCCCCCAAAGGAATTCAAACTACATTCTAGTTTCCTTCAACTTAGTCCAATGCCTAGAACATAATAGGGATTCAATCAATATTTGTTAAATGAGTGAAAGAAAGAACCACCCACTGAAGTTAAAAATGACCTCATCTTTCACCACTATGTGTCAGCATCTTTTCCAAAATTGAATCTTTCCATCCAAAATTGATTTCACCATTAAATAATACGTTGATGACCACAAAAGGCCAGTCACTACTTTTGTTTGATTTAGAGATTTTGAATTATGTATCTACCATATTTTAGGTACTATTTTAGGTACCTTTTGGTATAAAATTATGAAGACTATTCCTTGCCCTCAAGGTTTGATATGGTTTGGCTCTGCATCCCCACCCAAATCTCGCCTTGAATTGTAATAATACCCACATGTCAAGGGTGGGACCAGGCGGGAGGTAATTGCATCATGGAGGCGGTTTCCCCCTGCTGTTCTCGTGATAATCAGTGAGTCTCACCAGATTGCATGGCTTTATAAGCATGTGCTATTTCCCCTGCTTGCACTCACTCCATCCTGCCACCCTGTGAAGAAGGTGCCTGCTTCTCCTTTGCCTTCCACCATGATTGTAAGTTTCCTGAGGCTTCCCCAGCAATGTGAAACTGTGAGTCAATTAAACCTCTTTCTGTTATAAATTACCCAGTCTTGGGTATTTCTTCACAGCAGTGTGAGAACTGACTAATAAAGGTTCTTACAATATAGTCCAATCTTTTAAATAGTACTTAATATATAAATCTTAAACAGATCTTATTCTAATATATAAGAAAAAAAGGCAAATTGTAGATTTTGAAATTATTATTATCAAAAAATATCAATGCACAGCTACAAAAAAAATCAGCAAAATACTAGACATTATTAGGAAGGAAATACTGAGTAGGAATAAGGATTTGAGTATTAGTAGTGCTAGTTGGATGCTGGTGACAAAATACAATAGTGGGAAGGGAACATTTGGTTCAATTCTCAGTGGCCCAAAGACTAGCAATTTTGGAAACAGTAGAAAACAATATCCTGGACATGGTGTTCTCACAACGACTACCTTCAGCACCGACTGGACCATCAGACAGATGCTTTTGGGTATTTCTCATCCTTGCTTAATTATACCAGTGACAGCAGGATAAAGAACAGTACATGGAGTTTTTATAAGTGTAGATTCAGAGCAAATAAATAAAAGGAAATATTTCTTCACACAGCTAGGAGTCAAAATAGGGAATTTATTGATTAAAAATGACATATTAGCTGAGACGATACCCTGTAAATTAATGGTTGGACAATACAAACTGAAGATGTAGGACAGACTGTTTAATTTCTGTTCCTACCCTCTTAATGTCAGCATTGACAATCTTGAAGCTGTTATTAGAGAATATTTTGAGCTGAATGGAATGTGTGTCTGACCCTGGATCCATGTCTTATGCTCAGTTAACATTTCATGGGTGACATGAGACAAGAACTTCTATGAGAATAGGAAAGGGTAAGTTAATATTATTCCTCCTTCCATCAGTTCCTCGAGCCTCTTCTGAAAGGTGAAATAGCATCTTTTACATTCTATCATTCTCCCTGAACATTAAAATCTTCAATACGGGATAACAAATAAAAAATGTCTGTCGAAGGCAAAGGTATCTTTGGTAACTTCTCTTTTTCTGGCTCTAGGAGGCAAAGTCACTTGGAAAAATGAGCCAGCAGATTAACAAGGTTCTAAATCATTCTCAAGTCAGTACTGCAATTAATTTACTGTCACAAGCCACCAAAATATTTATAGCTATTTTTCCAAACCTTAATGCAGATAAAAAGTAGTTTTTACAAATAGCAATTAAATACATCACTGATGTTAATTATAATAATTTGCATTAATAGAGAGGAAGTAATTTTACATTTCCCAGCCAAAGATCACAGACTGCTGACTATGTTCTGTACTCTAGGTGAAAAGTATCACTTCAGCCATGTACCATGAAAGTTAAGTGGCTGATACGGCTTTTAGAATTTATGACTGATTAACTCAGCTAGTTACTACACTTCTAAGGAGATCAGTTTCAATGATGTGACGTTTACTTGAGCCAGTTAGAACTATTCTGCCTATCCAAGGAGAGAAGGGACCTATGTTCTAATCTTGATTCTTCTGCTTTCTAACTGTGATGAGCCTGGAGACTTGACTTCAGGGAGCCTTCATCCACAAAATGGGAACAATGAGAATCATTTTAGCTTCTCCTGCATTCTTTTGATATAACTTCCAACTCTATATAACCCTCTGATTCCAACATATTGACCCTCGAAAAACAGGGTCAGCCATCTTGAAAATGTGGCCACAAAAGATGCTGGGTGAGCTTAGTACAACAAATCCTTGCCTTCATTGTGAAAGCATTTCAAAGCCATCTTCCTGTTCAGAGACAGTGTTCCGGGCTGGAAGGAATAGTTCTTTCCTAATTGAAACAATGGAGTTAATTAGTGGGAAAAAGATGCAATTCCCCAAATTAGGTTCTGGCAAGGACATTTTGATGTGGGATTGCCAAGAAATCCTTAGTGGCCACAGAAAGGCCATTTCTACACTAGCAAAGCAAAATGTACCTTGGCAAAAGCTCCGCAGAGTAGTAACAATGGAGGTATTTTCTCAAAAACATCAAGCCGAACACTGGAGTGTTAAGAACGTAATTGCCAGAAATGTTTTGCATATATACTTCACTGAGTCACAGAAATGATCTTTGCTAAAATACAAAATCACCCACAAATCATTGCTTATTTATTTGGGATGACATAGACCATCATTATACCATATTAGGCTTATTGGCATACTCTCACTAATAATTCTTGAGAAACAGAAGTATAACTGCATTGGTTTTGGTTTACAAAGGTATCTCATCTCTACAAAATGAAGAGATAAGAATATATGATTATTGTCAGCTGTTTGGCGGTAACAATAACACTCAAGTGTGAGTTAGTGGACAGACGATGGTGACTTTTAAAGTTAATACTTAATGGTCTTACACTGACATCCAGAACATACAAGTACTCAAACAAATCAGCAAGAAAAAGAAATAATCCCATCAAAAGTGGACAAATGACATGAGTAGACATTTCTCAAAAGAAGATCTACAAATGGTCAACAAACATATGACAAAATGCTCAACATCACTAATCGCCAGGGAAATGCAAATTAAAACCACAATGAGATACTACTTAATTCCTGCAAAAATGCTCGTTATTAAAAAGTTAAAAAACAATAGATGTCAAGGAAGATGTGGTGAAGAGGGAACACTTATGCACTGCTGGTAGGAATGTAAATTCGTTCAGCCTCTATAGAAAACAGTATGGACATTTCTTAAAGCACTGAAAGTAGATCTATCATTCAATCCAGCAATCCCACTACTGGGTATCTACTCAAAAGGAAAAGAAGCCATTATATCAAAAAGACACCTGCACGCATGTGTTCACTGCTGCACAATTTACAATTGCAAAGACGTGGAACCAACCTAGTGCCCATCAACCAAGGAAATGTGTTCAATATACACTATGGAATAGCACTCAGCTGTGAAAAAGAACAAAATAATGTCTTTTGCAGCAACTTGGATGGAGCCGAAGGCCATTATTCTAAGTAAAGTAACTCAGGAATGGAAAACCAAATACCACATGTTGGCACTTATAAGTGGGAGCTAAGCTATGCGTATACAAAGGCATACAAAGTGATACAGTGGACTTTGGGGACTCAGATGGGAGGTGGTAACAGATCAAAAACTATACACTGGATACTATGTGTACTACTGGCGTATCTGGTACACTAAAATCTCAGACTTTACCACTATACAATTCATCCATGTAAACAAAACCACCTGTACCCCAAAAGCTATTGAAATATTTTTAAAAATATGAAAAAACTACTTAATGATTCTACAGTATGTGCAGGCACTGTGTTAAACTTGAGAGAGAGACAAGAGAGAAGTACTCACCTTCTAAGGAATCAACCATATAGTCAGAGAAACAATATCAGTAAGGAATATCATACAACAACGTATATCATACATTAGTTCATGTTATACAGATTATGAGTAAAAAATTCTCCAGCTCTTTCCCAAGTAGGAGCCCATTTTCATTTTCCTCAAGTCGTACAATTAACTATAGGAAAAGGAAGTAAAAAGAGCTATGACGATGTTTCTTTCAATCAAATATATAAGGCTTTGAGGACAATCAGATTTTGGAAAATTCCACCATGGGAATGTATACAACAGTATAATGGAGAATGGAAAAATTGTGAAAAGTGAGAGAGATTGGAAGAAGACTCCTTGAAGTCCGGCTGTAACCAAAAGTTCCCATAACATGAGGCTCATCCACCTAGTGTCTTGCCAAGTCCTATTTACGGAGCCGGAGGACCAGGAGAGAAGTGATGCTTTCAAAGGCCAAGCCAGACCAGAAGAGGTTACCCAGCAGGCTCAAAGGCTTGCTGAGAGAGAGATCTAGAAAGATCTATTTAGTGGGCAAGATCAAGGAAAGAAAACAAAAATTGCAGCCAGAGAAGTGAGACTAAGTGAGGCTCAGCTTCAAGGGATTGGGTCACAAGGTAAGAAGCCGGTAAGACCAGAACAGGAGGCATTAAAGGCAAAGTAAGTTAGGCAATTAGTTCAAAACTGAGATTCAAACAGTGGTAGGGTTTGAGAGGCCTATTCCAATCTACTGCCCACTTTGCAGCTTCCACATGCGTGTAACATTTCAAAGAATAGAGCAACATTGAACAACCAGAAGTAGAAAGTCTGCAAAGAATAGTGGCAGAATAAAACATTTTAAAAATAAAATCAACAGCAAATGCAACCAGATTTATCTAATAGGACATTTTGGAATAAAAATCTTTTCACTATCCCAGCCAATTCTCTTCTAGCCCCCTTTTTTAGACTTCTTCATTGTTTTGGGCTGTTTCATGTCATTTTTATCAAAACTTATTTTCCTAACCTGCCTTCCACAAGAACTTGAATATATAGAAAACCATATGAATTATATTCCAACAATATTATCTAGGTAAAAGGACATCCAAATATAATGCAAGAAATGGGCCAGATGGAGTCAGGGGTGACCTAGCCTGCTTTGCCTCGTGAGATGGACCCTTAGCCTTTGACCCCACCATTGCCTCGTTGTTCTACCATTTTCACATACAATGACTTCATTTTATTTGTGTATTTTCTGTACATTCTCTGCAAATCATTCAACTAGGGACCAACTTATGGTTATTCCAGGTTATAGCCTTCAGAGTAGTTGATGTAACTTAAGTCACGTGGCTAGCCCTGTCCTACCTTCACTTCATATCTGAAAGCCAGAGTCTTACGTAAGGTTCCGTGTGATGCCCAAGGACAGAATCTAGAGACAGATTAGGAGGGTTCCCGTTCATCACATCCAACTTGGAGCTATACGTCTTTTAAAATGGATTTTATAGTATTTCTGGCACCTGCAGAAAAATCATCAAATATGTCAAAAATGATTGAATGTGACAGATTTAGTGCCACTAATTAAGGTTAATATTGAATATAACTTCATCATAAAGTAAAATTGCCTTTGTTTCATTTGCTTAATGTCAAGACTTCGATTTAACATATATTGAACATCTACAATGTTTCAGGCCCCGATAGGTACCGGGGAGCATAACTATGAATAAGATATTCTTCCCATCTTCAAATCATTCCCAGTCTAGCAGAGGGAGATGGATCCATAAACCCATGACTACACTATAATGTAAGCCTATTGTTGCAGAAAAAGAGAAATATTTATATACATATAATTCCATAAGAACATAAATAAGGAAGCAACTTTTAAATTCTACTGGTGTCTGGATGGGAGAAGGGGAAAGAAAACTACAGAGAAGGGAAGAATATCTGTCTTCTGTTATTAAATTATTTTCTCATCTGACCTAGCGGACTTAATCATTTCTATTCATTTCATGGGCCTAAAATTATTTATATATTATGCTATACATGGCACTTTTTAATAAATTATTCTATTCCAAGATTGCAAAAGCCTTCTGAGTTAAACAGTTGAGAGATTGTGCCCATTTTATAGATGGAAAACACTAAGAGGAGAGAGAGATGAACTGAAGTTTGGTAATCAAAGCAGTCAAGTCTAAAATTTAGCTAATTCTGCCCCTTTTTGAGTTTCCCTTGGAAAGAATGGTAAGGAGAAAAACAAAACCCCGTGAGTCTAGAGTCTAGATTCTGTGAGCTGTGAAAACAGATTCTCCTCCTCTGCCATGATCAACCATCAAACCCGTCCTCACCCCAGCCAGACTTCTGTTAAATGCTCCCTGCCACCCCTGGGTTGTAAATTATTTAAATAATTAACAAGCGCCATAGATGTAATGCTGTGAATGGTCTTGTGATCTGGGAAGACAGTTACACCTTTGGAGATCTTTAGCAAATAAACTGAAAACTCGGCTCTGTGAATTTTCTTTCTGCCATAATTAGCAGCAGATGGACGACTTTTATGGAGCCACCTGTCAGCAGGAAGACTCTCCTTACAGTTTCTAGTTTCTAGAAGGAGCAGGATTAAAATAGACCAGCGCCGTTTGCTTCAAGAACTCTTAAGGGTCCCAGATGTAATCGGATCTGCCGGAGACTGACAGGATTCAAAAGAGGCAGCCACTCCTCATGGCGCCGGTTCACCTGTGAGGCACAAGGCAAGAATAAGACAGAACACTGTTTCTCAGCAAGTCTGGGCAGCCGATCATTTCCGAAAACTTGGAGAGCAAGCTGGGAGTCAGCCTGTGCTGTAACGTTCCATTTTACTAACCTTTTTATCCAATTTGAAAATACAAATAGAGCTCTCAGGGTGTAATTAGCGGCAATGACTCTTAATACCTGCTTTCCAAATTTGACCTTAATGGACATTCATTAAAATGGGCTCTGACTTCATAGCCACGTTAGCAGAAAATGGAAAAGTCCATTTATCACTGTCAGCTCCCATTTTCTGCATAATCATTCCTGGAAGAAGTAGGCCTGCAAGTGTGCATGGGGGTGGTGGAATTAGCTAAAGAGGAATTGCAGAAAACGATGGCAAGAGCTGGTGTCTGAGTTTCCCTAGAGATCACTGGTGCCTAGAGCGAGGTGTAGTCCAGAGTCCTGGCCTGCCATCTGGGATGTGGGTGCTAGACTCTGCTCCATCTTGAGCTTGCTGTGTGAGCTGAGGAATGTCTGTGCTTTTATCATATCTATAAAGCAAAGATAATCATACCACACCTATTGCAGAAGGTTTTCTGGGGGATCAACTGGAATAATGTATATAAAAATGCCTTGAAAAGCAAACATTGCTATGTAATTGCAGAAGTTTTTTTATTTTTCAAGATGACAGTATCAATGGTAATGAGAAGAGGCCAGTAAAGCAATCATAGGTTTTGATAAGTTCTCTCAGGGGAAGTGGCGATGCACTGATCCTGTTTTGGGAGAATATATTTAGATGGATTCCTCGTATAGCTGTAAGTGAATGGGGCTTGTGTACAAGACAGGGAGGGGCTGAGGATGTTGGGGTAGGGGTAAGGCTAAGTGGGTACCCGAACATGGAGCAGAGATTGACTGACGAAGGAGAGCACTGGACAAGGAGTCCCAGGCCACCAGAACTTGCCGGGACCTGACCATCGCTTACATCATTTTCACAGCATATTTTAATTCTATGATTCTGTGACTTTCTGGTATCAATTAAAAGAAATAACCATTGTTTTATGGAAGCGGGCAAAGGCAGGAGGGAAATCGAGGGGAGTTGAGGCACAAGTTGGTTTCTGTTTTAAATAGGTACTACAAGATATTTTGGGGCAGATACTAATTATGAAGCTTCAAAGCAGAATCACTTCTTTGGCCCACAGACTTCCTAATTCCTTTGTCAATGAAGAGTTTAGGCCTACAAGAACAAGAGTTCCCCTTGGAGTCTGAAGAGGCGAATGTTGAGTAAATTAAGGAAAAACAACTCTACACAGTGGGTAGGCAAGTGAAGGAGCTAAAATACTGAAAAGGAGGTACAGGATTTAAATTCACCTGAAAATCTCCAGGGTGAATTTTTCATCCAATTTAATTTGGATAATTGAAGAGCCATCTGCTCTAAGTCACGCTGCCTGAACCTTATCTGATGTGAGATTTGTTTGAAGCTTCTGACCTTGTCTGCGGCCTCTCCAGATTCAGTTTCAGCCTCCGTTCACCAAGCGCTTCTTAGGGATCAGGCCCCATACTAGGTGTTTCCAAGACCCTTACTGACTTTAATCTTCTTTTTTTTTTTTTCTTTTTTTTTTGAGACAGAGTCTCACTCAGTCACCAGGCGCCAGGCTGGAGTGCAGTGGCACGACCTTGGCTCACTGCAACCTCCGCTGCCCGGGTTCAAGCATTCTCCTGCCTCAGCCTCCCGAGTAGCTGGGACTACAGGCGTGCGCCACCACGCCCAGCTAATTTTTTTGTATTTTTAGTAGAGACGGGGTTTCACCATGTTGACCAGGACGGTCTCGATCTCTTGACCTCGTGATCCGCCTGCCTCGGCCTCCCAAAGTGCTGGGATTACAGGCGTGAGCCACCGCACCCGGCCGACTTTAATCTTCTTAATGAAAAAACCATAAGGAAAGTATTTATAGTTCCAGGTTTACACAGGAGGAAACGGGCTCAAACAAGTTAAGTACTTATCCAGAACCAAAAGTTAGGATTTAAACCTAGTTACTCAATGTTGCAATCCAATTCTTTTTCCATCACTGCATAGGTGATTGCAGCACAACCTAGTTCTCCCATTTCCTGATTTGCTGACCTGCCATTGTTTTCGCTAGTTGCTTGGTCATTTTATCTATTTCGATGTAATTGCGTATCATTGAAATGCAACATTACTTTGTAAACATTTTGGTTATTCAGCTCTCTGTGATCACTGTTGTGTCCCCTGGGCTTAGGATTAAAGCAGATATTTGTAAACGTTTGATGAAAGAATGAATGATTAGAAGAAACTTAGTCTATGAGGTTGCTCAGGTACGAGGATCCCAGATGTGAGACTGAGAAGAACCAGGATTCAGGTACATTCTGGCAGCTGGCCACCTGCACGGTCCCACCTCAAGGAACAGAAACCATCACATTCACAGGGCACAGATGAACTTGTGAAAAGCCCCTGGTTTACCTCGTTCAGAAATGTGTTCAGACATGTGCCTTCCCAGCTCCTTGTGATTGAGGGTGGCAGTGTATGTCCTTAAGTGACATGCATTTTTCTCCCTGATGTAAAAATAGCTGAACTTGACATACTATGTTAATTTCAGTTTAATGACAACTTCAGTTTACAAAAAAAGTAGTGCCACCTCCAGGCTCAAACACCTTTGTTTGTGTAATGCCAGCATGTAAACAATGCCAAATACAGTCCAGAATCCTGTTCCTAAATTGATTATGTTCGTTGTGGAAGGAAAGAAAGAAGTAACGTTTACTGAGCACCTACCATGGGTCAGGAATTTCAACTGCATTTTCTCATTTAAGGTTATGAGGGAGATGTTATTACCTCCACTTTAAAGATGAGAAAGCTGAGACCCGGAAAGGTTATCTCATTTGGCCAAGGTCACTCGTTAGCGAGTGGCAGATGTGGGATTCAAACCCAGATCAGCCATCACAGTGGAAACTCCTTGCAAACCCCAAGATGCCCTCCATGGCTCAGATGCCAAAAGAGAACCCAGATGTATTGAGGAGCTGTTAGGAAACGCTGGATGGAGGAGGAAGAAGAGGAAATCATTTCCCATAAGTTCATAGAGATACTATGTTCAGAACCAGGAGCTATGCCAAATGGTTTAGATTCTGTACTAACAGCTGTGTCTCTTTGGAAAAGTGACTTCACTACCCCTGGCCTTAATTAAGTTACCCACGTGGGATGGAACAGGGATGGTGGTATTCAGACTAACTCCCTCCCTCTGCCTACTTCTAGGAGAATATCCCTCTTTTCAAGTAGGTGAGCTTTGGTGTCCATTGTACTTATTGCTAAATGACGTTTCCATAAGAAAAATGTAAAGCATTTTTATACCTAGCGGCCCCCTATACCATTTGCCACTAATGCACCTGAAAGTGACAGCCCTGACCAAAAGTCTAGCTTCAGCTCCACCCTTGGAAAAAGAAGAGAGTAAACAGAAGGCAGAAGGACTGAGGAAAGGGGAGGCTCCCGGCCTAGGCTGTTCGATGAGTGGAGGGAAGTGAGGGCAGAAAGGCTAAATAAAGCTGGGCAGATCACTTCCATTTCCCTACCCGCAGCATGGGGCTCCCAGGATTGTGCCAGCCTCCTGCAGGGGCTAGGGCGAGATGATAGTCATCTTAGGATAAAAAACCCGTACCCTATATGCTTTCATAGCACACTACTTCATTCTCTTTCCTTTTCTTCTAGTAAAAATCCAACTTATTGTCCCACAGTAAGAGAAGGGGGAATTTGTCCATACTTAGAAGGTGCCACCTCTGAGTTTTCTTCCTCCCTACTTCTTAGAAGATCATGGGTGGAACTCTTTCATGATCTTCTCCAGACTTTGAAATGACATTGCATTGTATCTGCCACCATGGTTTTGGCCAACGCAGATCTCTGCATTGGAAATTTTCCACTAGGTTTCCAAAAGGCAAGACAGATAAGGTCTTGAAAAGCTGGTCGGCTACTTTCCTTCAAATCACATCTGAAGGGAATGGAGATGAGGCATTACCTTGTCACTGGCCTTCCGCCAAGAGAAGCTGAGTAAGGGAGCAATCAGATGTCTCTCTGCAGAGGCTGCGCTCCAGTGGGCATACTCTCTGCTCCCTGATGCCGGGATTTCTATTCAGGAATAGCCACCTCTGAGGAAATGCTACCCCTATACTTTTGGAGCTTCAGGGGATCGCTCTCACTGTGACTGGATCTCCCTTCCAGTGCACAAAGGGTGCCTGCCGCTGAGCTGCAAGAGCTGATTATTTCTTCATAACACATGAGATTTGTGGAGAGGCTGGTGGAGAGGCAGAACAGGGGGAGAAGGGGAACGTTTGTGAAAGGGAACATAAATAGTTAATTTGATGATGATTTAGAATGACTCTGGTTGCTGTTTGAGATAAAAAAGCTGCAGTGAGTTCAGAAACTACTAAAATAGGGCCTCATACAGGCATTTCATTTAGATTTAATAAGACTGATTATTAAGAGCATATTTCATGACGATTAAGAATTCTGACAGTCTCCCATCCAACAACTTTAATGTGCACCACAAAAATTAAAATACTTATTTATACAACTAACGTGCTAATAAGTTCTTTTTGAGAAATTCTCTGAACTTGTACATGCCTTAACTTTTTACACAGGAAAGAGAAAGACTCTGTGATGGTAGGATGTGGAAGCCAGAGGCAAACTTAGGAGAAACTGCAATCAGAGTACCCTGCCTGTAACTGCATTATCAAAACAAAGGAGCCAGTCCCCGTCTCCCTCCATCTCTTGATGGACATACACATGCACATAGACTTGTGCCTGTCAGCTGCCACCTGGCTTCCCCACTACTTCTAGGGCTGGGGGCACTGAGGCCCATCCCCCTACCATTCCCTTGCCTCCAATCTGCTCCTGAGCTGATCTTAATTGGAAGCAGGAAGAGACAAAAATAGCCCACACCCTGCTTCAGGAAGTTCCTAGTAGAGAGACAGTCTCCTCACACCCCAATCATCGAGCTGCTTCCTTTGCAAGAATGCCTGCCTTGTTTCACCGCTATTCCATGAACAAAGAGCAAGCCCTGGGGCCTGAAAACCCCTACACACAGCCCCTGCCATTTCCAGTGCAAGCCCATAACTGAGTCTGCAGGACCAGCCTCCTGCCTCAGTTCCTGCCCACTGGTCTGTCTGGCTTCCTTAACTAGTGCCCAGCTTGAGGCTCTACTGTGAACTCCAAGGTGCTTGATGGAGGCTTTGGTTTCTGTTTTCTCCTCTCCCAGGGACTGACTCAGCATCCCCTTGTACTCCCAGGCACTGGCTGGCCCCTGCCAGATATGGGCAGACATCCACCCATTTGCCCAGTCAAGGACTAGACAAAGAAACACTAAACTCATGTAATCCAAATTTTGAATATTAGCCCTGCCCCCTAGTGGCTGTGGGATTAGGCAGGTTCTTGAACCTTCCAAGTCTCAAATTCTCCTTCAAAAATAGTGCCTACCTCATAGGCTGTTGTGAGCATTAAATGAATTGATGGCAGTAAAAATGTTTAGCACAGAACCTCCTGATACACAGTAAACACCTGATCAATGGTACCTTTTAATATTACTAATGATATTATGTATGAGTGATTAATCTAATACTTGGCCTGCCTTACTTAGCATTTATTGCTCTATCCTTTGCTGAGCTGTATTTTGGATTTGAAACCATTTCTTCAGCGACCATCTCACCACATCATGGCTTCCTGCCAGCCTTCACCATTGTGATGTTACCAAGGTCCCAGCATGGTTTGTATCCTGGAACCGCCTGAGTTACCATCACAAAAATTCTTTCTTCTTTGCTATTCCTGTTCCCAATCTGTAAACCATGGACCTCAGCGTAGGTTCAAATGTCTTGACTCCTCCCATTGGAACTCACAGAGTAGACACTTAATGCACATTGGCTGTTGAAATGTATTTGGGCTTTCATGCCACAGCCCTGGGCCCTGGTGTGCCAATCGCTGCAGCTGTCCTCAATAAATATTCCCTTCCTTCCCCCAAGCTTATCTCCTGCTCCTTCTCTTTCCCATGTTTCTTTTGGCCTCATCTATGCCTGTGCACATCCAATGATCTCCATAGCCCTGAATGAGCCCAACTGGTAGCATCCAGGACTGTAACGAGTTAAATGGTGGTCCCCCAGAAAATATGTCTATAACCTATAAATGTGAAATTATCTGGAAAAAGAGTCTTTCCTGGACTCTTTGTTTAGGATCTTGAGATGAGATACCCCCTAGACTTAGGCCCTAAATCCAATGACAGATATCCTTATAAAAGAAAGGCAGAGGGAGATTTGCTACTCAGACATACAGGGAGAAGGCCACATGGAGACAGAGGCACAGACTAGAGACATGCATCTCCAGGCCAAGCAACTCCTGGAGCTACCAGAAGCTGGAAGCGGCAAAGAAGGATTCTCCCCTAGAGCTTAGAGGAAGCCCTTCTGACTGTTTGGTTTTGGACTTCTGGACTCCACAATTGA
Organism: Ateles fusciceps; assembly: GCA_036589455.1. Classification (NCBI taxonomy): domain Eukaryota; kingdom Metazoa; phylum Chordata; class Mammalia; order Primates; family Atelidae; genus Ateles; species Ateles fusciceps. The sequence goes on from JAZHEH010003061.1 coordinate 11,812,194, forward strand.
GAGAGAACAAATTCCTGTTGTTTAAGCCAGCCAGCTGATGGTTTTTTCTTATGGCAGCCATAGGAAACTAATACAAGAGCTAAAGACATGCTGGCCATTAGTCAGTAGCTGTGATTACATGAAGCTACGAAATGCCCTGTCTCCCAGCTCACAAAAGGCCAGTGAAGGAGAGCTCAGGAAACTCACGTGAGCTAGATCAGAGGGCAGGGAATGCTGCTATCCACCTGGACTCTCAGGAGTAGAGTATAGCAATGGTACATATGTGCACCTTGTAGAGAAGGCTCCAGTGGGGAAAACATGAAGTACGACTTGGAAATATTTAGATAAATGGCATCCATTTGCTCTTGAGCCCTAATCCCCACAGATGTTCGCATAGGCTGACTGTGGAGACAGCAGCCAAGCTCAATTGCGGAGTTCTGTACACCAGGGTTTTCCTCTCCACTGGCGTTATGAGTTTGGGCAAGTGAGTTTACATCTCTGAAATTCAGTTTCTTCACCGTAAAATGGAACAATTAATACTTTCCTTGCAAGTTAAAGTTAGAAATACCAAAGGACCTAGCTCTGTACAGATACCTATGGTTTTCACCAAGACACAGAAAAACTAGAGAGGCTAGTAATTAAAAAAGTGATAAAGTATTAATTCTACATTAAGCATTTAAGAAGGAGGCCTCTGTGGACTTCACCCATGGCCATTATCACAAGCCATAGAATCATGAAATGTTAGTGCCACAGAGTCTTCAGTAACCACCTAAATCCAGTCCTTCCTTGTGCGGATGGGGAAACGGAGGCTCCGGGGGAAGGAAGTTGCCCCAGTCATTCAGCGCATCTGTTAGTAACTAAGCTGGTGTCAGCGATTGTGCCTCCTGATCTCTGGCCCTAAGCTCATTTTATTTCATCAGACTGTGATGGTGCAGCAAGCACTGTGCATGGCTCTGTCTCCTGAGGACCGAGGGGAGACTCTGGCATGGTTAAGGCCAGGTTAACATAAAAATTCAGCTTTGTGAGCCAATGTCCAAAAATCCATTTTAAGACTTTCCTATTGAAAAGGAAAGATTAACATTTCTTTTGAAACATACCCACCCTACATTCGTCAGAGGCAAAAAAAAAAAAAAAATTGTTGTTCCCTTGTAATTTATATCAAAGACTATTGTGGGAGAATTAGTTAGGTTTCATCTTTTTAAATGTCAGCCCATATGACCCATATCTGTGTAGGCATGTGAATAGAAGGTTATAACAACATTGGAAAGGATCTTTAAAAAGTGTTTTGCCACAGTTAAAGTGTGATCAAAACACATCGGTTCAGGAGTCACAATATTTATCATTTTAATATTAATAATGTCATTTTGCATAAAGCACCATACAAGAAATAATTCTATTAGGACTATAAAGATTTCCATGCTGGAAAAAAGGGTAAAATATTCAGAATGTGTCAGAGAGAGAGAGAGAGAGAACCAGCAGTGTCACTGACACAGAATCCAATTTCTTTTCTTTGCAGATATTTAAGGCAACCATGCATTCCCAAAGATAGGGACAGAAATCGACAAGGAAAAGGAGCAATTTATTTATGAGTCATCTATCCTGCAAGTCAGTAAATGAAACCTATCCAAAAAGAAACTGTGCTTTATGGCTTATGGCCCTGTAAATTAAGCTTACTTGAATTCTTACAGGATACTTAGAACAAAGACTTCTGAATTTGGAGCCGGTCAAGGGGAACACAGGGATGGCATTTCCCACAGTCTGATAAGAGATACGTAAGCAGTATCTTTATATGCAGGACAAAATGGACATAAAAGGAAACACTAGACCCAGGAGCTGTGTTAGTGAGACACAGAAGCATCATCTCAGTGGGAGCAGGGAGAGCTCTTTAAAGAGCTTGTCTGGATGGGTTGCTGAGAGCTAGACTGTGTGGCAATGGAGCTGTGGTCACAGGTTTCAGACTCAGAATGTCCAAGTTTGAATCACAGATTTGGCATGTACTGGCTATGTGAGCATGCTTAAATTATTTCAGCTGCCTGCCTTGGTTTCCTCTTCTAAACAGTGGGAATTATATAAGCACCTACGCGAGAGGGTGGTTATGGCAGTTAAATGAGATAAAAATCTGGGCAGAGTTTAGCACCATGCTCAATAAACATTAGTTAGTATTATTATGAGTACTTGGGTTTCACCTCATTATTCCCCAGAGGCAATATGGTTTCAAGTTTCTCATCTGTAAAACTGGAAAAATGCAACAACATGGACATGAAGACAGTCAAACCTAAATCCAAATTTTGGTCCTGCCGTTTATGAATTGCCTGCCTTCACCTCAGCCGTAAAATAGGTACAGTAAAGCTTGCTTTGCAGGGTTGTCATAGGAGTAAAATGCCGTATGTGAGATGTCCTATACAAATCAGATACTCAATAAAATCTATTTCCCGTTTCCATGTTTTCTCTTCCTCCAGACACTTTAAGGGAAGAACATCTTCCTCGGTTCTCAAACAATACACGTTTTTTAAAAAATTATTACATATACAGAAAATATCTCAAGAATCTCAAAACAATACTTGGTTCCTCTTCTGCATATCTTCACCATCAGAGTGTATCCTAGGAAGAGACACTCAACATGTATTTTTGCTTTACTTCCATGGCTTTTTTAAGTATTCCAAGTCACAATTTATGTTTAACAAACTGGTCCTCCTGTTTCCTTCACAGAATAGTTGCTTTCCTCTGCAGAGGTTCAACCATTTGGTACCATGCAGGCACATTCTTCATGCCATACAAATGCCATCCCTGGAAGATGTTTAAGGTTTCTCCATGAGGTGGGAACTTGAAAGTTTAGAATTGTTTCAGTTACCTACTGGGTTTTCGAGACAAAGAAATCACAAACTTGAGAATTCAATGCAGCTCTCACTTTTCCAAATGCATAATAAATTTAGCTTTTGTTTGCTTGCTTTGAAGAATCCCCGAATAGTGCAGCCTCATCTGTGACCAATGGCAGAGCAGGAGGAGAAGGTCTACATCCCAGTGCTTGGTGGGGATTAAGATGTTGAAATTCTTCTGTTCCGTAGGAATCAACATGACCAACCCCAGCGTACAATACCGTGAGCTACGAACATGCCACTGAACTCCGGACTGGGGGACAGAGCACAACCTCACCTTAAAAGATATCCTAAAGGCTTGCCACTGAATAGGAGGATATACACCAAAACCCAAACTGACCTTTCACAGTCTAGCTGCAGCCTCATCCTACGCAGCGCTCCTCACTCTCTGGATTCCGGCCTCTGTGGTTTTTCTTTCATTTCCTAACAGGCACAAGGTTACCCCTTGCCACTGGGTCTCTATACATGCTGTGCCTTATGCCTGGAGTTCCCTTCCTTTCCTTGTCCTCTTCATCTAATTAACTCCCACTTGTCGTTCATTAAGATCTCAGTTCAGGCATCATTTCCTCAGGGAAGCTTCCAAGATCTCTATGACAAGACCCAGGATCCCCTGTAATAGTCTCTATATTTGCTATAGTGCCAGGTCTCCCCACCCTATGGATCACATCTTGGTCATAATTTTACATAGTTTGATTTAATTAATGTCTGTCTCCACCCTAGAAAGGAACTCTGTGTTTGCTCAGCCATGGATTCCTGGGACCTAGTGCAGTGCCTGACATGGGATGGACGTGCCATCAATATTTACTGGATGAGTAAATGAAGACACTGAGGAACACAAGGCAGGCTTACCCTTCTGTAACGTTAGCATCACTGTACAGCTCTGACAAGATAGGGGCACAATTCTATATCATTGCCTTTTTATTACTTATAATGAGTTGCTCATTAGTCTAAGTCCTCTGAAAGATAAGAGCTGCTTGTCATCATTTTTTTTTTTTTTTTTTTATGGAGTCTAGCTCTGTCACCAGGCTGGAGTGGAGTGGCGTGATCTCGGCTCACTGCAACCTCCACCTCCCGGGTTCAAGCAATTCTCCTGCCTCAGCGACCCAAGTAGTTGGGACTACAGGAATGCACCACCATGCCCAGCTAAGTTTTGTATTTTTAGTAGAGACGGGGTTTCACCATGTTGGCCAGGCTGGTCTCGAACTCCTGCCCTCAGGTGATCCATCTGCCTCAGCCTCCCAAAGTGCTAGGATTACAGGTGGGAGCCACCGTGCCCAGACGTGTCATCATTTTTTATCTTCTATCACCTCCCTGCCCCTAGGTCCTAGCACAGTGGCCGGCACTAATAGGTGTCAACTGACTGCTGAAATGCATGTAGCTTGGGTTGCCTGGCATGCATATTGTTTGCTCCATTTGTGTAACTGTGAAAGTCATGTCAGCCATCTATAGATAAGGCAGGATTTACAGCAGTAGTCACAGTGGGTTTCAAGGACTTTGCAGGCCAGAGAGGGAAGGAGGCATCACAGAGAAACTACAGCTCCCAAGAGCAAGGGGACCAGGCAAAATCAAAGTCTTGCTGATGAAGCAGCACAGCCACATGCCCCAGGCAGGTCGCAGAACCCTAGGGGGTCCAACCAAATACAGTGAATTCTGCTGACCAGGGAGTTTTTTTTTCTGGGTGTGATTCATGCAGTTCACAGAGACCAAAACCCACTCTGCGGCTTAGAACAACCTTCCCCTCCTTCAAAAAATGTACCTCTGCATATGAACAAAAAAATCTGGCCTCTAATTTCAGGCAATTTCTGGACATGTAAGGCATATGCACTGGACCCATATCCCCGTTTGAGTGATTTATGCAATCCAAGTTAAGAATGCTCAATTTAATGTATAAAGCAAAAAATTTTAAGAAAACCTCTGAATATATTAAAAGATATTTAGACTTTGCAGGGTTAATTCCTTTTTGTTTCTTTAACATCCGGCATAATTTATCCAGATGTTAGATTCAAAGCATCTTTAGTTAGAGGAGGAAGGCAGTGACAATCTGATATGTTTTTCTTGCCTGTATTACAAGGAATAATGTAGTATTAATTTCATTGAGTCCAAATCAGAAAAATGGAAGAAAATTTTGAAAGCATTAGTTTAGGAATTTGTCTTCCAGAAAGAATTCAGGATTTAGTCCAAATTGCAGAAAATAATAAAAACTCAGAAACAACAGGCAAGACTAGAATCTAAGAGCAGCTGAGAGCCAGAGTCTCTGATAATACTTGCAGGTTTTCAGAACGTCTGTCCCTGATATGTTCGCCTCTTAAAGGGTCCATATGGCAAATAATTATTGTTGCTACACTTTATACAAACAACCAGGCCAGCATAATAAAACTAAAACTTATTTTGTAAATAAATTTGTCCTACTATGATGTGTCTTTAGTAAACTAGGGACTGGAGAGACAAAAATTACGATTCAGAAAATAAAAAAGCTGTTCTCTCTTAGGTTCACCTAAACTGAAAAAAATAATGGTTGAACAGAGACCTGTATGTCCTGAGCCAAAGGTAGGACATATTGCCTGACGAGGGATTTATGCCTCTTTTTGTTTTCTGGGTGTCATCAGCAATCTACAAGGTGGTGTTCTGTGCCAAACTACCAGGATTTTTAGTACTCTGATAGTTTTTGTGAGGACAAAGAGATAGAATAGTTGAAATTAGGGCTGCCCCAGAAAACCTGGACCACATGATTATCTTCATTAAACTAAATCGCTTCAAATCAGGTGGGTATACACCTGGATTGCTCAATGAACTAGTTGATTAAATCTCAAAGACTGTCAAATTGTGAATAGGGGCGTGGAGGCGGGGTGGAGGCACCACAGCCAGAAAGGAATTTCTGGACTGAGTCAGGGAAGGGTGAGCAAAGCTGTGCAGGGAGGGAGCCATACCCAGGGCCTGAGGGTCATGCTTGAAAGTGGGTAGTCAAGGCAGAAGCAGCAGCCGAAACCCAAGGGAGCAGGGAAGGATCAAGAAACACAGAGGACCCGAGATGGAGACAGCCAGTAACAGCCACATGCTGGAAGTCAGGGTAGCAGGAGGTCTGTAATCAGGCCAAGCGTCCGCAGCTGTCAGGAAGCACCAGGGGTGAGGAGATCCTCGAGGCAAGGCCACACCCACCTCCAATGCCACTGCCTAGGGAGTGGGGGAGCCTGGGGCCCAAATGCAGCAATGGGGAGCCATCTGGGAGGAGCTTAGGCGGGAAGGAAATGGCCCAGGCAGACAAGTCCACCTCCAGCGTGGAAAGAGGGTCATGCTTGACCCTGGAAGGAAAACTTCTGGAACACTTAGGAGACTTCCAACAATTTTTTGCTTCCAAAGGAAGAGGCACTAAATCATGGAATGAGGTTGGCTTTGAAGCCTGGCTTTGTCACTCACTTGCTGTGCGATCCTGGAAAAGTCACTTACATCAGGGCAGCTGCAGAACGCCACTTGCCAAGTCGTGGTTTATGTCTGTTGATTTTTTAAGAAAGAATTTTATTCTTAATAAGAGTTTTTGAGTAGAATTAAATTGTAAGTTCAAAAATATAGTAAAACCAATTTTTTTGTATAATAAATATAAGCATTTTTAGCACTCCTTTTTACTGTTAAAAGTGTCCCAAATTGGGTGACTTATCTCTAAGCTTTGGTTTACCTATCTGGAAAGAGAAAATCAATTCTTTTGAAAGGTTTTTATGGATGATACAGAAACCAGAATAATACTTACAATTCTCTTTTTCATGCTAATTTCCTCCTCTGGCTTTCTTACAAAACTGTATCTGGGGGGGGGGGGTGAGAAGGTGGGGGTCTCAGCAGGAAAGAGGGGGTGAGGGGAACTGGTGGGGAAGCCCCTCCAGAGGCCTTTTCCCCTGAGGCCCACTGCCAGTCCTCAGGGCTGCAGCTTTTTACTCAGTTTAAGGAGATGAAAAAGCTCCAGGAGACAGCGATGGAAAAGCAGCCAGACCTTCCGACAAGTTCACCTAATCCGGAGGCTGGGTTCACTTAATCCAACACCAGGTCTCTGACATTTCTTTGGTTCCTGTTCTTCCATGTAGTGCACCCTGCAGCAGCCTAATTTGAGCTGAGTTCCTGCAGTTTGACTCCCACCAGACTCCCAAGACAAGACAGTCCTACCCCTCATTCTGCAGGTTGATACACCCCGCTTTCCAAAGCAACTATGGAAAAGGCACTTACTTGTCCTGGAGTTACCAAGAGAGAAAGACCTGGGCCCTGTCTGCCAGCAGAGACCCGTCTCCTCAGGGACCTCTGTGGCTGTCTTTAGCCCACACCTCAGCCTCTGCAGTGCCACCCCACACTGGCTGCTGTTAGAGCAAAGGGAAATCAACATGCAGATGTCACTTGTGTCCTGGGGGACTCCTCAACATGTGCTACACATCAGGTCTAGCATTTCAGGGTCAGGGAGGTTACAACATGGTGGCCCTGGATTTGGGAAAGGACTCCAAGCTGGGGCTGAGCGCCAGAACACAGTCTCAGTGGGCAGGAGAGTTTTATTTAAATCATTTCTTCACAATACTGCAGGGAACAATTCAATTTAAAATCATTCAGCATTCCAAATGACTAGGAGAAGAGAAACCCATTAGTTGCTCTTTGAAATTAGCAGTAAATGTCCCAGGATATGTGATGTGTGTGTGTGTGTGTGTGTGTGTGTGTGTGTGTGTGTGTGTTGTGTTGTGTGTTGGGTAGGCGAAAGAAAAAATCTTCTGCAAACAGAGCAGATTACATTATCAGAAGAATTTCCGTAAACTATTCTGAAAATACTACTCTTGGAAGCCTCACAAAGTAATTATTTAGTGAGTAGGACGGGGTGTGGACTAGTCCCTGAAGAGCTGGAATTTCCTTTCACAATCAGGCCTGTCCCTATCCAGAGGGTTATTTTCGAGGCAGTGAGGAAATATTTCTGAGAGGACGGCCTGTCCCAGCTTTCACTCAGATCAAGCAGACCTCTGGAGGGGAAAGCTTCAGGCTCAGGTTCGGCCTGGGCGGCAGGCTTCCCACATTCACACCAGGTTCTAGCTTATAGGACTGGCCTGCCGACAGCTCATGGCTGAAGTCAGAGCTGGGGCAGTGTTCCAGGCAGAGGACACCTGTTAAGGCCACAAAGAAAGTTAAGTGTATCCAAGGAGCGTGAGAGGCCTCCTTCACTCGAACTTGAGCTACTCTTTGCTTTGAAATCTCTGCATCAGTCTCTACCTTCTCCAGTCCCTGCCTCTCCGGGTAGTAGGTCTGTTACACTAAATGTGTGTTAGCCGGAGCAGGCAAGAGAGCATTTTAGATGTCTCCCCTCCACTGACTGGTGGGATCTGGAATTATTCTGCTGCCTGTACCCTATTTTCTTAGGTCAACTTCCCCTGCTCTGATTGACCAAGTGTACACAGCAGCTGAGCTGTTCCTTCCATGAACCCCAGCCCATTTCCAGGACCCTGGCATTAGGCTTTGTCTTGGCCAGCCCTCTCCTGCAGAGGACTAAACCCCAGTCCTGTTTCTGTAGCAACAGCTTAGGGTCCTGATCACCCAGGAGAGGCCACCCAGTGCATGGCCTCGAATGTCACTACCACCAGGAAATTCCTGTGGGCGTACACTGCCCTCAGCCCAGATCCTCTGATACCTGTGAACTCCAAATCAAGCCCAAGTATGCCATATAGCTCTGAACACCATGATTTGAATTCCAGTACCTCCTCAAATCCAGCCTACACCTGGGGGGGGTCCCTATACTTCCTGGCCTGGCCCATCAGATCCCCACAACCCGGTCCCTGATCATGTCTCCTGCTTCAGTGCTTACTGCTCCCCACACCCTCCATGCCCCAGGAACACAGAACCACTGCAGTTTTCCAAGCACACCACAGTGCTTTGTTCTTGTCGCTCTCCCACCCTCTTGCAAGTTCAAAGTGGCACCAGGGTGAGGCCAGGGAGGCCTGTGCTCTGGAAATCTATCCTCTACGGTGCCAAAGAAATACATGGAAGAGCTCTCACTTCAAGGCTCCTAAATTCTCATGAGTACTATTTCATTGCACAGAGAAAACACTACATTATTCTATGACAGAGACTGCCACAGACCTGGGTTGCATCACAGACCTAAGAAAGCCGACACCCCAAAGTCAAATTGCTGTTCATTTTTATCAACGCTTCCAATCCTCTGTGAAACCAGATTTCCTGACATTCCTGGGTCCCTAAGAAGTAGGTTTTTGTTTAAGTCTAAAGGTTTGGCGTAGTCCTCTCATGAGCCTTTCTGACAAGTGGCTTGAACACAACGCAGCCCGGAGAGATCTCCAGCCATTCCTTCTGTAGAAACAATGGCACAGCTTCCTCCTTGTCACCCCGCCTGTTGAACTGCCCCAGGTTGGCTTATTCACCAAATCAATTCACAGCCCTGGAGATCCCCAAGAATTTCTCCACAATAATACACTTCGCAGTCCCCAGCCTCTCCTCTGTTCATCTGCCCGCTACAGAGCCGGAGGCATCAGCGGGGTAACTTCAGACTTTATGCTGAAGAGAAGAAAGCGCCAAGTTCAAGCGAGCATTATGAGTGTTGCCGCTTCTGCAGGGAAACGGTCCCCACGTGAGGGTCAGTTCATATTCAGCATCTCAGTGGTATGTCTCCCTTCTGTCAAAAGGCTGCTCCTCTGATCCCGCAAAGAAAAGAATTGGAGAAGGTGGAGTTGGATGTAAATGGAGAAGAAATTAATGAAGTCATTTCTCTGAGGAGTAGAAACCTTACTTCTTCTTATTTCCCATCTACCACGCTATATTGACTTACCCCCTGCATAAACTGCTGAGCCTTGTGTGAGCCACTAAGCTTTCTCCTCCTGGGCTTCTAATCTGTCAGATGACGGTATGAATATTTGCTCCAACTACCTAATGAGGGCAGATGTCACAAGACAATATTATTGGAACTGCTCTTGAAGACATTCATAAGCCCTTAGAAACAATGCTTCACCGAGGTCGTCTTTACCATTAGCCTATGGATACAATGTCATATTAATCATGTTTCTGTTCAAATGGCAATAATTCCATTTCAGTGTAGCACGCATTTATTGGACTGATCACTGGGCATGGAGACATGAGAAATTCACAGAGGCTCTGCCTTTCCTGTGTTCTCTGTCTACTTACAAATAATTGCCATAGAGAGCTATGAGTGGCAGGGGAGCATGCAGGAAGTATGGTTAATCCTGCCAGGGAATTCAGGGCAGAATTTACAGAGAAGGTGAGCCCTGAGCTATCTCTTGAAGGTGAAAAACATGAAAATTTTATTTAGGTTAAAATATTCACTAAGGAATTAAAGGCCACTAAAGGAATGTTTAAGATGGAAGGGATCGGTGGGGTCCGTGGAAGACTAGAAAATTGAGGTCAAGGTTTAAAACCACCAGGCTGTCATTACAACAATGATAGCAGAATGCCAAGAAAATGGATCCTCGAATTATCAGCTGAGGCAGCCAGCAGCCACCCTCTCCACCCGCTGCAGGGTGCTGAGCTCGCCTCGCCGTGACTGAAAGTGATACTGAATGTTTATATAGCACCGGGCACTCTAAGGGCAAGCATTCGTATCATTTCCTCTTTAAGAGGCCATGCCCTCCATCAATATCAAAAGTATTTACAAAGGACACATATTTATCCCGGAACCAATCGTCCTATTTGTCATATAAATCCAAGTTTGTTAGGACTGATGCTGCAAATAATTTTCTAATTATGTAAATGAATAAAATCTGTTTAATTAATCTCTAGGCTTTACTTGCATTATAAGAATAAAATCTGTTTTTATCTTATTATGGGCTTGCTATTTTCAACAATTATCAAGAAGGGGAACACTGGAAATTGTTAGATATGGCAGAACTAATTCCTCTAACAAGGTCAATGTCCAGTGGCAATTCCAGAAATTCCATGGAATGTAACAAAACTCCCAACTCATGAAGTAAAATAGACCTATACAGAGGGGGATTCTGTTTCAATTCAAATAACTGCAGTCAGTATGCCCTGCTTTAGGACAGGTCCCCTGCCTGCCCTGCACAACACTCTAGTTCTTTATTGTATGTGCGTGTGCGTGTGTGTGTAGAGACAGAACCAAATATTTCCCACGTTGTATATGCACCTTGCTATTTAGTATTCCTTTGCTCCTCATTCCTTCTTGTCTCTCAGTCCTATAATCATTTTCTTTTCTTCTAAGAGTACATTTTTAGCAATTCCCTAAAGGAGGGTCTGTTGGTAGTAAAAATCTGTATTTTTTAGTTTTGCTTTGTTTGCCTGATTTTTAAATTATTATTTTGCCCTCATTTGCTTTATCATTCTAGGTTGAGAGTTACTTTCTTTCAAAGGCCTTGGCGATATCATTATACTCGATTGGCTTGCAACATTACTGTTGAGAAGACTTCCTTGGTCTGACAGTCATATGTAGCAATCTCTATTTCCACCTGGGCAGTTTCTAGGTTCCTTGGCCTGTAGTTTTACTGTGATGTATTTTGGCATAGATTTCTTTTATTTATCCTGTGTGGAGTTTATTAGATATCATGAAGCAAAGGATCTGAGTCTTTCTTAGAAGTTATTTATTCTATTTATCTTTTAGAGCTCTGCTAGACCTCACTCTTGCCTCATTTGTCTTTTAATGTCTCTGTCATTTTCATGTCATTTCCTCTCTGTGCTGAATTTTGTGTATTTTCCTGTTTCAGTTCACTAATTTTCTTTCTGGCTGTGTCTAATCTGGTCTTGAGGGTCAAAGGAACTGGAAGATAGGGCCATTTAAGTTTTTATGCTTTTGTGTTGAGATACAACTCACATAATGTACAAGCACAAACCTTTAAATGGACAGACTGATGACACTACAGGTGTTATATACTCATGTAGCCACTGTCTATATCAAGGTATAAAACATCTCCAGCACCCCAGAGGCCCTCCCTCTAGCCACTTCTCACTTCCCTCTACCACATGAGGTCACCTCTATTCTGACCACAATCAACATAGATTAGTTCGCTTGTTTTTGAACTTTCTATACATGGACTCATATAGTATATACGCTCTGTATCTGGCTTCTTTGGCTACATATTTTGACTTTGATGTTTATCCATGGTGTTACATTAGCAGTATTTTTCTCTTTTCATTGTGCTGTAACATTCCATTATATGAATATATCACAATTTACTCACCCCTTCTGCTGTTGATGAATTTTTGCATTGTTTTAGGGCCATTATTTCATTGAATTTTGTATTTCAGTTATTATTTTTTATTTCTAGGCATTCTATTTAGCGCTTCTTCAGGTATGATAGGTCATTTTTGATAGCCTTTTACTCCTTAGTCATATTTTCACTTTCCTATTTTATTTCTTTAAATGTATTAAACATGTTAAACACTCAAGGTCATTATTTGTTGTTACTGGCTGTCTCTGCTGACTCTCACTCATGATGCTTTATTTTCTTGCATGTTTTGTCATTTCTGAGCTCATGCTCACTAGAGCTCAGCCTATGAAAATTCTTTATGAATGGATTGAATGTGAGTTCCTTTAGAAATTTGTGTGCACTCCTGCTGAGTCTGCTTTAAATATGAATTCTTAACTTGTGGTTATTCAGACCATGCAAAGATTGTGAATTCAGGCCCTGAACCTATGTTAAAGTCGGTATATTGCCACATTCTCCACCCTTCAACAGCCAGTTTAAATCAGTCAACGTTCTCTGCCAACTGTCTCTATGGCATAGACATTTTTTTCTAGTTCACCCTTTCCCTGAGAATGTTGTCCTTCATGGGTCTCAGCTTTACCATAAGAGTCCACCACTGGCTTCTCTCCCAACTGAGGTCTTTTTATCTGCCTCTCTTACACATAGACTACTATAGACTACACATACTCTCTTACACATAGACTACTATAGAGAGCAGCCAGATACCCGACTTCCATCCCCGAGGTGGGATCTTACTCCCAAAACTAACCTGTAAAACAGCTACTGAAGCCAGAGCTCCTGGCTAATCTGAAATTTATTGGTAGTCAGCAACTTGACCATAACTTACCTCTTTGGACTCCTGCTCGCCTTCCATTCTCAACCATTCCCCTACTTTCTGGTATGCTCAACTTTTATTTTAAAATTATCATGTATCAACATTTTGTTAAGTATATTTAGATAGTCTAGCTGTTTCGTCAAGCATATTTAGGTAGTTAAGAAACTAGTTCACTGTCTCTCCAGACATAGTAATCCACTCAAGCTTTCTAATCTTCAGTTTTCACCAAGTCAGACGAAATGTCCTTTAATGTTTATCTTTCAAAATACCCCTTAAACATCTCCTCTCTGTTCTCCTGCCTCCCCACTCTAAAATTTATTCCTCTCTTCTAGGTACTTCTTGGTATCTTTATCAAAGATATTATTTCATCCCACAGGCTTGCCTCTGTCACTGAATTCTACCAAATTTGAAGCTTCCACAGGTCAGGCTGTGTGTATGCCTGTTTCAGAAACTGCTACAGAACCCGGTACAGAAGGAGCTATACAAATGCTTATTGGAATGAGCCGAGCTGATGGTCTAACAACAACAATATGTCCCTAGGGCACAGAATCCTGAAATCCTCAAACCCTCATTAAAGGTATCTATGGAAAGTGTAAGGAAACCGCTTACGCAAAAGGGGCCTCTCCACACAAGGTCTGTGGCATCAAAACTCCAGTCAAAAATCTAAAATTTGATGACACATGGCAGTAGCAGCAGTAAACACGGCTGAGCCTGGATGGACGCCATCATCTCATTCCCATGGAATCTGACCATTACATTTTTGTTTTGAGCGCCAGGTTTCAGGCTATGAAAGTATTACCATATTATTTCTTAAGATATTGACAAAGAGCTAAGGAATTTTTCCTGTTTGGGTGGATTTTATTATAATACTGACATTTATATTGAAATCACAGGAGGACAAGAAGTACTTTTCAAAAATTATTTTCACCAGACTCTTTATTGTGTTTCCCAGAATGGCCAGCATTGAGCAATGGGTTGTATCGTTACGTTTGTGCGGCTGGATACCAGATACCAAGATCCTCAAAACCCCTACAGCATTTTCTTTCTTCATGAAATAAAATGGGACATAACGTACGGTTGAGCAAAAATTAAACTACAGAAACATTTAATAGGGTAACTAAATTGAATGTAAGCCTGAAATGTACTACCCCAGTGAGTCTGTGGGTGATACCACAATCTCATTTCAAGGGTAAGCAAGATCAACTTACATGGTCCTTTAGAACACCAGTGATTGGAGAGAGCTGCAGATGCCTTTATTGAGGTATCTTAAGTGCTGCATACATTCTTATGGATGTATCAGCTTGTTCTTCAGGCAGTGCCAGCCTGTGTACACAAAAAAGGTAAAGATAAAAGTAAAACCAGTCATTCCACAGCTGAGCCCTCACCAGCTACTAGAATGCTATCTCTGATGAGTCTTCCTTTATACTGAAAGGCTGGACATGGAGGGTGGGGAAGGGGACAGCTTAAGAGTGTATGGTCCCTAATGTGTCATGTCACCTTCTGGTACCATCTGATACTACAGTCACACCAAGAAGGTGTCTAATTTCTCCCAAGTAAGCTGAGTACCCAGCACAACTTGACAAAAGATGTCTTCCTCCAGCATCCTTCCAAACCTGTGCGTATATAGCCGCTCTGCAGAGCCACTGTGGCTGACTTTCTAAAGCCTAGGGGTTAGATTATTCCTGCATTGCATTCAAGATTTTCGTGTGCCTGCACCCACCCCCTTCAGCAGCCTCCTGCCACACTGACCCTCAGCGTGGTCATATGATTGCTTTGGTCATTGAGACAACAGAAGACACTAAAAATGTGGAAACTTTAGAAGTACTTGCACATTGGAGTTTGTTCTTTCTCTTCTAATTCTTGGAATTATTCTACCCCTACAAGAATAAACCCACATTAGCACCCTAGAAAATGAAAGACCAAATGAATCATCCCTGCTGAACATCCCATCAGACCAAGAAGCTCCAGCAGATCTGGCTGCTGACTTTATACACAACCCAGTCAGGGTCAAAAGAAGAGTCACGGAGCTGAACCCAGCCCAATCTGCCAACTTACAGAATCATGAGCTAAATAAATGATGAGAGCTTAAGTCACTGGATATCGGGGTAGACTGTTAAAGCTAACTTACACAGCCTTATGCAAAGATGTAAAAAATAAAATATTTCATGAAATGGCTGGTAAAAGAGTTAAGAGTATGCAAAAAACAAAACCATAGACCTTCTACAAGAGATTATAGACATTTCAAGAGGCATAAGACCCAATAATTGGGTAATCATCTCCTTGGTATAATTTGAAAAGGTTGTTATAAAGCCCATTTATTCCAAATATCTCTCTCCAGTGAACCTCCTATCTACATCAAAACTTGCTGGAGTTCCCAAGCAGTGTCCTGTAAAGGGGACAGGACAAGGTAATAGTTAAGAGCTCTGGAATCAGACACTAAAATTAACACTGTATTCCTCCTCAGTTTCAGCCTTTGCAAATCAGGGAGATAATAGTACCTGCTTCATAGAGCTGTTTTTGTAAAGATTAAATAATCCCTATGCAGTGTTTGGTGCTCAAAAAATTAGCTTGTCTTATTAGGTTGAGAGTTAATCTAAATAATCAGCAACCATTTATTATCACATGATAGGTACTACCCTCAATGCCTCTGTGACTACTCAATTTAATCCTCTTAATATCATTGTGAGGTGGTTATTATGCTCCCATCCTAGAGATGAGGAAACGGAGGCACAGAGAGATTAAGTAGCTTGCCTGATATCGCACAACTGGGAGGTGGCAGCAACTGAACCCAATCATTGTGCTGTATCCCAACCCATCTTTGCTTAATAGTTAAGAGCTAAGTTCTTGTCTGTGTGCACTGGGATTTAAAGTCTCCCTCTTTGAGACAGCAATACAAAGCCTTTTCAAAATGCGGCTCCACACTGCGTTTTTATCATTTTAATAGGCTTTCAGTACTTTGTCTGCACTGGGCACTGCCTGGAATGTTTTCCCTACAATCCTCTCCCACCCCTTATTTGAAATTCTTATCATTTTAGGTGTAGTTACGAAACTACTTCCTGGTAAAATGTTTTCAGATTTTCCTAGTGGATAAGGATGTGAGTTCTGCAGTCAAATAATCTCTTCTGGAATCCCAACTCTGTCAGCTACTAATTGTGTGATCTTGGGCAAGACACAGCCTTGCTACATCTTGGTTTCCTCATCTTTACCATGTGAGAAATGATGCCATTTCACAGAGATGGATGGAAAGATGGATAGACAAATGGATAGGCAGGCAGCTAACCAGGCACAGAGACTTCCCTACAGTTGGCACTCAGCATTATCAATTAACATTTTTTTTCCACAGCTGGGTTCCCATAGTACTTTTATTTTGCATATTTGCATGTACTGTATTTAATTACATACCTTCCGTGTGCTCCCTCACTAGACTTCGCAGTCCTTGAGGTCATAGATTATGTTTCTTGGTCTATTTCTTACCTCATCTCATTATAAGCACCCACTACATGTTTGTTGAAATTGTCTTAATCCAACCATGAGTTCTTAGTTTAGGCATTAAGCTCCCTGATGGAAATTCAGTTTGTTAGTCATAGTTCAAACTTTAAATGTGTTGGACCACATCGATAATTTTCAATGACTGTTGTTTCTTATTTAACAATGACTCTCTTTTTTCAAACAAATTCATACATGGATACTAAAACATGAAACAGATTACCTGCAGAGTAGCTATGGTTGGAAAGGGCTGTGAAAGGCAGATCTTAGCGTCCTTCTCCCGAGACTTCTCCTCTGAGAACACCTGGAGAACACTTTGAGCACCCAGCTGGACACGCCCTCTCGTAATTCAGACTTCTCTCTGGCTGCCTGAGAGAGCAGCCAGATACCCGACTTCCATCCCCCGAGGTGAATCTTACTCCCAAAACTAACCTGTAAAACATGAAGAAAGAAATTTATGAAGGGCAAGATAAGCCCCCAGGTCCCCAGAAAATTCTGCAGGGAAAATGGACGAGCAATGGTCAATCGACAGCCCTAACCCAGAGTGATCCTAGTGGTGTAACTGTGGCTTTGTAAATTCAGCCCTCTTGAATTGTTCTCTTGATTATAAGACATGGAGACATCTGGCTCCTGTTAACTAACCATGAGCCTAAAATCTTGCAGCTGCCAACTAGAGTTTTAGGTATCAGTAGGAATTGACAAACATTTGTAGTAATGAGGATATAGGAGCTATTTGAAAATTTTACAAAAATCAAATGGCAATGTTCAGTCTGAGACACCAGAATCCTTAGCAATTGATAGAAATGACATCAATGGAAGAACTTAAGCTCATCAGAACTCTAATTGGCAGATGTATATGTCTTTGTTGAATAAACAAACTATTGCTTCATAAAATCAAGTTGTTTCATACATAAACCTCTTTCTTTAAACATGACATCTGTTGAGAAATCATAATAGAAAATGTTTATCAAGTGCTCATATTGTACCAGGTGATTTCTATTCATACCTCCTCAAGCCTGTGAAGCAAGCATTAATTTCTTTGCAAATGAGGAAACCAAGTCAGGAGGCTAAATTGACTTTGGCCCCACAGCAAGCAAACAATGGCACAACATTTAAAACTGTTGCTTCTTTCATTCTTAATGTTTCACACCTTACTTTGCCCTGGAACATTTCTCTGCTGATGAAAAAGTTGCTATCTAATTCCCCAGCCTCTAAGAGTGACCGCTGAACGAACTCTTTAATGACATTACTGCTTTCAGAGTACTTCTCACAAAGCATAGAAATCACCTGGGCAGGTGTTAAAATGCAGATGGGGCCTTGAGATTCTGATTCACTGGGGCCTGGAGTGAAGCCTGGGAACACCCATTTTAACTAGTACAAGAGATGATCCGGGTGCAAGTGGACTTCAGTTCCTATTTTGAAAACATTGCCTCTAGGATGTAATCAATGTTCCCAATAAAGAACATCTTCAGAGTGTTAGGCTTGACTTCCATTTTTCTGTCTGAAAGGTTCCCAAACAGTTAGAAGCTTCCAGATGAGGAGCTCCTCCTTAGAGTTAATAAGGATGGAACATGGCTGGTATAGAGGGCAATCCTAAATTTGTTCCGGTCTCCCCATCACCCCGGGCAGGAAGATGTTGCTAATTCTAAAGGCTAGCTGTCCCAAGACAGTGCATGAATAGGAAGCGAAAGAAAGAGCGCTTCTGTCTTTCCTCTTTGAAACATAAAAGGTAAAGACTGCAAGGAGAATGCTGATGGTGACAGATGTAAGAAGTTTATTATATATTGCAGAGATCCAGATTAGGAAAAGCTTTCTAAATCCAATTTTTCTACCTAAAGCAGAAAGCAAATAAGGCCATCCTGGTGTGCCACTGTTTCACAGAACTCATTGACAGTAAGTCTGTAGGCTGTTTGGAAACCTGACCACACGGCCAAGTGGATGGAGTTTTGAGGATGTAATCATGGAACTAATCTTTTGCACTTAAAAAGAATCTGATTAGGGTGAAGCCTGGTGGGAAGACGTTTTGCTGAATTTCTGGGTAAAGTGACCAGAGACTACGGAATCTGACTGGGATGGGGGAGGATCCTAGCAGACAGGAAAGAAGGGACCTTTTCTTCAAAGTGCTAACTGATGACACCTGCACCATTCCTTTTCTTTTTTTTCTCTGAATTTCGCATTAAATTGAATGTCAGATGGCAAGGTGCTGTCAAGATGTCAGATGGCAAGATGGCTGGAGCGCTCAAATAAATGCCTTTTACAGGGTCTTACTTCATAGATGATCAAACTAATCATTTTATCTGCCTGGCTGATAATTTCTCTTCCTCCAAATTTGAAAATAAAGTCAGAAAGATTCTGGGAAGATGACTAAGTAATGAAAGTACAAGGAAACCTTTTTTCTCAGAGATTCCTTAAAGTACCTGTTAATTCTTATAAAAGAAGACTTTTGTGTAGCCACAGTGAGAAGCAAGAAACAACCATATGGCAGATGCTGGTGAGAATTTATGAAGTGGTGGGTCAAGGATTAAGGATCAGTAACTGTCAAGGTAACTTCTTGGAGTCCCCCTGTATCTTTCTGCAACTCCAATGAGCATTTGGGTCACTATCCTGAAGCATGTGTACTTTCTATGCAGGAAGTTAAACCAAAAGACCTCTGAGTCTTGCTGGAAGCTTCCTTCTGCTTCTGTGGACCCAGGGTCTTAGAAGGCCATCAGCTTCTGGCTGACATCTCTCTTCCAACTGAAATAAGAATTAGTCCTGCAATGGGGACTTTCTCCTCAATCTGAATGCTGTGAGTTGCCTAGAGCTCTGTTCTCTGATATGGTAGCTACTAGCTACATACGGCTATTCCAATTCAAATTAATTAAAATTAAATCTAAAATTCAGGTCCTCAGTCACACTAGCCACATTTCAAGTGCTTAATAGCCACAGGTGTCTACTGTATTGGAGAGAGCAGATATAATATTGTGATGATATAATACCATATCAGTAAGTTTTCTTGGACAGTGCTGGCTTGGAGGTTTGGAAGAACTTGGAGGATACAATTATTTCTACAAGACAGGAACTGCTTTGTTTGACCTGAGAAAAGGAATGCACAGTACTTGGGCAGACATGAAGGGGCTGATGGCAAACCTCACTTCCTGATTCTTTGTCACTATGGGGCCAACATTTCTCCTTGCTTGAGAATCAACCAAGAGGAGAAGAATCAAATGAAGTCTATGAAAATAGGCTGGGCATGATGGCTCACATCTGTAATCTCAGCATTTCAGGAAGCCACGGTGAGAGTACCACTTGAACCAAGAAGTTCGAGACTAGCCTGGGCAACATAGAGAGACTCCATCTCTACAAAAATATTTAAAGATTAGCTGAACATGGTGGCACGTGCTGGTCGTCCCAGCTACTTGGGGGGCTGAGGTGGGAGGATCGCTTGCATCTGGGAGGTTGAAGCTGCAGTGGGAGCTCTGCTTTTACCACTGCACTCCAGCTTGGGTGATAGAGTAACGCTCTGTTGAGAAGAAAAGGAAGAAAATAGAAGAAAAAAAAAGAAAAAATCCAGTGAAAGATAATAAGAATTAATTCTTGCAGCATCAGAATATAATTCTTTCTTTGAAAGTGATTTACTCCAAAACCATACCAGTATTAGGAAAGCAACTGCTTCTTGTTCTCAATAGGCTAACGCTGGACATGACTGTAGTTGAATCAACAAAGACTGCTCCAAAATAAAATTGCAGCAGCCAAATAGCAACTGTCTTTTGATTAATGAAGCACAGAACAAGCTTAAGAGACACTCCTACAATTTGGAGGAAGTGAAGGAAGAGATAAAATAGATTGCCCATGAGGAAAAATGGAATAACAGTTCATTTCACACACAGGGACACACACACACACACACACACACACACACACACACACAGAGCTTGTACACTGTAATTCTTGATGAAATCTGCACCAGCTTTCAGTCCCAAATGATCTATAAAAATGAGACTTTCAGTTATAAAAATTTCCACTCATAAATTAAGATAACAAAAAAATTATGGGATAAGGGAAGAGACCAACAATTTGAAGGAGATGAACCAAACTGAAAATTCTGAGGCACATAGTTCTGACTGAAATAGACTGACTCCAGGAAATTACATATCGTGCTTCTTGAATATATATATTTACGTACTCAATGAAACAAGAGCAAATGGAGCAACTGGAAAATACAGAAAATTCACTGCATAATACAGAATAGTTATTGGAAATGTTTTAAATCATCCTGTCTTTAAAAAAGAATTGAATAAAACTAATGAGTAGCAAAAAAGACACTGCAAAAGGAGTAAGAGGAAATAATTTAAAAGACTGGCTCATGAAATTCTTTTATAGCTAAAAGCACAAAGGTCAATTTCAAGAGAACATTTAAGAAGCAAAGAAAATGGATTTAATAGATCTAATTCTTTTATACCAGAATCTGACAGGGAAAGAAAACCCCAAACTAGCAATAATCAGATTTACTTTTTTATTAAATAAGGAAATTTGAACACACATTTAGCACTACTAGAACCCCACTAAAATAACAGAAAAGGATGAAGTACAAAGTTGAGGAAATCTCACAAAAAGTAAAATAAGAAGACAAAGTTGAGGATAGAAAATAAAGGGAAAATATAAGAAAATCAGAAGACTAGTTCAGGAAGGCTAATATTTGAGTAATAGAGGTTTCATAAAGAAAATATTGGAAAAAAAAGATAAAAAGTCATAGCAATAGAGACGGCAATGAAAGTAGAATCCCAAACAGAAATACCACAAGTTAGAAAACAGTGAAGGAATGCCTTTCCACCCTATAATTGTATGCCCAGCCAAGCTTTCAGTTAAATATATAAGTACAGTAAAGACATTTTCAGACAGCAAAGGTCTTGAACATTTTACTTCCACATATTCTCTCTCAGGTAGTTATTAGAATACGTGCTTGATTTAAATAAAGGAAAAAATCGACTAAGAGAAGAAATGGGATTGAGGAAATGGATTTCATACAAAGGAGGATCTAGAATTCCCTTAGCTGTGGACTCCAAGACAACAGCTTTGCAGCAGGCCTTTGGGCAGCCAGTCCAGTTTGGAACTGACCAGAAGATTCCAGAAAAGGAGATAAAGTAGACAGAATAGTTAATTTGCTGAACATAGCTGCAGCAGCCCATAGTGTTATTCATCAGATAAGTTCAGCTCTCCTTCCTCTGGGCTCACAATAATAGTGCACGTTTCTGCCTCTTGAAATGAGAGATGGCAGTGTGACTGACTCTGACTGATAGTGCAAGAGGAATCCTGTAAGAGCTAGTGCCTGACCACGTTCCCTTTCCGGAGGCCTCAGTCACTACTCATGCTCCAGAAGATACAGGCTCATCTGCCTAGGCCCTGGAGTAAAGAGAGGAGCAGAGACCCTGCCAAGCCGCAGCTCACTTGTAAAGCGAGAAGGAAATAAGCCTGTTATTAGCGTCCGCTGGTTTTTTTTTTGTTTTTTTTTTTGGTGGTGGTTGTTGTTGTTGTTGAGATGGAGTTTCGCTCTGTCACCAAGGCTGAAGTGCAGTGGCGCGATCTCAGTTCACCACAACCTCTGCCTCCCGCGTTCAAGCAATTCTCCTGCCTCACCCTCCCAAGTAGCTGGGATTACAGGCATGTGCCACCACGCCTGGCTAATTTTGTATTTTTAGTAGAGAAGGGGTTTCTCCATGTTGGTCAGGGTGTTGGCCAGGAGTCTCGAACTCCACACGTCAGGTGATCCACCCACCTCGGCCTCCCAAAGTGCTGGGATTACAGGCGTGAGCCACCACGCCCAGCCAAGTCCTCTGGTTCTTTAGTGTTGTTCATTATAATATAGATTAGTTTAGCATATTCTGATTGACACCAAAATGAAAGGAGCTGTCAAAAACCAATGAAAAGTTTGGAATTGACTTGGAATTATATCCATAGAAAAAAGTAAGCAAATGAATAAATAAGATAAACATTGGCTCCAGAGAAAACAAAATGTAGCTCAAGAAAGGAAAAGTAATCATATTAGATGGTTGTTTGTGAAGAGTTTTCTAATCATAACCTGTCTTATATTCAATACCTACAAACTGATATATTTAAAATATTACTGATTGGTGAAAATCTGCTGCCCACAGCCCCTTTCATCCTAAATTCTTCCCAAGGAACCCTAGGTCCTTCTCATAAATGAAGAACTAGAGGATTAATAACTGCCATAGTAAGAGGCTTGCAGGATCCTGTCTGGTTGGTGCCTGTAAATTTTTGTTCAATATTTTGAATAATACCCCTTGTCATCATGAGATAAATAATAAAAATGACCTAGTCAAAATATTAATATATTAAATCAGGAAAATGGGGAACAGGGCGTGTACATGTGTATGGAAGCAATGAGCAGGAGGAGTGCTAAAACAACTTCAATAACGAGAAAGCAACATAAAATGCCAAAAACTGAAGACTCAAAGAATAATAAAATAAGCATGTTATTGAAAAATATGGATATGAAAGAACTAAACGATATGAAAGTAGAAAGCCTCTGAGAAGTAGAAAATTAGAGGGAGGGGGATTGGCTGGTGGGAAGAGGGATGTTTTTCATAGCAAGCTTTGTAGAATTATTAGACTCTTTAAATAATGTGCACATAAAATATGAAGAAAATAAAAGCTACATCTTAAACAGAAGCTACAGGGTTTTAAAAGAATAGAAGAATTTTTTTCCAAGAAAGACTTGACTCTATTTTAAAAGGAGCCAACTAAGTTGAAACAGTATTATTGCTGAAGAATTTGGCCTAAGTGTAACCAGGGGAAATATAAATTTTGAGGATAAAGATGAAATCTTTAGTTTTCCAGATTAAAGGAAAATGATTTTCTACAAAGGAAAGGGAACACTGACATCAGACTACTAATTTCATGTAATAATTCTGCTCATTTCCTAACCATTTGTGAGCATGCAGTCTTTGTGTTTGGACAGCAGAGTTACTAAATAAAACTAGTTACTTGGTATTTTTTAAAATTATAAACAAAATCTATGGCATATGAAATCAGGGAGAAAACCAAAAACTTTTCTAAATGAAAGGATCTATGGCATGCAATGTCTAGGTTATAAGAATGAGAATACTGTTATATTTGAAAGCATTATAAAATTAATAATATTCTGAAAAAAATACCAAAATTAATATAAGAATAAACTTAGAGATTATAATAAACAAAGATAAAAATGTTTAAACAGACAGCTGTGCCTCTCCCAAATCTCTGGCATGAGTTTTTCCCATTGGTGAGATTTTTAAAACCTGAAGGACACACACAAAAAACCATTACAAATGTCTATAAAATTTGATGAACATAAAATAATATGAGAAGCTACACAGTTCCAAGCAAGTATAAAAATGACACAAACCCTGCAATACACAGGATAAAAACTTATAAACCAATATCACTTATAGATATAAAAATCTCAACTATAATAGTCAATGAAACTTGAAAGTTAATTTAAAGACCTGACTATTATAATCATACAGGGATTATTGCTGGGAGGCAAAGACAGATTAGTACCAGAAATTACAATAATTTTAGCAATATGTCAAGTAAGAAAAATTATATAATATTATAAAAAGATTTAAAAAGTAGATGAAATTTAATACCCACTATTTATAAAACATCTTCAAGTAGTGAAAATAGACGCTTGTCTCACTCAAGATATGAACATCTGATTGAAACCAAGAGGCAATACCATGCTTAAAGCTGATACCACTAGAGACAGTATTAGTAAAATCAAACGCAAAACAAATATATTCATAGATAGGTTCTGGCCAGTAATAAGAGGGAGATGGAAAAAAAGAGTTATATATATTTAAAAGGAAACAGGAAAATTATTACTATTTACAACAATCAATTGAAAAAAGTATTTGAGTTAATTTTCAAAATCAATAGAATTGCTAGATAAAGATATGGAACATTTCACAGGGGATGAAAAACCATTCCCAATAGAACCAAAAATACAAACTACTAAGATAGAATCTTAATAGGAAATGTATGACCTAGATTGGGAGAAGTGGGGGTAGAAGCCTCAAGTGTTTTATTGAGAGATATAAAATAAAACTTGATTAATGGAAAGACTCAGCATGTTTCTTTATGAAAAGTCTACATATTTTAAGTATACAAATTCTTTCCAATTAACATATTAGGCTTTAAAGCAATTTCAACAAAAATCTGAATAGGGGATTTGTTTGTTTGTTTGTTTAAACTGGACCCAATTATGGTAAAGTTAATTTGGACAAATAATCCAGTTTAAAAAAATTTAATTATATTAAAAACATAAAGTGAGACAAAAGAAATAAGCCCGTCCCAAAACCAGAACACACAGTAAAATGTCAATAATTAAAACATTCTGGCACTGCTGCAAAAATAAACAGCTTAACCAAAGCACAGAATAAATAGAAACGAGAAGAAAATACAGGATTACCAATCAATGGAAAGCAAAAGATTTCTCAACAGCCTGGCTTCCAGTCTGGTTGCATAAGGGTCCCAGAACAGCAGAACACTTTGGACACATGGAAGGGGACATTTTTCTCAGCGTGACCTTACTAGTAGGAACTTGCACACCGTCAGCCAAGTGCTGCTGCACATCCTTCCTTAACATGGAGTTATGTAGCTTCATTTCCACCAGAAGAGCTTCATGCAACAGAAACCAAACTGAACACAACACTCTGACCTGGCTCCATTGATCCACCTCCCTCTACTTCGCTCCTTCCCAGAACTGGGCTTTAACTCCCAAATTCCTCTCTATCTTGTCAGCCCCCAACTCCACCTTACCCCTTTTGACTAACGTTTACCAATAAAACATCGTTGTAATAACAGGTTAACTGTTTACATTCTCATATCATACCTCAGGGCAAGATAAACTCTGAATGAATTAGTTGACTAAAACAAATTAGAAAAATTAAAAGAATAAAAGTGAATATTTATGAAAATCCTTAAGATGACATGATGTACTATGCTATAAAATGGTGAATGTGTTACAAAGTAAAAGATCAACAAATACAAACTACCTGAAGAACTCAAGTGTTATATATCTTAAAGCATAATGTAAAATAAAGCAAATAACAGGTGCACAAAGTCTGATGAATAAAGCATAGGATGGATATTATAATTATATAAAGAACCCATAAAATTGATTATTTTAAAGCGCTAATCATATCACAATAAATTTGTAGATACAGGGCATGAACAGATCATGTAAGACAGTATACTACAGTATTAGCGAATATTTATAAAAAATAAATAAAAATTAAAACCAATTATTCACTTGATTTTGATAAAAAATGATAATACCTATTATTAATACAGCTTCAGGAAAATTTATATTCTTAATACTGCTAGTAGCCATAAAATTATTACAATCTGTTTGTAAAGCAATTAGACACTGTTAATCAAAAGCTATCAAAATATTTTAAATTCTGTAATTACACTTCTGGGAATCTAGCCTAAGAAAATAATCTGATGCCTGGAAAAATACTGATGCATGAAGATGTCCAATTCAGCATTATAACTGCAAAGACATGAAACTATATGCAAAGTAAAAATAATAAATTATGATCAACCCACTGGAGTTATATTTGATGCACCCATCAAAATCATGGTTATAAGGATTATGAGGCAACATGAAAAATATGCATAATTTTAGCTGATCACACCTATGAAAAAACATACATGGCAAAGTACTATAAATATATATATACTAATATTAATATTACTATTAATAATATTACATTGAGCACCAACTATGTGCCAGGCACTTTCCAACATTCTCTCTGACCTTCACACCAACTCTAGGAAATAGAGAAGCAGGTAACAAGGTAATAACTAGCAAGACTTGCTGGCATCTTCCCTGGAAGGCATAAATGGGCCCACATCACCCTTCACCCAGCCAGGTGCACACATTGTCCTCAGCTATCAGTGCTCTCCAGAAATTGCCCTCAGCTGAAGAACTCAAGATCACATCCCATTCCCAAGGCAAACTGTACCCAACCTCTGGTCATTGCAAGGTATAAGGAACCAGATCCTTTGTCCTAACTGGGGACAATACCAAAAGGCTATCCCAGCCTCTGAGCTCTTGTGTGGTTGGCTGGGGCCTCTGTTAAAACTGCACCAAAGCCCAGATTCTCCTACCGATCCCACTGCCTAGCCTACCCCAATGAGGCGGATCCTCAGAGTATTTTCTAATAAAATCCCTACACACTAATCTCTGTCTCAGAACATGCTATTGGAGGATCTCAACCTACAACAGGAACTACCAGGAAAGTTCTAAGACAGTAGACACTAAAATAGAATTTGGGAGCCAGATTCAGGACACCATCAGGGCAGGTGGAGGAACACAGATTGCACCTAGCACAAGTTTGCTGCACAACTGCTAAAATGGTGAACTGGGATGACATACTGGTGGAAGGAGTACAATAGTCAGCTGTTGAGGAAATATAGGGGAAGTAGGAATTTAAAGAACAATAGAATTGAATGGCTGTTGCTGGGGACAATTTAAACTGGAGAGAAAGATGGTAATGGTGATCATCAATTAAAAGTTGCATGAAAACCAGAAGGCTTCCTTGGGGCATGGAAAGAAAACTGAAGATCAGGACTAACATCCAGAGAAGGTTAAGTTCTCAACAGAAGCAAAGTTAGGGCCCTGATTGGGAAAGACTGGGACCCTGACATGATGGAGTCAGCTGGGTTGGTGCACTAACATGTTTTCATCCCTAGATTCCCCTGAACCCTTGGACCTGCAAAGGTGTCTAACTCTTCCCTATTTAGGGCAAGTGCTCCCCCATTACCTCAGATGATTCAGAGGCTTCCCCCACCAGACAGTGTATTCACCCCAAGCCCCAGAATGTGTCTCTAATTTTCCTCATGCCCAGCAAACAGGGTTAAGTCAAAATATGATGTAGGATTCAAGGCTAGAAATTATAGTAAGAAACAAGAACGAATAGATTATGCAAATAAAAGGGACAGAAGAAAAATAACTTCTAACAGCTGGCATTCTTTGATTCTCTTTGCACTGCTACATCTGAAGGTTTCTATTGTCCGCTAACTTCCACTGCCCCCTCCTGCTTATCCTATGGCCAGCCCCTGGTCCCTGTCCTCCCTAGCCAACTTACTGCTTTTTTAGTTAAAAGGCACCCTTCCTGCCTTCCTGCCAGCCAAAATCAAGTATTTTGGTCCAAATCTTGTGCCCACACCAGGAAGGTGCAGAGCCAGACCAAATAAAGGCGAACCATGGCACTGAAACTTAGCTCTTCGGCCCGTGACCCTCCAGCACAATGCTCTGGCAGATCTGGTCAGGAATGATAAGTGTTATTGGCAAGTCACAATTATGGGACCTAATAGTCCATATCAAGTAGTGCTTACTTTTTGAAAATTTATTTTCTTATAAATCAACCTAAGGTTGCGTTGAAACCACTTAAGATTGCATTTAAAATAATTTATCATCCATATATTAACAGTAATGGCAATATTTGTCTTGATATTTTAACATCAATGTAGTCCGCCTAAACTATTTCCAAGGTTCTTTTATTCACTATTTTCCACTGCTTTGTGATCCAAACTGAGATAACCCTCTACTATCAGAGACTGCATGAAAATCAAAAACAAAGAAAAATCAATAAAATACCTTGGGGCGGATCTAGAAGTATGACATGCAATGATACTACTTTAATGTTAGAATAGCCTGCATTATGGAAAGATGAACTTTAAATAACTGGTACTTCTTGAATTTCTAATATGGAAACTCTCCTATATGAATTCTTCTTTTACATTTTAATATTTTTTACATCTCTTTACTCATGTATATGCTCAACCAAAATGACTTGTTTCTACCTTTGGACGGTAACTGCTTTCAGAAAATGTAAAGTTGTTGCAAAAGAATAGGTAGCCAAGATTCAGAATCTTTCAATATAGAAACTTGTATATTATGTGTCCAATACTTCAGTCTAACTTAGTTATGATGCTAAAACCATTCCTCACTGCTCTAACCTGCTAAGGAGATCGTCTGAGCAGCAGGGAGATGAATACTCAGGTGTCACATGGGAGAGGCATCATTGCTATAGCAGCATCCATCTTGTTTAAGTCCTCCAGCACTAGAGATTTCACGCACATGATGTATGTTTTGCTCATAACTGAGGTGGCTAAAGGATTGGTGTTGAATATATAGCATCAGTAAAACAAAATATGATATATTTTATACTTGCCAATAAAAGAATAACCTGTTTTTGGTCTCCAGAAAAATAGAAGTTGGGGGAACACCTTGATTCAAAAATAGTCTTTGACATCTATAATTTCCATTTAAATTGTTAGGAGGCAGCACAGTTAGCCTATCTTCCAATATAATCTTTAATACGTCTCTGAATAAATGTTGGAAGTTGTCAATGGAAGAGTGATCTTCTAATACGTCTGCCGGTAATTGATTTATTTTCCCTTAACCAAGTTGCATAAGCTAATGAAAACAAAAGAATATATAATTGCCATATACATGTATGTACTTAAAATGTAGCCTTCAAGTGACAATATTATGGGTATAACATATGAAACAGGATCTGTAGTTCAAAATTTAATATGCTTCTCTCAGAAACTGACAGATAACACAGACAATAAATAAAATATAAAACTTGACTAATAACACAATTAATAGAAATTTATACCAAATGTAGAACATAAGTTCATTTTGAGAACAAATGGAAACTTCAGAAAAATTATCTAAGTACTGGACTTCAAAGAAAGCTTTTATAAATTTTAAAGAATTAACATTTTATAGTTTATTTCTGTGACCCCAATGCACATATCAATTACAAAATAATAGATTTACAAAAACTCCTACATGTCTCAAAACTCCCATATGTCTGTCTTATACCTTTGGGTTAAAGAGATGATCATATGGGAAATTATGAAATACAGTCATTGTTCTTATAGTGTAGTTTATGCATTTCTACAAAAGTTCTGTGTCAGGGAATTTCAAACAATAAAAATAACAGGACACAAGGCTGTTTTATTAACTGCATATGTGTTTAGAATTGTCACATCCTCTTCTTGATGGATCAAACTTTTTTTATCATTGTATGTTACCCTTTGTAACCCTAATTTTGCTTTCTTGCTTTAAAATCTACTTTGCATGTTACATTGGTTTTCTTTTGGTTAATATTTATCCGACATATCTTTTCCCATCCTTTTATTTTAAAATTTTCTACTTCATTATGTTTTAGTCTCATAAAAAATATAAAACTATATTTTAAAACCCAATCTAGCAATCTCTGTCTTCTAACATGGGGATTTAGTAAGATAATTTATATTTATAATGCATATACAAGGATGTGTTGCTATAACTTTAGTTTCTATTTTCAATTTACTAAATTTTTTGGTTTTTTGTTAATCTTCTTCTTGCCTTCTTTTTTTAAAAACTGATACCTATAGCACTCCCCCTGACAAAGTAAGAACTTTATCCTGTTCCCATATCCCTTGGTGTCTACCCACCTACATCCTCACAGTCCAAACTCCCTTCTCATTGATACTACATAGAACTTCAGTAATGAATTATTAAGCATATACTTTCTCTCTTTTTTTTTTTTTGCTTACCTTTTCTTTAGCATCAAAAAATACCCAACCTTTGCTGAAATACTTGATCATCCTTATTTTATATATCTTTTGCAATAGCTGCAGGATTTGTTTCTCTACTGATTTGAATACTTCCTTCCAAAGTTTTTTCAATATGGATCTTTGTGTTTTAAGCCCCATTCACAGGTGAAGAGTAAAAAAAAAAAAAAAAAACAAAAAACACGGAGGCTGAGTTCCTGTAAGTTTGGAGAGGCAGGCATCTAACAAGCCAATTCTCCAATAAATAAAATCTATAAATCCTAGACAAAATCTCAAAAACAATTCTTTGAAGGCTTTGGAGACTAAAATCAGATAAGTAGATTTTGGAGGCATGCTGACTCTTGAAGCAAGCAACTTCCACAGAGTAAGTTCCATGGTTGAGCGGCAGCTAAAACTCTAAAACAAACTCCTCTGAAGTTTTGGCTAGAAGAACCAGTTGAAAGAGCTCAGATCTATCAGGGCGGCCAGAGAATGATGGGGAAACCCTGAAAAGAGAAGAGCTAAAAAAGAGAAGCTCCGGGAGGATCCAAGATGGCCGATTAGGAGCAGCTGAGGATTGTAGCTCCCAGTGAAAGCACGGAGGCTCCCTGACCCCCGTATATCCAACGAGTCACCTCACAAAGGAGTGCTCAGACGGACATCTGGCGGGTATTCTTCTGGGACAAAGATAGCAGAAGAAGAGACTGGCAGCAACCCTTACTGTTCTGCAGCTGCTGCAGGTGATCCCCCCAGGCAAGCAGGGCCGGGAGTGGACCTCAGCAGTCCTACAGCAGAGGGGCCAGACTGTTAGAAGGAAAACTAAGAAACAGAAATAAATAACTTCATCATCAACAAACGGGACATCCACTGAGAGACCCCATCTGAAAATCACCAACCACAAAGACCACACATAAATAAATCCACAAAGATGGGAAGAAACCAGCGCAAAAAGGAGGAAAACACCCGAAACCAGAATGCCTCTCCTCCTACAAGGGATCACAACTCCTCACCAGCAAGGGAACAAGGCTGGATGGACAATGAGTGTGATGAAATGACTGAATCAGGCTTCAGAAGGTGGGTAATAAGAAACTTCTGTGAGCTAAAAGAACATGTTCTAACCCAATGCAAAGAAACTAAGAACCTTGAAAAAAGATTTGACGAAATGCTAATGAGAATAACCAACTTAGAGAGGAATGTAAGTGAATTGATGGAGCTGAAAAACACAACACAAGAACTTTGCAAAGCATACACAAGTTTCAACAGCCGAATCGACCAAGCAGAAGAAAGGATATCAGAGGTCGAAGATCAACTCAATGAAATAAAACGAGAAGGAAAGAGTAGAGAAAAAAGGGTAAAAAGTAATGAACAAAGTCTCCAAGAAATATGGGACTATGTGAAAAGACCTAATCTACGTTTGATAGGTGTACCTGAATGTGACGGAGAGAATGAATCCAAGCTGGAAAATACTCTTCAGGATATTATCCAGGAGAACTTCCCCAACATAGGAAGGCAGGCCAATATTCAAGTCCAGGAAATACAGAGAACACCACAAAGATATTCCTCAAGAAGAGCAACCCCAAGGCACATAATCATCAGATTCACCAGGGTTGAAATGAAGGAGAAAATGCTAAGGGCAGCCAGAGAGAAAGGTCAGGTTACCCACAAAGGGAAGCCCATCAGACTCACAGCAGATCTCTCAGCAGAAACCCTACAAGCCAGAAGAGAGTGGGGGGCCAATATTCAACATCCTTAAAGAAAAGAACTTTCAACCCAGAATTTCATATCCAGCCAAACTGAGCTTCATAAGTGAAGGAAAAATAAAATCCTTTGCGAACAAGCAAGTACTCAGAGATTTCATCACCACCAGGCCTGTTTTACAAGAACTCCTGAAAGAGGCACTAAACATAGAAGGGAACAACCAGTACCAGCCACTCCAAAAACATACCAAATCGCAAAGCGCAGCAACACAATGAAGAAACTGCATCAACTAACGGGCAAAACAGCCACCTAGCATCAAAATGGCAGGATCAAATTCACACATAACAATATTAACCCTAAATGTAAATGGGCTAAATGCCCCAATTAAAAGACATAGACTGGCAAACTGGATAAAAAGCCAAAACCCGTCGGTGTGCTGTATCCAGGAAACCCATCTCCCATGCAGAGATACACAAAGGCTCAAAATAAAGGGATGGAGGAAGATTTACCAAGCAAATGGAGAGCAAAAAAAAGCAGGAGTTGCAATCCTAGTCTCTGATAAAATAGACTTTAAACCAACAAAGATCAAAAGAGACAAAGAAGGACATTACATAATGGTAAAAGCATCAATGCAACAAGAAGAGCTAACGATCCTAAATATATACGCACCCAATACAGGAGCACCCAGATACATAAGGCAAGTTCTTAATGACTTAAAAAAAAAAAAAAAGAGAAGCTCCAAATTCTGTGTTCAAACTCAGTCCAAGTTTCTGGCTGAGTTTCATGAATGCATGGGACAAACTGGAAGCATAATACAGCTAAAGCTGAGGTCTGAATGCTCGCTCCCCACCTCGGGTGCAATAGTTTGTAATCCAAGTTGAATCAAATTAGTTGTCTACTAAAACAAAAATGCCAACCCTCTTTGGAGAAATATAACATATTCCAGAGTATTTACAATGTGTTATTTACAGCATCTAGGATACAATTCAAAATTGCTAAAGATACAAAACTGCTGTTGTAAGGTTTAATCTAGGGTTGATTTTGGGGTGGGAGCCAATGGACATGTTAACAAGCCATCTACACAAGAACTGGAAACCAAGCTAGAGCATGGGCTTATGTCGATTTGCCTCTGGTTCAAGAGCCCAAGCCCTTATAATTGGTTGAAATCAAAAGAAGTAACTTTAGTTTCAAGACAAAGTAATTGTGTAAATATTTTATCCTTTTTGAGACTAGGACTCAAGATTCTGTTTTTCCCTCCTTTAAAACCAATTTTGACTTGATATTCATTTTTCGAAGTAATATAAACCATATTTCTTTACATTCGTAGTTCCATCACACCATCCATTGAAAAACAAGAAGAAAAACAGAAGCCACCTTAAGCCTTTGATAAGCAGACACTCCTCTATGAATATCAGCAATCTGTATTTACAGCTATGCCGAGTGGAGCCGCGTGGGCAACACAGTGTTTGACAGTGTTAAATCAGTGAATGCTGCATTTATCAAATGGCTAGTAGTAATTAATAGCTTCCATGTGAAATCTCACATTTTTAATAGTAGAAAGAATCTTTCCCAGATCCCCTAAAGGCAACTTCATCAACCATTATTTCCTTTGTCACTTAAAAAGGAAAATAGCCCAGACGAACTCCAATTTGAAGCTGTTCATCTCAGCCCCTGCCTTGCATCAAAATTGAAAACGTAATTTCCAACCCGTCTTCACAAATGGAATTGTTGTTATTATTCAGTTTTCCATATGTGAGGAGCTGTCACCTCTGTCAGCTTCAGCGCATCTCCATTTGTAACTCTAAAACCAGACTCACAGGTCTGAACACAAGCTGTGCATCTCAAGTGAGGAGGTAATTTCTCTCCTAATGCACCAAGAGCGCTACTGATCAGAGCCAAGTCCCTGGTTTGAATATTTGCTCCTGTCTTCTCCCAATAACATATTGATGCATCTAATGTCCTCCACATACACCAGACATCTCTGCTTTTTGGATATTTCCTGACACAAGATCCAAGTATTGTTATTCCCTAGTGCCAGAAGGATGCCACTTAGGATAAGATTATATTTGATTTTCAGCCCTGCTTCACGGAAAGCAGCCTCTGGCTGCTATAGTTTTGCTCAGACATCCTCTCTCCCCCTAACTATGACAATGACTCAGTCCTTTCTCGTGTAGAACAAAGTCTATTCCTCTGTAGCTTCTATCCACTCCCAGGGGCTCACCACCTGGGAACAGATGAACAAGATTTGGCATCAGAAACCATCTGAGACTCAGGAGATGACTTCAGGGGTGGGCGAGGAGGTTAGTATAGATAGCCCACTCAAAGGGCATCAAGTAATAATCATCCTAAGCATAATAACAAAACCAAAACAAAACACCGTGAGTATTTCCAAATTCTAGCAGCGAAAAAATTATCTTAGGAGTGAAGACAACTTTCGAAGTTATGGGTCTGCTGTGGGTTTTTTGCAAAGAAGAAAAGAGACTAAACAAAAAACTGAACTGATCTGCATGATAAAGCAGGTCATTTGGAGGGAGAAGCTACTGCATCCTAAATTGAGCAGAGGGTTCCCTGGGATATCAGGAAGAGGAAGTGCCAGAGGGAGGCAGATGCTTGGGGAAGCAAAGTTGAAGTAAGGGAGAAAATGAAAGGGAGGGTTCTGCTCCAAATGAATTAAGGCATTGGCCCTTCCCATCACATGGGATGGTGCATGTCAGTGATGATCTTTGGGAGCAGGGCATCTGAACAAGTCTTCAGTTCCCATCTCCCTAGTGCCCCCTGGTCCTCAAGTAGTCAAGTGTGTTAAACACAAGGGTCCTGGAATGTGGTGGGGAAGCCTGTGCCCATACTTGGGATAATGAGTGCTGTGGAGGACAGTGTGGCTTTTGCTCTTCATCTCCTGTGGTTAGCTTGAAGTGGCAGCAGAAAACCTTGAGAGGATGATGGTCTCAGAGCACCGGCCACAAAGTGAATGGAGTAAGTGCTGGTGAGTTATAAAATGACAAAGAGCACAAAACCAACTACTCTTTCCTCCAAAATAGTCCAGTCTGGACCCTTCTATGATGTGTCTAGGACACAGGCAGGTAGTGATAACTAGTGAGTGCAGGTGGAGAGCAAGGACGTGTCATGGGAAGTCAAACATGGGACACCAAACTCTGAAATCAGACAAGGAGTGCTCAGATGCACTTTACCTAACTGCTCACCAGGCAGTGCAATGCTTTTATTGACTCAGCTGTTGGTGAGTTTGCTCTTGTCCTGGGTTCAGATATCATCTCTTCTTGATTTGTTTGCAGAGCAGCCTCTTAACCAGAAAAGACATCTAAAAGCAAGGCAAAAAAAAAAATAATCTTTCTGCATAGCAAGATCCCTAACCACTGAATTCTTTGACAGCAAACAATATATAAGCTCCCCTAGTAACTCTGAGATTATTGAAATTCAACCCTAAAGAAGCCCCTCAAAGCAATCAGTGCAGAGAAGCAGCTCTTGTTTTTCTTCAAAGGCTCTCTGAACCTAACAGGCGACGGAGCAAGGACAGATGTTCTGAAACACTGCAAGTATTGTCAGAGACTCTGACTCTCAACTCGTTAGAAATAAGTAGGGAGTTAATATTATTTAAAATCTACTTTGGGCCAGACTATGTTAGGCATTTTCACATACACGTGATCACTGTCCTTACAACTCCTCTGCAGAGTAGGCATCATAAGGAAAAGGGGGCTTAAGTCAGGAAGGGATAGCAATGGCCCCTAGGTCTAACACCAAAGCCCGCTTAATTTTTGTATTTTTAATAGAGACAGGGTTTCACCACGTTGGCCAGGCTGGGCTTGAACTCCTGACCTCAGGTGTTTCAGAAGTTGCACACATCACAAAGGTACAGCCCAATGACTGCTCACAGGATGTTGTGATATCTCGGGATGGTCATAGAACATTCCTGTGGCTCCAAGCTGAGGGTTGCAAACGTTTTGTGCATCATGTCTTCAATGTAGTGGGTCTTGATCAACAATTATTTTTTGAGATGGTGTTTTGCTCTTGTCACCCAGGCTGGTATGCAATGGTGCAATCTTGGCTCACCACAACCCCTGCCTCCTGGGTTCAAGTCATTCTCCTGCCTCAGCCTCCTGAGGAGCTAGGATTACAGGCACCTGCCGCCATGCCCACCTATGTTTTGTATTTTTAGTAGAGACAGGGTTTCACCATGTTGGCCAGGCTGGTCTTGAACTCCCGACCTCAGGTAATCCACCTGCCTCGGCCTCCCAAAGTGCTAGGATTGCAGGTGTGAGCCACTGCACCCGGCCACATTTTTAAAAGTAAAAGCAAATAGAATAGTAAACATTACAGTACATTGCACAAAGTAAATTTGTGAAACTGTGTGCATGTGAAAGTTGATTTCAAAAACACTTCCAAAACTGTTACTAGAAATTAAGATAGAAACTACTGAATAGCAGTCTTAGGACATTTTATTGATCTCACAGCATTCCTCATGCAAGGAGAGTCAGGAAATATCCTGAACCAATCTGATTCAGAGAGAAAAGCTTAGAAAAGAACGCCTATAGCCAAAATTTCCACAACATCCCAAGCTCCACATTACTGATTCCAACCCCCATCCAACACATTCCCATAACCCCTATTTCCATGAAGTGGAAGGAGGAGTGGGCACATGGATCCCATCTATGCTGGAGAGCTATGTTGGGCAGGAGCTCTTGGTCCTAGAAGCTTCTGACCCCACCTTCTCCACTGGCCATGAGAGTCCTTATGGTCCCCATCCTACCATGTGCCTGACCCGCTGATGTTCCAGATAAGCCACAACCAGTAACCACAGGCCTAACCTCAAAAAGTCTGGCTTTCATGTACCAGATAGGAAAAAAGCAGATCACCTTCCCCTTTCTTACCAGGGACCTTGCTGGCAGCCACTGGGCGGTGTGTTTAACAGAAGTATCCCAGCTTTATCTTGACCGGCTAGAACCACTCTGCAGGTGTTTGTCCTGTCAACACGTTCCTGCCTTGAGACACTCTCTAGCAATGATGGGGGAGGAGGACACTTTGGAACATGTCCCACGCCACCCGCTCCAAGTTTATCATTAATTTTGTTTCATATGACACCTCTGTGTGCTATTACAACTACAGTAGGCATTTGCCTTCCATTCCTTCCACACTCCCCATCTTTCAAGCATCTCTGAGCAAGGCTCTTGGCAGTACATATACGGTATTGGCAGAAAACAGAGGAAATGATCCTTGCTCATAACTGTAATTCCTCACATTTATATACGGCTTTATAATTGACAAAGCACATTCCCTGCCTTATCTCAATTTATCATCGGTACAGTAGGCACTAACTTAACACTCAGAATTCTCAGAACCTCAAAAATCACAGAGGCTAAGCAACTTGCCCATATGTACTGGCCAGTAGGTACTGGAATTGGAACTGAAGCCTGACCCTGCTAACTTTAACAGGGCTCACTGCAGACAAGCCCACCATCCTGGGGCTGTAACAATAACAATAATAACCACGGACACCATAGAGAATGGGCTGGGCTCTGCTCTGTTTGAGCATGCTCCACTGAGCATCTAATTTGTTCTTTGTAGCAACTCTTTAAGGTAGGGAGTATTATGTGGCCCATTTTGCAGGTGAGTTAAGAGAAGCTTAGAAATCGTCAGTGTACTTGTCCAAGGCACGTTGGCTAGAAAGGGGCCCAGCTGGGATTTGGGCCTAAGCAGATCCTGTTCTACACCTAACCTATACTTAGTCCTTCCTTAGTTCTGTAACTCATTAGATTCTCTTTACATTCTTCAGGCTATTTAGGTAGGTGTTATTATTCCTTTTTACAGATGAGGAATTGAGACCTAGAAGAAAATGTGGATAAACACAGAATTTCAAGGGTTGACTAAAGGTCAGTTATTTCACGTCTTTTATTTTTTGTGAGAGATGAGGAAAAATGAGCCTAGAGACACGCAGTAACTCATGTCACACAGCTCATTAGTGACACAGCCGGATGCCAACCCAAGTCCCCGGAGCCCGTCTGCCTCAGAGGGTTCTCCAGGTTCTCAGTGGGAGAAAAGCCATTTCTGGGCTATTGATTTAATCTCCTTGCGCCTCAGTGTATTCGTGTGTTCAGGTTGCCATAACAAAATGTCACAGACTGGGTGGCTTAAACGACAGACATTTATTTACTCACTGTTCTGGAGGCTGGAAGTTCAAGATCAAGTTGTTGGCAGGTTCTGCTTGGCCTGAGACTGCTCTCCTTGGCTTGCAAATGGCTGTCTGCTCACTGTGTCCTCACAGGTCCTTTTCCTTGTGCACATTTGTGCCCTGCAATCTCTCTCTCTTCTTGTAAGGACACCAGTCATACTGAATTACGGCCGCACCCCAATTTAATTGAATTAAATTATGATCTCATTTAATCCTAATTACCTCTTTAAAGGCCTCTTTCCAAACACAGTCACGTGGAGGGTTGGGGCTTCAACCTATGAATTTTGGGGAGAACACAATTCACTCCATAACATTCAGTTTCCTGACCTCTACCGTGGGGACCCTATAACACCCCTCACCTACCACCCTTCCAAGACTGTTGTGAGGATTAAGTAAATAAGAAATTGTCTGACACTATGCCCAGCAAAGGCCTGATTAAGGGAGGTTTGCTTCTGCTCTGCACTCCAAGTTGGATAGAGACTGGAGGATGGAGGATGGAAAAAGCACAAATGCAACACTCAAAAGACAGTCTTGCTGCTGTCAGGGGAATAACAAGTTCTTGAGAGTAAGAAAGCAACTTACTGTTCGTTATGCTTCCAATTGCTACAGTTGGCATATTATATTAAAGACACTTAGAGTTGGAGAGAAGAAAGCTGCTTTGCAGGCATAAAGAACTTCACAGAAGCAGAGATTTTAGCATGCTTCATGCTGATTGACGGGATGTCTTCTCTTTAAGTGAGAGGCTGTCAGGCACCATATTGTTAAGAGCTTATCAAATTTGTACACAGGATATTCTTTATTGCATCATTCCCTCAGATCCTTGTAGTATTTATGTAAAATCAAATGGAGAGTCACGCTAAATACTGGACACTATGTGACAAGATCTCCATGTCTCATCTTTTTAGAGACCAATGACCATATAATCTGTACTACGGAAATGGCACAAAACAGAACAGGGCACTTTCTTGGGTTTTAATGCTTGTCTAGGTGCCTTTACCCTCTGTTTAAAGAAGACAAATGCAAAAGAAAGACGCACACCAGTGACAGTAGACACATTAAATATTTGTTCATGGGTAACTATGAAGAAATCCTAAGAAAGGGAGGTACAGAGGCCCATGAAAAGGGTTCTTCTGGCACCAGCCCAGCCACTGACTGCCATATACCTCTAGTAATTACTTAACGTCTCAGTTCTCCATTTGCTCACTTGCAAAACGAGGTGGCATATTGAATGATCTCCAAGGCACCACCCAATCTGAACCATCCAAACAATGCTAGGAAGAGCACATTCCCCAGACCCAGGACTTCCTTGTTCCCCTGTTCTCTCTGTGTATCTATCTCAGCTCCTTCTCCACTCCCCATGGTGCTAGTCCCCTCTTGAGCCCTGAACTCTCTCCTTGGTGTCAATCCTGTGTCTCCAAGAGATCTATAGAAATCCCCCATTATCACTGAACCTCAAGAGGCTTAAAAATGGATTTTAATCTGTTTACTCAAGATGAGACAAATCCGTTGTCCTCAGAGAGCTTAGCATCTCTCTAGTCTGAAGCTTGCCAGGTTTACAGCCCTGTGGCTGCAATCCTTAACTGCACAGCTTCCATGTGCCAGGAATAGTGAGAGATTCAGAGAAGTCAGGGAGCTGCCCAAAGAGGGCAGGACAGGCGGAGTGAGGCCATGTCACTTCCTCCAATTCTGCCTCCAATTCTGTCAGTGAAACCTACCGTGGAATAGAGGAAAGACCACGGACCTTGAAATCAGATAGGGCTGAGTTTGAAACCTGCTTTCAGCACTTCACCAGTTCTTTAATTCCCAAGGACTGATTGGGCATTACCTCTGTACCAGGGCATTACCTCTGTACCAGGACATTTTGAAGATACATAGATGCATAAGACACTCTTGGTTTTCAAGATGCTCTGCAGCCAGCTGTGTGACACTAAGAATCATCAGCCTCTCTGAGGTAGAACTTCTCATGTTTTAATTAGGATACTAGCCCCCTCATAGGGCTGCTGTGAGCTAAACAGGATAAATGGAGCACCAGGTTTCTCTTCTGTCCTTTCTCTCCCCCTGCCAGCTACACTGATTTCCTGCTCTCTTCCCAGGAACTTCGGGCCTGACTACTCTCCTTCTGCCTGGCCTACCACCTTCTGCCTGGCCTGCCCTCTTTGGGGAGAGGTTGCCTGACCTCTCTGGGTCTCTCACCATTCCTGGCACACAGAAGGTGTCCAGCTAAGGATTACAGCCACTGTGCTGTAAGGATGGCAAACTTCAGGCTCCAGAGATTCTAAGCTCTCTGGACAACAAATGTGTCTTTTCCTTTTCTCCTCAGTGCTAAACACTTAGCCCGACCCATAGTAGGTACTCGAATAATAATTCTCATCCTAACTCGGAGAGGAGCCTGGATGCTCAGCGTTCTTCATTTAAATACAGGAACCCTCATCTCCCTCTTGCATGTGTCAAGGAAAATGAACAACGTGATTTAGATGAACAACAGGGAAGCCAACACAATCCCCCCCAACTTCCCATCACAATTACTAATAGACTCATTCCCTCATTTATCCTTCTCTTATGTTTTCATTGTTCAGTAAGGAATGAAATGTGCTGATGAAAACTCACAAACGTGCTGAAGTCAGCTGAAAAGGCAAAGTGGGAAAAAAGATTTTTAGGAAAGAATGAAGTACATTAGTTGGAATAATAAACTGAGACACCAGGAAAATCTCTGCCAGGTGGCCACAAACGGTTTTCTATTTCTGTCCTTGTCAAGTGCCTCGTTGGCACCGACGGGGGATACTATGTGCACAGGTCCTTCATTAGTTCTGCTATATCAGGTGAGTTCATGTTCCTCTGGGCAGTTTTATTAGCACTTGAAATCCTTGAAACCCTTAAACCAAGTCACCATCACACTGATCATCATTAGCATTGCTCAAAGTACACATTCTGAAAACCCATATTAAAAATGCCCTGATCATTTCCAACTAAAGAGTTTTTAGCCCAAGGAACTTGGCACATCTGCTTTAGAAGTCAGTCACCTATGAAAGGCTTTTCTCTCCTGTCTAATCTGTAGGCAGAGAGCAATAGCCCAGCAGGCTTTCCTTTATCTTTGGGAAAAAAGAGTCAAAATTACATTTATGAAACAATCCTTAAAATAACTTGGAGAACATCTGGTTCTAGTGAGTGGTCCGGGTCAAGATGGCAGTCAGCAATCAGTTAACTATAGGAAACAGATGGATTTTGAAGTCCATTTGTCAAGAAGTATTTGTGTTAGATGTCCCTGCCTCCAGGTTTCCCTGCCTCGACTGGAAATATGACAGTGGCAGGGGAGAAGTCAATGTGAGCAATACAGGACCAGGTGCTCATGGTGCAGAATGTGTGCATGAGCTGGGCCTCAAAGGCTGAGTAGAAACTGCATAGAGGGAGGGAGAAAGGAAAGCATTAGAGGGGCTAGAATGTAAAGAAGGGCTTGGAGTAAGCTTGGTTCACCCAACTGACCTTCTATCAGGTGCCAGGTGGGCAAGTCCAGAGACAAAGCGACAGAGGCAGATTATCCATAAAGCTTAAGGTTATATAATTTTTATAAAATTTTCAAAAGATATTTTGACTTCAGTGGTTTACTCTATGGCTTCCCAATCCAACTTACCCACCATAATCTTTTTTCCTCAGAGTTAAAGGCCACTGGAATAATCTTGGTCACTTGGAGGATGTAGCTTCTGGGAAGCTGAGT
Organism: Ateles fusciceps; assembly: GCA_036589455.1. Lineage (NCBI taxonomy): Eukaryota > Metazoa > Chordata > Mammalia > Primates > Atelidae > Ateles > Ateles fusciceps. The sequence goes on from JAZHEH010003061.1 coordinate 11,853,733, forward strand.
TAGGGGAAACACATCTGAATTTAGTGAAGTGTTTTATGTGGAATATGGTCACTCCCAAGCACAATTAAATTATCACTGGCCATGGACACTTCCAGGAACAGTCCTAACATCATCAATTCAAGGAGTATTAAGAGTTAGTCCAGGAACCAAAAAAGTGACATGCCCTGAAATCTTACAGTTCACACAGGAAAGAATGTGTGATTGATGTTTTCCCAAACTTGATGAAAATCTTAACGATTTCCATGAATTCGTGGTGAGAGAGCTCACAGATCACCGTCTCATTAGGGCCAGTTACTGGATTTTTGCTTTGTCCTTTTGGGGAGGTCAGGGTTCTCTGTTTGCTGTTGTTTCTTGAGGGTATGCATCTATGTCTTTGCATTAAAGGGTGAGTTATGTATTCCAGTTTTCCCTACCCATCTTTTTTGGGTTTTTATTGGATATATTTGCTTAGTGAATCTTTTTTTTTTTAATTGTACTTTAGCTTCTGGGGTACATATGCAGATCACGCAGGATTGTTGCATAGGTACATACATGGCATGGTGGCTTTCTGCTTCCATCCCCCATCACCTATATCTGGCATTTCTCCCCATGTTATCCCTCCTCAACCTCCCCCACCTTCCGCTGTCCCTCCCCCACAACAGACCCCAGTGTGTGATGCTCCCCTCCCTGTGTCCATGTGTTCTCATTGTTCAATGCCTGCCTATGAGTGAGAACATGCAGTGTCTGATTGTCTGTTCTTGTGTCAGTTTGCTGAGAATGATGGTTTCCAGATTCAGCCATGTCCCTACAAAGGACATTCACTCACCTTGTTTTTATAGCTGCATAGTATTCCATGGTATATATGTGCCACATTTTCTTTGTCCAGTCTATCATTGATGGGCATTTGGGTTGGTTCCAGGTCTTTGCTATTGTAAACAATGCAGCAATGAACATACATGTGCATGTGTCTTTGTAACAGAATGATTTATAATCCTTTGGTTATATACCCAGTAATGAGACTGCTGGGTCAAAGGGAATTTCTATTTCTAGATCCTTAAGAAATCGCCACACTGTCTTCCACAGTGGTTAAACTAATTTACACTCCCACCAACAGTGTAAAAGTGTTCCTATTTCTCCACATCCTCTCCAGCATCTCTTGTCTCCAGATTTTTTAATGATCACCATTCTAACTGGCATGAGATGGTATCTCAATGTGGTTTTGATTTGCATTTCTCTAATGACCAGTGATGATGAGCATTTTTTCATATGCTTGTTGGCCTCATATATGTACGTTTTTTTTGAAAAACGTGTGTTCGTATCCTTCGCCCACTTTTGAATAGGGTTGTTTTTTTCAGGTAAATCTGTTTTAGTCCTTTGTAGATGCTGGATAGTAGCCCTTTGTCAGATGGGTAGATTGGAAAATTTTTTTCCCATTCTGTTGGATGCCGGTTCACTCTAATGATTGTTTCTTTTGCTGTACAAAAGCTCTGAAGTTTAATTACATCCCATTTATATCTCCATATTGAGATACCATCTCACACCAGTTAGAATGGTGATCATTAAAAAATCTGGAGACAAAAGATGCTGGAGAGGATGTGGAGGAAAAGGAACACTTTTACATTGTCAGTGGGAGTATAAATTAGTTCAACCATTGTGGAAGACGGTGTGGCGATCCCTCAAGGATCTAGAAATAGAAATTATGTATTTTGGCTTTTGTTGCCACTGCTTTTGGTGTTTTAGTCATGAAGTCCTTGCCTATGCCTATGTCCTGAATGGCTTTGCCTAGGTTTTCTTCTAGGGTTTTTATGGTGTTAGGTCTTATGTTTAAATCTTTAATCCACCTGGAGTTAATTTTAGTGTGAGGTGTCAGGAAGGGGTCCAGTTTCTGCTTTCTGCACATGGCTAGCCAGTTTTCCCAACACCATTTATTAAACAGGGACTCCTTTCCCCATTGCTTGTTTTTGTCAGGTTTGTAAAAGATAGACGCAAAATCTTCAATAAAATACTGGCAAGCCAATTGCAACCACACATCAAAAAGTTTATCCATCACAATCAAGTAGGCTTCATCCCGGGGATGCAAGGCTGCTTCAACATATGCAAGTCTATAAACATAATTCACCACATAAACAGAACCAAAGGCAAAAACCACATGGTTATCTCAATAGATGCAGAGAAGGCCTTCAACAAAATTCAACAGCCCTTTATGCTAAAAACTCAATAAACTAGGTATCGATGGAATGTATCACAAAATAATAAAAGCTATTTACAACAAACCCACAGCCAATATCATCCTGAATGGGCAAAAACTGGAAGCATTCCCTTTGAAATCTGGCACTAGACAAGGATGCCCTCTCTCACCACTCCTATTCAATATAGTATTGGAAGTTCTAGCCAGAGCAATCAGGCCAGGAAAGAAATAAAGGATATTCAATTAGGAAAGGAGGAAGTCAAATTGTCTCTATCTGCAGACAACATGATTGTATATTTAAAAGACCACATCGTCTCAGCCCAAAATCTCCTGAAACTGATAAGCAACTTCAGCAAAGTCTCAGGATACAAAATCAATGTGCAGAAATCACAAGCATTCCTATACACCAATAACAGACTTAAAGAGAGCCAAATCAAGAATGAACTGCCATTCACAATTGCTACAAAGAGAATAAAATACCTAGGAAATACAACTAACAAGGAACGTAGGGGACCTCTTCAAGGAGAACTACAAACCACTGCTCAACAAAATAAGAGAGGCCACAAACAGATGGAGAAACATTCCATGTTCATGGTTATGAAGAATCAATATCGTGAAAATGGCCATACTGCCCAAAGTAATTTACAGATTCAACGCTATCCCCATCAAGCTACCAATGACCTTCTTCACAGAACTGGAAAAAACCACCTTAAACTTCATATGGAACCAAAAGAGAGCCTGCATAGCCAAGTCAATTCTAAGCAAAAAGAACAAAGCGGGAGGCATCACACCACCGGACTTCGAACTATGCTATGAGGCTACAGTAATTAAAACAGCATGGTACTGGTACCAAAACAGAGATATAGACCAATGGAACAGAACAGAGGCCTCGGAGGCAACACCACACATCTACAACCATCTGATCTTTGACAAACCTGACAAAAACAAGCAATGGGGAAAGGATTCCCTGTTTAATAAATGATGTTGGGAAAACTGGCTAGCCATGTGCAGAAAGCAGAAACCAGACCCCTGTCTGACACCTTACACTAAAATTAACTCCAGATGGATTAAAGACTTAAACATAAGGCCTAACACCACAAAAACCCTAGAAGAAAACCTAGGCAAAACCATTCGGGACGTAGGCATAGGCAAGGACTTCATGACTAAAACACCAAAAGCATTGGCAACAAAAGCCGAAATAGACAAATGGGCTCAATTAAACTCCAGAGCTTCTGCACAGCAAAAGAAACAATCATTGGAGTGAACCGGCAACCAACAGAATGGGAAAAAAAATTTCTAATCTACCCATCTGACAAAGGGCTAATATTCATAATCTACAAAGAACTAAAACAGATTTATCTGAAAAAAATAAACAAATCCATTCAAAAGTGGGCTAAGGATATGAACATGCATTTTTCAAAAGAAGACATATATGAGGCCATGATGATGAAAAAAATGCTCATCATCACTGATTAGAGAAATACAAATCAAAACCACATTGAGATACCATCTCATGCCAGTTAGAACGGCGATCATTAAAAAATCTGGAGACAACAGATGCTGGAGAGGATGTGGAGAAAAGGAACACTTTTACACAGTTGGTGGGAGTGTAAATTAGTTCAACCATTCTAGAAGAACGTGTGGCAATTCCTCAAAGACCTAGAAATAGAAATTCCATTTGACCCAGCAATCCCATTACTGGGTATATATCCAAAGGATTAGAAATTGTTCTATTACAAAGACACATGCACACATATGTTCACTGTGGCACTGTTTACAATAGCAAAGACCTGGAACCAACCTAAATGCCCATCGATGATAGACTGGACAAGGAAAATGTGACACATATACACCATGGAATACTATGCAGCCATAAAAAACGATGAGTTTGTGTTCTTTGTAGGGACATGGATGAATCTGGAAACCATCATTCTCAGCAAACTGACACAAGAACAGAAAATCAAACACCACATGTTCTCACTCATAGGTGGGTGTTGAACAATGCGAACACATGGACACAGGGAGGGGAGCATCACACACTGGGGTCTGTCGGGGGAAACAGGGGAGGGACAGCAGGGGTAGGACATTGGGGAGAGATAACACGGGGAGAAATGCCAGATACACGTGACAGGGATGGAGGCAGCAAACCACATTGCCATGTATGTACCTATGCAACAATCCTGCATGTTCTGCACATGTACCCCAGAACCTAAAGTGCAATAAAATATATTTTAAAAAATTATGTGATGAGTTGTGAAGCTAAATGAAACTATTCTAAATCACAAATAATGAAGAAAATAATTTTCAATCAACTATGATAAAGAAAAGAGCAAATTATCCTTCTGCTTTCTCTGTAATATTATAAGATCACTATCACAGGAAAAAGTAATCAAAGACTACGAAACAAAAAAAATTTAAAGGAAAGAGGGTTATCGGTTAATTTATTGATTAAAACAATGAACAATTTCCCCAAAGTCTGTGATGTCTGTGGTATTTGCCAGCTTTTTTTTTTTTTTTTTTTTTGAGATGGAGTCTCACTCTATCACCCAGACTGGAGCACAGTGGTGCAATCTTGGCTCACTGCAACCTCCACCTCCTGGGTTCAAGCAATTCCCTGCCTCAGCCTCCCAAGTAGCTGGGAATACAGGCACTGGCCACCATGCCCAGCTAATTTTTGTATTTTTAGTAGAGACAGGGTTGCACCATCTTGGCCAGACTTGTCTTGAACTCCTGACCTTGCAGTCCACTTGCCTCAGCCTCCCAAAGTGCTGAGATTACAAGTGTAAGCCACTACGTCCAGCCCACCTTTTAAATTTGTAAGTTGTTATGATTTCTTCTCTCATTCTAAATAAATATTTTAGGCCAATTTTGTATTCTTTTTCTTAAAGTGGACCCTCTCCAAGATCAACAGAATAACACATGAAGCACAAGAGGGATCTTCTAAGTAAGCCTGGGATGTTGAAAGAATGTTGAAACAAAGGCCACACGGGGACAGAAAAGAAGAACATTTGGGCAAGTGTCCCCCCAGAATGACAGAGCTTGGTGTGGAATGAGAGTAGAAGGAGTCAAGGAGACCCTGAGCAGACAGATCTGGGTCCATCTTAGGGCCCAGGTTGGTGGTTGGGTTATGTTTTACCTATCACAAGACATTCTCATTTTTCTTTTTTTTCTCAAGTAATCAAGGCCTCTGAGTTCTGCAACTTCTATCCATGTTTTCCTCTCTTGCTGTGTTCTCTAGGGCATGTTTTCACTTGCCAAACACTGAAAAATAAATGTAATCACCTTCTATATTGGTAGCAAATTATGTGCAACCAATATATACCGTTCTAACATTTTCCCCACTGTTAACAACTATGAAGTGAAATACCTTTGCCTCAACCTGTCCTCAAGGAGGACCTCTGTCACAGATCTGTCGTTCATCCTTAAATGACACCCTTCCCGGCTTCTGTGGCAGCTCTCCTGAGAAAGGGCACAAGGACGTCCCATTCGCCTGCCTTCTGCAGTCACAACTTTCCTTCCTCATAAACATGTTGCTGTTTGTTCACACATCTTCATTTCATAGCATGCCCCCAAAATTAAACAAAGACATAATCACACATTATCTCTTTGTTTACTTTTGTTGGGGGGGGGCATGTAATAGTAATTACCTTCTGGCAAGCATTTTCTTTATAGAAGCATCTTTGATAGTGTTTCTGAAAATGAAAAAAAGAATGAACATTTATTGTATACCTACACTGTGGTGTACACTGTGTAAATATTATATTTATTTCTCATACCAACCTTGTGTAATAGGTATCATTATCCCTGAGAGATTAATTAACTTGCCCAAGATCACACAGCTAGCTAGAAGTAATTGGATTTGCCTGACCTGAAAGCCATGCTGATGTTAGCACGTCCGTCATCTTTCCCCCTCTACCGGTCTTCCTTATCTCTCTATTTGAGTTTCTCTACCCACAAGTGGTTGAACATAAAATAGTGTCACTTTGTGGAATGTTCCCCAAAAGTCACGGGTAGCAGAGTTTTAGTTTTCTTTCTCATTGGTCCACACTTAGTGAAGTCAAGTCTTTGAGTTGACCTTCAGTTGAAAGTATGGAGGAAAACTTAATTTTAAATCAGAATTTTGCCAAGAACAAGCCTGCCTTTTCAAGGCTCACCCCAACATTCAGTGTTGACAAGCCACCCTTTAAAGGGAGCAGGAATGGCAGGGTTGAGAGATTCTAAACCAGGCACCACAAAGGCTCCTATTAAAAAGGAAGAACAGAATCCCCTGCCTCCTGCTGCAGATGCCATTCGCTCCAGGGACTGGATGTCAGAACAAGCCAAAGCAGGTTTCATTTATCCTTGTCCAAACCCCAGGGAGCCAGGGCACTTTATTCAAGGCAAAATATTCAAAGTCTTCACCATTTGCCTCCTCGGCCATCTCCCTCCAGCCAGGTGGCCAGCAGATTCTGATTGATCCCAATAATGTTTCTTCTCATATCTGAATTTCACAAGCATGTGAGAAGTCTCAGGTGTGGGTTTTTCCCCTAGTGCTTCTAATAAACCAGGTCCTCACGCTTGAAATAAAGCCCGCATCAAGAGACTCTCCCTGCCTAGCAATGCAGCTTCTCAGCAGGTGATTCCACTCTTTGGGGGCTTTCAGAACTTCAGAATCTATAATCAGAAGCTTGGAATGACAGCAAATGACGTGACCCCAGAGGAAATTTGCTTCCCCTCTTGTGGGATGTTAGCTGCTTTAGAATTCTCAGAGGGACACTCTTCTGGCTAAAGGAATCTTTGGGGGAATAAGAACTGAGGAAGATGGGGCCAAGATATTTCATTATCTCTGGCAAGGAGTGCAGGTGGGGGGTCCTGCCTGGGAGGACCCCTGCTGTCCTGGGTGCCACACTTCTAGAGCTTTAACAACCAGAGCAGACCCGTTGTGAAGGAAAGCCAGGATGATCAAGGGTAGGCAGCCTCTGTCGTGTTAGAAAAGGTTTTAAATGACACAGCTTCCTCAGTCTGAAAAGATCAGGACTCAGAAACAATCCAATCAAAGTCTCTGAAGATAATGATTAAGAGGAGTGAGAAGTTGTACACGGCCTTGTTCAGCTAACCCTACACATGGGGACTAGGGAGCAGCCTCCAAATTGGAAGGAAGCCATTTGGGAAAAATTGAAAGGAAATGTAACTTTACACAGCAGGTAGGACACTTATGGGACTTACTAGCCCTTGAGGGTGGTACAGGCCATTTAAAAATAGAATCAAAGCATGTTTAGAAGAATGTGCGAAATAGGAGCTCCATTGTGGACCAGTAAGGGAAGTCAGGATATTTGACTGGGGTGCGCCATGATCTTTTGAAATTGACCTAATAGATGTGCTGGTCTCAAACACAGCACAGGTGGATGACATTCACAACCACCACACACATTCCCACAGGTATCTCCAAATTTTGGCCTCTGACACAGACAAAATATGAACTCCCCAAGCTTTATTACCTAATGAAGCAAGGATACTGAAATGCATGGCAATCAAAGTAACTTAGCGTGGCTATAACCTGAAATTTCTTAGAGAACAGATGAATTCCAAATTTCACCTCAAGCATTCTCTGGGCTTCTGTCCTGCAAATATATTCTGTCTAACTCATGCAACCATGTCTGTGAAGTATGCCAGGATCTCAATGAGGAGACTTCAAGCACAGGAGAGTTAAATGGGTCTGGGCAAAGACTGTAATGCTCTAGGAGGGAGGAAATCATGGCCATAGAATTCATTATTGTTAAATTGACATACGCTCAAAATATTTAATTAATCAGCTAATTACCCCAAATAGTAACAATCCCTCACTTGCAAAACCCACCCAACTTAAGGGATCCACAAGCAGTGGCAATCATAACGTCCAAGAGGACCTGAACATCTTGGGGTGTGATTTGAGCTGAATTTGGTCTACGGGGGAGACTGCTTAAATAGGCAGTCTCATGTCTGCTAGCAAGTCCCGCTACAAACAGGTTCTTCCAGACAGGCACAGAATCATTTCAGTAGCCAGGCTTTCAAGAGCAGGATCCTGGCCCCCTGAAGAGGCTAAAAGGAACAAGGCAGGGACTTGGGTGCCAACCAGATCATCAGACCAATGATGTGATCTCTGGATGTGATGTTGAGCTGAAAAACCAAACGGAACTAAAAATTGGAGTATCTAGATCTAAAGCCTCAAAATGAGTAAGGTTGTCTTGATGAGCTCCTCAAGGCAGATCAGACATCAGGTCTGCAGATGTTTCCAGGCTAACTCAACTACCCCAGGAGTTTTCTGAGATATTGCAAGGCATGGATCTCCGTACTCTCTATGACCATGTACAAGTCTCTTAAACTTTCTTTACCTTTGGTTTTCTAATCTTTAGAATGGAATAGTACCCTGCAATGTTGTTCTAAAGATTATATAATATATCCATCAGGACTCTAGTATAGTCCCTCACATATCATAGGAACTTAGTAACAGTGACTATTATTATTTAATGCTTGCCAACTAAGTTAGGCCAGGATGCAGGGCTGAGACCTTGCCTTGGAAACCCATAAAACCATGAAATCAGCTCCACAGAACTTAACTGACTTAATTGCTGACATCTCTGATGGCTATTTTGTCATTGAGGACACCCAAATCAAAAACACAATTTGGATCTTGAGACAGAGGGTAGTTAGGTCCTTTTAGAATGGCGAAAATTTAGCAGATTGTTATGAGTTGAGTTGTGTTCTCCAAAAATTCATGTGTGGAAATCTTAACCCCCAGTACATCAGAATGTGACCCTATTTGGAAACAGGCTCATTGCAGATGTAATGAAGAAAGGCAGTTTTGGTTTTAAAGTGGCAGAGAACACGGCTGCATTGTGTTCTACTGTTTGTGAAAGGCAGAATTTGTAAGTCAGAAATGTGGCTACTGAGCAGAGAAGATTGATAAGTAAAGAGTTGAAGGTGTGGCCTGGTTTCTCCTTGCTACTTATAGTAAAATGTGAGAAGAGAAAGATCAATTGAAAGAGGAGCTGCTAAACAAAAAGAAACCCAAACTTGAAGATCTGGAAAATTCTCAACCTATATGTATTACAAAAAATTTTAAAAGTATGCTGTAGAGAAAACACCAAGGGTGTGGCTGAACAAGTGTTTTCTATAGAAACTAGGTGTGTGACTTGTGGAGCCAATCAGCCATCTCAATAAAAATGTTGCCAACTTGATGGAAGGGGACAGAGACAGGAAACAATGAAGGAAAGATGCCAGACTTCTGGCCTTCACAGGCAACAAATGGGCTCATAGAGACGTCTGGTTATAGATACGTGTGATCTTTCAAGAAGAAGGAAGAATGATCCCAAGTGGCAGGGGGCTCCTGGGTTCCAGAGGAAGAAGCCACCTCCTCCTTTCTAGATGGCAGAACTACTACCCAGGGTGGAGGGGGTGAGGTCACTTCCCTGGTGGGCCTAGAGAGTGGAACATTCAACCAAAGAGGGTTATCCTCAAGCCTTAAAATCAAATGGAATTTACCCCTGCTAGGTTTCAGACTCACTTAGAACCCATAACTCTTTTTTTTTCTTCTGATTTCTCCCTTTGGAATGGAATATCTATCCTATACCTGTCCCACCATTGTATTTTGGAAGCAAATAACTTGTATCACAGGTTCACAGATAGAGAGGAATTTTGCCCCAGAGATAAATCATACCCTGAGTACCACTCAGAACTAATATGGATGATATGTGAATGAGATTTTGGACTTAGACTTCATGCTGGGATGAGATGACTGTATTTTGCATGTGAGAAGGAAGTGAATTTTGCGGGGGTCAGAAGGCATACTGTTATGGGTTAAATTGTGCTCCTTGTCCCCCCTCAAAACTTACATGTTGAAGTATTAACTCCTCAAACCTCAGAATGTGACTTTATTTGGAAATTGAGTCATGACAGATACGGTTAGTTAAGAAGAGGCCATAAGCAGAGAGGACCCTGCCCAAGACCATGGGAACCCACCTCTTGCATCAGCGTGACCTGGGTGTGAGACCTGGAGTCAAAGGAGATCATTTTGAAGCTTTAAAGTTTGACTGCCCCACTGGATTTCGGACTTGCATGAGGCCTGTAACCCCTTTGCTGTGGCCAATTTCTCCCATTTGGAATAGCTGTATTTACCCAATATCCCCATTGTATCTAGGGAGTAACTAGCTTGCTTTTGATTTTACAGGTTAATAGGCAGAAGGGACTCGCCTTATCTCGGATGAGACTTTGGACTGTGGACTTTTGTGTTAATGCTGAAATGACTTAAGACTTTGGGGGACTGTTGCGATGGCATGATTGGTTTTGATATGTGAGGACATGAGATTTGGAGGTGCCAGGGGCAGAATAATATGGTTTGGCAATGTCTTCATCCAAATCTCAACTTGAATCGTATGTCCCAGAATTCCCATGTGTTGTGGGAGGGACCAGGGGGAGGTAGTTGAATCATGGAGGTCAGTCTTTCCTGTGCTATTCTTACGACAGTGAATAAGTTTCACAAGATCTGATCGGTTTATCAGGAGTTTCTACTTTTTCTTCTTCCTCATTTTCTTCTGCCGCCACCATGTAAGAAGTGCTTTTTGCCTCCTGCCGTGATTCTAAGGCCTCCCAAGCCATGTGGAACTGTAAGTCTTGTTAAACTTCTTTGCTTCCCAGTGTCAGGTATTTCTTTATCAGCTGCATGAAAATGGACTAATACAGACCCCTAATCCAATTTTACTGGTGTCCTTATAAAAAGGGAAAATTTGGATATAGACATGCACACAAAGAGAATACCATGTAAAGATTGCAGTTATGCTGCTACAAGCCAAGGAACTACTAGAAGGTGGGAGAAAAGCCTGGAGTGGTTCTGCCCTAGAACCTTCAGAGGAAACATAGCCTCTCCAACACCTTGCTCTCAAACTTCCAGCCTCTGGAACTGTGAGACAATACATTGCTATTGTTTAAGCCACTCAATTCTCAGTTTTCGGTACTTTGTTAGGGCAGGCCTGGCAAACAAATACACAGGTTCATATGAAACATCTAAGCACAAAAAACTAAAAATACACCTGACGAGGGTATCTTGGGAATGTTGCCATTAGAAAAAAAAATTAAACTCCTCACGTAAGAGCAACTGAATGCTGTCTACATGGAATGGCTCAGTCTTTCTGAAATTATTAGTGACTTGTTAAGACTGAATGATTACACTGCATAGCAGGCTAAGATGAGAAATAATCCATTTTGAAAAACTCCAAGCTAGAAAACAGACTTGTCTACACATTCATACCGAATTCTGTGAACCAATGAGGGAAAGAACTATGGAAAATCTGAGATTTTGTATTAAGCAGACATGGCAAAGGGTAATTATATAGTGTGATATAGAGGATGTAGACATAGACACACATATATACACGCATGAACACACAGGCACGCACACACACATGCACGCACACACACACACATACACATGCACACACACAGAGCTGTCCTTCGGTATCCTCAGAGGATTGGTTCTATGACCCTTCATAGATACCAAAATCCATGGATTCCCAAGTCCCTAATATAATTAGAGTAGATTTGCGTATAACCTATCCTTATTCTCCATATACTGTAAATCATCTCTAGATTACTTCTAGTACCTAATGTAATGTAAATGGTAGGTACATGGTTGTTATACTGTATTATTTTTATTTGTATTATGTTTTATTGTTGTATTAAATTTGGTTGAATCTGCAGATGTGGAACCCACAGAAATGGAGGGCCAACTGTACATCTATGTTTACATACATACATACTCATACATGATCTTAAAGCTGTACTGTCTTCTCAATGTTAAAGAAGTTTATAACTCTAAATATTGATAAATGTTTACCCTTCTCAGCCTCCAGTCCTTGTGTCTTCTAGCATTGCTCTGTTTTGAAGCTAAGCTGGCTAGCGGGGACTGCTCCCAGAAGCACCTGTTATCAAAGGGCCCATCCCTTCTTGTTGATTCTGGGGGACCAACAGCTACGTAGAACATTCAGCCTCCCTTAAGAAACAAGAACCAGAAAATAGCTGCACTTTAGATCAAATGATTGAAGGGAAAAAAACGAGACCAACAGCAACTAAGAGAGGGAGAGGAATTGATTCTTTCCTCACAAATGAAGTCAAGTTTATTCATTCATTCCTGCCCTTTTTAAAGGACAATTAATGGGAATTTCTAAAACTTACAATGTCGAAATCATTAGTGGATCACTTGAAGCAATAATGCAGCTGTTATGATTAATGGCTGAATTTTAAATATTTCAGTAGGATCAAGGAAATCTCTGCACTACCGTGCACTCCCCGGCTTGTCGTATGTGCCTCCCCAGGATGCTACAGAGAATGTGATGACATCTCAACAGGTTCTTTCCTCACTAAAATATTGTGCAATTCCAAAATAAAATTCGAACTAAAACTCAAATTCACTCATTCATCAGCCAGCATGAGGCGGGAGAGGGTAGCAGAAAGAATACTTATGAACCTGGAAGGAGAAAAATGAATCGTGATCTCTGCTTTGTCGTTTTATGCAATCCTAGGTGCATTGTTGAAATACTGTGAGCCTTGATGATCTCATCTGCAAAACAGAAGTGGGAATGAGAAAGCCTTCCTTTCCTGATGTACAGAAAGTTTACATCAACTACTAAGTGCTATTCAAATGTAAGGTATTGGTATCTGCTTATGTGCAAGGAACATGGATATTGACGACACAGGAAAGGGAGTGAGAGGTACTCAGGTTTTAAGAATACACAAGACCCGGTTCTGCCCTCAGGGAGATCTCAGGCTTGTGGATACAAACATTCATTTCATAGATAATCATAATTTCAGGTAGAAAATGTAACTGCCATAGAGGTGGGGTCACTTCGGCCTTGGGGCCTGGTAAAGAATTAATGAAGGCTTCAGGGGGAAAAGTGATATTTGTGATAAAGGCAGCTGAAACCTGGAGGTCATGCTTTCTGAATTTTGCCAAGTTTGGGGTGTCAGAAGGGAAACCAAAACCAATGAGGGAATGTGAAACCTTCCAATTCCCTTGTCGAAGCAGGAACCCAGTGTTCTTGTGAAGCTGCCTGAAAGGATGGCAAAAATAGAACAGGTCAAGCGTGTCTCCATATCAAACCATTTCAATCTCTCCAGCATTGCTAAAAATGAAAGGGCGATCATCTGGATGGGGATGATATGCCCTTGTTCTTGTCTAGCAAATGCTTTAAAACCCCCCCAAATTCTCTGACTCCCAAGATGAAGAAAATGAGACTGGCATGGTGAATAATTGTGTTGTAATTTGTATGAAAAGAGAATGGAAAAATATAAAAGAAATAGTTAACTAGATGGACACAATGGGGGACCATGGCTGGCCTTCTCCCTTGGAGCATGGGAGTCCTGCATGATCTCCAGCCCAGTCCACCCTCACACCTTGCCAGGTTAATCTCCTTCAAATGCAGTTCTGATCACATCTCCAATATGCTCAAGGACTTAGGCATGGCTCCCTGGTGCCTACAAAATTAAGCTCAGATTTTTAAAATTAAAATCTGCCACAACAGGGTCCTAACCAATCTTTGCAACATTATCTTGGTTATTCATCTGCATTATCTCTTCTTTTTCCAGCCTAACTGACAACATGCCCGCCTCTAAATCTGCTCTGAATGCTCCTGCTCCCTGCTCAGGATTTTGTTCTCTGGTTTTTAAGGCCTCCCTGTCCCACAACTACCTTCTGAAGTTGTAACCATTGTGCAAAGTCCAATTCAAATTTCATCCCAATCTGATTAAACAATCATTCACTGAGCCCCTTCCATGTCCTTTTCCCATTGGGTCACTGAAGATGAAAAGATGAGTAGGACCTCTCCTGTCTTCAAGTTGCCTCCTAAGAAGAAGGAAGACAGACGCATAAATAATTAACCATAAGATACTGTGCTGGGATGTAGAGTCCATTGTGCAGACATGTATGGACTTTGAAAAGTTAATGACTATTTCTGCTGTTGAGAAGGATCGTGGTAAGGCTCAGAAGAGGCGGCACTTCAGCTGTAAGGCAGAACAGTGGATTTCCAGGTAAAGACGAGTGGACAGTGTAAGCCAAGGCACAGAGGCAAGGACAAAACATAGTAAAGGACAAGGGCTAGGTTCCAGGTTGCTGGATCCTGGAATGTGTGGAGCAGGAATGAGACCTCACTTTAGAAAGGAATTCTGAGACCAAGAATAGTCAGGTTTCCAAGGCATGAGTTCAGACCTTAGCTCATAGATGTGGGGGTATTTTCAAGGCTGATTTTAAGAGTGATGTCTGCTATTACATGGTTGATGCCACGTGATAACTCTGGTAGCGGTATTGAGGGCTGACTGAGGACAAGGCCAGCAGGTAGGAAGCTGTTATTATAGTCCACACAAGACATAATGAGGGCTTTTCACACAATAGCGGCAGAATAAATTAAAGAGGGGGGTATATATAAGAAACTCTCTTCTATTAGGACTTTCCTACTCTACCCCTCCTCCTAGTGCAAATATTATTTCTCCCTGCTATTTCATTCAAGCCACAACTCATATTTTTATGTGGATTAGCATTTTTGACTCACATGATATTGAATTTTGTTTTATCCTCACAATTTAAAATCAAAAGTTCCTGCGTCCGAATTATAGTAGGTGCTGAAGAAGTGACTGAAGACGGGATATGTATAAAGTTGTCTCAGGATGGTTCTGTTGCCAGAAATTGAATCCCACGCAGAATAACTCAAGCGACAGGGAGTTTATTTCTGAAATAAAGGAGAACTCACAGGAACTGGGGGCAGGAAATAGAAGCAGGACCCAGGAAGGACATGATACTTCTTGGTTCAGGGACAGTTATGAACCAGCTCCCAGGCTCTGGGTCTCACAGTTCAAATTCTCAAAAGAGAAGACTTATCTATCCCAGGATAAGTCAACTGTGGCCAGAAAGATGTGGGACTCCATGATACAAACATGGTAAAAGTCCACCCTTCTGCCAGGGTTGGTTTCTCACCTGTAGAAGACATCTTTGTTAGAGATAGTAATAATTTTCAAAATGCTTCACAAATGTTGGTCTCAACTAGGCACAAACCTCAAATCCTGTGAAACAGAGATGGATCTTTAAAAAAAAAAAAAATCTTTCTTCCACCAGCAAGTAAAGAGGCTCAGAGAAGCTAAGTGATTTGTTCACTATCACACAGGAACTCATTGGTAGAGCCAAATTCCTAAATCCAGGAATCTACCTTCCTCAAACCCAAGACTATTTTGATCACTTTCAAACATTCCTTTCCATTCATTCACTGAGAAATATTTGCTAAGTATGTTAATATGGGCTAACTCTTGTGCTTGAGACTAGAGCGGAGAATTCTTAAAAGTCATTCACTTTACCCGTGCTGATCACTGATGAGACAAGGTGATATCTTTCAGTTTACCACTCGAGACATGTGACAAATGTGAAAATGGTTTATTAAAGTACTGAAACTTCTCCCAAAATTTTCTATAATTAGTGCCTGTACTTAGTGCTACTCTAAAGTTATTTTATTTGGCAATAATATTTAAGATTAATATATTCTTCTGGTGTCTATAGTAACCGGTCTTTCAGCACAGTATGAAGGTTGGGGATTTATTTATATTTAGGCTTCACCCAAGAGGAAGATTTTTGTATAATTTATTGCTACATTTAGAGAGCATAAAACCTTTAGGCCACAATGTGTAGTTAATATTCAGAATTAAGTCAGTTTATTATGCATCAACTGGTAGGTCAAATTCAGCTTTGTGTGCTATAATTTATAATACAGGTTTTTGCCTGGAGCAACATGGAAGCCCTGAAGCAGTGCTGTGAATTATTACAACTAAATTGGACACTACCTGCCAAAATATACGCCATTGCTTGTATTTCTATTGCACGAAGACTATAAACATGATTTCCAAGAGCTCTGTGCTGCAAGGACATCTAAATAAAATATCAGTTTCATGACCGGTGTCAGCATTTAGAAACTTATTTCCTGTGCTCGCAGCTGCTGCAGGTCTGGGTTTCTGTGGCAATTCACATCTTAGCCACTTACAAAATGGCAGTTTATAGGTTTTATGACTACACCATGTAAACATATTTCTCTCTTTTAATGGGTGCACAAACTGCACTGCAGTATAAGCATTACTAAAACTATTTGGAAAGCAACCTTAAATATGGCATTTAATAAGCCAAGATGGTTTAATGAAAGATTTAGTGCATACTTAAACTATATTACAGATTTCTTTCCTTGAATGCCATTTGTGTTTTTGATAACTGTTTACCTAATTCCTTGGCTAGGATTTTGAAACTAAAACATGAACGAGCTCTTTTTGGACTGTGGCTTTCAATGGCCTTAATTCCAGGGGATGTTTTATGGTCTGCACTAAGTCTAGCAAATGGAGTCACCTCTTGATTATGTACAAGTGAGTTTCCCATTTTACGGATCTGTAAAAATTATAGAAAATCACTTTAATCTAAACATTCCAAAGTAGGAGAAGGTTAAGTAAACTCTGGGACGTGGAGTCTATGTATATGGCCATTTACATGATGTTTACAAAGAGCATTTAATCAATTTTTTTAAATTGTTGAATTCTGGCCTAGCGTTTTCTGGTGAAGGTCAACGTTCAAAATTAAAGTTAGAAAAACAAGTGAAGGAAGCTCACCTACTGTAAAATTACATCACACATTCCAGGCACTGGGGAGATGAAATAGGTTTCAATAATACATGTCTCTCTCTTCTCTCTAAAAGGGGTGGCCAGTTATCCATGCAACTGACATTGGTGAAAAAAAAATCAGCCAAGAAGGAAAAGACAATGAGGAACAGATTTTGCCCTAACCCTAACCCTAATTCTAAAAAAATTTAGACATTTCTAACAGTCATAATTGACCAAAAGTCATCAAATAGAACAGTGAGGGCAAAGCCCCTGGTGTGGCAATCAGTTGGCATTTACCCAGAAAACTGAGAAAGTCTTTATTGGTAAGGAGAAGGGTCCTGACTCCAACTTTTTGTAAACTAGCAATTTTAGTCCAATATGCTAAGTTTTGAGAAACCTTTAGTAGAGTACTTTTAAGATTCTACTAAGTAAACCTTAGTTCTATACAGAAACAGACATGAAAAAGAGAGAAAATAAAATGTTTCTATGGACACACCATTTGTCAATAAGAATCAAAGAAAATGAATGGAATTTAAAATCAAATCAGGAAGCTGGCTGCAAATCAACCTTTAAGAACCACCAGATAAAACCAGGATCTTTCCCTTTTCTTCTCAGTGAGTGTGGCAGGGGTTGCTTGTAGCTGGGAGCCTATGTCATCAATGTTGCTCTCCCTAAGATATCTAGGGATTCCAGGGAGGACACAATCAGTGATGTCAGCATCAGCTGTACCCTGTGATGCAACAGACAGAAGGCAGAGAGGGAGAGACGGCCATCCAAATAACAGTGGTCCCCTGGGTGGCTCAAGTGGATGATTTTAGCGTCTTTTCAACACTGCAATTCTATACAACTATGCCTCCTGACTAAAAGGATAGGATGTACCACTCACTCATCAGACACATAACAAGAACATTCTCCACCATGGCACACTGCTTCCAAAATGAAAGGCAGCACCTTCAAAGCGGCGATTATAGTTAACATGTGTTTTATGTCCTTTCGGCTTAGGTACGAAGCGCACAGGTGTGGGGGAGAGATTACCTCTGCCAGCCAGAGGGGCCCATCCTGGCCCCAGAGGTGCAGTTGCCTCTTGTCACCTGCAACAGGGGCTCTGAGCATGTCCTTGAAGGAGATATTTGGCTCTGCCATAAACATATTTGCTTGCCTGAATAAAGAAAACAGGTGTGTAACCACCTCATGTAAGGGAAGTCGCTGCTCCATGGGCCATGTGATTAGCAAGCTGGAGCAGGTGTGCAGCCTGGCAGGCAGACCCCAGACACGCTCCTGGAAAGATATTGGCCAACGACTGTAGCGTGGCAACTGGCTGTTCCTTTGTGCTTGCCTCACAAGCCACGAGGCTCAGAACATGCCAAAACCCTTGATACTCCCACATCAGGGAGAACTGCACGCAGCAGCCAGTAGGTTTGGGAACAAAGGCAGATGATCTTTCGGGCAAATAATCACCAACTCGAGGCTCTCCATGCTTCAGGAAGCCCCTAGCATTCCAATTCATACAGTTTATATACAGAAAAAAATTGACAGAGATTTTTCCAAATTTTGCAATTCTAGAAATGATATTGCCAATAACTATTATGAAAATGAAACTAACTTTTCCAAACTACAAATAATAAAAATTACATTTTGATCAAATATGGTAAAGAAAAGACTGAAGTATTTTCTCACTAGAAAACACTATAAACTTGTCAGATGAAGAAGATATCAGCTACAGAGATGTGTCAGGCAGTTAATTATTAAAGTATATTGTTATTTTTCTGGATTTGGTATGTTTTTGGTATTTGTCAGCTTTCTGAATCCATAATTTGTTGTGATTTCTTTCCTTGTTCTAAATATATATTCACGATTTTACATAATTTGTATGGGGTTGATATGTTATTTTTCTTAAAGAGCGGCCTTCGAAAGTGTATAGGTTTCAGATTCTACAAAACCTTAATCTGCCTTGGTTCAAAAGTTAACAGCAGGAATAAAAATTATATGGTAAAAATAAGGCAGCATGAAAAGAAAAGACTTAAAAGAATCAAATTTGAAATCTAGAAATAAAAGTACAGAGTCAGTGAAAAAAATTCAAGAGGTAAGTTGGACAGAAAACTAGACAAAACCATTGAGAAATTAAGTGAATTATAAGAGCAGATATAAGGAAACTGCTTAGAATGCAACACAAAGAGAAAAAGGATTAAGTATGTGGAATATACAATAATAATGTCCAATATTAGCAATTCCAGAACACAGGAATAGGAAAAAGAGAAAAGAGTTAATATTCAAAGAGATAACACTTCAGAATTTTCCAGGATTTAGGATAGAAGTCTTCATATGGCAGGAACATAAAAATTCTTAGACAAACAAACTAAAAGAAACCCACCTCTACACATATAGTAATAAAACAGTAAAGTATTATAAACAAAGCCATTCAGAAACAAACAGAGAAATTAACCAGCAATAACATTAGGCTGATTAAGACTTCCTACCACAACAAAAGATGCCAGAACACAATGGAATATGTTATCTAACTAAACCAACATTCAAGAGTGAGCACAAAACAATGGTGTTTTCAGAAAAAGACCAAGAGAGTTTACTACAAATCCTTTTTGAAAGATCTGCTAAAAGTGTATTTCAAGAAGAAAGAAAGGGAACCCCAAATGATAAAAAGGCTTCAAAGTAACATTGAGCAAAGATATTGGCAAATATCTTTTGAATATTTCTAAAATATCCAAATAAGATATTTCTTATTTAGATTTATTTTGAATAAATCTAAATAAGCATTGAGTGCTAATCATAATAATGACAAGAGTGGGAAGAAGCCAGATGCAGTGGTGAGCATCTGCAATCCCAGCTACTCAGGAGGCTGAAGTGAGAGGATCCCTTGAGCCCAGGAGTTCAGGTCCAACCTGGGGCAACATGGTGAGACCTTCATCTCTTACAGGAAGAAACAAAGGAGGAACTTAAACGCTGGAGAAAAATAAAATAAATACCGTCGGTGCAGAGATCAAAGTTTACATTCCTATATTGTTTTGGAAGAGAGTGAAGGTAATGAATAAGGGTTAGAGTTTTGCTAATTCAAAAAATGCATGCTAATACAGAAATCAATAGCTTTCACATACATAATAGCCAATTATAGAAAACAATGATTGAGAAATTTACAATAGCAAAAGATTAAATATTTAGGGAAAAAAACAGCAAGAAATGTGAAAAATCTCTATAAATAAAACTTCAAACCTTTTGGAAGACACAAAAGTAAACTTAAACAAATAGAATCTATTCTTGAGTAGGAGGACAGAACATCATAAAAACTGTCAGTTCTCCCTTTGTTAATTTATAAACCTAATGTTAATAAAATTCCAGCAAGCATTTTTAGGGATTTAGACCAATTGATACTAAAATTCATATGGGGGAAATAAGTGAGAATAGCCAGGAAAGCACTTTAAAAAACAACAACAGAGGGTGGGCACAGTGGCTCATCCCTGTAATCCCAGCACTTTGGTAAGCTGAGGCAGGTGGATTACCTGAGGTCAGGAGTTTGAGACCAGCCTGACCAATATGGTAAAACCCTGTCTCTGCTAAAATTACAAAAATCAGCCAGGTGTGGTGGCATGCACCTATAGTTCCAGTTACTTGGGAGGCTGATGCAGGAGAATCATTTAAACTCGGGAAGCAGAGGTTGCAATCAGCCAAGATTGCACTACTGCACTCCAGCATGGGTGACAGAGTGAGACGTGGTCTCAAAATGCTCCCCTGCCAAAAAAAAAAAAAAACCAGAAAAATGGAAACAGCAAAAACAAAGAGGAACTAACTCTGTCAGACAGAAATTAAAACATAATGTAAACCCATATAAGTAAAACAGTATGGTATTGGCCCAGGCATAGACAAATACACCACCCAAATATAATAGAAAGCTCAGGAATGGATCCAAGTACATGTGGAATTTTAGTGTATTATAAATATGACATCTAAACTAACTGGGTCAAAGATGAACTTTTTTTTGTTTTTTTATTTTTTTTTTTAATTTTTTGTTTCGTTTCTTTCTTTAAAGATGGACTTTTGAATACATAATGCTTATGAGACCGGATAGCCATTTGAAATGAAATAAAACAAGATCCATGCCTCATTCAATAAATAAAAATATTTCATAAAATAAAAAATAAGTTCCAAATAAATATAAATTTTAAAATAGAACCACACAAGTACTAATACATATATATTTATATACAGACACTTTTCCTATGCTTAAAGAGAAAGTCACCCATACATAAATGGTATATATTAAAACATACTCTAATTATGACTCAAAATTCAGAGGTAACAAAAGAATAGACTGATAAATGTTTCTACAGAATTTTCAAATAAGAATAAACATTTATTATTAAAAATTTTAACTATTTATAAAGACAAAACATAAAGTTGGAAGACAACTGACAGAGAAAATACTTTCAGCAGATACCACAGACAGGGCTAATATCACTAGTATATAAAGAACTTTTAAAAATTGAGGAACAAGGTACCAAAACTACAATATAAAAATGTGAAAAAGACATGAACAGACAATTTACCAAAAGAAAGATAGAAATATGACCCTCAAACATAAAAAAGATATTAAACTCACTCATAAGTAGAGAAATGCAAATTAAAATGATGTACAATTTCTTACCTATCAGATTAGTAAAAATTAAAAAGATTACTTATATTGACAAAATTATGGTGAAAAAGGAAACAATTGCTCTTAAACACTCCTGTGAAAATGGAAATAACTACAATCCTTTTGGAGTTCACAGTATCTAATAAATTACACACGCACTTACCTTTTGGAGTTCACAATATCTAGTAAGCTACACATGTAAACTACACTTACCTTTTAATGTAGTATTTGGACTCTTAGGAAATTACCCTGAAGATATACCTCCGTCAGTATAAAAGTACATATGCATGAGATTATTCATTGCCACAATTTTTGTAATTGCAAATATTGGAAACAGTTTATATACCCACACACAGAAAAGTAACCGAATGAACTGTAGTACATTCACACTGTGGAATTCTATGCAGCCGTAGGAAAGAAAGAGGAAGATCTCTATGAACTGACATGGAATGGTGTCCTAGTTTTGTCTACTGAGAGAATCTAGAAGCAATGCATACCTAGCAACCAGATCTTGTTTTAAAATTTGGTCTCCAATAATAGGAATCAGAACTCCTCAGAGAAATGGCAGACTTTAGGGCTGGAGCAGGAACAGTACAAGGTGAGTCTGAAACATTTTAGGTTGACAAAAAGTAAAAAAATTCTCGAAGACTGATGGGGGCATATCCACAGAAGCCACCTTGAAAATGCTCCCAATCGCCAAATCTTGAAACATTTTAAGGAATAACATAAATAATGATTATAATGGATTATGGCCCATAGAAAAAACAAGTGAGTACATAATAAGAATAAAAAGTTGAATAAGGAAATGCAAAAAAGGAACAACTTTTCCTTACGGTATATTTTAGTTAACAAAAATAAAAGAAGTGATGGTAATAGAAACATTACCATTTTGCAAACACCATAATAAGTGTTGTAGGCAAGAATCATCAATGGATGCTAAAAATGATAGATAAGAGTATGATGATGAAAATCAGGATGCTTTCCTGTTTCAAGGCATCTTCCTACAAGATATATTTCAATTAGAAAAGGAAAAATGGTAACATTACAGTAGGAAAACCTGACAGACATCACCATAACCAAGTGACCAAAGTTAACATCACCAGTAATGAGACAAATTGGTATCATATAATACTAAGAACACATAGTGTTTGTGATAGTCATGCCCAAAATGCATAACCTGAATTGAATCATGACAAAACATCAGACAAATCCAAAGTGAAGATCATTCTACAAAATGTATTGCCTAGCGTTCTTCAGAATGCCAAGATCATGAAAGATAAGGAAAAAGCAAGAAAATGTCCCAGATTAGAGGAGACTAAAGAGATAAAACAACTAAATGCAATAAATGAAACTGGATTAAATCCTGGTCCAGGAAAATGACATTAGGGGGACAACTGGAAAAATGCAAATAAGACTTAATAATATTATATCATGTTAATGTCTTAGTTTTGATAATTTTACTGTAATAATGTGAGATGTTACTATCTGAGGATGAAGAAGGATATATTGGAATTCTTTGTACTATTTTTGCAACTTTTTGTGAGTATAAATTACAAAATGAAAATTAAGAAATAAGAAATACATTTAAAAGATCACATACTAAAATTTCAAGAATACCGATAATACCACCAGAAAATAAAAACAAAGAAAATAGAGAAAACCAAAGCAATCCAATAGAAAACAGAAAGCAGAGTGGGCAGGGGGTGGGAAGAAGCAAAGAAAAAGCTTGTTAAATACAAAACACAAAATGAAACAGCAGAAACAAAACCAAACAGATCAGTAATCACAGCAAACTAAATTCATTATTAAAAAACAGAGACACCTAGATGAATTTTTGAACCCAGCAATATTCTGTGTTTTTGTTTGTTTGTTTTGAGAGGGAGTCTCGCTCTGTCACCCAGGCTGGAGTGCAATGGCGCTATCTCAGCCCACTGCAAACTCCACCACCCAGGTTCGAGTGATTCTCCTGCCTCAGTCTGCCAAGTAGCTGGGATTATAGGCGCCCGCCACCATGTCAGGCTAATTTTTTTTTTTTTTTTTTGTATTTTTACTACAGGCAGGGTTTCACCACGTCGGCCAGGCTGGTCTCGAACTGCATATTTAAAGCAAGGTTGAATATGAAGGAATTGATAAGTTAAATTTGAACAAAAAGGCATTAAAATATATACATGATATACATATATATCATATAAAGGAGTATATTTCAAAATAATTAACACTAGCTTTTATGACTAAAAAACCTCTGAAATCCCAGCGGCTTAATATAAAAAGGTTTATTTCTCACTTACATAAAGTCAATATAGGTTAGGAGGCCTGCTTACATATTTTAGCTATGTCATTTGAAATGGAAGCCCTCCCAGATCATCATGGCAGGTGAGGAGAGAAATGAATGAGGCACTGTAGAGCCATACTTTTCCTCATACTTTTGAAGGAGCACAATTTTCCTCACAACCCATTCTCTACAACAGGTCACATGACACAGCCTAGAGCAAGAATGTAGAGTACTAACTCTCTCTACCACAAAAGGGGGAAACCACGATGATAAAAAGGGAAAAACCACCCAGGAGAGTGCTAAACCATACATGAGAAACCACCCCCATGATCCAATCACCTCCCACCAGGCCCCACCTCCAACATTGTGGATTACAGTTTGACATGAGATTTGGGCAGGGACACAGACCCAAACCGTATCAGTAATCAAGCAGACCAAAAAATTAGGAAAGGAATAGATTTGAGCAGCACTAATATCAACCTTGATCTAACAATGACACGTAGAACCCAATGGAGAATATGTATTCTTTTCACACTCACATAAGTTGATCACCTACCAGGTCATAAAGGTTGTTTTAGAAATTGCATAGACTCTATGTTAAAAATAACTCACAAATCAACAACAGACCAATTAAAATAAAATTGAATAAAAAATCATAAATTTGGAAAACAAAAATCACACATCTAGGTAACCAATGAGTTTTGTGTTTGTTTGTTTGAGACATTCTTGCTCTGTCACCCAGGCTGGAGTGTAATGGGGCGATCTTGGCTCACTGCAACCTCCGCCTCCTGGGTTCAAGCTATTCTCCTGCCTCAGCCTCCAGAGTAGCTGAGATTACAAGCTTGTGCCACCAAGCCTGGCTAATTTTTATATTTTTAGTAGAGACGAGGTTTCACCATGTTGTCCAGACTGATCTTGAACTCCTGACCTCAGGTGATCCAACCGTCTTAGCCTCCCACAGTGCTGGAATTACAGCCGTGAGCCACAACTGGCCACTAATGAGTTAAAGAAAAAAAAAAATCACAATGGAGGTTGTAAAATATTTGGAACTGAATAACAATGAAAGCACTATGTGTCAAATTTATGTGAGTCAATGAAAACAAGAATTATAGAGAAATTCATAGTTTTAAATTCATGTGTTAAATTAAATATTGAAAATAAACGAGTTAGGTATTCAAGAAGTAAGAAAATGAAAACCTGATTAAATTCAAAGAAAATAGAAAATAAGAGTAAAAGTAATGGAAAAAACAACTAATTATCTGCAAAATTAAAAGCTGGTAGTTGCATTACTAATAGAAAAGGAAAATGTCAAGCAAGGATGCCCAATTAGAAAGAAAAAGGGATGAATTACATGTACATAAAAGAATACTGTAAAAAACTGAATTCTTATAAATTCAAAAACTTAGATAACATGAAAATTATATATAAGTATATATAGAGATAAAAACAGATATACATATGTGTATGTATACACAAACACACATAGATACACATATACATACAAAATTTACTCAAGAAAAAGTTAGAACATCTGAATAAAGCAATCATCATTAAATAAACTGAATTGCTAGTCAATGGTTGGCTTTCCATAAGGAAAGAGATAATATTGAATACCCAGCTCATACTGTACACAAAAATAAACTCCAGAAAAATTAAATGCCTATATGTAAAAAACAAAACAAAACAAAAAAAAAACTAATCTTTTATAATTATCATAATGAAATTTAAGAGAATATGTTTAGGAATTTAGAATAAAGACTAATATCTTAGGTCCTCAAAAAAGCAAAAACCATAAAGAAACAAATTGATAAACTTGCCTACACCGAGATTAAATTTTCCAAATTACAACACATCACAAAACACACAAGTAACAGCCTGGAAGAAGATATTTTGCTAGAGATATGGATTTGAATGCAGGATACAATTCCTATAATCATTAAGAAAAAAGACAAATATACCATTAGAAAAATTAGTCAAAATATATGAACAAGCAATGCTCAGATGAGGAAATACAATGTCCCTAATAGTCAAATGTAAAATTATAAGATATCATCAGGTAAGCTAAATAATATCAAATATGGGAAAGAATATGAGGAAACAATTGTTCTCATACAGTGCTGATAGAAGCATAAACTGATACAATCACCTTGAAAAAGAATTTAGTAATTAAAAATATGACTATCTTTTGTTCAACAATTTCATTCCTAGTCAAATACCTTCCAATCTCATCATACTCTCATCCTCCTGATAAAGAAAACCAATCCAAATCCAAATGGATTTATAGGTTATTTTATCCAACCCTAAAAAGAAAAGAAAACCCAGAAAATTTCATCCTATATTAACCAACTAGTTCCAAGAAATTGGGGAAAAATAAAAATTATCCTGTTCATTTTATATGATAACCTTGTTATAAAAGATAGGATAACTTTGATACCAAAACCAGAAATTCTCACATGTATTTATAAGAAGGATGGCACAAAAATGCTCACTGCAATATTATTTGAAATAGCCAATATTTACAAAATGGAAATTTCCATTGGAAGGAAATGGATGTATTAGAGAAAGTTCTAATTATGGACTACTACACAGCAGTTAAAATGAATGAACTACTACTCAGCCATAAAAAGGAATGAATCAATGACATTCACAGCAACCTAGATGGAATTGGATACTACTAATCTAAGTGAAGTAATTCAGGAATGGAAAACCAAATATGGTATGTTTTCACTTATAAGTGGGAGTTAAGCTGTGAGGATGCAAAGGCATAAGAATGACACAGTGGACTTTGAGGACTCAAAGGGAAAGAGTGGAACGGGGGTGAGGGATACAAGACTACAACTTGGGTTCAGTGTATACTGCTTGGGTGATGGGTGCACCAAAATCTCACAAATCACCACTAAATAACTTATTCATGTAACCAAATACCACCTGTTCCCCAAAAACCTATGGAAATAATTTTAAAAAAAAATGGAATGGACTAGGGATATGTGTATCAACATAGATTGCAAAAACACAAAAATGAGAAAAATAAGAACACTAAAGTTGGTATATTTGTGTAAAACCATAAGTTGTTACATGTTCTATAAGTACACACACACACACATACACACACACACACACCACACCACACCAAATTCACTTTAGTGGAGTGGAAAGGAGTAGAATGAAATTGGGGTGGGTACGATAAGCTTCGACTTGGCTGGAGAAAATGTGGAAGATTAAAACAAAACCAAGTTTTCTCTGACTCTGGCCAGGCCAGTGCCCCCAATCAGGGCCTTCCCCAGGATACCAGTGCAGGAACAGCATTTTCTTTCAACAAATTTGAATCATTTGCACACATTGCATCATCGGTAGGTCACCCAGCGTCCCATAGGGCACTTTGATGCAGCCAAAATATTTTAAGTTTCCCTTCCTTCTCCCTTTCTAAGGACCAAAAAACTACAGCTGGCTTCCCTGGCTTCTGGCAGCCATGAGAATTCTTTTATTATTGCCTGGGGACCCCGGCAAACAAACATCTCTAGTCTTTTCTTTCCTTTTCAGGCTCTGCATTCATCTTCTAAGACCTGACCACATACAAAAAGTATTGTGCCCTGCTTCTCCTGGCAGGGCTCTGTGCCGTGATGGAAAATTCCTTATGGACAATACAGCATAGAATTCAGAGTGCAGTCTCTGGAGTCCTATTCTCTCTCTGTGTCTGTGGGCAGGGCACCTAACTTCTATGTGCCTCAATTTCAGCCTCCATAAAATGGAAGTAAAAATAGGACCTCCTGGGAAAATTTGCGGGCAGCTTAAGTAATAAGAGCTCACTTTTGGTGCATGCTTACTCTGTGTCAGTTACTAGGCTAAATGCTCCACCTGTCTTGTCTAACGCTCTCAACAATGCAATGAGGTAGACATTTTTGTCTCCCCTTTCAACAGAGAGAGAAATGAAAATAGTCTGTTTAAAGTCACACAGTCGGCAACCAGCTTTGGTTTTGGGTCTTTGACCACTACGCTACATGGCATAAGAAGAATCTCATGCAGTACTTCACAGAGTTCTTGGGATATAGAAAACACTCTGTAAGTGTTAGATGTTGTAGCTGAGAGCCACACTCAGGCTATGCAGCATATAAACACAAGCTTTACAGATGTTTCCAGGTCCTGTCCACCTAATGGGTCACTGAGTATGACTCACTCCTGGGGAACAAACCTGTGAGAGAGATCTGCTTATGAAAGGAAGTGTAAGACAGGTAAGAGAGCTGTATATTCTCATCACTATGGCTCTGCCTCTGCAAATCCATTCCATGAGCTTTCTGGCAGTAAGTAGCACAGCCTAGCAATGAGCATCTGCCTTAACTTGCTTGTTTCATAGGCTTTAGCTGTCTAAGCTTCATAATATTGCGAGCTCTTCGAAGGCAGTGACTCGAAGGTCGAGCTCAGCCCGTCTGTTTTCACTGATGATTTTCTTGTTCTTTCTTAAATCAATAAATGGTTAGATTATTTAGACGTAAGTTGTTTCAACCTAAAAGACTGAGAATCTATGGAATGAGTTGAACTTTTGAAGCAAGGAGTCAGCCAGGATGTGCTTTGGTGTCTGTGGAACCTGAAGAATAAATTAATAGGAAATTCCTCCCTAAAGTAACTGTCCAATATATAGGGAATGCTTACATCAATTTCAGTATGCTCACATAAAGGAATATTATACAACCAATAAATATCACAATTATAGATAAAAGAGTTTGTTTGTTTGTTTCTTTTGAGATAGGGTCTTGCTCTGTCGCCCAGACTGGAGTGCAGTGGCTCAATCTCAGCTCATGGTAACCTCCACCTCCTAGGTTCAAGTGATTTTCATGCCTCAGGCTCCAGAGCAATTGGAATTACAGACACATACCACCACACTCTGCTAATTTTTGTATTTTTAGTAGAGACAGGGTTTCTCCATCTCACTGAGGCTGGTCTTGAACTTCTGGCCTCAAGTGAGCCACCTGCCTCAGCCTCCCAAAGTGTTGGAATTACAGGTATGAACCACCTGCACCCAGCCAGGAGTTTTTAATAATAGATGTTAAAGTAAACTAAATATGGCCTGAGAAGGACTCTGTACTTCTATATTAGAGTCCTTGTGGATGAATTGTAACTTAGTTTAATAGTCAGATGAAATTGAAAACCTAACTTAATGGTATGCACCTGTAACAATGGCTGAGTGTTGGCCAATCCCAGCGGCCATACTTCAACCACTCACAGACTACTGAAAGTTCAAACTAGGGAACGCCGAGCTGTAACCAATCTCACTGTTCCTGCACCTCCCTTCCAATTTCTGTATGCCACTTTACTTTTTTTGTCTATAAATTTGTTCTGACTACGAGGCACCCCTGGAGTTTCTGTGAATCTGCTGTGATTCTGAGGGCTGCCCGATTTGTGAATCGTTCATTACTCAATTAAACTCTTAAATTTAATTCAGCTGATGTTTTTCTTTTATCATAGAGAAGAATGTTTATAATATAATGTTTATAATATAATGTTAAGTGGAAAAGTAGGATACACAATTACATAAAAAATGCAATCTCAGCAATATAGAACATAGGCGCAGAAGAAAGAATGGAAGGAAGTATGATAAATTAATAGTTTTTATCTGAATGGTGAGCTTCTGAATGATTTGTCCTTTTTAGACTTCTCTGTGCTTTAAAAGTTTTCACAATAAGCATTTACCTATTGTACTAACTGAAAATGTTAACTTTTCAAATGGTTCCTTCATAGATCCTGCCAGACGAAGCTTCCTAGGCACACTAGCACCTCCTCCTGTCCCTCCGCCAAAGGCAGAGAAAGAATGGAGTCTGAAAGCTTGATCTGGGCTTTCACTCTCTCAGCCACCAGTTAGAGGAGTTTGGATGAGCTCTTGTAAGCCTGTTTCCTCTTTAGATAAATAGGAATATAGGAATAACAGCGCCTCCTTACCCAGATACTGAAGGACCACCTGTGATGCAACAGAAGTGGAAGCACTTTGTAAATCCAAGTACCATCTAAACCTTAGCTGGTTGTATTTTAGCACAGTGATAAAATCTGTGATAGCACAGTGTGTTACTATTGTACCACACCCCTAAGACACACACACACACACACACACACACACACACACACATCGATTCATACAGGCCTTTTCACCTCAGCGTGCTTTTGTGGGAGAGAACACTTACCATGGCTGCCTTTTATCTACTCCTGTCCCAGGCCACACTCCGCTAGTCTTGCCTCTCCAGTGGCATGCTGCTGAGGGACCCAGAGCACACCTGCTTATCTTGGGTGGTAGCAGGTGGGGGTGGTTATTTTTGGAACAGAAGAAGGTTGACATCATCTTGGGTGCTGCCCATGAAGTGACCACAAGGCAAGGACAGCCAAAGGCAAGTGCAGAAAGAAAAGCAAACACAGGAAAGGAAGCACCAGAGTAGAGAAGGGGAGGGCAACATTTTAGGAACTGCAGATTCTATTGCTCTAGGATCCCCTAGGGAGCTGCCAGTTCTGAACATACAGAAAGCTTTGTTGCCCATCTGGGTGACTTCTCAAGATCAGCCCTGTTGATCAGAGCTCAGTGCATCATCCAGAGCAATATCTTAATGAACTGTAGCTTTTTATAGACCTTATAGGTTGCAAAATATTTGGACATATCTTTTCTCTCTTGATCCTCACAACGCTGCTGTGAGAAGTGTATCCTCTCCATCCTAGATCCTGGATAATTTAAATGCATCTTTCAAGGTTACACATACTACTCCCAATAATCCAGTTGGATCTTAGGTAATCTAACTGTTCCTGGTGCTAATTCTTCTAGTCTCCAGGTGACAAATGTTTTGCTATGTAAAGACCCAGCTCTGTTTTTCTTTCAATAAATTGTAGGAATTATATATAATACTTGGAGTTGGCTGGGCACAGTGCCTCATGCCTGTAAACACAGCACTTCAGGAGGCCAAGATGGGAGGATCACTTGAGGTCAGGAGTTCAAGACTAGCCTGGCCAACATGGTGAAAACCCGTCTCTACTAAAAAAAAATACAAAAATTAGCACGTGGTGGCTGGAGCTTGAGGCAGGGGAATTATTTGAACCCGGGAGGCAGAGGTTGCAGTGAGTTGAGATTGTGTCATTGCACACCAGTCTGGGCAACAGAGAGAGACTCAAAAAAACAAACAAACAAACAAAAAAACACCTGGAGTTATTCATTTATTTCCACGTTTATTAAGAGCCCATAGTTCATCAAACACTGTTCCTTGCAACAAAGAGTTGGAGGAATAAGGTTGAACTGTATAGGACCCATATCTCACTATCTTTCTCTTTTTCTTTTTTTTTTTACAGCAAAAATAAATCTGTCAAACCTTTCTCCTCTCTACCCTGGACTATTTCAACAGGCTCATAAGTGGTCTGCCGGCCTGCAGCCCAGCCCTGTGCTTGTCTATCTTTTCATAGCTGCTCAGGGCCATCCCAACCCTCTGGGTTAACCCTCTACTTGTTCCTTATGGCTGCCGGATAATAAACGAGATCTTTCAGATGGGCTGCAGAGGTCCCTCTGATCTGTGTCCTCCCTCAGCCCCCATATCTTTTCCATTCTCCCTGCACTTAATGCTGCCCTGTTGGTAGTAACCACTCCCAGGCCTCCGACACAGCTGCCTTTGTTCATTCCCAGCCTTCGCGTACACAACTTTCTCTGCCTGGCATACTCCCTTCTTAGTTTTGCCTAGTAAATCTCTATTTAGCCTTTAGAACAAAGCTCAGATAGTCGCTTCTTCTAGAATGCATTTCTGATAGTCTTCCCCCGACTCCCAGCAGCCCCCAACTCATTGGAGTTACCTCCTTGTCACATTGCACTATAAACCTTTTATTATTATTATTATTTTTGAGTCAGAGTCTCACTCTGTCACCTAGGCTGGAGTGCAGTGGTGCCATCTCAGCTTACTGCAACCTCCGCCTTCTGGGTTCAAGCAATTCTCTTGCCTCAGCTTCCCAAGTAGCTGGGACTGCAGGTGCACACCACCACATCGGTCTAATTTTTTGTATTTTTAGTAGAGGTGGGATTTCACCATGCTGGCCAGGATGGTCTTGATCTCCTGACCTTGTGATCCACATGCCTCTGCCCCCAAAGTGCTGGGATTACAGGCATGAGCCACCATGCCCAGTCCCTATAAACCTTTTAAGCCTGTTTTTCTATCCTTCTAGATGAATCTTCTAAAGAGGTTATAGTCACACCTGAACACCTAGCTCACATCCTGGCTGGCACATAGTAGAGACTCAATAAAATGGTTTTAAGTTGAATTAATTGAATTGAGAGAACAAACTGTATTTTTAATCATAACTCACTCTCCACCTAAGAAGAAAACTCTTCTGTTGTCTTCAAACATCCTTTAGCCTGGTGTGGGGCAGAGAGGAGGAGGGAGCACGTGATTCCACAGATGCTATGGTTTGAATGTTTGTGTCCTTTCCAAAATTCATGTTGAATAAGAATGTGGTGATATTAAAAGGTGGTGCAATATTTCAGTGTAATACAGGGCCCAGTTTATAATGTTTCAACTTTACCATAATGCAAAAGCAATATGCATTCAGTAGAAACTGTAGTTCAAGTAACCACAGGACCATTCTGTTTTTTACTTTTAGTACAGTATTCAACAAATTACCTGAGATAGTCAACATTTTATTATAAAATAAGCTCTGTGTTGATGATTTTTGTCACCTACAGGCTAATGTAAGTGTTCTGAGCACATTTGAGGTAGGCTAGGCTAAGCTATGCATGTTTGATAGGTTATACATATCAAACGCATTTTTGACTTAATATTTTCAACTTACAATGGGTTTATCAGGACACAGCCCCATTATAAGTTGAGGAGCATCAGAAGCATTAAGAAGTGGGGCCTTTAGAAGGTGATTAGGTCATGAGGGTTCCTGTCTCATGAATGGGATTAAGACCTTTATAAGAGAGGCTTTCTGGCAGGGCACAGTGGCTCACTCCTGTAATCCCAGCACTTTGGGAGGCCAAAATGGGTGGATCACCTGAGGTCAGGAGTTCAAGACCAGCCTGGCTAACTTGGTGTAACCCTAACTCTACTGAAAATACAAAATTAGCTGGATATGGTGGCACATGCCTGTAATTCCAGCTACTTGGGAGGCTGAGGCAGGAGAATCGCTTGAACCCAGGAGGCAGAGGCTGCAGTGAGCCAGGATATTGTCACTGCACTCCAGCCTGGGTGACAGAGTGAGACTCTGTTTCAAAAAAAAAAAGCTTTCTATAGCATTTGCCCTTTTGTCCTTAAGTTCCTTTTGTCATGTAAGACACAGCATTCCTCCCCTCTGAAGGATGCAGCAACAAAGCACCGTCTTGGAAGCAAAGTAGGGGCCCTCTTCCAGACACCAAACCTGCTGGCTCCCTGATCTTGGACTTCTCAGCCTCCAGAACTGTGAAAAATACATTTCTATTTTTTAAATAAATTATCCAGTCTATGCTATTCTGTTACAGCAGCACCAATGGACTAAGACAACATATTATCTGTTTTAATGTGTTAATCTGAAAACCATTCCTTATGCTCATCCATGTTCATCACAAGTTCGTTGAAAGTAAATTTTGTGTATGTGTGAATTTTAGTTTTGTGGACTTTGTGAATTTTTAAGCTTGTGAATTTTGTGAAAGTGAATTTTTTCTGTGTGTGGATTAGTAAAAGCATCAGTTTTTGAACATCTACTACCAGCTCCGCCCCTGTAGGGGGGTACACAGCAGGATTAGACACACTCTCTACCTGTAAGGAGACAACGCTGTTCTCGAGAATAGGATCTGAGCACTGGGGCAGGAGAATACTGTAGCCAGAAGTCCAAGTTTGGGAATAATGAACAGTAAAGAAGAACCACTGAATCCAGAGGGGACAGGCAAACTATCTGGGGGATAGGAAGGTAGAGTCAAGAACAAAAACCCAAGCCTTGAGTCCTGGGCTCCCTGAGGTCTAAGCAGAGGAAGAAGAATAGCCCCCTAGAGTAGAGTGCAAATTGCAGCAGAGAAGTCAGAGACAGAAAAGTCAGTCACATTGGACAGTAAAATGGATTGTCTAAGGGCAGTCTGGCTGGACTCTATTGAGAGGCAGGGGGCATTTCTGCAGCTCCTTTTATAACTCAATAAGTATTTTTCCACTATTGTATTTTCATCAACAGATTGACAAGAAGACACAACCAGGCTGGGCAAGGCCCTTAAGCCAGAGCAGATTCATTTGTCTCCATCAGGATAAGAACAGAAGGAGGAGGGGGCAGTTATCCACCTCTGCACCTCCAAAGTCAGCTCCCTGGGTGTTATTAAGCACCACCACATCAGTATTCCAACCCCAGAGTCCCTCCAAATACCCATGTAAACATTCATTTACATTTAAATTGTGCTTCTCTGGATTCAGACTCTCTCTGAAAACTCTAACAATCCAATTATCAAGAAAACCAACATGTCATTTCTAAGCCTGGTGGTAGAGACCTTCTCCTCCCCCAGGAAACTACCCCGTTCAGCATGAAGCAGCTTCAGGTGTCCCTGTCTGGATGGGTTTGGTCAGCATCCCGGCATACTCAAGGATGAAATTTAAAATATTTGTGCTCTTCAGTAGGAAAGGATGAACACCAAGGAAGCATGCTAGCAAACCGCTGCATTCATTTTAATGGGTAGAGAGGGAAGGTGGTCACGGAAAACTTTAGAGAAGAAAAACCTTGTAAAAACTGCTGGAGGTGCTTGAACGAGCTCTGCTCTGGAATTAGAGCTGCCTTTGAATCCCAACTTGGTGGCTTCTTAGCTTTCTGAGCTTCAGTTCATTTATATCTCTATACAGAGAGGTCAAAGGGTTTCAATGAACTAGGCTAACATGTGCCTTGTACAGTTGTCTTGAGGATTAAATGTAGCAATGTATATGAACATCCCTGGCACAAAGTAGACACTCAGAAAATGCTTTTCCCTTCCTTGTGAAGGCTGGGAATGCAGATTGGTGGAAAGCAAGAGGTAAGCATCCTCCTAGGAGGAAGGGACCAAACCGACAGGCAAACCATGGAGGGCTGGGCAGTGAAGGAATTTGCTTGCCAGTTTGATGTCTTGAAATTTACTCAACCCAGTGCATATAGGGCTTCTTTTATCAGATCTTGGACTAAGAGTTCAAGGGCTGAACTTAAGGACAAGAGAACGGGAAGAAAGGACTCCACCCAGCATGTGATTACTATGAAAAATGGGTCAAGCCTAGGGATGCACTAAATCTATTTCCTCTGCAGTATCAGTGGGGTGTTCCCTCCCTACTAACTAGAAACTAAACCAAGTCAAGGGAAGAAAATGGAGAAAACAGACAAAGGACTAGGAGAAAAACAATTAACACAAACACTCCATGTTCTACATTCACGAGTCAGAGCTTCCACACCCAAGCGGGCCTTGGTGTCACAGATACCAGACTGGAATTTTAGCACACAGCCAAACTATCAGGTCAGTCTTGTTGAGGATCTCACATTGCTAAGGAGTATCCTTTCTAACTGATGTGTAAAACTCAAATGCTTTCAATGACCTTCAGCCAACATCTCCATAGCATCTTGTTGGCCAAGATGCCTTCATGCACCCGCTTCTTGTCAGCCAGCCCAACAACCATCTTTGGTGGAGGGAAGAAGAATCACTCTCACTAGATATTTTGGGAGTGGGTTAGATGAAGAAATTGGGACACAGCGAAGTACCTGGCCAAGAAGCATGGAAAGCTGATCTTTTTAGTGTTCTCCTTTGATGTGGTTTTAAACCTGTCCTATCTCAGAGTGCTCACTTCCTCATCAGTAAAACAAAGATGTTACCCATGTAGCTCACACATGTCTGGGCCAGGAGTAACAGGGGGGTTACATCCATGTAGCCCCCAAGAATTTTCACATCCTTTTCTTTTTTTTTAAGATCTTCACAATATTGTTGAAAGGAAAGCCGGGAAAATGGCAGTTTCTCCCCTTCACAGCTGAGGCATCTGAAATTCAGAGAATTTAAGTGTCTTCTCAAGAGCAAGTCAGGAGTAGAACTGGCCCCCATCCCAATGCCCATTCCACTCCAACCCACTGCCAATTTTTTGTTATAAAAATGCAATTGATTGTAAAGTATTCATAAAATATGGTGTTTCTTTTTATATAATTTTATTGTTTCTCATTTTAACCAAAGTATTGCATATTCATCATAGAAAATTTAGAAAGAACAAATAAGTAAAGGGAAGAAAATCATGATTACCCATAACTTCACTGAAATATAACATTGTCTAAAGAAAAAGTAAAAAAGACAATATGCCAGTGTGCTAATCACCTAACAGTCAATCCTGAGATGACCAAAGATGACGGGGTTCAAGAATCACACCCGGCAGCAACCACAGACCACACTCTTGGGGAGAGAGATGCTCATGAGGAGAGACGCGGCAGCAGCTAAAGGAAAAACTAGGCTCAGAGTTTTAATGAAGACAGTATGCTGTGGGGAAAGGCCAGTGGAGAGGGACGCAGCTGCTGATCTGGCAGGGAAAGGAGAGGAGAACTGGAGTGACCCAGCCCCCAGAGGTAGGGCCCACGTGGAGGAACAGCACTATCGGCTTTTTGTCCATATTATCAGGCCAGGCACAGAGTGGAAGAGGGGGAGAGATGGTGATGCGTCTTTATAAGTTCTTTACTGATTTCCTCTTTCTGAAATTGTTTTCTTTAGTGACGTAGAAGGCAAGGTCTGTCTGAAAGTATAAGGAAGATATTTGAGGGTTTGAGGAGAAAGGAAAGAGTAGAAACAGTTGTCTCTGAGAAAGAGAGAACACAGCACTGAGGGCTCTGGTGAAGACCTCAGTTTGGTCTTATGTTTTCTCCAGCTGCATAGGCATAGGCTTGAAGTAGATAACGAGTTGGTATAATCAGCCTTGTGGTTAAGCAAGCCAGAATGAAGAAGTCGGAGAGAAACTAGGAAGGTGGAGGTATGCAAAGGAAGTGAAATGGTAAAGAAAAAAGACAAGGCTTCTGGAAATTTCAAGAGAGACATAATGTTGGTGGATCCATGGCTCATAGGTGAAGAAGGGCTGTTGGAGCTTGTATAGAAAAGCATGTGAGCTAGAAAGAGAGAAGGAGTGGTCAGGAGATCAACGTTTAAAATTGTGACTGCTGGAGGCACCGCAGTTATTAGTAATGATGAGGTCTAGGTTTTGACCTTGAAAGTGAGCGGCTGAATTAGGGTAGGATAGAATCATCGGCAAGATGAGCTCAGGAAATTGAGATGGCCAAGAAAAATAAAGATTCTTTAATTCACCTTTAAAAATGTATTGGGAGCCATCATATATATTTATAATGAAATTACCAAGAATTAAGATGGAATAGTGTTGAAGACTGTAAAGTGAGACAGAGCTTAAATTGTGGAGAAAATGTGGCAGTGACCCAAAGATAAGGAGATGGCTTTGCACTATACATTACTGGGTACTGGATCTTGGAACCCTGACATTCAAAAGCACTTACACGTGATGTTACTTAATTTGGTCTTTTGTTCGTTTGCTTGTTTAACACACAATCTCACTCTGTCGCCCAGGCTGGAGTGCAATGGCAGGATCTCAGCTCTCTGCAACCTCTACCTCCTGAGTTCAAGCAATTCTAGTGCCTCAGATTCCCAGGTAGCTAGGATTACAGGCATGCACCACCATGCCTGGCTAGTTTTTGTATCTTTAGTAGAGACGGGATTTCACCATGTTGCCCAGGCTTGTCTCGAACTCCTGACCTCAAGAGATCCACCTGCCTTGGTCTCCTAAAGTGCTGGGATTACAGCTGTGAGCCACAGCGCCCGCCTGATATTACTTAAATTGAAATTATTTAAGAATAGACATTTTTTTCTCAATAGATTTAAAAAAGCAAATAAATAAAGAATATAAAATCTTAAATTGCATACATTCTCAGCCTCTTCTGTTGAAGAAATCCCATCATTTCAAGGTGTAGAGTTTCTTCTGAAGAGTAATGAGTTTTGTTACTACAGACATTTAAATTACTGGTGATCACCCTGAACTAGTGGAAGTTTTGTTAGGGCAGGTCAATTTTCCTCAAAATGTAGGGGTTTTTTGTTTGTTTGTTGGTATGTTCTGTTTTTGAGATAGCCTCACTGTGTTGCCCAGGCTGGAGTGCAGTGGCCTGATATTGGCCACTGCAGCCTCCATTTTTTGGGTTCAAGCGATTCTCATTCCTCAGCCTCCCCAGTAGCTGGGATTACAGGTGTGTGCTATTACACCTGGCTCAGAGGAGATGCTCCCTTTTTTGTTTTGTTTTGTTTTATTTTTTGAGATAGTCTCACTCTGTCTCCCAGATGGAGTGCAGTAGCGCGATCTCAGCCCACTGCAACCTCTGCCTCCTGGGTTCAGGCAATTCTCCTGCCTCCGCTTTCCAGGTTCAAGTGATTCTCCTGCCTCAGCCTCCCAAGTGGCTGGGACTACAGACACACACCACCACGCCTGGCTAATTGTGGTAATTTTAGCAGAGACAGGTTTTCACCATATTGGCCAGGCTGCTCTCAAACTCCTGACCTTGTGATCCGCCCACCTGGGCCTCCCAAAGTGCTGGGATTACAGGCATGAGCCACCGCACCCGGCAGGAGACACTTTTTAAACTCAGTTGTGGAGGGTGAACATGAGGACAAACTTGCAAATACATGTCAGGGAATACTATGTACAAAGATGTAAGAGAATAAGGCTTAGAAGTTCAGGCAGTGGCAACTATCTCCCAGCAGGTTGAAGAGAAGACACTATGAGGACAGGTAAAAGAAGAGTCTAGAGCAGTAGTTCTCAATCCTTAGTGTGCAATAGCATCCACTGGGTTGCTTGCTGAAATACAGGTCTCTCCCGGTCTGATGCACACCAGCTTACTGCTTCGAGAACTCCGAGTCTAGAGAACTAGACAGTGCCAGTCCACGATGGGCTCTGGGCATGGTAAAGTGCTTAGATACTAATCTCTAAAAGATGGGAAATTATTGAAGCATTTCTCACCAAATGTACCAGAGGAAAAACAAGTGTATCTTCATGGCTAAATGTATTTCAAATCCACATTTTCCCCCTCTTAGCCTAGACAAGGAGCTTTTCAACATTCCAGGAAACTATAACCTTCCTTGGCATCATTAAAAGATATCAGAAATAGGATCTAGCATACAGGAGGTTCTGAATAAATGCTAAAGAAATAATAAGTAAATAAAATGTAATATGGTTTATATAATACTGTCACCTCCACTCAGTATCACTACAAACTTAATATTACCTTCTTTTAAAGGCCTTATATATTCCTAAAGTTCCTTTTCAAACTCTAAACCCATTCAGAAAGCCTTTGGATTCAGCATGCCTTCCTTCACCAAATTTATAGGAAGGACAATCTTGAGCCATCTGGTGCCTATTTAATTTTTAACCACCTCTCCCTTGAAATATTTCTTTCTTCATTCTTATTTTGTCCTAAAAACTTGGCTATGAGCTAAACTGCACCATCTGTGACTTCCAGTAAATACAACTGTTGCTAATGAAATTACCCAGTTTCATCATTTTGATTTAAATGCCTTGCCTGTTTTTCTTCTGACCTTTTGTTGCTTGCCATCAAACTCAAGCTTTTGTGAATTTAGATACATACGTCCATGTAGGTCAGTCTTGAGGAATAAATCTTCTCTGCGAAGCACAAGAACCTGGGCCAAGCCCGCTCAGCAGGCTGACATGGGAGGTGGGGGCCGAGGCTGTGCAGAGAAATATAGATGGCACTTGTGCCCGTCCGCTCAATGTGCGCAGGGCCCCAGGGGCAGACCCCCGCCATGTGACCAAGTGGCCGCTCGGTCTGGCTCTCCGGCCTCCCATTTGTTAGGATGCTGACGATATTAATGAGTTGGGGTGTTGGAGCCCATTCCTTGGCCTTTGGTGTCGGTTCCTCCCTGCACAGGAGTGCTTGACCTGATTGAAGAAAAGGAAAGTTCAGAGATTCTAAACTTTGCCCAAGTGGAGGGGAAGGCCTTCCAGAAAAGGAGAAACTTGGGAAGAAATCAGGTCCTTTCACTGCCCGGGACAATGCTTTCATTTAGGGATCAAACTACTGTCTTTATCATGGCCCTATCAAGGAAATAAAAGAGAATGAAATAGACATTCGTCCAACAAAGTCATTCGGTCATCAAATTGTTATCAGTACTATTGTTCACTAGATCAGATAGTTAAATAGTGGAGGGTATTATTAGTAATTGCATGAGCTAACACCTATTGAGTCTTTACTATGTAGCAGGCACTGGGCTAAGCCCCTTACCTAATCAGTTCATTTAATCCTCATAACAATCCTATGTGGGAACGGTTGTTATTCCCACATGACAGTGAAGAAGTGAGGCTTAAAGAGGTTAAGTCACTTGTCCGGGGTCCCACACATTCTAACTCATGCTCATAAACTTGCTGCTTTATTGCTTTGCATTTACTGGTGCTCTCTTGCGTGCCAGATACCGTGCTAGGAACTGGGGGATGCAAAAATGACAAAGACGTAGTCCTTGCCCACTTTCCGGGGAGGCAAGGGATAAAAATGCAAATACACCATCTGAGTGAAGCTACAAGAAAGTAGGAACAATATTCTGGGGTCGCAGAAAGAGAAGGGATTCTGTCTGGGGGAGCCAAGGAAAGATTCACAGCAAGGAGACATGAGATCTTGGTTTGAAGGGAGATGAAGGAGGCCCTGGCAGGAGTGAGGTGTCCAAAGCAGTGGAAGCGTATGAGAAGCAGGCCAAGGGGAAGGAGCTATTGCGTGGGCGGCGATGGGTGGGGAGGGCTGGAGGACTAGGTGGTGTTCTCGCCCAGGCTGAAGAGACTGGGATGATCGGGGGAGTCAGCCCCACAACTTTACACCGAAACTGTCTGTCACTGGGTCTCTACCATCACCAGAGGGTGGGGTGAAAGCGGGGTGGAAGGTGGGGGTGGGGAAGAAAGTGTCTCAAAGGCAGCCCAGCACATCTGGTTAACATTTAGCCTAAGAAGCAGCAATCCTCAGTTTCCATTACTGAACTTTCATTAGCCTTAAGGACCTCACTGCACCCTCAAGGCGGTTAAACGCTCAGGACAGTGAGGAGATGCCCAATCGGCCCAAAGAGGGTTAAGCTGTAGCCCTACAACTCCCCAACTGTCCGCTATCTTCACTTCCATCTCAACGTCTCTTCCAACTCTGAGGAAGCTGCTCCTAACGACCAGGAAGGAGATCTGTAAGTAAAAGCTGTTTTTAGTTCTATCAACAGTAAAGATACGTTCATTCTCTGTAAGTGTGTTGTCAATGTATATGACTTCAGTGATGACAAACTCCCCAGAATCCCAAACACACCCCCACTGATTCTGTCGTCAGTTTCAACATCACTTCCTTCTTAGGAGCCAGCTTTAAAGGCTAATGCTAACAAGAGAACCCTGCCAGGGAGGGCTGACAGCAGGAGCAACTTCATCAGGAGCATGCATCAGATCAGCCAGTCTCCTCCTAGGGCCCTGGGGGAAAGGGATAGGTGGGGCCTAAAAAGCTTTCTTCTCTTGGAACAAGGGTCAGTAAATGTTTTCTCTAGAGGACATGACAGTAAATATGTTAGGCTCTGTGGGCCGTTGGTCTTTGTCCCAACTACATAACTCTGCTGTTGTAGCATGAACACAGCTATGAACAACGTGTGAATGAATGAATGAATGAATGTGACTGTGCTCCAGTAAAACTTTATTTGCAAAAATTGGGCATGCAGGCTAGATTTGGTCCACTGGCCGTAGTGTGCTAACCACTAAGACAGGTCAATGGGCACCTGTACAGAAATAGGATGCCCTATATGCTCTGAAAGCAGCTCACAGGATGCTGAAAGTGGGCTCTACCTAATTAATTTTGTGGTGGCCAGCCCCCAAACATGTTACAACTCCCAGAGGGTGCTCTGGGGAACAATTCCCTTCTGACCTCCAAAATACAGTCTCGGTGTCATCTTGTCTTCATTCCTCATTTTCAATTAATCCAATCTACCACTAAGGCTGTGGGGCTACAGCATCTTCAGTTAATCCAATCTACCGCTATTTCCTCCAATGAAATCTCTACAACCATAAAGCTCAAGAGGTTAAGAAATATGTTCATAGTTATCTACACAGCAGTAAGTGACAAAGCCAGGACTTAAACCAAGTATGTCAGGCACTAAAAACAGATGAATGTCCTCACTGCATCTTTATTTTCCAAGAGCCCCTGGAAAATATGTTTGGCATAAAGCCGGCCATGGCAGCCTCACACAGCATCTCTGGGAACCCTTCCCAATGGCCCTCATCTTCTGTACTCAGAGGTGGACCCCTGCCGACCCCAAGGGAGATACCCAAGAAATAAGACCCGTTTTTAAATATAAGTGCAGGTGGTTTTGGGTGCTGGGACTGTAGGCATAGTCAAACTGTACTATGTAAATAAGTAAGTCAGAATGTGAGCTTGTAAATCAAAGGTGTAAGTTTAAAAGTAACTTGATAAGAAAGTTAACTCAAAAGTTAAAGTTAAATTTTTCATATTAAAAATAAAAGAGCAGCATCTGAAGCAAGTGTCTGTGAGTCAGCTGGAGGAAAAGAAACTATTACTTTATAATGTAATAGCCAAACTTTATTATTTAATGATATATACGTTGTCAACTTCTGAAAATGTCTGAGGTGGCTTAAATATATATGTAAGTGATTAATAGAAGGGTAGAAGAATTAGCTTAAGTAGCAAAAGGGGATAGATGCTTGAACCAAACCTCCACAAAGTTCCCAATCACAACCACATGTGGTAATCACAATCACTTAGACCTAGAGGAACGCTGTTCTCTCTGGAGCAAAACTTTAAAGCTGTGGCCCTCAAAACTTAGGGTGCCCATGAATGACCTGGAGGGCCTACATTAAACAAATCATGGGGATCTCTCTGCAGATTCTGACTCACTAGGTCCTGCCTGGGACCCCAGAAATCCTCCTTTTCAACACACCTTCCTACTAGTTTGGATGAAGGTGGCTTAGTGATCATCCATGAGAAATACTGATTTTCAAGACCTTCGTGGCAGGTTCTCCTAGCAACACAATCATCATCATTATCTCAAGAAGAAACTTAAGCAAAGAAATATTCTTTGAGTGACTTTTCAAAAAGCTCAATCCTAGGTAAAACACTGAGGACAGAGGATTATATCACTGTCCTGAGAGGACGTTTCCATCAGGAACTAAGGAAGTTTCAGTGCAGATATTACCCTTCTGGTAATCCCACGCTCTTCAGAGATGGAGCTTGGACACCCTAGAGGAATGTACGGTGGGTTTCAGAGCTTCATGTTGGGTCTCCACGTTGCCTCCAGAAGAGTGATTCAGGCTGTCATCTCTCCACAATATAAGACCACATGCTACCCACTGGACGGTCAAGACACTGGGGTCACAGGGTCCTCTTTCTTCTTTACCCTTTACATCTTTCCATAGCCCCAAATGAATCTAATTCCTCTAAGCACCACTCTGCTCCCCCTTCTGAATGCCTACTGCTCCAGGTGTCTTCTGTGCACCCCAGTTTCTCCCCACCCCACCTCTCTGTTCCCAAGAGACAGAGCACATGGATCCTACCAACAGCTCCTGTGCCTTCTTTGCTCTGGTTCCCTTTCTACTGGGTCAAAGGGTGGCACCAGCTGCAGTTATTCCTCTGCCAAAGGCCTGGGTTCTAAATAGCCACCTTCTCCAGGTTGTAGTGACCACCCTCTCCTGTCCCTCTGCAAGCCCAGGATATAACGGTTCCCCCATTGACTTTAGCCCTAGGCTAGGGCATTACCTTTGGTGTCAGTCTTTCACCTTACCCATGCTTTTGTAAATAGTCCTGCTCCTCAATTTCCTCATGCTATGAGCATGGAAAGAGAGATGAATCTATACTACCCAAGAAACAAAAAGGGACCCACTTCACAGTAATTAAATAAACCCTCATGTGCCCAGGAAAGGTAACAACATTATTACATAGAAAGGGAGCCACTGAAAACAAAATCATTAGTGGAACTTCATGCCACAGTTCTAGCAACTATCCCCGCTTCTGTGCATCTAGGTTGTAAACAAGACCATTAATAATGAGAGCATATTAAATCTTATTTTTAGAAGGCTTAAAAGTAGTAAAGACCTAAAGGAGTGATGAATTGTGTAAGCAAACCAATTTTTCTCATCTGTAAAACTTATTACTATTATGATCCTTCAATTTGAACAGTTTACCAGATGTTCTTACATGTGTTTTCTTATTTCATGTGTCCCTCACACCAGCCCTGGATAGGGGATAGGATTGTTCCCCTTTATAATACGGAGAATGATGCTCTGAAAGTTTAAGGTGTTTGCTCCCAAACTCACATTAGTGATCCAGGCAGATGTTCAGGGCTCTACCCACCACATAAGCCTACTTCAGGGAAGGTTTGCAGTTCTGGGGGCCAATAGGTTTCACACGCAATGGTTAGTTTCTATTGGTTGGTAGTAACTGTGCTGTGTTGAGATTCTGATACTGTTTGGACTCCAGAGAAAGAGTATCTTTTTTGGGGGGGGGATGGACTCTCGCTCTATCGCCAGGCTGAAGTGCAGTGGCACGATCCTGGCTCACTGCAACCTCTGCCTCCCAGGTTCAAGCAATTCTCCTGCCTCAGCCTCCCAAGTAGCTGGGACTACAGGTGTGCGCCACCACGCCCAACTAATTTTTGTGTTTTTAGTAGAGACGGGGTTCCACCATGTTGCCCATCATGGTCTCCATCTCTTGACCTTGTGATCTG
The DNA here is from genome assembly GCA_036589455.1 of Ateles fusciceps. Classification (NCBI taxonomy): domain Eukaryota; kingdom Metazoa; phylum Chordata; class Mammalia; order Primates; family Atelidae; genus Ateles; species Ateles fusciceps. The sequence goes on from JAZHEH010003061.1 coordinate 11,898,140, forward strand.
CCCGCCTCAACCTCCCAAAGCGCTGAGATTAGAGGTGCGAGCCACCGCGCCCAGCTTGGAAGAGTAAAGGCCCAGAAATCTCCCCCACTCAACCTTCTGAGCCTTAGCTTCCTCATCTGCTATCAAAGGCCATAATGTTAACTTCCCCCACAGAGTTGCTTCTTTTGTTCCCAACCTAAATTTAATTTCACATAAAAAGAAGCACCACCCTTACCTAAGAGTACAAATCATGCAGAGAAAACTATGAACAGCATCCATTCCAGACTCAGTAATTCAGTCAATGAAAGGAGCACAGTGCAGGAGGGGGATGAGCCGGGCTTCAAGTTAGGAATGCTGGCATCTGTTCCAGTTTTCCTTTCATAATTTGTTCTAGGGCTATGGAGATGCCCGCAAAGGATTCTCATTCCTATGGTAAGCCAAAGAGAATGCAATCCAATGGAATGTTTCCATCATGGAGTCTTTATTGGACACAGGCCGGCATGAGTTGATGGCACTTGAAAATCAGCAAGTTACTTTCCAAAATAATTTATAAGCCTTCCTTAAAAGTAGGTTCTGTTTGTCAGTCTTGATGAGTTCTGTCTGAACTGTGTAATCATGAGTACATGAGTTTTTTTAAATAAGTTTCTTAATCTAGAAAATGAGATTGTTGGAACATAGTTTTTTTTAAAGAGTAATTTTCCTACTGGGAAAAGGAGTCTGAGAACTATTTTTGTCAATTTCCTAACTTTCTTGGTGTTATATTGTCTTTGCAGTAACGAAAATAATGGTAATAATTGTTTAATATCTGTTTTAAGTGCTACTCTTCCCTTGAGAATCAGTTTATTTTTCTCTTCTTATATTTCCAGTGCCTTTGATTACCTCTCCTACTTTTTAAAATTTTTGTAATGCTTTTATTTTTGTAAGCATTTGTTTTCTTTGCAGAATGCAGCATGTGAGCATTACCTGTGTGCTTCGTTCATGATAATAGCTGAAGTATGCCAGAAAACCTCCCACCTGAAATACAACCATCCTCCTCACACATGAAATTCCATGTTTCTTCTAATAGTGGAATCTGTCCATTCGAATTGTGTTGTCTATGCAGCTACAAATGTTCCTGGGAGGAACAGCAGCTTCAGTCTCTAAACCTTGGTGCAGCTGAGTTTATTAGAGGTTTTCTAGACAGTAACAAGAGCCTGTGACAGTACTAAGACCCTGGGGATGGTGAGAAGGATTCCGGAACCAGGAGGCTGCTGAGTTTTACAGGGTACTGCAGTGCAGGTCTCAATCAAAGGCTAGCATTCAGAAAGACATGCCTCTCAGATCTCTCTACTTTTAAGAATATTTTTAAATAACTGGATATTGACCATTAAAACCATCACATTGTATACGAGTTTGTTGACTAAAATTTGTATTATAGATACAATTAAAATGTTTAGAAATCTTTATAAATAAGAAAATCGTTGCTACTTGGGTCAGAGGCAATGCAAGTTGAGCTTAGTTCTATGGCTTGTGTTCCTGATCGGTAATATGTGGATGGCTTGTGTTTTCTTACCACTCTCTAAACTTGGAAAAGATGCATTTCACAGTGTCTCTAATCTCACAAATTTTAACTTTCACTTTTAATTGTTGAAAATGTCACTCTGAAATCCAACAATGAATGAATGTGTATATATTCATCATATACATGTACACACACACACAAAACCTGTATCACACAGCCCACATATCTTGTTTAAGCTGCTCTTTCAGGAAGATTTATAACACTCCGCTTTACAAAGAAAGTTTAAAAGAGAGAAAGAAAACAAAATGAAATAGTGACTGTTCTCTAGTGCAATTACTCTGTCAAATACTCCCCTAGGCAAAGGAATTTGCTCTTATTGTGAGATAAATTAATATAGAAACCAGACTCCTGCGGTAACTTTTCTCTATCCCCAGGCAGTATTTTCCCACTACTGCTCTCAAAATTCACTTTTGGCGATACACATATGGGAGGTTGGAAATAGCTAGAAATTATATGTTTGAATTTTAAATATATTCCCATTTCCATAAATGTTAGCAGCTCCCCAAATTATCAGGGAGTGCACAATGGTTTAGAGATCGCCTGCCTCCAAAATCAATTGCTTGTCCTCTTCATCCTCGGTGTGGGGTGGGGAGTGGAGGAGGAGAGGGAGCACTTTCTCTTACCAACTTTTCAACCCCACAAATCCGAATTTCTTTCCCAGCAGCTGCCACTTGCCCAGAAAATTTGGAATGACAAGGCCCACTGGGCTGCAAGAGAGTGTAGAAACATCCAAGCTTAGTTAGTCCTTTTTCCAAAATCCACAACTCAGCACTCACTGGGAACCTTCACTCCCCACATGCCAGCTCAAGCCCTCTGTGATTCCTAATTAGGCATTCGCTGCTCAATTAGTCCCCATTAGCCTCGTACCTTGTTAACGTCAAACTACTGTTCGCATTTCTCTTCACTTCAGTCATATTATGAATGGACAGATCTTATAATCAATCATTGAAACCCTTGCAGCTGAAATTCACTCTAATCTTAAAACAACATAAGAGCAGTGTATGTAAAATCGATTAGGGACTGTCTTAACCAAACTACATAGCAAAGCAGGGTCTTTTAGGAGAAGACTATTCAAGGGGGAAAAATCTGGAATATATACTGCAAATAAATATCAGGCACGGAAATGAAGATGATGACTAAATGCTCCATGCTGACCTTTATGGTTTGAGATTTTGTGCCTTCCTTTTCTACATCTTGGGAGCCTTGCTGATAAACTGATATAAAACCTCTTTTTGTAGCTTCCTGGGGCAGATATTTCCATCTCTAAGTGAAATAACTTAGAGATGAAACAAAACATCGAAACAACCAATATTTATTGAGCTTTTACTTAGCACCAGGCTTTATGTGTTTGGTTTTCGTTTTGTTTTGAGACAAAATCTCACTCTGTCGCCCAGGCTGGAGTGCAATGGTGCAATCTCAGCTCACTGCAACCTCTGCCTCCTGGGTTGAAGCAATTCTTCTGCCTCAGCCTTCCAAGAAGCTGGGACTACAGGTGCATGCCACCATGCCCGGCTAATTTTTGTATTTTCAGTAGAGACGGGTTTCACAATATTGGTCAGGCTAGTCTCGAACTCCTGACCTTGTGATCTGCCTGCCTCACCCTCCCAAAGTGCTGGGATTAGAGGTGTGAGCCACCACGCCTGTCCGCTTTATATGTTTTAACTTGTTTAATTCACACTGCGCTGAAAGGTATCATTCCTATCTTCATTCAATGGGAAAGAAAACCGAGGCTTAAAGATCGTAGCTACCACTGCACAGATCAGAAAGCAAACCCTGAAAACGAGAGGCCCTATGTCCTATGCTACAAACATTGTCTCCTAAAAGGATTTTAAAATGCCAACAGCTTTAATAAGAGTAAGTATCCTTATCTATCATTTAAGCATCTACTACAGTATGTTCCTGTGTGTGTGTGTAAGTATAGTGTGTCTGCACTCTTATTTTCAGAACAATGCTGACTCTTGCACACACATGAAATAATGGTGGTAGGATAATGAACTGATTAAGAGAGCACAAGCTGTGGAGTCAGACTCTCAGATCAAATCTCAGCTCCACCGCGGCGAGCTGTGTGACCTTGCACAAATTACTTGAACTTTCTAAGCCTCGTCTATAAAATGAAGGCAATAATGGCAACACTTGGTGGAGTGATTGTGAGGATGAAAGAAAATAATATCAGAGAAGGGCTTAGAACTGAGCCCAGTGCATAGTAAAAGTTAAATGAATGCTGTAGTTATTTTCCTCTATTGACAGAGAAGAGATTTCTATAGTCAATAGATAGGCTGGACTGCATGACTTCTCCGCTAAAAATATAACTGGTTGCATTGTGGTTTCACACCAATGAGCACTAAGAGACGGTAGACTTTTTCTTTTTTTATGGTGTTGATTTAGTTTGGCTTCGTTGGGCAGTTCAAAAAGCACATCTTTTGACCCATTCCCCGAATTCTCTGTAAATTGCATGGACTAAACGAGACAAATGCGGTGAGGAAGGGCTGCAGAAACAGAAAGGTATCCAGAAAACATTGTGTAATTCTAAGAAATTATAAATTACTTTCACTAAAAGGAATAAACACATTCTCAGTGTACAGAATTTAGAAAACAGAGAAAGGCACAAAAAAATTTTTAAAGACTAAAAGAAGAAAAAAAAATCAGCCTCATAGTCTTAGCACTGTTGATTTTTTGAGGATAGTTAATGAGTCAGTAAATACTGGCATGGCCATACCAGTGGAGAACATGTGTTCATTCTGATCGGCTGGACCCTGCTATAACCATTTCCGAATATTCTCAGCATTACCCTAGGCTTGTACACACTTTGCATTCCTATGTGTTTGTTTTTGGAAACATACTGAATATATAGGTTCATTCAGATTTTTAAATTGCTTTTATCATTTATATAATGAACTCTTCCTGTTGTTAGACATTCTTTAAGGCCAACATTTTAAAATCGTCTGCTAATAATGCAAGGGAGTAGATACATCATGATTTATTAAAACATTCTATTAGTGTTCAGTATTCATGGAGTTTCCAATTTTTGTTATCATAAATATCTTTTTTACACAAACCTTTGAGTAGCTAATGTGTTATAATTTGAAGCACATATTTACTTACATGCCAAAATAACATTTTAATTTTAGCACAAGCTGTTACTTCTACAAGTTACTGGGTTATTTGGTATGTTTGTGGGGATTCTGCTACTAAGAATGAAATTCACACCTGCCTTACATATACCATTAAATGTAAATGAGTATAAAAGTGTTCTATAAATGGTAAGTTTCTATACAACTGTGTTATTATTTATGATAGCGTTAGTATCATCAACCACAGGTATTACAGACTCTCTGGTTTCTATCTTGACTTTTACACCCACAGGGCTTTTAAGTCCTAATAACAGACATAACTAAATAACATTATAACACAACTTCTCTGCCTGCAGATGAAGATATTGCATATCTTTTTCCCGATGCCCATTTGATGAGCCCACCACTGCAAATCCCCACATTTTGGCATAACAAGCACCTGGACACATCTCACTAAACATGTAGCCACATAAAAGCAAAAAGAAAAGTAAAATGGGCTGGGTGTGGTGGTTCATGCCCGTAATCCCAGCACTTTGGGAGGCTGAGGCAGGTGGATTGCTTGAGCTCAGGAGTTTGAGACCAGCCTGGGCAACATGGTGAAACCCCATCTCCATTAAAAAAATAATAATAATTAGCCAGGTGTGGTGGCATACACCTGTAGTCCCAGCTACTTGGGAGGCTGAGGTGGGAGGATCACTTGAGCCTGGAAGGTGGAGGTTGCAGTGAGCTTAGATCAGGCCACTGCACTCCAGCCTGGATGACAAAGTGAAACTCAGTCTCACGAAAAAAGGAAAGTAAAGTGGACATCTGTTGCTGGCTGTCCAGCACACATTCACTCCTTCTGGACAGAATACTATGACTTTCTGTTTCATTATCACCCATGTGGCTTCAAGAATTTGGACCTCCTCTCCAGATATAGGGGCAAGCTCCCTGAGGGCTTCAGCCACTCAGCATATGCCATCCCCAGCCACAGTGACTGGCTCAGGGACATATAGCCCAATGTCAACCAGTAAGATCCAGGGAGTTTCCAGGACAGTGAAATTATTTTCTTTTTCAATAAAGTTACCAGAAAAGACCATCACTTTTCCTCTAAATTTGTTGATGTAAACACCTGGAACTGTTGGTGTCATCTTGGTACCATAAGGGAGAAGCCTAGAGCTTTCTAGAAACTGTATTGTGGAACCTGAGGATGAAGCCAACTCTACACAAGGCCAAGCAAAGACAGAGGCAAACGAACACAAGCTCGTAGTTCTAGAAAGATGGCAGACTAAAGATACGCTCAAAATTTTCCTCCTGGGCCCAATGGCTCACGCCTGTAATCCCAGCACTTTGGGAGGCCCAGGCGAGTGGATCACCTGACGTCAGGAATTTGAGACCAGACTAGCCAATACGGCAAAACCCTGTCTCTACCAAAAAATACAAAAAATTAGCCAGGCATGGTGGTAGGCACCTGTAATCCCAGCTAATGGGGAGACTGAGGTGGGAGAATCACTTAACCTGGGAGATGGAGGTTGCAGTGAGCCGAGATTGTGCCATTGCACTCTGGCCTGGGCAACAAGAGTGAAACTTCGCCTTAAAAAAAAACCCAAAAACTTTTCTACTAAATATCTAGAAATTCTGGATATACATTATTTCTGTAATGCAAGTCTGAGCTCACACAGAGGAGAAAGAGTGTGCGCGCGCGCGTGTGTGTGTGTAGAGAGAGAGATAAAGTCAGAAGTTAGCATGCTTACTCAATTCTATAAAACATAGTAGACTGAAGATGGTAGAGTGATAAAATAGGTAAAGATCTCAAAAGTGAGCTCAGATCTCCCTGGTGAAGCCACTTAGGAGATAATGATGCAGTTAATTAAGTGATTGCCATCTCTATCTTTCTAAATGGTCAAGGAGAACCCTTAGGTAATGGGGAAGCCTGACCACCACTGCAGAAGAGAAGGTAGATGGCAGAAATGGAAGGAAATCATTCCCAGGCCCTGAGAAGAAGATATTTGCTTAGTTATGTAATACTGCCTACTATTTTAAATAATAATGTTTAGTACTTTCAAGCAAGAGGATTTTATGCTGACTCTCATGTTTATGCCTATAATCTTTGCCATATGTCAATAAGATTGTACATGAGATGATCAATTATTTTCAGCAGCTTCTATCTTAAATATTATGCTGGTCATCTTGATTACGAGCTTAAACGCCAGGCTGGTGATGGATTCCCCTTTTTAGCTTCTCTTTAAAAAGAGCAAAATTAGGAAATTGAAATGCACCCCATATAGATTTTTCGATACTTAGTGAAAGTTAGTAATGACACAACGGTAGCCAGGCTGGCATTTAAACACATCATTTGCTGGCTTAATTACAAAGGAATTTCTTGTCCCTTAAAAAATTTGAAATATATAAAAATTATATTAGCATCAATTACTTTAATCAAGTTTTTGTTAAAATTTATCTTTCTCAATTTCAGTGCATTGGTATTATAACCCAGTATCTTTTTTAGTTTCATATTTCTTCATTAATATTCATTGAAAGTATCTGCTACTTCAGTAAACCCAGACTAACTTTTTATTACATATTCATAAGTATTACTTTTTAAAAAAATATATTTTATTGCACTTTAGGTTCTGGGGTACATGTGCAAATCATGCAGGATTGTTACATAGGTACATACATGGCAATGTGTTTGCTGCCTCCATCCCCCTGTCACCTATACCTGGCATTTCTCCCCCCTGTTATCCCTCCCCAAGCTCCCTACCCCACCCCGTTCCTCCCCCTATTCCCCCGCAATAGACCCCAGTGTGTGATGTTCCCCTCCCTGTGTCCATGTGTTCTACTGTTCAACACCTGCCTATGAGTGAGAACATGCGGTGTTTTTCTGTTCTTGTGTCAATTTGCTGAGAATGATGGTTTCCAGATTCATCCATGTCCCTACAAAAGACACAAACTCATCATTTTTTATGGCTGCATAGTATTCCATGGTGTATCTGTGCCACATTTTCCTTGTCCAGTCTGTCATTGATGGGCATTTGGGTAGGTTCCAGGTCTTTGCTATTGTAAACAGTGCCACAATGAACATACATGTGCACGTGTCTTTATTATAGAATTATTTATAATCCTTTGGATATATATCCAGTAATGGGATGGCTGGGTCAAATGGAATTTCTATTTCTAGGTCCTTGAGGAATCGCCACACTGTCTTCCACAATAGTGGAACTAATTTACACTCCCACCAACAGTGTAAAAGTGTTCCTATTTCTCCATATCCTTTCCAGCATCTGTTGTCTCCAGATTTTTTAATGATCGCCATTCTAACTGAGGTGAGATGATATCTCAATGTGGTTTTGATTTGCATTTCTCTAATGACCAGTGATGATGAGCATTTTTTCATGTTTTTTGGCCTCATAAATGTCTTCTTTTGAAAAGTGTTCATGTCCTTCGCCCACTTTTGAATGTGTTGGTTTGTTTGTTTCTTGTAAATCTGTCTTAGTTCTTTGTAGATTCTGGATATTACCCCTTTGTTGCATGGGTAGATTGCAAAATTTTTTCCCATTCTGTTGGTTGCCAATTCACTCTAATGACTGTTTCTTTTGCTGTGCAGAAGCTCTGGAGTTTAATTAGATCCCATTTGTCTATTTTGGCTTGTGTTGCCAATGCTTTTGGTGTTTTAGTCATGAAGTCCTTGCCTATGCCTGTATCCTGAATGGTTTTGCCTAGGTTTTCTTCTAGAGTTTTTATGGTATTAGGTCTTATTGTTTAAGTCTTTAATCCATCTGGAGTTAATTTTAGTGTAAGGTGTCAGAAAGGGGTCCAGTTTCTGCTTTCTGCACATGGCTAGCCACTTTTCCCCAACAAAATTTATTAAAAAAGGAATCCTTTCCCCATTGCTTGTTTTTGTCGGGTTTGTCAAACATCAGATGATTGTAAATGTGTGGCATTGCCTCTGAGGCCTCTGTTCTGTTCCATTGGTCTATATCTCTACTTTGGTACCAGTACCATGCTATTTTGATTACTGTAGCCTTGCAGCATAGTTTGAAGTCAGGTAGCATAATGCCTGCAGCTTTGTTCTTTTTGCTAAGAATTGTCTTGGCTATGCGGGCTCTCTTCTGGTTCCCTATGAAGTTCAAGGTGGTTTCTTCAAATTCTGTGAAGAGCGTCATAGGTAGCTTGATGGGGGATAGCATTGAATCTATAAATCACTTTGGGCAGTATGGCCATTTTCACAATATTGATTCTTCCTAACCATGAGCATGGCATGTTTTTCCAACTGTTTGTGTCCTCTCTTATTTCCTTGACAAGTGGTTTGTAGTTCTCCTTGAAGAGGTCCTTTACATCCTTTGTTAGTTGTATTCCTAGGTATTTTATTCTCTTTGTAGCAATTGTGAATGGCAGTTCGTTCTTGATTTGGCTCTCTTTAAGACTGTTATTGGTGTATAGGAATGCTTGTGATTTCTGCACATTGATTTTGTATCCTGAGACTTTGCTGAAGTTGCTTATCAGTTTCAGGAGATTCTGGGCTGAGACGATGGGGTCTTCTAAATATACAATCATGTCATCTGCAAATAGAGACAGTTTGACTTCCTCCTTTCCTATTTGAATACCCTTGATTTCTTTTTCTTGCCTGATTGCTCTGGCTAGAACTTCCAATGCTATATTGAATAGGAGTGGTGAGAGAGGGCATCCTTGTCTAGTGCCAGATTTCAAAGGGAATGCTTCCAGTTTTTGTCCATTCAGTATGATATTGGTTGTGGGTTTATCGTAAATAGCCTTTATTATTTTGAGATACGTTCCGTCGATACCTAGTTTATAGAGAGTTTTTAGCATAAAGGGCTTTTGAATTTTTTCAAAGGCCTTCTCTGCATCTATTGAGATAATCATGTGGTTCTTGAAGGTTTTGAATTACTTCCACCTTCAATGAAAATAATAATTTGTGCTTCATAGTAATGCAAGTGACTCCTCAGAGATGCACTGAAGTAATGAATCAGGATTGGTTTCTCAACTTAGCAAAGTCCTGCACTTCTCCACTCTGCTGAAGAGCATCACATTGTCCTTGCTTTAATCAACAGTCTTCTTGACTGGTGGAGGTCCAAGAATTAAGACCAGAACCAATTACTTTAGTCCAAAGCAAGGTTTCTTAACATGAGACCTTGGCAAAACTTCAAGAATTTTGAAAGTCTCCAATAGTACACAAAATTAGGGGTACAGGTAGGTAGATGCATTTTTCTGATGATAAAGTCTATAATTCTCATCAGGTGCTCAGAGAAGCTTGAAGATAATGGTGATGGTGGTAGTGGTGATGGTAGCAGTGATGATGATAATTTTTAACCTCCACATTATGAAATTATATTTTGCCTGAATTGTCTTCAGGGAAGGGAGTTTGTAGGAGTTGATAATTGGTGAAGTTATTAAATGAGTATGTTCAGGTTCATACTTTCTATAATAAAAGGTTTTTAATCTGAGTTTACTCATTTTGTGGGCCTGTGATGCCCATTGAGTGTAAACTTCTAGTGTCAATTGGTGGGTCTCGATTAAGAGGAGAAAGAGGAAAAAAAGAAAGAAAGAAAAGAACTGCTACTAATGACAATGATCAAAAGCATTTTGTAATAGTCCTGACCTACTGTGCAAAAAAGTGGCCAAAGATTCCTCACACACAAATGACCTCACATTTTCTGTCTCTGCTCCAAACAGGAAGTAGGCAGTCATGCAGGTCAGATTCAGAAACCCGAGCACCAAAAGCAACCCAGACTTGGCCTCTGGTCAAGTCAACTCTCTATAGTTTCCTGGGATGCACTAAGGCCAGGACCAAGCTGCCTGTTTGAGGTCCACCAAGAAAATCTATAGCTTCCCCGTAGAATGTAGAATTTGGGGGCACAACCACCACCACCAACAAAAACCTATGTGGGAATTTGCCTGGGTGTGGCCTCTGCTGTGGTGTGTGACTTTTTGTACTACTTCTATTTGGCATCCCGGCATTGTCCCCATCCATTACCACCCTCCCTCTCTCTGGATTGGTTTCCTGTCTAAAGTCATCAACATTCTAGCTCATGTCCCTGGTTATCCTTCATTTGGGCATTCATTTATTCACTCAGCAAATATCTACCAGTTCCTAGGAGACCTAGACCAGAAGCTGTGCAGTCACAAAGAAAAGATCACAGCCCCTTATTGCTAATAAGCTCATGTTCTAGGCTCTAGATACCTGAACACAGGCATACCTTAGATATATTGTAGATTCAGTTCAAGACTGCTGTGATAAAGTAAATGTTGCAATAAAGCAAATCACATAAATGATTTTATTTCCCAGTGCATATGAAAGCCATATTTACACAAAATAAAGCACTCTATTAAGCATGAAGTAGTCTTATGTCTGAAAAAATTCACATGCTCTAATTTTATAATATTTTATTGTTAAAAAATGCTAATGATTGGCTGAGTGCAGTGGCTCATGCCTGTAACTCTAGCACTTTGGGAGGCCAACGTGGGCAAATCACTTGAGCCCAGGAGTTTGAGACCAGCCTGGGCAATATAGCAAAACCCCATCTACCAAAAAAAAAGTCCAAAAATTAGCCAGGTGTGGCGGGGTGCATCTGTAGTCACAGCTACTCGAGAAGCAGAGATAGGAGAATCCATTGAGCCTGGGAGATTGAAGTTACAGTAAGCTGTGATTGTGCCACTCCATTCCAGGGTAACAAAGATCCTGTCTCAGAAATAAAATAAAAGAATTTAAAAATAAAAATGCTAACAATCACCTAAGCCTTATAATCTTTTTGCCGGTGGGAGATCTTGCCTAGATGTTGATGGCTGCTGGCTAATCCAGTTGGTGGTTGCTGAAGGTTGGGGTGGCTCTGGCAATTTTTAAAAATAAGACAACAATGAAGTTTTTCTTTCACAACTAGCATATGATGCTGTTTGATAGCATTTTACCCACAGTAGAGCTTTTCTCACAGCTGAAGTCCATCCTCGCAAACGCTGCCATTGCTCTATCTACTACATTTATATAATATTCTAAATCTTTGGTTGTCATTCCAACAATGTTCACTACATCTGCACCAGAAATAGATTCTACTTTTTTTGCTTATCCATAAGAAAAAATTCCTCATCTATTCAATTTTATCATGTGCTTGCAGCAATTCAGTCACATCTTCAAGCTCCACTTCTAATTCTAGTTTTCTTCCTATTTCTACCACATCTGAAGTTACTTTCTCCACTGAAGTCTTGAACCCCTCAAAATCATCCATGAAAATTGGAGTCAACTTCTTTCGAACTTCTGCTAATATTGTTATTTTGACCCCCTTCTATGAATTAGAAATGTTCTTAATAGCATCTAGAATGGTGAATCCTTTCCAGAAGTTTCTCAATTTACTTTGTGCAGATCCATCAGAGGAATTACTATCAATGGCAGCGATAGCCTCACAAAACTTAATAGTAAGACTTGAAAGTCAAAATGCTTCCATGATGCATGGACTACAAAATGTATATTGTGTTAGCAGGCATGAAAAAAACATGAATCTCCTCTTGCATCTCCATCAGCACTCTAGGGTTTTGGTGCATTGTCAATAAGCAGTAATATTTCTAAACGAATATTTTCTTCTAAGCAGTAGGTCTCAACAGTGGGCTTAAAATATTCAGCAATTCATATTAGAAGCAGATGTGCTGCCATCCAGGCTTTGTTGTTTCTTTTATAAGAGCACAGGCAGAGTAGATGTAACATAATTCTTAAGAGCCTTAGGATTTTCAGAATGGCAAATGAGCACTGGCTTCAACTTAAAGTCACTAGCTGCATTAGCTTCTAACAAGAGAGTTAGTCTGCCCTTTGAAGATCTGAAGCTAGGCACTGGCTTCTCAGTAGCTATGAAAGACAGATGGCACCTTCTTCCAAAAAAGGCTGTTTTGCCTATATTGAAAATCTGTTGTTCAGTGTAGCCACCTTCCTCAATTATCTTAGCTAGATATTTTGGATAACTTGGGGCAGCTTCTCCATCAGCACTTGCTGCTCTACCTTGCACTTTAATGTTATGGAGGCCAATCTTTCCTAAACCTCATGAACCAACCTATGCTGGCTTCAAACTTTTCTTCAGCTTCCTCACCTCTCCCAGCCTTCATGGAATTGAAAAGGGCTGGGCTGTGCTCTGGATTAGGCTTTGGCTTAAGGTAATGTTGGGACTGGCTTGATCTTCTATTCAAACCACAAAAACTTTCTTTATATAAGCAATAAGGCTGCTTCACTTTCTTAGCTTTTCATCACATGCATAACTTTGCTAATTATTTTGTGCAAGAGGCCTAGCTTTTGGCCTGTCTCAGCTTTCGACATGCCTTCTTCACTAAGCTTAATCATTTCTAGCTTTTCATTTAAAGTGAGAGACACACAACTCTTCCTTTCATTCAAACAGTAAGAAGAGGTCATTGTAGGGTTATTAATTGGCCTAATTTTAATATTGTTGTGTCTCAGGGAATAATGAGGCCTGAGGAAAGGGAGAGAGATGGGGGAATGGTAGACTGGTGGAGCAGTCACAATACCAACAATATTTATTGATGAAGTTTGCCAACCTATATGAGCATGGTTTTTGGTGCCACAAAACAATTACAATAGTAACGACAGAGATCACTAATCCCAGATCACCGTAATAGATATAACAATGAAAAAGACTGAAATATTGCAAGAATTACCAAAATGTGACATGGAGACACAAAGTGAGCACATGCCGTTGGAAAAATGGCACCAATAGACTTGCTCCACGCAGGGTTGTCACAAAGCATCAATGTCTAAAAAACAGTATCTGCATAGTGGAATAAAGCAAAGCATGATAAAATGAGATATGCCTGTATTTAGCTTGAAGATCACCAGGCCAAGCCCTAAGAGAGCCCAGTGCTTCTACAAACACTATTATAATATTTGCCCTTAGATCTCAGAGTCTTCACAGGGTGAGGAGATTGCAGTACCTCTGAGTTACACCCTTGGTTTGAGTCACACTCCTAAGCAGGCTCATCAAAAGCCAACATTGGTGATGGTGGTAGTGGTGACTGTTGATGTGACTATATGGGAAGCCAACATTCCCCACCCTACCTTGAGAAGTTGGCAATGTCCCCAGAAAGGCCCACTGTATGTTTCTGAAATATATCACTCATAAATAAATCCACAGGCTTAAAAGTCATTACTCCAGAGGAATATAAAGTGGCAGGGAACTCCGATCCCCCACTCAATTTTACACCCATCATGAATAACTTGGGATATCGGTATATTTTTTTAACACCTACGAAGTGCCAGGCCCTGTGTCTTGTGCCCTATATGTCTCATTTAATCCTCGTGACAACTTGATGAAATATTCATTTCTTCATTTTGATAGATGAAAAACTGAGACTTAGAGAATTTCACAAGATTAGTAGTACTATAGCGACATCAGGCTTCTGACATTTATTCTATGTGTCTTAGAGATATCTTGTGAAAATCATTTTTTCTGCAAAATTCTCTTCGGATACTCAGATGAATTTTCACATCAAGTTGAGTCTCTGGGATGTTACAAACCATCTGACCACCAAGTATTACTTCACTTATGACAGGTGGCAAGAGTTAGAGAAGAACATTAAGTAATATTTTTATGAATTTGTTGAGCCATTCAACATTTATTGAGCATCTACTATGTGTCAGATGCTATTGGGATACTGAGTGGAAACACCATCTCTGTCCCTCTCCACCTTCACTTGGAAATAAGCTGTCAGATGACCTTGAAACACTAAAACTCCTACAGAATAACTGTGACACTGGCCACACTTGTCTTTCACATCCTGTGCCTGCTCTTTCTGTGGTTTTTGCAACCTTCTTTTTTCAGATACACAAAGCTCTCATGCTGTCTTCCTCTCCACACATCAAAATCTACTTTAAGGAAAGACCACCATCAATCATTTACACATCAGTAGAAGTTTCTTTTCTGAAGGGCATCTCCCAGGGCTTTTAAAACTCACTTTCAATGGGAAGAATAAATCAGTTCCTTATTAAAGAAATTCCAAATATTCACAAGCATGGCTGAAATACTTTGAAATACCCAAGCACCTTCCCAGAGTCATATTTTATCCATGGAGGGATTTGGTGGGAAGCAAATTTGAGAAATGGCAAAGAAAAACAAATTATAACCCCAAACTCTATTATCTAGACCTTTCCTTTGTCTCGTCTTCTTTATCTATTGGAAGAAGCTGCCTTGTTTTTCTGAGCTCTCCAGCATGATCTTTGTAAGATTATTATTTTTAAAATTCCACCTGCACTAAATTCCTAGGACAGTGATTGTCTCCCAGGAGCACATTTCCATAGAGGAGTGGCCCAAACTCCCCTGCAGGATGTGGAGATGACATACAGTTTAATAAAACAGATTCAATAGTACATTTTTATGGTTGAAAAATAAAAAAACACAAGCATTATTTTCATAGCATGGAAACAAAAGTCTAAAAAAATGTCTTAACTGATGGAGATAAACAGAAGATACTGATTTTAAGTGGAAATGGTGGAGGTAAGGGTGAGCTAATAAGTGTATCAAAATCTTGGCAGTGAAGGAAGGTAGTTTTGGGTATACCCAATAAAGAAGGGCTTTAAAACATTGGAAAACACTCGCCTGTTCTATGCTCAGTTTACATGTCGAATGAGTAGATAAATAAATGGGTCTTAAATACCTCATTGTCTTAGTACTTGCTATGGATTGAATGTTTATATTCCTCCCTCCTCCTGCAGAAATGTGTATGTTGAAGCCCCAACCCCCAATGAGATGGTATTTGGAGCTGGGGCCTTTGAGAGGTAATGTGGTCATGAGGGTATAAGTCTCATGAATGGGGTTAGTGCCTAATAACAACAGACACAAGAGAGATCATCTCCAACTCTGCCATGTGAGGATACAAGAAGACAGCTGTCCGCAAAGCAGGAAAAGGCTCCATTGGAACCCAACCATGCTGGCACCCTGATACTGAACTTCTAGCTGTCAGAATTAGGAGAAATAAATGCTTGTTGTTTAAGCCACCCAGTCTATGGTTGTTGTTACACAGCAGTCTAGCTAGCTGAGACAGTAGTTTTCATACATGCTTTACTATGCCCAGATCCCTTCAGTTAAATTTTCTGAAACTCCAGAGGAACTAGTCCTTGTGGTACTAATCACAGTTTAACCCTGAATAATTGTTTTAGATCATCCAGCATATTTCAGCTTCTGTGGTGGTCATTACCCCATACAAAGGAGAAAGATGGACTAGCGTGCCTGACTCCAAGATCCATAACCAATGCAAGCACTCAAACTACCACATTGAATCAGAAGCCTTGAGGACTAACTTAAATCTCTATGACCCAGGTATCCTGGATCCATGCCAACAGTATACAAACTAGATTCCCTCTGCAGCAAGGCAGCTTCCAGTGTGATTTTTTTTTTTTTTTTTTTTTTTTTTTGAGACAGGGTCTTTCTGTTCATCAGACTGGAGTACAGTGGTGCCATCTTGGCTCACTGCAACCTCTGCCTCCTGGGTTCAAGCAATCCTCCCACCTCAGCCTCTCAAGTAGCCGGGACTACAGACGTGTGCCACCATGCCCAGCTAATTTTTTTGTTTTTTTTTTTTACAGTCCTGTTACCCAGGCTGGTCTTGAACTCTGGATCTCAAATGATCTACCTGCCTTAGCCTCCAAAAGTGCTGGGATTACAGGTGTGAGCCACTGTATCCAGCTAATTTTTGCATTTTTGGTAGAGACTGGGTTGCCCATGCTGGTCTCAAACTCCTGGCCTCAAGTGATCCACTTGCCTCAGCCTCCCAAAGTGCTGGGATTACAGGTGTGAGCCACCGCACCTGGCTCTCCAGCATGCATAATTTTATTGAAAATGTGAGTATCATCTCTGTGGCATCACTGCTTTAGTCCCCCTCACACCAGTCCCTGATAAAATACCTCCACCAGCAACCTAGCCAAGAGCTCCCCAGCAGAGGTGATGCCAGGAATAAGTATTTAGTGACACCCCAGGGATCCAGGGGATCTGTCACAAGAAGCTGGTGGCCATCCTTCCTTAGCAGCTTCAGAGTAACAAACCAGGAGAGCTGGATTCCATTCAAATGGGTGTGAATGGCTGGAGGGGTGCCCAAGAAAGCGCAATTTGGGGATTGTTCTTTCTGTCCTGTGGTTTTGTTTTGCTTTTCTGGAAATCTGAGGACAGAGAGTGCTAAATGAACGGTGGGATCTGCAAACAGCCAGGCTAGCTGGGGACCAGTTGTCCGGGTGGGGATTGCTCAGTTGTAGAGCAGAGAGGATGAGCCACAGCCAGGTGCAAAGGGCCACCCCCCTCCAGGACAGGGCAAGTACAACAAGCCCAGAGAAAGCAGCAACATGTGGGGGACTCAATAAACTGATATTCCCATAGGAAGAGTGGGAAAGTCAACTTTTCCTCTAATTCCACAAAAAGTTTGCCCCTCCAACTTGATAATTCATACCAATCTCCTGGGGAGAGTCCTAAAACACAGATTCTGACTCAGTTGGTCGGGTGGGGCCTGAGACTGTGCATTCCTAGCAAGCTCCCAGGGGAGGCTGCCGCTGCCAGTTACTGAATTTTATTTTGAGGCAATTTAACACATGCAATGATTCAGACAGGGGAATGCCCTGAAGTGGAAGGTAGGAGGAGAGGAGGAAGAGGAATAATGTAAAAACCTACCCTGATATTTTACACGCTTGTGTATTATTCAGTTTTTTCCATTGTGTTCCCTCTTTGTAATTTAAAAATCGTCAAATACATAATCTATTTTGTTTGTTTTTTAAGAAAAGAAAAAGGATCATGTCTGGGTTTTTTAATTTTGTTTTATTTTCACAAAGTCAGAATGTGCTCGCACTGTGCCTGAGGGAATGACTAGGGAATTCTGGGCCAGCACATTCAGACATGCATGCAGGCAGGGTCTAGGAGGCTCTTTCTGAATAGAAGGGTGCTCACAGTAATAGTGAGATGTCCACTAGATCTGTGCTTCACACACCAAGGAGTATGGCCTGTCACATACCAAGGGGGGGGCCCAAAGCCCTGGCTATTTGTAGGTTTGGGTGGGGGAGTGGTTACCGTGCATAATTTAACAGGTAAATAATTTAAAACATTATTTAGATGAAAAAAACATGTAGCAGAATCCAGACATTAAATACATTTAGCAGACAAAACAGGCACTTGAAATAATATTTCTCCTTGCCCCAGTCTCCTCCATGGTATAGGGGCATCTTGGTAAAAAAGCTGGAGAAGTGTTGACATGTGTGAACCACAGTGTGGCTGAAACTAACACTCTCAGAGCCATCTCTGGGATGAAAAAGGGAAACGGCCCCAACAACAGGAGTGTTTCCCAAAACTAGGACACCCATTCGGTCATCATGGTGAGTTTCACTGTCCTGTCCCACCTCAGGGTCACTCCTGAGCTCTACAATCTTACATTTTCACCTGAACTAAACATCACTGAAAACTTGTCCCACAAATACAACCTGTCACAGTTAAACTCATTTCAAAGATTCCTGGGCTTTCCACCTCACCCCTTTCTAATCCGATCCTCTTCTCATGTTCTGTTGATCTCCAGAGAGGCATAACAAACACCTCCCCAGCTTTTTCTCTCCTTTGCCCACACGATATGGTCTGCAAATCCTGTCATCTCCCATGATGCCAACAATGTCCAGTCTCCTCTCTCCACCTTGTCTCGTCCGGACTATCGCCATGGCTTCCCAGCCAGTCTCCCTGTTCCAGGCTTTCCCCACCTCAGGACTCTCTCCAGGCAATGGGGGCTGGGGTGATCTTCCTAAAGCATGAACCAGACATGTCCTTTCCTGTTTCAGAGCTTTAACTGACTCCCATCCTTCTCTCCATCCTGCTTTCTGGATTAAATCTAAATTCCCAAACCAAACTTTATAAACAGCTTTTATAATGTGGTCATCGCACTGCTGTTCCAATCCCATCCTCTTGCCCTGTCCACAGGTCCTCTTCCACCTCGTCCTTCTCTGACCATGCTGTGTCCCAGGGACACTACTTTGTACATAGCATATTCTTCTGCCTAGAACAATTCTTGCACCTTCTCCATCTGATGAAATCCCCAATACTCCAAATCTCAGTTTAAATGTTACATAATTTATGGAGTATCTACAGAACTCATAGCTGATCTGATCCCTCTCCCCCTGGCTCCCACAGTTCCTGCCTTGATTACTGCCCTTTGCCACGGCGTCATTGTCACTAGTTTATTGTGAGCCCTTCACAAACAAGGATCAAGTGTCATGCACTGTATAGCCTCAGAGTCTAGCCCATAACAGCCCACTGACTGAGTTCACGAATGAATGAAAGGTTGCCTTACTACCTAGTTTAATTCTGTTTAATTCCATGTGTTCTGACCCAAGTAGGAGGAGTGTGTTGACCCTACTTGAGAGACAAGAGCGGGGGACCATTAACCATTTCTCCCCAGCTAAAAGCCTCCCATAGCCCAGGAGAATCCCATGAGCCATAACCTGGCATGGAGACTTTGGCCCTGCTTTGCTGTGTTTCTTACATCAGTCCAGTTGATGACACTACTAGTTTCCAGCAGTAGGATGGGCATAGAGGGAGCAGATAATATTTCTGTGCAAGAATTCAAGATATGAAAATTGGATGTCACCAATCTCCTTGAAATCAATTTTTTATAATTTTGAAATGCTGTGAATGAATTCCCAGGACATGAAAGTATGAAGAACCAGAAGTCTGAGTGAATGTGATTAGAACTGTCTGTGCTAGTACATGTTAGGTTCCTAACACTTGTGTCAAGACAATCCAATGCTGGCTTGAATTGGGATATAAATGTTTCTGGTATATGTCATGTCTCCATAGTCAAATTGTAATATGAGCATAAACTATGTTTTTACCTAAACTGGGTTAACTTTCTGAGCTCCATGCTGTGCTTTTAATATAGAAGAATTCCAATAAATACTTAATGATCAAGGGCTGGCTGTATACATCCATGTCTATATATACTAAGTAACATTTTTTTCTCTCATACTTTGCCTACAGCTTTCACTTAAAAAATGGAAAGAGATAAACCCATCAGGTTTTGCAAACAAAATAGGAATATAGGCCTGTACGTAAATCTAAATGGGTTTTGCTTTTGGTCCTGCCAGAGGCAGGGGGGATAGATTAGTTAACACCTCCAGGGATTTTCCAGCCCTGTGGTTTCACTCCACATTTTCTTCCTATAAGAGTCTCTGTAGTTGACTATACAATGCTACACCGAAGCTTCGCTGTGGATTGGATTTGACATCTAGAAATCACACTGATGAATCTTAAATATGTTAATATGGATAATTTAAACCTTATAAATAGCTTTTCATAATGTGTTTTTTGCCTGAGGGGGTCTTTTGGTTGGAGTGCTGTGCAATCAGGCTTGAGTTTGCAACTTAAAAAGGAAAACAATATGAGAAGTAGAACATTTTATGTGCCTTTTTCTTTCTCTCAAAAGCTCATGTTTATTGAAATTGCTGGTGGTGAGTCAAGGGAAAATGGAGTTGTAAAGGAGGCATTCTGAGATTGCTTAAATTTGCTGTGGGTTCTTATTAAGTTGGTGTATCTTCCAAATCAAAAGGACTCTCATCTGAGATTGGAAGCCTGCCTGGGCCATGGTGGTTCACACTGAAGCTTCAGTGATCAACACGTAAATATTTGGTTGATGACACCCAGAAAATGAATAAGCAAGAAAAAGGTATGTAATTTAATGCCCTACTTAGAAGTGAAAACACAACTTGGCCTTTAAGACCTAGTATAATAATGATTTCCACACTGCTTGTTATCTTGTTAAGCATGTATCTTCATTATCTTCTAAAACAAGTGTACAAATTATAAAAGAGGTGTGCTTAGAATTGTCTTTAGAGGCACAGAAGTTGCTGGAGAAATTCTAGCCCCAGGAGTCCTTCTACAAGATGCTTGCAGTGGTCGGCATGCTGGCAAGCTCTCTTGTACCAACTCAGGGGAGCATCTGTCTTGACACTACCTGGTGACCAATCCCAGAAGTTCTTAAAGAAAATGTTGAGCAATTTATTTTATTTAAATTTGCAGTTCATTTTATGCTTATGCTTATCTAAGGAATCAAGCAGCATAAGAACTCCATAAAATTATTTTTGAAACATGATTGGGGGCAGAAGAGCACCATTTGAGATTGCAGATTCTGGAGTCAGACCACATTGACTTAAATCAAAACTCTACCATTTATAGACGGTGTGGTTTCAAGCTTCTCTAAGTTTCAGCCTCCTTGTCTGTAAAATGGAATCATAATAGTATCAGATTCATAGAGTGCTTGAGAGAATTAAGTGGGGAAAAGTAATCAATGTGCTTGAACATGGCAAGCTCTAAGACTTTTAATTAAGTGTGTGAGATCTGTAGTTCTAGGATCCTAACCCTCAAACAAAGAAAATAGTATAGTGATCTTAACTTCCTAGTGAATCTACAGATTATGAAACAAGCCTCAATACAGAAGACTAGGATGAAAACAAATCACTGTATCTATTATTACTGCAAATATTTCAGGCCGGGCACAGTGGCTCATGCCTTTAATCCCAGTACTTTGGGAGGCCAAGGTGGGAGGATCACCTGAGGTCAGGAGTTTGAGACCAACTTGGTCAATATGTTGAAATCCCCACCTCTACTAAAAATACAAAATTAGCCAGGTGTGGTGGTGGGTGCCTGTAATCCCAGCTACTCAGCAGGCTGAGGCAGGAGAATCATTTGAACCCAGGAGGGAGAGGTCGCAGTGAGCTGAGATCGTGCGATTGCACTCCAGCCTGGGTAACAGAGTAAAACTCCATCTCAAAAAAAAAAAAAAAAAAATGTATAATGGATTGTTTTTCTAAATTCCATGCTTTTAAACAAACTCTGTGTGTGTGTGTGTGTGTGTGTGTGTGTGGGTGTGTGTGTTGTGTGTGATTTTTTGCAGAAAAGCTAGACATAAAATGTGATTTTATTTATACACGCAATCACTATGAAAGGGACCCAAGGTTCCCTGAGAAGGTTCTTTCCCTCCTTGCTCCACCCCGAGGATGGGTGGGTAGGTGCACGTCTTTGACATGATATGGTGAACAGGCACTAGACTGGAAAAAGGCAAGTAACCAAGGTCTGCTACTACACAGTCATGAGACTTTGAGTCACTTCACTTCTCTGGCCCTTGATTTCCTCATATTTGAAATGAAAAGACTCAATTAGATGGCTCTGTTGTCCCTGTCATCTCCCAAGTTTTACCCTCCTTCCCACTAACAACAAAATACCTGTTGCATGAGTGTTCCAAACAACCAAATGTTCTGTTTACTTGACAAGTAACATAAGTATCATAAATGAATTACACATGTTCAAGAAAGAGATGTTCATCACCAATGGCTTGGTCTTAGAATCGGCTGTTGATTTGATGACTCAGCACTTCGGGATCTTGTAGTGCTAGAGGCTTGTCATTAAGAAAGGAACTGTAAAACTCCCCTCTAAATCCTACCTGATTATTTGAGCTTTGTTGTTGGGGCTAATGAGCTTGTGAACTTAAATTTGCTGTCCTTATATGTCTTTTCTTCTAATTTTCAAGACTATACCTTTCAAGGTAGATATGAAATGAAAATGCTTCACTAGATGAGGTGTCAGGGTGTCAAGCATATAATTCTAGTTCTGATAATAACTAGTTCCATAGCCAAGGAAACCACTTTGAATCTTCTTTTCTACATATAAGATGGGAAAACTGCATCTGTCCTATCATATAGGGCTGATGTGAGGATCAAAAGATGTAATAGGTTGTGAAAACACTGAAGATTAAAAACCACCAAATGAATATCAACAACTTATTCTTCTCTGTGAGAGAGTGGGATAATCACTCAATCCAAACAGGATTCAACATGCCAATTCCGTGAGGTGAAGGGGCCTGCCAAACGGCTGGAGCATTGCCATTTTCCATCTGGATGTTCACTGCCCTGTTGATTAAGCCTAAGTCAATGTGAAGACATCCCATATGCCACACAGACTCTCCTAATATGTTAAGCTCTCATTTAGGTACTTAGGTTTTCATTACATACCAAATCTTGACCTGCTTTTCAAAAAAAAAAAAAACAAACCAGGACATTCAGGATAAAAAATGGAAAGAGCTAAGCATTCTCAACCAGTTATTACCTATGAATAGTTGTGTGTGTGTGTGTGTGTGTGTGTGTGTGTGTGTGTGTGTGTGTCTGGCAGATTCTGGATCATAACATCATAGGATCTCACTCATTTCACTACAAAGGTTGTTATAACCACAGCTGAGTTCCTTTCTTTCTAACTAGCCTGTTGCTACAAACTTATTGCCTACTTCACTTTCTTGATTTTCAACTGCAAGTGAGAAACTGTGTTTTGAGAGCATGTTACACACTCCATAAAAAGAGGGCAACAAGGAAACATACAGAAGGATTCTCCTCTAGTCCAGGAAGGCAGAATAAAATTATAAAGCAAATACCAATGAAACAACTGCAGCAGTTAGGTCAAAAGCGTTTGACTAGGAATGGTCTGAAATCCACAGAGGGTCTTCTTAGGAACATACGCTGCTTTTCCTTTCTTAAGTTCATATCCAATTTTTGTGATCATTGTTAAACATTTAACTGAATTGATTCAACTGAATGGCTATACTTTGACACATCAAAAGCGTAAGTACCAAGTTATTTAATTAACTCACTTTCAATTAGCACAGTCGCTTCTAGCCCAGTGTAAATTAAGTCTCCTCAGACTCAAGCAAAGGAGAGAAAGGAGGCCAGCGGGACTGAGATTTCTGTTGTGCATCTCATTCTGTCGGTTCAGGTCAGACCCATAAAATAATGTATTTTTTTGTGTTTAAGTGTTAACTGGAAGCCAGGTGCTAAGAGAGTGCTGAATCAGCCCAGAAGAGAGGGAGGAAGGAAGAAGAAAGTTTGGTTTATAGGCTGAAGCAAGCAAGGGAAACAGAACCTGGTGAGAGTTATATATTGCTCAAGGCAGGCACAGGTGGATGGAACTGCAGGCCAGGTCAGAAAGAGAGAAAGATTTATGTTCTGTGCAAATAAAAGGGCAGAAGAAAAATCACCAATCCGGTTGGGCAGCACTGAAGTGAAGGAAACAGCTGTTCATACAGTGAAGGAATGGTCAGGTAAGACAGGCTGGAAATAGTAATCAGAAGGCCATCTGCTGACCTGGGATGACACGCCCTGGAGGCACGGAACAAATCCTGTCCTCCAGGAGGCCCAGCACAGGGGCCATTACCGGCCAGGCAAGTAAACAGTGCCAGGACGAGGCATTAAAGTTACATGAGCCTCATGCAAGAAGTTGCCCAGTGAGTTTACTTCCGAAAGTGAAGTCGAGTGGAAACACAGTGTTTTCTTATTTGAGGACTTGGCAAACCCCCTCCACCCAGCCTCTCTGTGAAGCAAGAATGCAGAGAGGTAGTTCATCAAATGTCAGTGCCTATTACCCATCACCTTATCCAGACGCAGCTGCTCCACCCCTTCTGGCTGCCCATGCGGGTGGCCACCGGACTTGCAGTCGGGACAGCTGCTGGTTTGGGGGATATTGCCATAGGACCCCGAGATTGTACAGCCCAAGTGAGTGGAGAGTGAGTCGGGGGTGGCCTTTGATCATGGAAGGCAGCCCACCGGCAACAGAATGGAGGAGCCAGAAGGGCCACCGAGAGGAAGGAGCAAACAAGTGTAGGAACTGGCAATAACCTTGCATGAATGGACATCTCACCCACTGAAAGACCCACAAGAGTGGGGCTTTGCTCTAAGGAAGCCGGCAGCTGATGAGCCCCACCAATACTAATGAGCATCATTATATTCCTCATACAAATGAGCCAAATTTCAGACAAAAGGTAGGAGAGAGAAAAGATTTATGTCATAACACAAAATACAAACTGTAAGACCAAATGTCACTAGAGAACCAACTGATAATTGCTGAGACAACAAAGGCAATTGGAAGAAAGCATGGACTGTCTAAACCACGGAGGTTAATAAGAGTGAGTGTTGCAGCATTATTAGTTAGTGACCAAACTACAAAGCTGAAGCTGAATTTCTTGACCTCCTTCCCTTCTCTTTCCCCTTATCCTCACATTGCTATTTTCCCGTCCTTGTGGTGCTGTAATTAATACACAAACACACACACATACACACATAAAAATACATACACATACAGATGGAAATAGTGAAAGTAGTAACATTTGCTGATTTCATATTATATGCCAGGCACACTTCTAAAGCTTTTATAGGTTTTCACTCATTTAATCCTCACAACATGCCCATGAGGTAGATATAGTTTCTATCCCCATTTTATAGATGAGAAAAATGAAACACAGAGAGTTTATGCAAGGTAACACAGCCGATACATATGTGAGCTGAGATTAGAACAAGGCATTCTGGGTTCCAAACCAGCATCTTTTACCACAGTTCTCCTTCTTCATTTGAGAAACCAAAATCTCAGAACAGCACTTTTGGTGAGAACAAGGTGAATTGTCCATGATGAGCTTCTGACAGCCAGCTTCTCTTCTTGTTCTCCATGCTCCAGCCCTCCTGCCTGCTACTGAGATATCACCCTCCCCTCTCAGTCCATTCATATCCTTCCTTTTTTCTATGGCCCAGCTCAAGATTCAAGAGCTTAGTTAGCTGCATGCCAAACCCATTTCCTCTTCCCAACCTCCCTTGCATTTAGGTGTGGCCCTGCAACTGCCTTCTAGCCAAAGGAATGTGAATTGGAGAGTAACCACTGCCAGGCCCACCTTATCAAACTCTGCATGCACTTGGAATCCTCATTCTAGTCTGATGTAGATAAGCTAGGAGACCTCAGATAACATGTGTTGAAGACAGTAAAGCCATACAATAGAAGGTCCTAATCCCTTATCCCTGCTTAGAGGAAGGCCACCCATTAATCAGAAACTCCCATCTAGGTCTCATGTAAGTAGGAAAGAAACTTCCACCCATCGCATCTGAGTTTTTGTGATTGGAAGTTTGTTTACGACAACAGCCATCAACACCCTAATACGCACTTTTACAGATCCAGCTCTCTACTAGGTTCTGTTTGAATAAGTTAGTCCCTGACCTTAAACATTCACAGAAAAGAAGACAGAGAGACAAGCATAACATAAATAGAACATGAGAATTTTGCAATAAAAGAATGTTTAACATTCTTCTAATAGCCTATTTGAACAGAGCTCAAAGCATGCAGTCAGGAAAAGCCATTAGAAACGTGGTGACATCTTAGGAAGAGGCGGAGTTGGCTCCTCTCTCTGATAAGCCTTTCCCAGTTATTCCATTCTAGCCCTGAATTTTCGCTGCTATATCTTGCTGGCTTGTACCTAGATTTATATAATCTGGAGAAAACTGTCCTAGAAAAGTCAATTGTGGTATCAACCATGCTCACTATCCCTTTTGGGGACCTTCTTCTTGCCCATGCTAGGGGAAGATGCTGCAAGCTCTGCCTTGAGCATATCTTTTCTCCTAGTTAGACCAAAGGTGGTCCAGTTTCCATGTTAAGTAGAGTCCTTTGGAAGTGATGCCACACTCTGCCCAGTGGTAATTAACAAAGCTGATCAGATCCCCCAACTCTGGAAGTTGAATGAAAGAACCCTGAAGGAATTAGCCTATTGGAGCAGGATGAAAGAAGATGTAGGCACAGAGGACCAGAGATGGAAGCTATGCCGTAGCCCCACTGGGAAGATCCTGCCCCTGAGGGGTATGACAGTCAGCTTCTTAGTAGCAAGCAGCAAATGGACTCTGGCTAATTAAAGCAGAAAGAGATTCATTAAAAGGATAATGACAAGCTCACAGAAGCCCTATGTCTTAGTCAGCTCAGACTGCTATCACGAAATACCATAGACAGAGTGGCTTAAACAACAGACATCTATTTCTTACAGCTCTAGAGGCTGGGAAGTCCAAAGTCAAGGTGCGAGCCTTGTTTTCTGGTGAGGGCCCACTTCCTGACTTGCAAACAGCTGCCTTCTCACTGTGTTCTCACAATGGGGATGGGGGTTAGGGTTAGAGAGAGAGCACTCTGGTCTCACTTCCTCTCCTTATAAGGGGACTAACCCCATTGTGGCAGCCCTACCCCCATGACTTCATCTGAAACTATTTACTTTCCAAAGGCCCACCTCCAAATACCGTCATACTGGGGGTTAGGGCTTCAACATATTGATTTTGGAAAAATACATTTAGTCCATAAAACCCTTGAAAGGAGAGCTAGGCTCTGTGGCTCTGCTGCCAGTCACCACACTCAAAATTACTCCGTAGAGCTGTCCCACCAGAACACCCCTTCTCTGCCATCGACCACTTAATGGATACCTGGTTCCATCAGCACCACTGCCCTGGATACTGCCATGGTCACCTTCTATGGCACCTATCACCCCCCACCTGTACCGCAACCATTTCTGACAACATCTGATCCCTCTACGAGGAGAGTGGATCCATCTCCGTATGTTTCTCAGTGCCTAGTCAGCAGTCTTGAGCATAGTGGTTAAATGAATCCATCAATATCTGATGAATGAATAAGAATTCTTATTTAACATGACAATGCCTAAAGTAACAAAGCTGCCATAATAGTAGCTACAATGCATTGGGTATTTACTAAATACCAGTCACTTCTTAAGTGCTTTATGTGCACTCTCCTACTGAATCTTTACAATAAACTTATTTTTATAATAAACCTTATCTTTGCAATAATGCCACATGAGAAAGGCATTATTATTATCTCCACTTTACAGAAGCAGAAGCTTGGACTTAGAGAGGTAAGTAACTTGTCCAATTTCACTCACCAAGTAAGTTGTAGGAACGGGACCCAAGTTCTTGATAATGTCTCCAAAGCTATACATTTAGATCACCTAAAATAGACACCTGCCATCCCACAGGCTCATGTTAAATGCCACCAAGATAAGAAAAAATTCCCATAGTTCATTTCTCCCCCTCCTCATTCTTCCCTCCTTTCAAAAAGTTAATAATGGAAAGACACATGACATATCTACCACAGATTATTGTGTCAGTCCATTCAGCTAATTTCAAAAAAGATGATGCTAATTATTGGAGATAATGAAACGTGTCTTCAACTACAACCTAAGGGGAATAGTCCAATTGATTAACAGGGATTTCAACCCATGCATTCAATTTCTCTTGCTCATTTTGTAATGGCTGGGAAAAATTGGTTTGTAGATAGAGATTTTTGAGAGCTAAGTGTCTAAGACACCGAAGGGAGCCACCTCATTAAGTCCTAGGCCTAGTTAGGCAGGCTCTCGAAACCAGAGGCAAAGCCAACGGCAGGTAAACTCACTACAGGCATGATTTAATGAAAGTTTGCACTTTATCAGACAATTCTTCCTGAATCCTCAATTTTTTTTCTTTCTATCTTTTTTAACCATTCATTCATTTTTTAAAAATGTAGCATTGAAACAGTTAAGAATAAATCTAGGATTTGCAGAACAGTAAGAGTTTAATCATGGCAGCAAACTAAGCCCTAGAGACAATTTTAGTCTCAAAGTCAAAATATAGTGTATCTGACTCCGAGTAAATTGACTTTTCACAGAATACTCTAACATAATGCATAATAGTCATGCACTCCAAGAGAAGCTCCTGGGTATTGGTCCAGAGCCCACAACCAGCAGGAAGATCATAGTGTATGTTGAATAAAATTACCCACTCTAAAGGTCCTCAGCTATCTTGAATATTTTATTAAAAACCTTTTTGTGGTGGAGACCAACTGGGACCTCTTTCTCCTAGGAGCAAGCTGTCAACGGCAGTAGAATTGAAAACCAGACAAAGTCAAGCTTAATTAGATCTCCCCCCCAACTCCAACCTCACATTCTGGTATATTCTTTCCTGACCATAATCCTTGATAAATAATAATATAGTGGGATTCATGTACCCCAAACCTTTCAAAAAGAGAAGCACAATTGTGAACAGGTGGAGAAAGAAAATAAAAATGTAGCAACAGATTTTACAGCTCTATACAAAATAATAGCTGAGCATCACCAATCATGTCATCATAATAATATAATAGGAAAACTCATAGAGATGCCTCAAGGGTGGCACTTGGTAAAGATCTGGGAAATAGTCTGGCTACTTAACAGGGATTTCAGATGCACCAGTAAGAAGAAAAAGTTTCTGAGCCTCTGCTTTGAGACCAGCACTTTGCAGACAACACAGGAAAAGTGACTGACTGATACATTCCCATATTCTCTGAGAAGGCCTCACTATCAAAAAGCCTCTCCTCTAATTTCTGTGCATCCCTGTGTTCTTATTAAAGCACATGTACCAATGCTGGGTTCAGAAACTATGACCAGTGAAAGAATGGTGGGCATAACTCACTACTCATAAAGAGTTTATAGTTAAGCTGCCGTAGTAAGGGAATAAAAGCAAAGACTACTGAGTGTAGATGGCAGAGTTAAGCAATCATCACTCTTTATTCCAAGCCCACTTTTCTGGATTGCTATGTTCTCTTTTATGTCTTTAAATTTTTCTACATTCCTAAGCACAATAACTTCCCTTCTCTCAAATTTGACAGAGTGTAAGAATTCACAGAACGTTTTGTTTGCCTCATGTATTAAGGTGACTTTCTATTAATAGCATTATTTATGCTGTAGCTTCATTTGGGGGGACACCCCTTTAGTCTACCCTTTGCAATAATTTTTACAGTGTTGTATTTCACAAATAATTTAATATGAGCCTGGTTTCCTTTGAAACTGTGTGCATATCCAATTTTCCCTTAGTTTCACAATACACAACACATCTGTAAGTTCAATGATAACAGATGTTATACTGAAATTATAATAACTTGTGAGTTAACA